>OU343064.1:4536267-5736267 GCA_910593695.2 Ocypus olens
TTAGTTAAATTAAATCGAGCTAATATATTTATTTTTTTTAATCCATCCGGTTTTAGTAATTTGCCCCGTATTAATTCCCATGTGAGTAAAAAAAATAAAAATTACTTGGCGCCTCTTAAATAAATCGAACCGCCCACCCGCATGTAGGAATTTTCCAGCCACTTAATTTCTACAATAACAAAATTAAAAAATAAATATTGAAGCTATAAATTTTGACATGTTGTCATAACATATTGTATTAAGCTAGAATATATGGATAAATTCAAGACCATATCACAACTTTATCAATTACGTTATAAGGAATTTTAATGTTCGTGCCGGTATTTTATAATTAGCTGGCATATTATTATTATTAACTGTGTAATTCAGCAATTACTGCAAACTAGCAAATTTTAACGGAAGATGGAAGTGCATCTGGATTGAAAACAAATATAAGGTCTATCCGGTACAACATAATTGATTTCATTATAAAGCGACAAATACGAAGTGTAGGAAGTAAAGCGGAAGCATGTTCTGATCTGTCAACATCCTGTACACACTAAAAATATATATAAAACATGACATAAACACTATTAAATAATTCACGTAATCCTCACTCATAAACATAATTATATAATGTAGAAAAACATCACATTGAGATCATTTACACAAGTCTGACTGAATTAATTATAAAAAACAACCTCAACCGCTTTCATATCGAATATAATGAAAGCTCGACAAAGTTCAACAAGTGCTAGAGCTTATTTAGAAAGCTGACTAGAACTTTAACTTTTAATCCAGAAAATTGTGGACGAGTATCCTTAAAGGGTAAAAAGGTTAATTTCCTTATGAAGTACTTACTTGTTCTAATCCCAAATTAAATAACGTTTGATGTAAATTGAGTAAAACGAGTTTGTAAGTAAAATCGCTAAACTGTGTCAACATGGGAATCTCGCTTAGTAAGACAGATAGAGTTAGTTAAATGGAACGAAATAGTCTTTAGGTGAAGATGTATTAAATACCTTAAACCAGTGCCCAATGTTATCCGGGGGCCAAAGTTGCTGATGATTAATTATAGGGGCCAGATGGATGAAGATAGTAAATTATATCCAGTAAAATTATAAATATAAAATGATAACATATTAATTAATTTTTTTATAATAAATTTTATTGTCAATAATATATGAAACAAGTTTTTAACGTAATAAACATTAATGAACAGTATTAGATATCAAAAAATTTAATGCAGTAGCCAATTTATTTAAATTTGGACGTGTCGATTCGTGTACCGTCGGGACGCTTGACTGATCGGATAAATGTTGACAGCCGGCCGTACGGTCGACACCCCTGTTTTAAACCACTTTTTTCACCTTGGGTTAATAATCGTTATTATTGTTACATAAAAAAACAGTAAAACAATGAGATTTTTTATTTTACAGCTTTTGCTCATAATTTTACTATTTTTTGAGAAATTTTAGTTGTCGCGATTAGCAGTACTTAACCCGCCAATGGTGACCTACTGGTCTGTGAGACCGGGTGTGTCGAATAACTTTATTCTCCGTTATTGTTTTTTGTTGCGATTTCGAGTAGCTGCCGCATTGCAGAGCTTAAATTGATTAATTTTTTTTTATTGTCAAAGAGCATAAATTTAAAAAAAACATGAACTATTAGTAACACGTTTCAAAAAATCTTCAGTTGAAAACCCCGGTGCGTGAGACCGGTGTCACCATTAAATTTGTGTCACCAATGGCGGGTTAAACGTGACAGTGTCGACATCAAAATGTAAAGAGTGTTGTTCAGCAGTCCAGATGCCGAGCAGAGCGGATGCCGAACGGAGCGAGCACCAACGAAGGACCAACCAGCCTACTGCTTCAGAACCGAAACCGTTCTTCGAGTCGTTTTCACGACTAGGCGAACGGACACATACATTCTGAGATCGAGAAGCCGTTCTAACGGCTCCAAGATCGACTAGCCGTCTTCTGAGATAGACTAGCCGTTTCTACAGCTCATCATGGCGAATGACTACGCCACCCAATTTGCCAGGGCACAGGCTCCGCGATGACAGAAAAACCCGATCGCCAGCAGCGATAGACCGACCTCACCGGAGAAATGGCCTCCCAATCCGTAGACTACGCTAACGCTTAAAAAAATGTCCAGCTTGAAGAGAAAGTGCATAACCTGATCAGGCGCCTGGAGGCGCTAACACGCCCGAAGATGCCGACACACCTACACCGATGCCAACTGTTCCCACCGGGAACAGCTACGCCGTTCTCATGGCCACAGACGGCCCCGAAGAGGACGACTTGGCCCCACCACCGAGGCTGAGGACGAAGAAGAGGATCGCCTCACCTTCTAAGAAGACGACGCAACATCCAAAGTCGACCCCACAATCTGCCGTAAAGGCAGCGCTCCCACCCGCTCCCAAGGTCCTTACCAGACCCACACCGACGTTCACCCCGCCTGTGCAGACCAACGCAGCCAACCTTCCAGGTGCTTCCTCGACGGCGCTGTCGTTCAAGAGACCTCCTCCAATGGTCTTGCCAGCAGAGACAAACTGGCTGTAAATCAAGGCACTGATGGAATCACATTCTATCAAGGTCCACCAGGACAAATACGCAGCCCCCTGCGTGTATTCACCGAGACGCCCACGGACTTTCGCACCCTGGCGAGAGTCCTCGACGATACCGGCGTCCCGTACCATCCCTTCTAGCTCCAGAAGGAGAAGACGGTCAAGGCGGTGATTAGGAACATCGCCTCAGCACTGACCGAGGCCCAGATCACCGACGATCTGAAGAACAAAGGGCTCCCCACCACATCCGTGAAGCGGATGCCCAGGAGGGATCCACAGACTGGACAGACCCATCCCCTCTGGATGGTCTACGTCCAGCTCGACGCCGGCATTTTCGCTGTCAAGGAAGTCCTGGGGTTCGTCGTGAAGGTCGAACTTAAACGACACGACGCACAGTGGTTCAGAATTTGAAAAAGCTGAGCAAAAGTCTAAATCTTGATAAATTTTGACATAAATGGGTACTAATCGTAGATTATGAACGAATGGATGAGAGAGGACGGAACCGGGGTGAAGACACTGGCGAGGTTGGGGTGGGAAAAGGAGAGGAGAAGGAAATGAAGTTTATGGAAGATGTATTTTATTTTTATGCCAATAAAGGTCCGTTTTTTTTTTCGTAGATTATGAATTTGATGTCAAAATATAAAAATTCAAAATGGCGGATCCAATATGGCGGACATAAGTAATAAAATTATTATTGTCCGCCAATTAAATCCAATATTTTAGAATAACAATGATCCCAGCTGTCTGGTGATTATTTTATAATTTAGTCAGGGTATGTAGAAGATCTTTTTATACCATGAAATGGTATAAATTTCGAATAAGTCGGTAGCAATTGGATGAATATTTTTTTGGCAGCACTGAAGTAATGCGCAATCACAGTATTAGAATTAACTCAGTTTTCAGGTGATTATTTTGAAATTTAGTAAAGATGTGTTTGAGATTATTTTTAAACCATAAAGAAGAATCAATTTTTACTAAATTCTGAAAATTTCAAGTTTGCATTTATTTGGCTACACTGGAAAAATTGGCAACTTCAGTATAACAATCGGTTATCACATGATTATTTCCAAAGTTAGTGAAGTGATTTGTTAGATTTTTCTTAAATCATAAAGCGGAATCAATTTTGAGCGCATTTTAAAAATTTCCAGTTGGTCACAATTGTTTTTACATTTATTTGGCCACACTGAAGAAATAACAATTTAATGATTATTTTTAAAATTATTAAAAAAATGGCCCTCGGCTTCGAGTCGGTGAGCACTCTCCATCCTCGGGCCAAAACCATAACCATAACTTATACTATACAGGGTGTGTACAAATTGACGGGAAGCCATTGTGATTCTAAAAAATTTCCAAACATTTCTTTTTGCGGAAATATGCATTTCATCGATTTCGACAATTTTTGTTAAAAAAATGTATGTCTGTCTGTCAAATTGATTTTTCACTTTCTCCGTACAAACCAAGGGAAAGTATTGTGAGCGTAAATAAATTCTAAAAAATATTTTTTTGCGGAAATATCAATTTTTTCGCTTGTGACAATTTTTGCAAAAAATATGTATGTCTACCTTTATGTCATATTTAGTTTCTCCGTACAAACTACAGGAAAATATGGTGATCGTAAAAAACATCCATCCAAACAGCCGTTTGGTTGATTATGACAATTTTTGTGAAAAAGAAAGTGTCTGTGTGTCCGCCTTTGTGTCTGTCTGTCATATTTATTTTTTATTTTCTCCTTACAAACTAAGGGAAAATATTGTAATCATAACAAATTTCCAAATTTGTTTTTTTGCGGAAATATACATTTAGTTAATAAATAGCCATTTCTTCAATTTCAACAATTTTTGTAAAAAAATGTGTCTGTGTCTGCCTTTGTGTCTGTCTGTCATATTTATTTTTACTTTCTCCTTATAAACTAAAGGAAAATATTGTGTAAAACATTTCCAAATATTTTTTTTGCGAAAATATCCATTTCGTCGATTCAGACAATTTATGTAAAGAATGTGTGTCTATCTTTGTATCTGTCTGTCTGTCATATTTATTTTTTATTTTCTCGATACGGGAAACTGTTGCGATCGTAATAAAAATCCAAACTTTTTTTTGTGGCAAAATCCATTTCCGTCGATTCCGACAATTTTTGTTAAAAATGTGTGTCTGTGTGTCTGCCTTTATGTCTGCCTGTCTGTTATATTTATTTTTTTACTTTCATCGTGCAAACTACGAGAAAGTATGCGGAAATATCCATTTCGTCGCAAGTCTGTGTGACTGTCTGCCTTTTTGTCTATCTGTCTGTCTTTTTTATGTTTTACTTTCTCCGTACAAACTTCTTTCAAATTCCTTATTTCTTCTTTTTTTGCTAATTTGAGTAGGAGGAGATCTTTCCTCTACAATCATAAGGGAAGATAATATTTCAATATAAAGAAATTAACATTGAAAATCCTATGTTCCGTTTTGTTCATCTACACCCTTTATACATATATACATCATAAATACAAGATATTCAATAAAATATAAAATCGAATTTTTCAACGATATTGCACATCAGCAACAAAAATAATCGTACACTGAGGAATGCAAGGGAATGCAGCTAATTGTTGTTTATCACGTTAAAGGACGCTATAATAAATATTTTTATTCCTATAGGAACACCGGCATACACACGCAAAAAAATATTTCCATGAATATTTAAAATATACCTACTTATTTTTAACGCAAATTCCTATAATTGCTAACAAAAATGTTGAATGCATATTAAATGTAATAACCATTAATCTACCTTCAGGAACATCCATAATAACGAGAAAAAAAATCCCAGCATATAAAGATTAGTATTCATAGTGAAAAACCGACGCCAAACTTTCATCCGTCCGAACGTCTCCCACGTGTCTAACAAAGTAACAAGTTTGAACGCGGATTACGAGGCATTTTGTAGTATATACAATCATATTCTTCCTTTTGGCATCCAGTGGAGCCCTCTGGACACGACTATGTTGTACTATATATACTCAAAATATTGACTTTCATTTTTTGACTTTTGGCCAGCTTTTTCGAATTCTGAACCACTGTACGACGGTAGCAAGCAGCAATACTACCGCTGCCAGCAGTTAGGGCACACGCAGCGCTGTTACACGTTGCCCCCCAAATGCGAGAGGCCAAGGACGGACCCGGCAAAGTGCGCCAACTGCGCCGAGGCCCATCCTGCGAGCTACCGAGGCTGCCCCCACTTCCTCGCCACTCAGAGGAAGAGCACCACCCCGAAGCCAAAGACCAAGAGCTACGCCGCCGCCACGGCGGGCTCCGCGCCGAAGACGTCAACAGCTCAGGCCCCCAACGAACCCGACTACGCCAAGGTCGGCAGCATCACATCCACCGCCAAAGGACCGATGGACCACGCCACCATCGTGACAACAGCAGTCCCTAGGATTGTCCTGGCAGTCCTAGGGAACCAAGGTTAGGCATTAGTAACTTTGACTTCTGTTACTGGTCCGACCGCAGGACACCAATGAGTCCCCGGTGACTATTTCTATGCCACTGCACTCCAACCGTCTACCCAGACATCCCCCGACGCTTTGAGAGACAACCACCGACGGATGGATAAACTCTACACCCGCTCGACGACAAAGAAGAGAAGTTTTAGCTGGTATGCCCTTCTGGCGAATCCAGCACAGCTCCGCCATGGGGGCGTCTATAAAAGATTTCTCCTTGTTATCGGCACTTAGTTTATCTACGTGTCTTAACAAATGCGTAATTATCTTAATTTGCATTTTATTTGCTAACCATTGCTCCTTTTCAATATTAACATAAATTCCGCATTATTAAAATTTCCAAACGAGATAATTTTCGAAGAAGTACAGCTGCCAGTAACAACACAATGAAGATGAGCCTCTACCCGCTGTGCGTCGATTTACCGAGGGCATCGTTAAGACGGTTTTCGCAGAACCATTTGTGGAATTGTGCAGCTGCCAGGACAACACAATGGGTTGTCGATCCGCCTCCCATGCTACGTGACAAAATCGGCTCGAACCCAAATTGTTCTGGGAAGTGCAACCGGTTCGGACACATGCGCCGACCTCGACGCTCCCGTCGCACCTTACCACCACCATCACCTGCAACCCGGAGAAGAGAAGGGAGTGGACCCCGTAAAAGGTCAAGGAGCGCTCTCAAGACATCAGTCATTTGACAACACAACAGTCGAAGCCTCACGACCTTCACTGACGCCTTTGCCGACCGCCGCACAGTGGACGAAACGTTAAATCTAGCTGACTATATCCCGCCAAACGTAGCAAGCCGAAATTCGAATGAATTAGAACGAATCAGATTCTATATAACTTCTGTTTTCAGGAAACATATCATGTAGAGTTCGAATGCGGCTTTGTGATTGGTTCTCTACTCGGATTATGTTTCAGCACATGATTGGTTTAAAGAAAAATAATGTCAAATGTAAAACGTCAGTTAGCGGATAGAACGCTATTAAAATTAGTGAAAACTCCGCATTAGAAGTGTTTCTCTTAAAGTAATTCAAGAAAAGGGGAAAGAGGCCCAACCAAAAAACAATACGACTTCGTTTGTCGAAATCGCACAAACTTGTTACCGATAATTTCCAATGCACTTGTGCAATTACTGTTGATCATTTCGCCGAAAATCATCTGTTTAGAAATCCATTTTTTTGTTTAAATATGAGTAGTACAATGTCCAGAGGGTACGCAGGTAAAGCCATAAAACCCTCCGACCCTTTTCTCAGTAGTTATCGGTACCCAAAGTGCACCCTTCGTTTACGTCGTTTAGTTGTGAATTACACGCGATCCAAACGTGTACGTTTAACATTTTTTTTACATTTGTGTTTAGTGCAAAATTTAAATTAACGATGGATATATATCCTACTGGTATGTGTACAACATAGTTTTAATTATTCTTTGTTTAAATTTAGTCACACACATAGATACAATGATTTAAATTTAGTAGAGAATCCTACTGTAATATTTTACATTATATTTTAATAAGGTTAAAGTTTATTATATCCGCCGATATCCGCAATGATTTTTTTTTGTGTACATATTAACTAATTAGTTTAATGTACAAGTAATATTTCATGCTTGTTTTTGCCCGTTTACAAGCAGTGATTTTTTTAGGCAGCGTAACCGTTTCCCGGAGAATATTATTCGACATTTGGCGCGCTCACCAAACGCAAGAAGAAAAAAATAAAGAAGTTTCTTTCTCTGTGATGGACATTATGAAGATTGATATTGAATCGGACACTGAAAATTTACATTCGCTGAAACAAAAAATAACACATTTTACGTCAAAATTGACAATGAAATGGCAAACTTTTAAAAGAGCATTTTCAAATTTTGAAAATAAATATTCAAAGTGGCTAAACGAAATGGAAGTGTTCTCTACTGAGAGTTTACCAAATTAACCCCAACCTGGATCTTCTAGTGGTAAATCCAGAGGTCCGTATAAATCTTTTACTAAATTGACGGATATCTCAAAAAACCGGAAAATTAAGCCACTGGTGGAAAATTACTCCCAGGAGGAACTAGCATTTGCCACGCGGTTCAGTCTTCGACAATCTGGAAGAATTGTGAATAATTTTATAATTAAATAAAAACATGATGTAATATAATTTTTGTTTTCTAAAATTTTAAGTTTCCAATTTTTTCCAAGTGTTTATATTTCAGTTACTATTTTTAGATATAAATTGTATAACAAAAATGCTAATGGTGAAATTATCTTTTAGATTTGTTTAAACAATTTTTCGGCTATAGTACAAATTAAATGGTGGATGTTGGAGGGTAGAAGAGAATAATTATTAATTATTGAATAACATATATTCATAATAAACTATTTTCTTTGACTACGAACAATTTTAATTAGACAAAGACGCTTTATAGCAAAATGTTCAGCTAGATTCAGCATTTCGACCTGTGTGCGCCGCCACCCTTGCCGACGTCGCCATCGCCGCCGCTGACGTTGCTGCCGCTGCCGTTTCCAACGATTGAACATTGAGTGAAGTGTTGGTGACTATTTACTTTTTCGTGACTGTTTGTGTCGTGTCTTTAATTTATTGATCTTCCGTGTATATATTTTATTTCCTTGAACATTTCTGTAAATAACCCGTATGTAAATGCAGCGATTGTTATCGCGCCAATAAAACTTTCTCTGCCTCCACCGCAACTGAACGGGGCCTAATGACGCGATCAAAATGAGCAACAGGAGGAGAAGGAACAGGAACAGCGCGGATGACCATTACTACGCCAACCTGTACGATAGCTACGACGCCGTCTACAGGAACGGAACAGCGTCCCGTGCTATCTACCTCGATCCAGGAACCGCAGCTACGCCACCCACACCCGCGATGACAAATACAGCAGGCTGTATGTCGGCAGCATTGCCACCACACAGCAGCCGGACTACATAGATCCACCTGAGCCAAGGCGGATACAACCCCAGGACAATGGTGGATGCAGCGCCCATGACGCCACCACCTCAGCTCACGCCGTCGACCAACAAGGCGAGGGCGTGAGCCGAGATGGTGGCCCCAGCCCTAGCAATTTGCACAGCCACCGCTGCTGTTCTCGGTGAGGTCTGCTTTGAGGAAGTGGGACCCCTAGCCGTGGACCAATCTGCAGTTGCCACTGCTGTCGTCACCCTTTCCACTACGCCCTCAACGACGCCAGCCCAACCTCTGCCGAAGGGCCATACAACCTCGCAACCGATGACGCACGGAGACACTCAGACGTCCGAGAAAAACGACGTTCGAGGAAACACCATCCTCCAGTCCAATTATTGCTGTTGCTCCAAAGCGCCGGGCGATACATAGCATCCCGAAATCTACAGACGCCGCCCTCCTGACATCCGAAGACACCGCCGCTCCTTCGGACGACGCAAACCCGGACGACCGCGACCACCATCTCGATTATGGACCCGCGAGCCGTGACGCGAGTGATCGTTAGCGCGATCGCTACCAATGATAATATACTTACGGGCGTACTAATAGACAATGTTCAATCCTCAGATTAATCGCGGATTGTAGAATCCTGGATTAGTCGATATTTATAATTGTATCCAAAGGTCACGGATTCGGGTAAGATCGGCGAATTCGAGAATGAAACCAGGATTTGGTAATATTATTAGTGACATTACAATATTACCAAATGTGTGTTGGTGCTATATTCATAATGAGTAGTAACCTAACCTAATACTTAAAATGGAAAGAAATAAACATTACACGGAGATGGAAAAGATTCTCTTAGCAACTCTAGTTAATGGATATTCCGTAAAGAACAAAGAAACAAATAATGCCACAGTCCAGGAGAAACAGAAGGCTTGGAAGGCATTAACAACATAATGTTTCAACAGTGCACAGCTAAAAAACACTGTGGAAATTTTTAAAACAGAATTAAGTAGCTATTCTAGTGGTTAATGTATAATGAAAAAAAAAACTAATTACATATTCTCTAAAGAATTAGCAACCTAAGGTTTGCTACCTCAATTACTGGTCGCAAAAGTTGCTCAGCGCCCAAGTACGCATCAAATCTCACTTACCAATATTTTGTAATCCAATGTCACTAACTTCCCTTGTTATCTGGCCTAGCTACAGTCAGCAGAGTAGGGGGGTACAAAAGAACCGATATTAAAAAGGGCGCCACATGATTTAAATTTCAGATAACAGGCCTTAGTGACGGCAATCATGAACCTTGGATTACTACCTTTAAATACTAACTAGGAAAATGATATCTCAACAAGAAAGAAAAATATCATTTTGATTAAAATTAATAAACTGAATTTTATTTAAGCCATAGATAAAAAAAAAATTATCATCTGCAATTAATATCTTACGTGTAAATTAATCCTTTTATGAAACTTATTTTAATTGTGGTTAATACGGGAAAGTGGCAATAACGTTATTCCATTACATATTGTCCCCAAGCTAAAGTAACTAAATTATAAATATAATATTCAGCTGAGAGGAATTTATGTAGGAATTCAATCCAAATTTTGCTAAAATGTATACTACTAATCCGTAGATACAGTATTGATCACGATTAAACGAGTCGCTACTCTAATTACTCTCAACTCCACATAACATGTATGAAAAAAAAAATCATGTATCCGCAGGTAATCAGTTAATTTCAAAAATTCAAACAATTAATGATTAATTTCAAAAATTTAAACAGTTAATAATTAATTTCCAACAATTCAAACAGTTAATAATTAATTTCAAATGCAAACAGGTGATAATTAATTTCAGGAAAAAAAAAATCCGACATGAAGGTTGAATTGACAAGTTGTGAAAGAAATAAAAAAACAATATGACAAAAAAACAAAATTCTGAAATGAGTGAAGCGTGACGTATTTAACAAAATAATAAAACCTTATTTTTCCCTTGTTGTACTGAGGATTCTCCCGTTCACTTGGTGGAAAGTTGTAAAAAATCAGCTCCTCGAATATCCGGCGGAATTCTGGAATCGACAGTAGTTCGGCAAAATATCCTGAGGATCGACAATCCGTTGGATAATCCAAATTTCGGAAATCCAAAAGTCGGAAACCAAACGGCAAACAAACGGAAGCCAAATGTAAGCCAAATGGAAATCAACGGGAAACCAAGTGCAAACCAAAGGCAAACCAATTGGACCTAAATATATCAACTCAGTATTAGAAAATTTAACTTCCATCGAGGAAAATAAGTTGCCACTCACCTAAGTTCTTGTCCGGAATAATTTTTCGATTTGGTATAAGATCCGTAAAAATTACGTCCCACGTGGTCACAACCCAAACTCCAATTTGTTGCTTCACCCACAGTGGTAATTTCACCCCCTTCCAGTAAAATTCCCTCCACAGAGGAACACTAACTATTAAAGTGTTAAATATTCCACGAGGTGGTATTCGCCAAAATCGAACAAAATTACTTGTGCTCTCTCCAAAAGCCGAAACGGAAAAGAACTCGAACCTCGATGGCTCCTCTCAAGAAGAGGATAAAAAAAATTCTTGTCGCAATATTCGTCACATCCGAGAGAAAAAAAAATTAAATGTTTTCCACAATTTTCCCATCAATGGAAAAATTAAATTAGTCCAATAGCCTCTATACTAACTCCGCCACTGGAAAAACGACTATCCCCCGGTAACCACTACTAGTCAGCTTCCGTTATATTAGGGAACATCATTCCGCGCTAAATCCAAAAGATGGCGCCACGACTATCTCGATAGTCCAGGTTAAATACGATCATCCAGTAAACGTAAATCACTACTGATATTGAAATCCTCCATCAACCCCTATTATTACCCCACCCCCAAGTACAACATCCAAGAATTAATGATCTAATTTATCCCATCGAAAATTTATCAAAACGAAACCTGTAATTTGCTTTACCATCTTGGTAATGCATCATCTACGGGGTTATCTGTCAGTGTTACTACCCGAATTGTAACCAGAAAATTATAAACAACAAGAGATTTACCGAATTACTGCAGTAACTGAGTGCATTGTGATGTCCCAGATAAGTTTGACGTGGAGCAACCAGACGTAAGTACCGAATTAGTAACTTAATTTCAAACATCACTCATCTTAACCTCAATGTTATGGCAATATTGAATACTAATTCCAATCTCTCATCACTCTGCAATTATCTAATCCCATACTGTGTTGTTTAGGTAACACATCGACTTGATGACCATCCCCCTTATGCACCCCCAAACTGAGCATACAAGTGCAAATGGAAGAGTCCGAACCAGACCACTACTCACTGAAGAATTTATACTAAATTTAACCGCTGAAAATTAACCCCTCCGGCTCTACAATCTAATGGCAAAAAGGAACCGTAACAGGTTTTTGTATATCTCATATTTACAATTATAATTACAACGGCAAACAAACAACGCAGGAGAGGTACGAAGCGCTATTAACTGGAGGTGGACCTCCACATAAAACAGAAGAAGATCCAGTTATGGTGCCCGTCCAAACCGCATCCCCTTTTTTGGGTGTTACTTTGGATAATAATTTTGACAGCACATCTGCTTATAAATTCATCTCGAAATGCGACTTCATCTGGTGTATGTTAGTATCAAACAAATTTTATAAAGTTTATAATATAGATTATTATTAGCTGTTCTGATGACAAGTAATAAATTGACAGATTTCAAATAATCTGGGCTTAGTCGCGGCTGACGGAAGATTATTTGAAGGAGGATTATTTTCAGAATAATCCAGGATTATATCCACTATTGGATGCGTTCTAACCTGATCCGAGATTGAATCCTCAATCCCGGATCAATCCGCGACTATTAGTACGGCCGTTAGTGTTAGTTTCCCGCGAAAAGACGCAACAAAAACAGTTTAGTGTTAAGTTCTATCATGAACGCTCCAGTGCGCCATGAACAACAAAATCGAACAATCCACGTCCACCAGATAACATGCAGGCACCATCTAGGAACATGTCATGACGCCGTCCCCGGCAAGCTGTGTCTACTTGGAAAAGGTTTCAAATCATCAAGGCGTTGGAACCAACACCGATCACAACGAACGACCTGCAGCCACCCGTCTGCATGCGGGAACACATGCAGTGGCGCCCAGCAAACAGAATAGACAACAACATCAAACCTGAACACCTCCAGCTCCAGCCGCCCCGTGCTCCGCCCCGGTGTCCGATGCACCAGCCGCCCCAAGGACTGGACAGACAGACCGCACGTCTTGGTTTCGCCGTGCCAGTGCACGCCAGGATGTCAGCTCATCCCAGGCCGGAAAAGACGTGACTGCTCCTAGGATGCGGCCACTCCAGTCATCCAGTGATACCGACATCCGGTGTGGAATGTCCCAATCTCCTCACACCGCACCCTCGGAAGGATCTCCAAGGACCACTATCCCGGCCAGCATCCTAGGACCCAGGCATCCAGCTATTCGGACAAGTGCACCGACCTCGACGCTCCCATCGCACCCTACCACCACCACCACCACCACCCGCAACCCGAAGAAGAGTAGGGCGTGGACCCCGTTAAAGGCCGAAGAGCGCTCTCAAGACATCAATCTTTTCACAAAACAACAGTCAAAGCAGATCACTTTCACTGACGCCTCTGCCGACCACCGCCGCCGTTGCCGACTCCGACGCCGCCAACGCCGCTGCCGTGTTGGTGACTATTTACTTTTTCGTGACTGTTTGTGTCGTGACTTTATTTTATTGACTTCCGTGTATATATTTGATTTTCTTGAACATTGAACATTTCTGTAAATAACAGCGATTGTTATCGCGCCAATAAGACTTTCTCTGCCTACTTGTGTTCTTGTGCTGTTAGGTTTCAAAAATGCGCTTTCCAGTTTACCCATGTATGAAAGCTGGCCCATAACTTACACGCTGCGCGGTCTTTAATTCAAGCAACTGTGGCCAGGTTGTATCGAAATAGTTTTCATCCCAATGAATATGTTTGTTGGATTATTTTTAGTTTTGTTGGTTTCTCAAAGGTTTCCGTTTTTCTTTGCGTCAAATTGCGTATATTTAAAGTTTCTTCAATAATTCAGTTCAGGCAGACGCAAGGCGTACGGAATATGATTTAACCTTCCGTTAGTCGCACGCGGACTGTGAGTCCGCACGGTCATATTTTTACATTTTTCTCAGAAACATGTTACTCTAGGGAACGGCCGTTTTCAGTACCTTCCTAAATCAGTATCAACTTATTAGTCTAGCAGTTGCAGCCGTCTCGCTTGGTTGATTTTCGTTTAGTGGCGGATGCGGATTGTGAGTCCGCGCGCGACTATGGGTGCACCAAAACAAATTGACGTCAATATTTTCGCTAATTTGTATTAAAAGATCTCAAAGTAAGTCTATAAATAATAAATTTTGAATTTGAGTATTAAATTTGACTACGATTGTAGAATGTGAATGAGAGGGAACAGGAGCGTCTAGAGCGGCACAGTGTTTGGCAGATATGGAAGAAGATGATGATAATATTCTATATGATGACGAAGAAGAAGAAGGCGAAGAAGAGGCCGAACTGATCGAGCAGGAAGAAGTATTGGAAACAGATACTGAGCAAGATATTTCAGACAGCGATGACGACCAACAAGGCGCAGGAGGAATAGGACCATACTTTCTAGGTAAGGATAAAGTAACTAAGTAGATGAAACACCAGCCGAAGCGAATAGTAAGAACAAGAACTGAAAATCTAATAAAGCACTTGCCAGGTGTAAAAGCGGTGGCTAGGAAGTTGAAGAAACCTATAGATATTTGGATGCATTTTTTTAATGAGAATATGTTGAACTCTATTGTTGAATGTACGAATAAACACATTCGATTGGTGCAAGACAATTATATGCGCGAAAGAGATGCCAAAGAAACAGATTTATTTGAAATGAGAGCGCTATTTGGCTAGTTGTATTTTTCAGGAATTCTAAAAACTTCTCGTTTGAATGCTAACGACTTATGGCAATCTGATGGCACCGGCATCGAAATATTTCGACTCACGATGCCTCTTAGAAGATTCCGGTTTGACGACATGGATACACGCGCACTACGGCGAGAAAGGGATAAGTTGGCATCAATTCGCGAGATTTTTGATGCGTTTGTCAGTAACTGCAAATCAGCTTACACACCTTTCGAATATGTAACTATTGACGAAAAATTAGAAGCTTTCCGGGGCAAATGTAGTTTTAGACAATACATCCCGACTAAACCAAATAAATATGGCTTGAAGATTTTTGCCTTGGTTGACTCCAAGACATATTATACTTGTAATATGGAGGTATACGCTGGAAAACAGCCTGAAGGCCCATATGCTGTCAGTAATTCTCCAGATGCTGTAGTAGAACGACTTTGTGAACCAATTAATGGATCCGGCCGAAACGTGACGGTCGATAACTGGTTTACCAGTGTAGAATTAATAAAAAAATTGCGTAAACAGAAACTTACTTTATTGGGTACAATACGTAAAAATAAACGAGAACTACCCAATGAGATTGTTCGCCCGAAGCATCCAATTGGATCCTGCATGTTTGGTTTCCATGAGAAAATTACCTTAGTTTCTTACATCCCAAAAAGGAATAAAAATGTACTACTGGTATCCAGTCTACATGATGATGATAAGATTGACCAGGAAACAGGTAAACCTGAAATTATTGTCGACTATAATATGACAAAAGGTGGAGTAGATACTGTCGACAAACTATGCGCCACCTATGACGTAGCAAGGAATACCCGCAGATGGCCAATGGTAATTTTTTATTCCCTACTAAATGTAGGTGCAATCAATTCTATGGTGTTATATTTTGCAAATAATCTTGACACCATGCCACGAAGAATATTTTCGCGCCGATTGACGTTTGAACTTATTGAAGATTATATTCGTGTACAAATTGTGAAAGAAAAAAAACCATCAAATCAAGAATTCAAGAAATACTTCAAATCGAAGACCCTCCAGTACCTCAACCTGGAGATATCAAGGATAGACGTGGTCGTTGTGTTTACTGCGACAGAAAGAAAAATAGACCAACTAGATTCCAATGTAAAATATGCCAGAAGCACATTTGCTTAGAACATGCAAAATTCCTTTGCCACGAATGTTAGTTTTTTTACTAGTGTCTTAGCCACTAAGAATAAATGTTTTTTTTATATTATAACTTCATTATTTTATACACAAATAATATACATTTTATACGTTTATATTGAAATAAAATATATCAAATTTTTATGCTTTTTTTAAACAAAGTACCAAATGTTTATTTTATTTGTATTGCTTAATAAAGTCTAGTGCATGTTCTAATAAGTAAATATATGATTTACTGCCGTTTATCATACTAAATTGTAAATGAAAAAACATAATTTTACGCGCGGACTCATAGTCCGCGCGCGACTATTGGTGCAACAAAAAGGGCGCGGCTACTGGAAGGTTAATTGTTGTTATGAAGATTTACAATCCTTTCAATCTAATATACAGGGTGGCCCATCTATCGGTTGCTTTTTGAACTATCGATTATTTCGGCTTTGACAGCTCGAATGACTTTGCCAATGTGTCAAATATTTAGTAAAAAGTATGCGGTTTACGAAATGGTTAAGTTTACGCTCGAAGAAAATAGGGAAATATTGAAAACTTACTTCCAAAATGGTGTCTTCAACCGAAACTGCAAGAAAAATGCGCACAAAATTCGTGAAAAATAAAGCGCCTTCCAGGCAGTTTGTGAATAAATTTATGAAGCGTGTGCGTGTGTGTGAAAGTGGCTCGTTAATGGACAAAGCAACGCGTTCCCGTGCTCGTCTAGTGCGCTCAATCGAAAATATTGCTGCTGTTGCCAAAAGTGTAAGTGACAATCCATCAACATCAACTCGACACCGCTCGCAGGAATTGAACATTTCTCGCACGTCCCTTCAAAGAATTTTAACGAAAGACCTCGGTTTGAAGGGGTACAAAATTCAATTGGTGCAAGAGCTGAAGCCGCACGACCATCCGATGCGATTTCGGTTCGCCCAATGGTACGAAGAACGCTTGATGGAAGATGAGCATTTTTATCGAAAAATCATCTTTTCAGATGAAGCTCATTTCCACCTCGGGGGTTACGTCAATAAGGAAAACTGCCGCATTTGGGGCTCAGAAAATCCACACGTAATCATGGAAAAGTCACTGCACCCACAACGAGTGACTGTTTGGTGCGGTATGTGGTCCGGCGGCATCATTGGTCCGTTTTTCTTCGAAAGCGAAGGAGCAGCTGCCGTAAAGGTCAATGGTGACCGCTATCCCGGCATGTTGGAAAATTTGTTCTTCCCCCGAATGGAAGAGGAGGACATCGGCGGCATTTGGTTCCAGCAGGACGGCGCCACGTGCCACACAGCCAATTTTACAGTCGAACTTTTGCGCGGTACGTTCGAAAATCGCATAATTAGCCAAAACGGCGATGTCAACTGGCCGCCTCGCAGCTGCGATTTGACCCCGTTGGACTATTTTTTGTGGGGAGCCGTCAAGGATAAGTGCTACGCCAACCATCCAGAGACGATTTACGACCTAAAGCACGAGATTGAAGTCGCCATTGCAGCCATTGGGGGCCACACCATCGAAAATGTCATGAAAAATTGGGTTGACAGAATGGGCTACTGCAAAGCCAGCCGGGGCAGCCATATGAATGAAGTGGTCTTCCACTAATAAACCGCTATTCAATAAAAAAAAAATAATTGAAAAATATCCACCCGTCTTTTTTTTTATAGCAATTTTAAAATGCAACTTTTTCGTGGGACACCCTATACATCAGAGATTTTGAGCTCTAATGAACATCTAAACCCAAAACCTCTATTTTCAATTTGTAATTAGTAATTTTCAAAGACTTACCTCGCAGAACTTCTAAGTTGTCCCCAATCTGGAAGCTGATGGTGACACCGGGATTGACGTGGAAAAGCACAACGTACTCCGAACCGTTTTGAGCCTGGCTCGGGCCGGCATTAAACGCGGTGGTCGTTTGACGTTCGAAACCCGGACCGAAATAGAACAGGGCGGGTGTGGTACTATTTGAGCCCGTGCCTTCCGAATTCTCACAAGTCGGAGGAAAGGTACACTGATGAAAAGAGTAATGGTGGTAGTGGGACGGAAAGTGATGGTGACGAGGTTTTCGGTTTCCCGTTGTTTTTGAACCGTGAGTAGAATTCGATGGTTTCGGCTCAGTCATGGCCGTTTCCTCTTTTACTTTCACCATTCGTTTGATTTGAGGGTATTCTGAAACGAAATTATTAGATATTAGAATATTAGATTACACACTAGTCTGGTTGCACTTATCCAAGTGCAACCAGACTAGTTAAATCCCAGAGTGGTGTGAGGTATTATTCTATTAAATTCTTAAATGCTCTGCCAATGAATCTTCGAAATCTTAATCTAAATGCATTTAAAAATCGAATAAAAACTGTGTTAATTGAGCAGGCATTTTATAGTTTCGAAGAATACCTCAATTTCGACTTCAATAGTATTGGAAATGATTTTTAAAATGTTTGTATGTCTATTTTATCCAATTTTATTTTATTTATATAATTTTATCGACATAATTGTAAATATGAGATTTTATTTATTTGTATATTTTATTAACATATTTGTAAATGTCAACTTTTATTTATACATATTTTACAATGATTTTTAAGTTTTACTTATAGATATTTTACAATGATTTTTAAATGTTAATTTTAGATATATATGTTATAAGCCTATTTGTGTATGTACTATTTATTCTTTTATGTACTTTTTGTGTCTAGCATAAGCGCAAATTAATATTAATTTTAATATGGCTGATCAATGATTAATGTAGCTTCTTTTATTTATAACTTGACTTACCTAGATTTAAGAGACCTGTGTAAATATTATTATATATTAGCACCAATAAACTACATTACATTACATTACATTACATTACATTACATTACACAAATTCTTCGCAGATTTTGACATGGATAAATGGTACAAGCATGAGGAGCCAACATTTAGAAACGTTGCAGAAGTCGCGGACTCTTTTATACACATTAAATAACATACCAATGATGATTCCAAATAAAGTGTTTTTACAGTTTTGAATGATAATACGTTTATTTATTTAAGATACATACAGTAAAAAAATATACTATTTTGCCAGCAAAAAGAATGGAACAATGTAGAAAGAAAAATGTGTATTATAGTCTACTTATTCTATAGATAAAGTTGCAAAAATACCCCCAATCGCCCTATGTTCTGCGGAAAAATCTGATTACACAATGTAAATTTATTATTTTTCTGACACACCTTACAAATTTTAACTATCGATTACTTGGCGGACACTAAAAAATGCCTCGCACGGCGTCGTTTTGGTGAAGATAGGGCCATTTCAATCAAACAGTCAAAAGGTATTATATCGCGAACAGCTGAACGGTACAATTAGGCAATCAGCTGACGATAGTTTCAACCATTTGCATTTTTGATGCGTGATTTTCTATCTGTAGTATAAATGGACTATAGCTAATACTTAATTTTCAGAAATATGAGAAATATTTATCTAATGCAGCGCTGTCCAACTTCTCTTAGCCAGCGGGCCATTTTTTCTTTAGCAAATATTTCGCGGGCCAAAAAGGATAGGTAAATGAAAAGTCAGTTCATGTCAACTCAAAAGTTATTTTATTTATACGAAAAAAATAAAGTCAAAGATAATAACATGTTTTCGGCAATAAAGTTTATATTTTTGCATAATAAATATTGCATTAGATTTATTGTTAAAATGAAATATCACGTTATTCTTAAAAACAATACATAACAAGAAATAATAAAAAACACAATAAAATTAGAATATTATTAAGCCTGAGTTATTTAATGGGAGCATTGTGGCCGTAGTTGTTGAGCAACAATTTCTTTTATGTCCATATCAATATTTGTTGTGGCAACTCTAATTATATTTTCAAGAGTGGAATCTTCCAAGCTGTTTCTAAATTTTGATTTTATATATTTCATGTCAGAGAATGAACGCTCGCAGATATACAGGGTGTCAATTTGAAAACTTTCAATGCGAATATCTGTGAAAATAAAAGAGTTAGAAAAGCGCAATTTGGTACAAATGTTATACAGGTAGGGGGAACTAGAACCACCATATTTTGGTTATAGGGTGAGTGACCCCTTGGGCCCTATTCACCCTAACCCCAAAATTTTAAATGGCATCACCCCTTTTGTGATCCCTTAAATTAAATGTTTTTTCAAGTAGTATTCACCAGTACAAGAATTTTTTTTTTAAATTTAATACAGGGCCGAACAAAAAAGTATAATTAAAATAAAATAAATTCTATGAATTGCTATTTTATTTAATTGAATTCTTATAATTTATTCCATTTTGGGCTACAAAAAAGGATAATAAAATTTTTTGCTCCAAATACTCGAAGCAGTGGGTCAGGTTTCAACAAATAACAATCAGCTATTTCAGTCAGGTTTCTAAATCGCAATTCTTTCAGCCATGCTGTAAACCATGTCTAATACCGGATAAAAAAGAAAATAGTGAATTCGTCTGAAATTATTTCACATCGATCGTTTTTGAATTTGACGTACAATCTAACACACCTGACTGCAATAGGTGATTATTTATTGAAACCTAACCCATTGGATAAAACACACTTTTACTTAGTTAATATCACACTGTGTGATATTAACTAAGTAAAAGTGTGTTTTATTTAATTAAAAATGTATCACGAAGTAAGTGCCGCCAACCTCAATCAGCTAACCCATTGGTTCGAGTATTTGGAGAAAAAAAAAATATCTTTTTTTGTAGCCCAAAATGGAATGAATTATAAGAATCCAATTAAATAAAATAGCAATTCATAGAATTTATTTTATTTTAATTATACTTTTTTGTTCGGCCCAGTATTAAATTTAAAAAAAAATTCTTGTATTGGTGAATACTACTCGAAAAAACGTTTAATTTAGGGAATCACAAAAGGGGTGATGCCATTTAAAATTTTGGGGTTAGGGTGAATGGGGCCCAAGGGGTCACTCACCCCATAACCAAAATATGGTGGTTCTAGTTCCCCCTACCTATATAACATTTGTACCAAATTGCGCTTTTCTAACTCCTTTATTTTCAGAGATATTCGCATTGAAAGTTTTCAAATTGACACCCTGTGTGTACTTCCGAACATAGAAATGATTTTAAGTCCAAAATCTCTCATTTTTGGATATTTTTCTTTATCCAAATGTTTGAACATTTGTATTCCAGTTGCTCCACTAGATGCCATGAATTGGTCAGCCTGAAGGTCCCATAATTCCATTTGATATTTAGGTTCAACGGAGGTAATATCGATATTGAATGGATCACTGAATAAATTAATACTCATCTTTAAATCATCAAATTGAGAAAATCTTCTATCAAAATCTTCAATAAGCATATCTAATTTAGGTAAAAAAATGTCGAAATTCACTTCTATGTTACAGGCCTTCATTTCTTCAAATATTTCTTTGCAACATTCAAAATTAAATAAATTATTTTTCTGCAAAATTTAACTTCCACAATTTTTATTTATTTCTGAATTCTGTTACATATTTATAACGACAACACACATCTTGATCTTTTCCTTGCAAGAATTTATTCAAAATATTTAAATAATTTGTAATGTCTGTTAGGAAAGCAAGTGAACAAAGAAAATTTTAATCACCTAAATTTGCCGTCAAATCTTCATTGATGCCAACTTCTGTTAAAAAAAGAGATGAATTTCTTTTCGAAGTGTAAAAAAATTCTTCAAGCATTTTCCTACACTTAACCAGCGAATATTACTATGTAAAAGCAAATCACCATACTCAGCTTGCAGTTCGTCCAAAAAAGTTTTAAATTTTCGATGTGTAAGACAACGATTTCCGCCAGGAATTAAATTTGTTAGTTTGCAAACCTTGTCCATTACGTCTTTTAGTTTTAGTGAAAGACCACATAATGGCTCTTGATGCACAATACAATGGAACATTCGACAATTTATTCCTTCTTTTTGTAAGAGTCCCGCGAGCCCAATATTTTTGCGCGTCATAGCTCTTGCGCCATCAGTTACAATAGCGGTGCACTTGTCAAATCCGCCATACGGAGCTATTGCACATTTTAATTCGTTATAAATTTCTTCATCTTTTGTAATTCCGTGTAATGATCGTAATTTTAAAAGTTCTTCTGAATAATCATAGTTTTCATTTACGGTTCCTATAAAAATAAGCACTTGACTTGGTCGGAAATGTCTGTACTTTCGTCCAATGCTACGGAAAAATAGCAGCAATTATTGATTAGGTTTTGTAATTTATTAGTGACATACCGGGTGACCCAGGGATCTGTAAAAGCCCCATAACTTATTTGCTATTTGAGATATTGACATATGGTACATACTCTTATTCTACATATTTTAAAAATATGTATGTTTTTATACAGGGTGTCCCAATATACATAACAGAACAAAGTTATGTTTTTTTAAATGGAACACCCTATATTTTATACTTTATTTTCGACCCTCTTGAGAAGCTGATCAAAATAGTATAAGATAGTATGGGTCTATTATGGACGGTTCGTTAGTTATGGGCAAATTTGTGGCAAAAACATGTACACATTGAAAACATTGCAGAAACGTTCCTAGCAAAGATAGCATCATTATTTATACACTAGAAAATTTCCCACATCATAAAGAATAATACACATTGGCTTTGATTCTCTTTTATTCATAGTGCAATACAGGGTGTCAACATACGCAAAACAATGGATAACAATTTTTTTTCAAATGGAACACCCTATATAAATTGCCACCAATCTATGGCATTTTTAATAGGCTTTTCAATGATATACAGTTTGCATAACAGAATATTAAGGATTCTTGAGATTGATCAATAAAAACATATTTCTTTTGCCACCTTCTGCTGATTTTTTGATTTTCAGCCAAAACTATGCATTTTCAGGAAAAATTATAAGAGACCAAAGTTGTAGAGCAAAAATAGTTCGATCGATATAGTTCTTTCAACTTTTAGGATAATGCGTGCATTGCCCGCCAGAGCGCGCAAAATCGTGACCGTATATGCATTTTAGCGTTTTCTTTTGAAATTTTTTATTAATAAATTGCACTATACTTTATTTTCCCCACCCTCTAGCGGAAAAACGGGATATTATAGGGAAATTAAAATGACCCATATCGATTGAAAATGTTCCGCTCTACAACTCTTAATAGAAGCATTTTTTGCCAAAAATGCATAGTTTTCCCTAAAAATGCAATTTGAAAATGTACCCGGTGACCCAGGGATCTGTAAAAGCCCCATAACTTATTTGCTATTTGAAATATCGACTTCTAGTTTTCTTGAACTGGTACCCACACTTATTATACATATTTTAAAAATATATATGTTTTTGTACAGGGTGTCCCAATATACATAACAGAACAAAGTTGTGTTTTTTTAAATGGAACACCCTATATTTTATACTTTATTTTCAACCCTCTTGAGAAGCTGATAAAAATAGTATAAGATGGTATGGATTTATTATGGACGATTGGTTAGTTATGGGCAAATTTGTGGCAAAAACAAGGACACATTGAAAAAATTGCAGAAGCGCTCCTAGCAAAGCTAGCCTTATTTTTTATACACTAAAGAATTTTCCACATCATGAAAAATAATACAAATCGGCTTTCGTTCTTTTTTGTTTATACTGCTATACAGGGTGTCAACATACGCAAAATATTGGATAACTATTTTTTTTCAAATGGAACACCCTATATATCTTGCCACCAATGCATGGAATTTTTAATAAGGTTTACAATGATGTACAATTTGTATAATGAAATATTAAGGATTCTTGAGATTTATCCATAAAAACATTTTTCTTTTGTCACCTCCTGCTCATTTTTGGATTTTCAGCCAAAACTATGCATTTTCTGAAAAAATAATAAGAGACCAAAGTTGCAGAGCGGAAAATTTTCGATCGATATAGGTCTTTCGACTTTTCCAATAATGGGGTCCCTAGAAGCCATTTCAACAATTTCTGGAAAGAAAATTTTTGTGTCTATGTGTGTGTGTCTGTCTGTGCGCGCTGTACCTCAAAAACTAATAGAGCAATTGATATGAAACTTTGAACATCCGTCTTATTTGAGAATCTGAAGAACTGAAAAGCTTTTGGTAAAATTTCGTACACCGGAAGTGGGCGTTTACCTTAACTATTTTTTGTTTTTTGCCAATATTTTCTTAAATATGAAAAATATCACAAAAGCATTTAAACAAACATTGAAGACAACAAAGAAATGAACATCTTTTGCTTGAAAACATTTTTCATAAAAACATTGTTATTCGAGCAAAAAAATTATTAATTTATTTTTATTTTTGGTTTATAATTATGAAACGATAATAGTTACAGCAAATTTATGTGTATAATAATTGTAGATAATGCCAAAATGAACAACTTATAAACAATAAGTTTTTTTCAAAATCTCTTTAGTTTTTGAGTAAACTTAGTTTATAAATTTGCATAATAATTTTTTCATCTTTCATAATTTTAACGTTTTAAACGTCAGTTTCATCCGAGTCTACGAAACGTTCGATGTACATTTAAAATATGATTTAAACTGAAAATAAACCACGAAAGCGTAAATATAAATGATATTATTAAGTCGGAGAAAGTAACATGATGGCCACATCACCATTTTTTCAATGTGTACTTGTTTTTGACACAAATTTGCCCATAACTAACCAATCATCCATAATAGACCCATACTATCTTATACTATTTTTATCAGTTTCTCAAGAGGGTTGAAAATAAAGTATAAAATATAGGGTGTTCCATTAAAAAAAAACATAACTTTGTTCTGTTATGTATATTGGGACACCCTGTACAAAAACATATTTTTAAAATATGTAGAATAAGTGTGGGTACCAGTTCAAGAAAACTAGAAGTCGATATCTCAAATAGCAAATAAGTTATGGGGCTTTTACAGATCGCTGGGTCACCCGGTATATACTGCTCTAGTTTGATGAGAAAGAGAAACTTTGAATTTTTTTCCCATTTCGTTATTATTAAAAGCTTGAGCCATTTTTATGGCACATTTTTTAATTCATTCTCCATCCGAAAAAGGCTTTTTAGCTTTTTTAATTTCTAAGAAAACTTCAAACGATGCAGCTACTGATACTTCTTGAGAAGTACTTTACTTGGGTAAAATAATTCGTTTGGTAGTTCTGCTGTTTTTTCAATTTTTTTTACTGTTCTCGAGTCTTCCGTGCACGAATATGACGCTTTAAGTTGTACACAGCTACAGTCTGTAAACATTCCAAACACTGTGGCTTGCTCTTGTTAAGAATAATTAAATAATCAATTCATTTAATTCAATTCATCGTTCTTGAAATTCTCGATTTTCAGTATCAATCTTTTTTTTTCTTAGACGCACTCATAATTAAGGATTGTTTCAATTAACGAATAAATATGAAATTCAGTTGATTGTGTTTTATTACATTTCACAGAATAACAAAGAACCCATGGTAGATGTAAACATAAAAGTCCGTTAACTACTGTTGGACAAGATAAGCGGCTCTCGGCAACAGTGATACCAGAATGCACCACCATGTACCATGTACAGTCGAGACGGACAATGCGCGAAGAAGAAGCGCGCTCGGGCGGGCGACTTGGTGGTGGTAGAGAGCTTTTAAACAGATACACTTGCATAGAGCAACATACACAATATTTATTCATCATTAGCATTTTTATAATACTTGTTGTAGACGGTTGAATTATAACTATTATCTAAAAATCTCATATATTTTCTTAATTTGATATTTTAAATGTATACAGATATTTATTTCAAATTTGATGTAAAGTTTACTATAACTCGCGGGCCGTAAAAAAAAGCTTCGCGGGCCGGATGCGGCCCACGGGCCGCCAGTTGGACAGCGCTGATCTAATGTATATGGTTGTATTCTTAATAGCAAGCTTTTCATGTTTTTTTAAATTTTAATAATTGCGACCAATTTTTGTAAGATGCTGGGATCTTATTATAAATCTTCATCATAGAATAGAGCTTCTATAACCTGTGATTATTTTTGGAACAAGTCGGAACAGTTCCAGGTGCAGGCGCGTACCAGTTCAAAAATATGCGACTACTCCGGGAGAAACACGACGGGGGAGGGGTGACATTTTCAATGATTTTAGGTTGGCGTACTAATATAATGTATTTAAAATACATCGCTATTTGTTTCGAAAGATAAAACGAAAAATCGAAAACAAAATCAATGTTTTATTATATTTACGATTAAACTAAAAGTTACCATATTTTGTGCAAATTTGAATACTGGCAAATAATTAGTAGCGTAGGTTGTGGTGATCGGTTAAATATAACATAACTCGTTCCTCGCTTGCGTTTTTAAAGGCCAGTTCGTGCAATAAAGAATCACTTTTTACACTTTTACCTTAAATAACTATTAATTGATTAAGTGAATACAATGTTTAATCACTTCTACCGAAATGCAATCCCAACCTGTAGTCTGTAAGCTTCAAGGACATAACAATACTGTATATTTCTATTCCGGTAACTGGCTCTAGAAATACAGACTCTTCATTTTGTGTTATATTGACGCGATAGTCTAGTGGGAATAATGTGTGCGATTCTTGTGGCGGTATTAACAATGCGTATATTGATATCGTTAACATCTGCGTTTATTTCATTTTTTTATTGAGTTGTGTAGACTGTTGTATTATTGTATTTTACTATAATATTCCAAGTAGTTTTTTTAATATTTTATGTATTCATAAGTTTATGATTGTAATAATTTCTTTTTGATGCTTTTAGTTGTTCGTTGTTTTTGTTTTCACGGTAGTACAGGGTGATTCAAATTCGAGGCTCACCATGGGATCTCACTTATTAGAGGAAATAGATGGTATGTTTAAATTCGGCGGAATTTTATGCTGATTAATTATCCATTGAAAAAAATATTTAAATTATTTTTCGTTTTCTAGTCTAAAAAACTTGAAAAACTGATTTTGGTTTATTCTTTATATCTTCGTTATTTAAGGTGATACTTAAAAATGGTAAAGACGTTCTTATACTTGATTTTTAATATCTAATAGAAGGGATAAGACTTTTCTTTCTAACATGTTTCGTTTCTTTTGAACCATCATCAACTTTCTTATTTCTTATGGACGCCATATTTATTTTTTATCATATTTGAATGCTTTGCGATGTCAAAAATATTATACAACATACATTTAATTTTAATGAACATGATAATCGTTTTATAAGCAATTTATGTAGCGCTTACTAAAAATTATCCGTGCCATGGAATTAAAAAAATAGCGATGTGGCCATCATGTTACTTTCTCCGATCTTGATTGCATAACAGTTATTGATATTTACACTACCATGGTTTATTTTCATTTTAGATCAGATGAAACTGACGTTTAAAACGTCAAAGTTATGAAAGATAGAAATAACAAATTATACTTCCAATTCAAATAATCTTAAACTAGTTTATTAGAAAACCAAATAAAACCAAAAACAGATTTTAATAAATCCTGAAAAAAACCCTGAAAAGATTTCTGAAAACGCCCTGAAAGAGTTCTGGTTATAAAGTTCCAAAGAGAGTACCCGAAAAAGTCTTGAATAAAAAAGTCCTTAAAAAGTCCAGAAAAAGAGTTCGAAAAAAAGTGCTCTGACAAAGAAATGTCTTGAAAAACAGATTCTTGAAAAAGACCTGAAAAAAGTCCCGAAAACACAGTCGTTACAAAAAAAAAATTCGGAAAAAAGGTCCTAGAAAAAGACCTGATAAAAAAGACTGTAGATAAGTACTGAAAATAGGCTTCAAAAAAGTTCTAAAAAAGGCCTTAAAAAGTCCTGAAAAAAACCTGTAAAATAGTCCAGAAAAAAAGTCCTAAAAAAGTCCTGCAAATGCTCCTAAAAAAGAACCAAAAAAAATCGAAAAAATAGTCCTAACAGAAGTCATAAAAAAAACCTTAGAAAAGAACTGATAAAAAGCATTAAGAAAGTCTTGAAAAAATAACCCTGCTAAAAAAGGCTATTATGTTCAGGACCCCAAAAAAGGTCTTTAAAGGTTTTTAAATAATCTTAAAAAAGGGCCCTGAAAAAAAAATATAAAAAGGTAGGTTCCGAAACAAAAGCCCTTTGAAAATAAAGCCTTGAAAAAAGTTCTGAAAAAAGTCGTAACAAAAGTTTTGAAACCATTGTCCTGCAAAAAAACCCCAAAAAGAGTCTTGCAAAAAGCCTAAGAAAAGACCTGAAAAAAGGCATTAGAAAAGTTCCAGAAAAATAATCCAGGTTAAAAATCCTGAAAAAAGAGTCCCAAAAAACGACACCAAACAAACACTTTTTAAAACAAAGTCTTGAAAAACAAGTCCTGGAAAAAAACTTTTCAAAGGAAAGTCCTGAAAAAAAGTCTGGAAAAAAGTTCTAAAAAAACTGGTCCTACAAGAAACCCAAAAAGAGTCTTGCAAAACGACTTAGAAAAGATCTATAAAAAAACATTAAAAAGTCGTGAAAAAAGTTCCTGAAAAATAATCCTGATAAAAAAATCCTGAAAAGAGGTCTCAAAAACAAAAAGTTTTTAAAATAAAGTCTTGAAAAAAGAGTCCTCGAAAAAAATTCTGAAAAGAAAAAACCTGAAAAACCATCGTTAAAGATGTTTCCTGAAAATATAGTCTTGAAGAAAAGTCCTGCAAAATCAGTTCTAGAGAAAGGTTCTTTAAAAAGACATGAAAGAAGAAATGAAAAAATTCTGAAAAAGTCCGGAAATTTTGATTTATACTTTCATGGTATTTTTTTCAATTTAAATGTACATCGAACGTGTTGTAAGATTGGATTATTCTGACATTTGAAACGTCAAAATTATGAAAGATGAAAATGAAAAAAATATACTTAAAATTCTAGTCATGTTTACCGTCAGTAAGATAAGACATATCGACAAAAACTTATTGGGCAAAGGTTGCTCATTTCGGAATTCCCCGCTATTGTTATTATTTGAAATTTGATGTAACTATTATCGTTTCCTAATTATAAACCAAACATGACAAAAAAATTTAATCAATGCCTTTTTTCAAAAAAAACAAACGTTATGAAAAATATTTTCAAACGAAAGATGTTCATTTCTTTGTTGTCTTCAAGATTTGTTTAAAAGTTTTTGTAATATTTTTCATATTTCAAAACTGATTGTTGAAAAACAAAAAAAAAACGGTTCAAGTAAACACCCACTTCCACTGTACCAAATTTTGCGAAAAGCTTTTCAGTTCTTCGGATAGTCAAATAAAGCCTATGTTGAAAGTTTCATGCTAATTCATTTAGTAGTTTTTGAGACAGATACGCATAAATCTTAATGGAAATGCATATTGAAAAAATGGTGATGTGGCCATCATGTTACTTTCTCCGACTTGATGGTATCATTTATATTTACGCTTTCATGGTTTATTTTTAATTTAAATCATATTTTAAATGTACATGGAGCGTGTTCTAGAATCGGATGAAACTGACGTTTAAAACGTCAAAATTATGAAAGATGGAAACATTTTACTTCAAATTCAAAAACTCAGTTTACTCAAAAACTAAAGAGATTTCGAAAAAAACGTATTCTTTATAAGTGAATAAAAAAAATATTTTTTTTAAACAAATATTGAAGACAACAAAGAAATAAGCTTATTTTGTTTGAAAACATTTTTCATAAAATCATTGTTATTCGAGAAATATTTTTTTTTTTTTTTCATTTTTGGTTTATAATTATGAAACGATAATAGTTACAGCAAATTTATTTATGTTAATAATAATTGTAGAGAATGCCAAAATGAACAACTTCTAAAAAATAAGTTTTTTTCGAAATCTCGTTAGCTTTTGAGTAAACCGAGTTTTTTTTTATTTTAAGTATAATTTTTCCATCTTTCATTATTTTGACGTTTTAAACGTCAGTTTCACCCGAGTTTAAGCAACGCTCGATGTACATTTAAAATATGATTTTAATTGAAAATAAACCATAAAAACGTAAATATAAATGGCTATGATACCATCAAGTCGGAGAAAGTAACATGATGGCTACATTACCATTTTTTTCAATTAACAGAAATGTCGTATTGGCTAGTCAAAAATATTTACAAATGTATCCAGAAAGAAGGCAATAGAACATTTTTTCTTCGGATGGACAGAATCAACATCGCAAAGCGTACGTTAATAAAATTACTGAAAAAGATTGCAATAATATTTTGGAAATAATAATACTAAATGTATCTTCATTCTTTAATTTTACTTACAAAACGTATTTTACAAGATGTTAATATTTAAATTTGGTTAGAAGTACAGTTCTATAGGTTTATTATTATTATTGTTAATTAACAATTAATTCGAATATCCATATATAGACTACTGAATCTATTTAATAGAATTTCCTTTTGAAACGCTACTATTAACCTTTTCAGTAATCAATTTCTTGGGTTATTAATGGACACTGAATAATAAGCTATCGTTTATTACAAATAAATAATTATTGTGTTATAATTGTATCTTGAATAAAAGCAATTAATAATAAATATTTCCAAGCGTATTAGTACCAAAGCAGGCTAGTAGTGTACACTTTTGTAATAATGTCATGTGAATTGGACTCAATTAAAGAACATGTAATTGCCAATAGGTGGTCAAATGGCAAACCTTTTATTGAGTTCATACTATTGCACAACAATTGCATGATGCTGGTAATGCAAGCAATTGCGTTAATTACTTTATCTCATCTACTACTATTAAGTTCTGTTGAATTAGCTACTTTAGGTATAGGTTTGACAAGAGCATATTTCCAACAATCAGGAAACACTGATTCCAATGGTTAAAATTTTGAGAGACTATGTCTGAATAATGTGTTTTTACAAATTTCTAAAGAAAGCAATCGCAAGTTTATCACAACAAAAATGGTTGCACTAAAAAGAAAATTTTGATGGCGAATAAGGCGCATTTTTCAAAATACAAATAGGGATTGCACATTTATTTTAACAGATGGTTTAAACTTTGACTGACTAATTCTGAATAATGCGTCTTTACAAATTTTCAAAGAAAATCATCGCAAGTTTACTTACCACAACAAAAATGGTTTCACTAAAAGGCAAATTTTTCAGAAATTCACTTGAGACAGATGGTTGAAATTTTGACAGACCAATTTTGAATAATGTCCCTTTATAAATTTCTTCAAAAAATAATCACAAGTTTACCACAACAAAAATGGTTGCACTAGAAGAGCAAATTTTGATAACAAAAAAAGCGGATTTTTTAGAAATTCGCATGGCAATTCTACATTTATTGCCACAGATGGTTGAAATTTTGACAAACTAATTCGGAATAATGTGTCTTTACAAATTTACAAAGAAAATAATCGCAAGTTTACCACAACAAAAATGGTTGCACTAAAAAGCAAATTTTGATGACCAATAAGGCGCATTTTTCAGAAATTTGCATGGGAATTTCACATTTATTGCAACAGATGGTTGAAATTTTGAGAGCCTAATATTGAATAATGTGTCTTTACAAATTTCCAAAGAAAATAATTTTCTTTTAAATTTTCGATTTTTTTGTTAAAATTTTCAGATTTTTGGTCCACAATTTTGATTTTTGGTCAAAGTTTTTAATTTTTTATCCTATATTTTAGATTTTTTTAACCTAAATGGTTGCTTTTTATACGCAACTTTTTTATTTTTTGCCGATATTTTCAAATACAGTTTCTGATTTCTAGCCCTTCATTTTAGATTTTCTAACTTGAATTATTATTTTTTATGGGCGATTTTTTTTTTACTTTTTGGTTACTTTTTGACTACCGTTTTCGAGTTTCTGGCCGGCAACTAATTTTGAGCACGTCTTATAATTTTTTTTAAATTCATTTATTTCTCATGCTATAGTTTCATTCTATGTTATGAATTTGTATAATATTTTTCTACTTTTCATATCTTATAATGAAATGGGAATAGAAAACAAGTTTGCGTTAGTTTTGTATTATTGTTTAATAAATTACTTTATTAAACAAAAGTGTGGCTGTTATTTCCAAAGCATTCTTTGCAAAAACAGGATTTTTGGCATACCCATTGAACTGCTAGACCAAACCCCAACACATGACACATCACCGTAATCAGAAAAAAATTTCAGTTAACTGAAAATTGCAAATGAATTTTGTTTTCCTTGATTTTTTAATTTTTTTTAATTTTTAGACCAGCATTTTTGATTTTTTTTCGGCCTATATTGTAGATATTTGACCTGTATTTTTCATTTCTTCGTTCCAAATATTTTATAGTTTTTGCCCGAAATATTCTTTATTTTGGTTAAACTTTTTGATTATTTTGTTGTTGAAATTTTCGGATTTTTGGTTTGCATTTTTTAACCGTGAATTTTTGATATTTGTCTAAATTTTCGATTTTTTGTGCTTGTATTTTAGTTTTTTACCTTAATTAAGAGCTAATTCTGCAAGTGATTATTTTTTTACGATTTTTCAAAACATTGAGTGCAATTTCCGTTGCCTCCAGTGCATTTTTGAGTCAATTCCTGTTGTTTTCAGTAGCAATATTGCAAATATTTTTATAAGAAATAAAAAGTACACTTTTTCTGCATAGTTTTAGTAATTTTGGAGTTAATTCTACAAGTGATTAATTTTTTACAATTTTTCAAAACATGACTGCAAATTTCCTTCACTACAGAGCAAATTTTGAGTTTATTCCCTTCTTTTCTGCAGGAGCATGTCGTTGTTTTCAGGAAATTAAAAGTAGACTATTTTTGAATAATTGAATTTATTTGAAGCGAAACCTTCAAGTAATAAATTTTTTAAAAATTTCAATTCGTCGAGTTCAAATTTCCTTTGCTACAGAGCAAATTTTGAGTTTCTTTCTATGTTTTCTGGGGCTAATCACCCCGAGTGATGAAAATGGCAATTTTCGTAGATGAATTTTCAATTTTCATTTTTTATCGTTAACCCCGGATTTTGATACTTTAGTCTAAATTTTTAATCTTTTAGCTTTATTTTGTTTTCTAAATTTTCGATTTGTTTGTTAAAATTTTCGATTTTTTGGTCCGCAATTTTGATTTTTATGATCGAAGTTTTGTTTTATTTTATCCAATATTTTAGATTTTTTTAATGTAAATGATTGATTTTTATACGCGACTTCTTTTATTTTTTTGTAGATATTTTCAAGTTTTTTTTTTATGGTTTTTGATTTCTTGCCCTTGATTTTAGATTTTTTAACTTGAATTATTATTTTCTATGGGCGATTTTTTTTTACTTTTCGGTTACTTTTTGACTAAAATCGATTAAATTTAATTTTTCTTCAAATTTTTTTTTGTTCTTTTTTTCAAGACAGACCATTCTGAACACTATTTGTCCATAAAATTTTGTTGTGGGACTTCCAGGAACTGAGGTTTTCAAGTTTCTGGTCGATAACTTATTTTGAGCTAAAGAGTTATTTTGGGGGCTGAAAATGGCAAATGGAATTATTTTCGTTTTCCTTGATTTTTCAATTTCTTGACTTGAATTTTTTATTTTTAGACCAACTTTTTTATTTTTTGGCCTATATTTTAGATCTATGGGTTGTATTTTTCATTTCTTCGTTCCAAATTTTTTTGCATTTTTTTTAACCGCGAATTTTCGAAATTTGTCTAAATTTTCGATCTTTTGGGCGTATATTTTAGTTTTTTACTTTAATTAAGAGCGTATTTTTTATTGGTCTATATTTTTAACATGTGTGATTGATTTTTGTGTGCAAATTTTTTTGCCGGTATTTAATTTGTATAATTTGTCATTTCCATCTTTAATAATTTTGACGCTTCAAACGCCAGTATCATCCGATCTAATAAATTGTAAAATTGGCTCTACCATCAACATGTTCCACGAGCCGCTACTGACAAATATTAATTATTAATCACGTTTTTTTCAAATATTTTCTAAACCCTTATAGATATCGATTTGAAATTTTTATGAAAAATCAAAAATAATTCAAGACATACTATTAAAATCTTAACCCCATAGAACTACCCCCTCAAAAAAAGTGTTGCCAACCCCACAAATTTTTTTTTTACAATATTTATTTTTTTCCTGAAAGCCGAAAACTTCCTCTAGGATCCCATGAAAACCGCAATTTTCCAACTTACCCCTAGACTCGGAGGTGAATTTTTGAAAATCAATTTTTCGCGTTGCAGAGGTTTACGCCAAATGCTAAGGCTTTTTGGGTTTTCGAGTTGGAAGGTTCGGATACGGCTCAAAAAATCCCAAACACATGGGGGCACAATGGCCACTTCTGTGTTGGAAGTGTTCCTCTCCGTTCGCGAGCTGCAATGGTTTCTCTGCAGAGGTCGCTTTTTTCGTGCTTCAGCGAGCGGGGCCGCGCCCCCTTTACAGTAGCGACTTTCATTTTCATAGATTTTCATAGAAAAAAGGCTCCTCTATATTTTATGTCTCTTACGAATTTTTGATATCTCCAACCCTTGAAGAGTTATTCAAAGAAAACCACCCCCGGCTTCAATAAAAAAATTCTAGAGCGGCTATTTTTAATCCCATGCAAAAATTTAAATGGCATGCCATTTAAAATTTCATTTTGCGTCGAAAAGGTTGAGGCTATATTTTTCGTGGGGCTCACCGTTTACGATCTACGGCCAATTTTCGATTGTTTTCCGGGAATTTTTCGAAGAATTTTTTTTTAGAAAATTAATTAAGTTAATTTTCTTAATTTTATATTTCACTATTTCACATAAAGAACACAATTTCACATACAGCAACTTAAGCTTGAAAAACTAGTTATTATTTCATAAATAAATAATATGTTTAATTAAAAAAAAACTAGATGCGGCGCTCTCATTAGGACACCCTTTACTTTATAAATTAGAGACTTGAACACTTTGTGAATTCTTTAATGCCGAATTAAATAATCTACTGATTATTCAAATAACGCTTCTTTCGGCGAAATAAACGCATTTATTATTATTATTCTAAAAAAAAAATGCCTAAAATCGAAAATCTAAAAAATCTATTTAACAAACTTTTTAGAAAATACTTGCACCACGTACACCTCTGCATGCGTTTAATCCCACACCAATTAAATTATAAATCACAATCTAAATACTACTGCATTCTTCACGGATGTCAAACAAGATACGCGTGCTACTGGTCACTGTTTCATACAGAAGAATCAGCAGGACAGAAATCTGATATTATGCTTTTTCTCTTAACATTAATTAAATGAATGTATGCTATAATTTTTAGGTTAGTTTCGTAGTCGCAATCATAGCATTCGCCAAGGTTGGCTAAACATGGATTAACGATTATTAGAACAATGCCAAACCAACTTTCAATTTAATTTTTTTTTTCACAAGCAATAAGCCGCTTAATAATAGTTCTTATCAGCAATGCTCTTAATGCACAATTTAATGAACTCACCCATTTATTTCACAATGACAACAATTACGCCTCCACACTCTCCAATCACTTTAAAACTTTGCAGGAAATAAAATTGTCCGTAACAATTTATCGTTCAGCGCTTAGAACGCGAATCACGTACTGATATTTTATATTCTTTATGTTTACGCTTACGTAAGCGTGAAAGTTTTTCGATAATAACACTTTTCAGTGTACAGCATGTAGCAACATGAGCACATAAAGATTATTTATCGGGAAGTGTGCGAACGTATCAGGGAAAAAAATGTATGCAATACCAATGCTAGTTACCTTTGCAAGTACATGTGGGCGAAAAATGGGACTTTATTGCGAGATGTCGTAACTCTTATAATTCCTTTTTGCGTCATTGCTTTATCACACAACACGGTTTTATCGGGCGACGTATGCGCACATGACTCTCTGGTAAGAATTTGGTTATTGTTTCGAAGATTAGAATGCGCGATGCGAAACGATGAAGTGTAAACTGGTTGGGTTGTCTAAATTTAGGCGTTACGTGGAAGCGATATAATTTAGAACAGTTAATTTTTATATCCTAATTTTTATTTCAAATGATTTATCAAGATATTTTAATATATAGGAAATTTATTTCACGTTGCAACACATAACGTCAATAATTTTAAACAAAATTCTGTTAGCTATGCCTCGCGAAATTTGTCAAATTATTAAAATCTCCCCTGAGTAGCTATGGAAAAAATTCTTATAAAACACGTCGAGCATTTTCTTCGATAAAATTGAAATTCCCATTTTGAAAATGGCCGAGAGACCGAAACATGTCGGCTTATAAATCAACAATAATTTTAATATTGCAAAAGTGCTTTTATCATTCCATGACTTAAAATGTTTTACCAAGTGGGAAACGAGAAATCGATAAACGTACATAAGTTATTGTTTAATCTAACAACATAGTTAGGCTTTGTAATTTCTACATAAATGTTTACAGAGGGTTAAAAAATTAGCATGTCAAACCCTATGGCTAGGCCGAAAAGAAAACGCACTGTACATACAGGGTGTCCCATTTTAAATTGCCACCCCAAATATCTCCAAACCTGAGCAACATGGCAAAAAATGTTTCAGATAAAAGTTGTAGGGTTCGGAGGGGGACTTATGCGGGTGACCTTGAAAACGACCTTGGCGTTAATTTTTAAGGTCAAACGAAGGTCAACTTTGATTTTTCAAATAGAACCCTCCATTTTTTATTGTGGGATCGTATTCTACGGGAAAAAATATAAACTTTTTGTAGGAAACGCTTTTTTTAAAGAGTTTTTTCACGAATTTTGTCCGTCGTGTTGTTTGAAATCTCAGATGAATCCAGGCTATGATTCATGCATTTTAAATTCTCGAGTAATGTAAAAACAAATAACGTTACGAATGTCGTAACAAGGTTTATTTTATCCTATTTCTATTTTTTTAAATTCAAACTATGTTTAATGAAAACCGTCAAAAAGCGAAATCATGTTTGTTTACCAATATCTCCATAGCAACGAGTTGCGTTAACATAATATAACAACACTAGTGTTGTTAAGAATTTCTTAGCAACACTAGTGTTGTTAAAGGTACCTTGTTACTCGTTGCTAAGGAGTTATTGGCATCGTAACGTTACAGGATAAAATAAAATAAATTTTGTTTGGTATTTAATTAAAAACAATTACAATGCTTTATACCACTCATTGTTAGAGACGTATCAATGCCTGCTCGAATATTGGCACTTTTATTTGAATATATTTTCGAATATATTTCGGTTATTTATCAACTGATTTTGAAAAACATTTTCTTGTATTCAACATAAAAACCTATCAAATGAGGTATCAAAAAATTGATGCGTCAGTTCGATTTTTGTTTTTAAATTGTCATCTAGTGATGTGATTTTTAACCCTGCACCCTGCAACCCCTAAGTGCTAGCAACCCCAACTTTCGAATTTCAGATGGAAATTTTTTTTTGAACTGCGGTCACCCTAGCATCAGGTATCCCACACCCTTTTTTTGAACTTTTCCATCTGAAATTCTAAAGTTAGGGTTGTTAGCGATTAGGGGTTGCAGGGTGCAGGGTTAAAAATCACATCACTAGATGACAATTTAAAAATAAAAATCGAACTGACGCAGCAATTTATTGAATTTTTTTTTAACGATTTTTTGGATTTTATCCGTTACTTTCGGGTAACCCTGTATATCCATTGAAGTTATGTTTAAGGCTAGGTGGGATGGTAGGTAGAATATTAATTTGAAAATCGAATCCTAAATGAGCAGAAGTGCGAATGTTTCTAGTAGAGATGAGCAAAACTGCTACTTTTGAATCAAGTTGCTACCTGTGATTGCTACTTTCTAATATCAGTGATTTTAAACTGTGACTATGGTCACAAAAACATCGCAGAAAAAAATATAAAAAAGGCAGGAAAAATTCCATAAAAAAATCATCCTCAATGGACGAAGTATGACTTATTCAAAATCAATTTGGTTTTTCTAAATTCAACAATTTTCAATGGTGATATGGATTTTTGAAAATTTTTGTTGTAATTTTTTGAGCACCTGAACAAAAACATCGCAGAAAAAAATATAAAAAACGCAGGAAAAAATCCATAAAAAATCATCCTCAATGGTCGAAGTATTGCTTATTTCAAACAATTTTTTTTTGTAAATTCAACAAGTTTCAATAGAGATATGGATTTTTGAAAATTTTCGTTATTTTGAGCACTTTTAACAAAAACATCGCAGAAGAAAATATAAACCATGCAGGCAAAATTCCATAAAAAATCATCCTCAATGGCCGAAGTATCGCTTATTCAAAACCAATTTGATTTTTGTAAATTCAATAACTTTCAATAGAGATATGGATTTTTGAAAATTGTTTTAATTTTTTGAGCACCTGAACAAAAACATCTCAGAAAAAAATATAAAAGACGCAGGAAAAATTACATAAAAAATCATCCTCAATGGTCGAAGTATCGCTTATTCAAAATTAATTTGGTTTTTGTAAATTCAACAATTTTCGACAGTGATGTGTATTTTTTGTATTAATAATTTTTAATAGAAATGTGAATGTTTGAAAATTTTCATTTTAATTTTTTGAGCATTTTAACGAAACATCGCAGAAGAAAATATAAAACATGCAGGCAAAATTAAATCAAAAATTATCCTCAATGGTCAAAGTGTCGCTTATCAAAAACCAATTTGGTTTTTGTGAATTCAACTATTTTTAATAGAGATGTGGATTTTTTAACATTTTTGTTTTAATTTTTTGAGCACCTGAACGAAAACATCTCAGAAAAAATATAAAAGACGCAGGAAAAATTACATAAAAAATCATCCTCAATGGTCGAAGTATCGCTTATTCAAAACCAATTTAGTTTTTGTAAATTCAATAATTTTCAATAGAGATATGTATTTTTGAAAATTTTTGTTTTAATTTTTTGAGCACCTGAAGAAAAACAGAGCAGAAAAAATATAAGACATGCAGGAAACATTCCATAAAAAATCAACCTCAATGACTGAAGTATCGCTTAAAAAAATCAATTTGGTTTTTGGTGAAATCAACTATTTCCAATAGAAGAAATATGGATTTTTGAAAATTGTTTTAATTTTTCGAGCACCTGAACAAAAACATAGAAAAAAATATAAGATATGCAGGAAAAATTAAAAAAAAAATCATCCTCAATGGCCGAAGGATCGCTTATTCAAAATTAATTTGGTTTTTGTAAATTCAACAATTTTCGATAGAGATTTGTATTTTTGAAAATTTTCGTTTTAATTTTTTGAGCATTTTAACGAAACATCGCAGAAGAAAATAAAAATAAAACATGCAGGCAAAATTAAATCAAAAATTATCCTCAATGGTCAAAGTGTCGCTTATCAAAAACCAATTTGGTTTTTGTGAATTCAACAATTTTTAATAGAGATATGGATTTTTGAACATTTTTGTTTTAATTTTTTGACCACTTGAACAAAAACATCGCAGAAAAAATATAAAAACGCAGGAAAAATTCCATAAAAAAATCATCCTCAACGGTCGAAGTATCGCTTATTCAAAATTAATTTGGTTTTTGTAAATTCAACAATTCTTAATAAAGATATGGATTTTTGAAAATTTTAATTTTAATTTTTTGAGCACTTTAAGAAAAACATCGCAGAAGAAAATATAAAACATGCAGGTAAAATTCTATCAAAACTCATCCTCAATGGCCGAAGTACGGCCTATTCAAAATCAATTTGGTTTTTGTAAATTCAACCATTCTTAATAAAGATATGGATTTTTGAAAATTTTAATTTTAATTTTTTGAGCACTTTAAGAAAAACATCGCAGAAGAAAATATAAAACATGCAGGTAAAATTCTATCAAAACTCATCCTCAATGGCCGAAGTACGGCCTATTCAAAATCAATTTGGTTTTTGTAAATTCAACAATTTTTAATAGAGATATGGATTTTTGAAAATTTTCATTTTATTTTCTTGAGCACTTTAACAAAAACATCGCAGAAGAAGATGTAAAACATGCAGTCAAAATTCTATCAAAAATTATCCTCAATGGCCGAAGTACCGCTTATTCTAAATCAATTTGGTTTTTGTAAATTCAATAATTTTCAATAGAGATATGAATTTTTGAAGATTTTTCTTTTAATTTTTTGAGCACCTGAACAAAAAAAATATAGGATATGCAGGAAAAAATCCATGAAAAAATCATCCTCAATGCCCGAAGTATCGCTTATTCAAAACTAATTTGGTTTTTCTAAATTCAATAATTTTCAATAGAGATATGAATTTTTGAAAATTTTTGTTTTAATTTTTTGAGCACCTGAACAAAAACATACCAGAAAAAATATAAGACATGCAGGAAAAATTCCATAAAATAATCATCCTTAATGGCCGAAGTATTGCTTATTCAAGATCAATTTGGTTTTTGTGAATTTTTCATAAAATCATTGTTATTCGAGAAAAAAATGTATTATTTTTTTTTTCATTTTTGGTATACAATTATGAAACGCTAATAGTTACAGCAAATTTATGTTAATAATAATTGTAGAGAATGCCAAAATGAACAATTTATGAAGAATAAGTTTTTTTCGAAATCTCTTTAGTTTTTGAGTAAACTGAGTTTTTGAATTTGAAGTACATTTCTCCATCTTTCATAATTTTGACCCTTTAACCGTCTACTAAACGTTCGATGCACACTTAAAATGTGATTTAAATTGAAAATAAACCATGGAAGCGTAAATATAAATGATACCATCAAGTCGGAGAAAGTAACATGATGGCCACATCACCATTTTTTATTGCAGGCTTGTATTCTACGGGAAAAATATAAACTTTTTGAAGGAAACGCTTTTTTTAAGAGTTTTTTCACGAATTTTGTCCGTCGTGTTGTTTGAAATCTCAGATGAATCCAGGCTGTGATTCATGCATTCTAATTTTCTCGAGTAATGTAAAAACAAATAACGTTACGAGTGTCGTAACACGGTTTATTTTATCCTATAAAGTGTTTAATGAAAACCGTCAAAAAGCGAAATCATGTTTGTTTGCCCCAATATCTCCATAACAACGAGTTGCGTTAACATAATATAACAACACTAGTGTTTTTAAGAATTTCTTAGCAACACTAGTGTTGTTAAAGGTATCTTAACGTTACTCGTTGCTCAGTAGTTATTGGCATCTTAACATTATAGGATAAAATAAAATAAATTTTGTTTGGTATTTAATTACAAACAATTGCAATGCTTTATACCACTCATTGCTAGAGACGTATCAACGCCTGCTCGAATATTGGCACTTTTATTTGAATATATTTCCGTTATTTATCAACTGATTTTGAAAATCTTTTTCTTGTATTCAACATAAAAACCTATCAAATGAGGTATCAAAAAATTGATGCGTCAGTTCGATTCTTATTTTTAAATTATCATCTAGTGATGTGATTTTTAACCCTGCACCCTGCAACCCCTAAGTACTAGCAACCCCAACTTTCGAATTTCAGATGCAATTTTTTTTTTAACTGCGGTCACCCTAGGATCAGGTATCCCACACCCTTTCTTTAACTTTTCCATCTGAAATTCTAAAGTTAGGGTTGTTAGCGCTTAGGAGTTGCAGGGTGCAGGGTTGAATATCACATCACTGGATGACAATTTAAAAATAAAAATCGAACTGATGCAGCAATTTTTTTAAATATTTTTTTTAAACGATTTTATGGAAGTTATCCGTTACTTTCGGGAAACACTGTATATCCATTGAAGTTATGTTTAAGGCTAGGTGGGATGGTAGGTAGAATATTAATTTGAAAATCAAATCCTAAATGATCAGAAGTCAGGTGTTAGTCTGAAATTTGTAATGAGGGAGCGAATGTTTCTAGTGGAAATGGGCAAAACTGTTACTTTTTAATTACGTTGCTACCTGTGATTGCTACTTTCTAATATCAGTGATTTTAAACTGTGACTATGCTCACAAAAACATCACAGAAAAAATGGTGATGTGGCCACCATGTTACTTTCTTCAATTTGATGGTAGTCGTTTATATTTACGCTTTCATGGTTTATTTTCTATTTAAATCATGTTTTAAATGTACATCGAGCGTTTTGTAGACTCGCATGAAACGAAATGAAAACAGGGAAAAATTATACTTCTAATTCAAAAACTCAGTTTACTCAAAAACTAAAGTGATTTCGGAAAAAAACCTATTCTTTATAAGTTGTTCATTTTGGCATTCTCTACAATTATTATTGAAATAAATTTGCTGTAACTATTATCGTTTTATTAAACCAAAACTGAAAAAAAAAATATACTTTTTTCTCGAATAACAATGATTTTATAAAAAATGTTTTAAAACAGAATAAACTCATTTCTTTGTTGTCTTCAATATTTGTTAACATGTTTTTGTGATATTTTTCATATTTAATATAATATTGAAAAAAAAAAACAGTTTAGGTAAACGCCCACTTCCGGTGTACGAAATTTTATCAAAAGCTTTTCAGTTCTTCAGATTCTCAAATAAGACGTAAGTTCAAAGTTTAATATCAATTGCTCTATTAGTTTTTGAGATACAGCGCACACAGACAGACACACACACACACACAGACACAAATTTTTTTTCCAGAAATTGTTGAAATGGCATCTAGGGACCCCAAAACGGATATTTCCGTAAAAAAAAAATTGAAAAAAAAATCACGATCACAATACTTTCTCGTACTTCGTAACGGAGAAAGTAATAAAAATCGAACTGACGCAACGATTTTTACTTTCTTTTTCCATCATAATTTTGACGTTTTAAACGTCAGTTTTATGCGAGTCTACGAAACGTTCGATGCATACTTAAAATATGATTTAAATTGAAAATAAACCATGGAAGCGTAAATATGATGATACCATCAAGTCGGAGAAAGTAACATGATGGCCACGTCACCATTTCTGAACTTTTTTTTAACGATTTTATGGAATTTATCCGTTACTTTCGGGTAACTCTGTATATCCATTGAAGTTATGTTTAAGGCTAGGTGCAATGGTAGGTAGAATATTAATTTGAAAATCGAATCCTAAATGATAAGAAGTCAGGTGTTAGTCTGAGATTTGTAATGAGGGAGCGAATGTTTCTAGTAGATATGGGCAAAACTGCTACTTTTGAATCACGTTGCTACCTGTGATTGCTACTTTCTAATATGAGTGATTTTAAACTGTGACCATGGTCACAAAAACATCGCAGAAAAAAATATAAAAAACGCAGGAAAAATTCCATAAAAAAATCATCCTCAATGGACAAAGTATGGCTTATTCAAAATCAATTTGGTTTTTGTAAATTCAACAATTTCTAATAGAAATATGGATTTTTGAAAATTTCTGTCTTAATTTTTTGAGCACCTAAACAAAAACATAGCAGAACCAAATATAAAAAACGGATATTTCCGTAAAAAAAATTTTTGAAAACAAAATCACGATCACAATACTTTTTCGTACTTCGTAACGGAGAAAGTAAAAACGCAGGAAAAATTCCATAAAAAATCATCCTCAATGATCGAAGTATTGCTTATTCAAAATCAGTTTGGTTTTTATAAATTCAACAATTTTTAATATAAGATATGAATTTATGATTTTTTTTGAGCACTAACAAAAACATCGCAGAAGAAAATATAAAACATGCAGGCAAAATTAAATCAAAAATTATCCTCAATGACCAAAGAGTCGCTTATCAAAAACCAATTTGGTTTTTTTTAATTCAACAATTTTTAATAGAGATATGTATTTTTGAGAATACAACTCATGGCCTACTAGAATGTATTTTGAGCCAATCAGATGCAAGGAAATGCATAGCAGCATGTGTATAGTAGCGGTGATAAAAAACAAAAGTAGCGGTGATATTTTATTGTGGTCCTGTCAGAATTTCGAACCTCAAAATGGACATACTAAATTATTGGGATGCAGTTTCTAACAGTGAAATCAGGGAAATGGTGAAAAATTCGACGCCCAGAAACACCGCGAGGAATAAAGAGTCGCAGTGCCGACAGTTTACGGAGTCTGTGCTGCAAGAAACTACAAGACGAATTGAAACATTGCAATATGTGAGTTGTCATCAAGATTATAAAAGGTTATTCGTTATATTCTCTTACTAAATATAACTCGTGGTACGATTAATACCCGATGATATTTAGTCGTTGAAACCGAAGCAGCACATTCAACTCGCGCTAGCGTTCGTTGAATCTGCAGCTCGGTTTCAACTCCAAAATATCATCGGTAATAATCATACCACTTGTTGTATTACGGCTGAAAATATTTGTTTTAATTTTTTGAGCGCCTGGAGAAAAACAGTGCAGAAAAAATATAAGACATGCAGGAAACATTCCATAAAAAAATCAACCCTAATGACTGCAGTCTCACCTAATAAAAATCAATTTGGTTTTTGTGAATTCAACAATTTTCAATAGAGATATGAATTTTTTAAAATTTTTGTTTAAATTTTTTGAGCATTTTAACGAAAACATCGCAGAAGATAATATAAAACACTAAGGAAAGATTTCATAAAAATTTTTCTTCAATAGTTAAAGTATCGCTTATTCAAAATCAATTTGGTTTTTGTAAATTCAAAAATGTTCAATAGAGATATGGATTTTTGAAAAATTTCTTTTTAATTTCTCGAGCACTTTAACAAAAACATCGCAGAAGAAAATATAAAACATGCAGGCAAAATTCTATCAATACTCATCCTCAATGGCCGAAGTATCGGTTATTCAAAATCAATTTGGTTTTTGCAAATTCAACAATTTTTAATAGAGATATGGATTTTTGTAATTTCTCGTTTTAATTTTTAGAGCACCTGAACGAGGAGGAGCATTTGGAGAATTTCGCAGTTTGGTGAATTGTTTTTATTTTTCAGTTCATGAAGTTTGGAATTTCAAAATTGGTTTCGTGTTATTATTTCAAAATGTATGTTTAGATATTCCCACTGAATCTTAAATTAAAATGAATTTTGAATCATTTTAGGTTTACCATTTGTAGCAATTGTTTTTGTATATTTGTTTTTCAGTCTTGAATATAAAATAATATTTAGAAATGCTATTCTGTATTGTCTTCTTAGAATCACGTTTTAAGTAACAGATGCAGTTTAAGTAGCAATCACTGTTTAGGTAACAGTTGTGATTTTAAGGAGCATCACAGTTTAAGTCACAGTTTAAATAGCAGTGATTTTAAGTAGCTGTGATTGTGAAATATCGATTTTAAGGCTCGAAAATTCAAACTTTATTAGACAATTCGAAAAGCTGAAAAGATTTTGGTAAAATGTTGAATACCAGAAGTGGACGTTTACTCCAAGCGAAATTTTGTTTTTACCCGAGACATTTTTAAATATAAAAATCTTTATATTAATGTCAAATATAATAAAGAACCGGAGAAGAACCAGAGATCGTGATTTTCGAGAAAAAAATTAAATATTCTGGTCTATTATTATGACAATTGCCCTCATTTACTTACTAACCAATGAAATCGAATAATGTTGATGACATGATCCAATAAAATTTTAATTACGATGCGTAACAGACCACGTTACATGTTATGCATGGGAATTCACCCTGGGTGGTATTTAATCAGATAATCCCTCATGTTGGTATTGCCTAGCAACGCGTTAGTTCATTTTCTATAACATATAAAACGTCAGTTATTGCCGGACTTTTATGCAGTTTGTTCCTGAATTCGATCTGTTTGTATTTTCGGGTGAAGTGTTAGTGCTTTCATCAGTAATAGTATTCATAGGCATTTCTCAAAATCTTGGTAAGCTCATTTTTATTACAATTATTGTGGCGCAGATTAATACACGTCTGACACTTGGTGTCACTAAATTTAACTTTTCAAATTATGAAGTGTGAACTTTCTGTTCGGCCAATTGTCTTCTCGAATCTAACTCGTGACTGATTTTTCCTAGTCAATTATTAGCGTCTGGATCACTCTTGCTTGTTGCTTCTAGAAAATCGATTTTCGTCGCTACAAGGAATTGTGATCCTGCCGCTAATAATTGCTGGCAAAATCATAGGCACTCGTTATATTACTGTTGAAATGTTAATAGTTACATCAAATTTATAGAAAACTATCCAACCCTTAGAACACGCCCCAAAGATCCTTTAAATAATAACGTTTGGATAGGGACCACCCGCCGGCCTTTATTTCCTCTTAAAACTAACCTAGAAATCACTGTTTCATGTCAAAAGCATAAATAAAGAGCGTTTGTGGATAAAGTTTGAATCAAGCAGAGGGTGGTGGGTAGTTACCATAAAAATATTCAGAAATTCGACGATGCAAATATTCGACAGAGAACGGGGCACCTGCACGTGACTTGAGGCGTTAGCACGCTCGCTAAATAAGCTTGACCCTTGCGTTGCCATCGGCCCGGACATACCCTCTAACTAAAGGGGATTGTTGGGAAGATCAGGGGATATCGGCCAGGTGTTTTTCTTAGAACACTCGTGGTAGCGTTTAACGGCAAGCAGGCCTGGGGGCAGTAAACCCAGGTCTACCTATCTTCTCCCTCCCGCCCAGTACCCCGCCTATTATGGCCGCTACTGAGGCCCCCATTACCGCTTCGTCGACTTCCCGTCCTCCGAGGACGAGGAAACGATGGAGACCAACTCGGTCGCCAGTGACAGCAGCGCATCCTCCGTGCTCACCTCCTCCAGGTGGGATCACCGCGACCAGAAAATGCAGAAATGGCCGCTGAACTCAAAAGAATCATCACCCTGCTATCTGAACTGCAGCCGCATAACGCCAAACAAGCCGACTAGATCCGAGATCTGACCCGCAGACTCACCGAAGCTCTTCCAAAACACGACAGGCTCTTCCCCTCGCAGGAAAGCAAGAAGATGATCGCGCCGGCCCCTCCAGGCCCGACAACTCCCCTCATGGACATCAGCCAGAGAGACCGGCGGCCGCAGGTCCTGAACTCCTCAAAAAATGACCCGAGTCGGCGGTGCTTGACTTCGGTGATCGATTATTTAGCTCCATCAACCTTGGCCAATACGGCTGACAATAAGATCCCAGCCCATCATGGCTATAAAAGGCCCCCACCAAACATGATAGAACGCATAAGAAACGCTTGTGCTCAAATTCCCGCGGATATGCTTCTATCGTGTGTACAAACAATCGAAACAATAAGTGTATTGAACTTGAAGGTCGAATTTTTTAACACTTGCTTTAATTAGAAAACTATTATGTGTGAGAGGCATGAAGACTCACACCTTCGTGTACTTTTATTTCTCTGATTTCATATGTATGAGGGAGATTCGTAAAATAAGGTTCCCATGATTTTAAATAATGGACAGCTATATTTTTCTTCAATTTAAATCTTAAAACTTATGCTATTTTTCTACATAATCGCCGTTTCTGTTCAAACACTTTTGCAGACGATGCTCCAGTTTTTCTATCCCCATGTTATAGAATTCTGCCGCCAATCCTTTGAGGAATCAAGTAACCTCTTCCTTGACTTCATCATCGGTTGAAGCGTAAACCACCGAAGTGTTTCTTTAATTTTGGGAATAATTAGTGTTGGAAGTCTCGGAAATACGGAAAGCAAGTTCGTTAATGGTGATCCTCCGATCTTCAAGCAATATTCTCTCAACTTTTTTCGACAATTCCATCTGAAACTGAAGGCCTTCCGCTCCTGTCTTCATCGTGAATTTTCGTGCGGCCTTCACTGAATTCTCTGCACCATTTGTTGAACAGATATGCAATTTTCCCCATAAACTTCGATTAACCGACGATGAATGTCAATAGGTGAAATCCGTTTTGCACTTAAAAAACGTATCACAGCGCGAATTTCGCATCTGGCGGTAATAGATCCATCTTCGAAGGCTGCTAGGGCGACATTGAGCGATGTAGCGTGGCGGGGGAGGTGGGAATAGAGAGAGGGAGATTTGACAGTGTAAGACAGTGTTTTATATTTCTCCCAGCACATCGCATCATTTCTCAGCAGCATAGGGAACCTTATTTTACGAATCCCCATCTCTCAGGAAATCCCCATTTTTCAACGATTTTTGTCAATTTTAAATTTTGTCGATTACAGCGTCGTCTGTCACGAATACAAAAAAAAATTCAGATAAAACTTTCTTATTTTTTGCTGGAGAATTCAAATCCGTACAAAAAATGGGGGTTCCTATTTAATTTTTCTATTTCTCACCCCCTACCCCGGAGGGGGTTGAGGGTAATGGGTCGAGTTTCGTATCATTAGATGTCTCCCTCCGAAGCCAACAAATTTGAATCAAATTTTTTGCTTATTCGATGTGTAGTTTTCAAGATATTTCAATGTCTGAAATGAACACCCTGTATATATTTTTTAAGAGCCTTATAAAATAATATTTGTTATTGTCAAGGCATATTTTGTTAAGTTTCAAAATCCACTCTTCAATATTTAACTCCTATAGCAAACAAAAACCAGTAATAAAGCCGTAATAAAATAAAAAAATCAATTTTGAATTTTTCGGTTTTCTATTCGATATCTTCGCAAAAAGTACTTTTTTTGCAAATTTGAGTTTTTACGATGAACCGCATCTACGGCGTTATTTACATTTGTGTAAAAATCTCACAAGTCCCATTACACATAACTAATTGACTACTTCAATCTCAATTGCAGTGTTCTCTGCAGAAATCACATAAGTTTTTATGCGAACTATTTTAAGGTCAACATTTTCTCTACGTTTTAGACCACCCCAGATAGGCACAAGTATCGCATGTGAAAAATTAGAAGTAAAAATAAAAATCACGAGTCCACCGCTACCCAGAATGACGTTGCATGCCTGACCTTTGACTTCAACCAAAATTTATCTTTGCTGCATCTACTCTTACAAGCAATATTTTACCTAAGACTGTTTTGGAATAAACAGGGTGAGCAAAATTCGATGTTTCTATGAGGGATCTCGATAACTATAATGGATAGAGAAAAATTAATGGCGCATCCTCGATCTATTTTTTTAAGAAAAACTCAATGGTGAAAACTAAATTTATTTATCATCTTTTGTTTTCGAGTTATGGCCAAAAAATCAACTTTTTCCATTTTCGATATATTGCAATATTTTAGTTGTTTATCACTTGACAATAATGAAAGTTAAATTTTGTTGAGGCACTTTTTTGAAAAGAATAAAATAAGCTTAGCAGAAGTCCGATTTCTTCATTTATATGAAAGCTATAACACAGCTGTGTTTAAAAAAAAAGCTTATAGTTGGCTTTGGCCTATTTTATAAGGTTATTTTTTCCTCTTTTCAACGGTATATAGCATGTGAGGGTTGTATCTGTAATTTTATTCAAATCTATTAAAACATATTATTTTTGAAACATCAAATATATTTCCTCACTTTCATCTTAGTCGGCTTGTGTTATTTATAGACACATTAATTGTTTTGTCTTAAACAAACCAATTTTCCTTCAAGATCAACACGACATGATAGTGAAAACGCAGATAAATCAGCTACAGGTGTAATTAGAGCTGAGCCAGCTATTTCACCTCATAAAATTGAGAGGAATTAAATTATTATTACTCATTAGTCCCTTAAAAAAATACTTAAACTTTTTCTTATGGGACTAATTATGTACATTCCACACTCAAATAATAAATAAGTATTAATCAATGCTTAATTTATTAAACAAATTAAAAACAACCTTACTTGTTGCAGAAAGCATTAAATAATTAAATTAAACATTTCGTTTTATTGAATTTGTTTAATTTCTTAGTTTTACGAAAAGTTAATATTTATTGTATGACTTAGAACGTAAGAGTTTTCTTTACTTTTTTCATTACATTTAAAGTAGTAATTTATACTATTCACAATGCAACCCCTGGCGGAAATATTTAAGGGATGCTCTAATTTTTACCGCATCGAGCAAGGTATGTCTAGAATTTAAATATTTCAAGTTTTAATTACAACGTCGCCGCTTTGTCGACGTGTTCCCTCAAAACGAACAAATAATGTAATTTAGAAGATACATTGTGAATGAAATTACAAAGATCCCTTTGTTTCTGGGGAGATAATTTACAGAGAAGTTCCCGCAAATTCAATATTCGCGGCGGATACTGCTTCTGACTTACAACGTCGAGTAATCGAGTGGGTTTGATTTAGTTAAGAGACGTCGCTTAAACACACAATGGATGACTAAAATATAGCCCAGAGATGTATAATTCCCGAAGGAAATATATTTTCTATAGAATGTAGTTTGTAGTAGAAGGTAAGTTCAATTGGCATTATTAAGAGGAATAGATAATTCAATTATAAACAGACTTATTGCAGTGATACTTTGGTTGAGTACCCAATTATATCAGACATAACGTATTAACTTTTATATTCACTGGAAAAAAACTAATTGGGAAAGTATTATGGGGTATCAAACGACGACTGAAAGAGATTTAGAAAATAATTGAAAACTAATTAATAGGCAATTAAATATTACCAGAGAAGATTCTTTAATAAATATTTCAATTATTGCTATATTATAAATGTAAAGAATAACGTTTAAATATGCCTTCGATTTTTTTTCGAGTACCTACAACACTTGACGATGACCTGCAAAGGTCGAAACTATCGTTTTGTCAATATTGTGTTTAAGACAGATGTGTGTGTGTATTATTTAATAAAAAGAAGTATAAAACGTCTAAACTTATTTCATTTTAAATTACCGGATTATATACTGGCCGCCATAAGTAAAAGAATACCAAGAATTCATCGCTCAATTTTTATGAAAATTTCAGATAATACGTAAATAATCCACACTAAGAAATAATTAAAATTTCAACAAAAAATCATGGTAACTTTTTGATCAATTTACCTTGGAGTAAAAAAAAATATTTTTATTTTGTTAAATTAACTGAGCAGTGACATTACAATTTTATGGTGCAAATAAGTTAATTGGTTCCCCATTTAAATCAAAAGATGCCCCGAGTTCGTCACAGTGGCGTATTTCAACAATTAAATTTTCATAAAAATTGGGCGAGGAATTCTTGGTGTCCTTTTACTTATGGCGGCCAATATAGTAACGCTCGCAACCATCGTAGCCGAGGCGTTATAAATCTCCCCAGATTTAAGGGTAGGGTATTGGTTAAAATGTTCCACTCATTCTCGCTAGGCGGCGATAGTGCATACCGCGACTGTTCTTTCCTTTTTCAACTGCGCGGCGGAAACGCCCGAAGAGCCGCTAAAAATGACAGGTCCGCAAGAATTTGTCACCAAGCCCTCCGGCGGCCCACCCCAGAGAACTCCAGGGTGTTAATCACCCATATCGAATTTCGAGAATACCAAAAAAAGGGAAATTTACAATGAACGAGGGTTGGGTTTGATTACCTGCAACACCATTGAGGAGTGTATATGTAATAGTTTAAATAATCGCAATACTGACTATACTTATTTGATTAAATAATTAGCAATTATTAGTAAACACTCTATTTTATTTTAAATATGGATATTTATATACAGAATGGTGAAAAAGTTCAGAAAAAAATTCATAACAGCTTAGCAGGTCGATTTTTGTTCACTTTTTGACGTGCTCAAAAATATTGTGACGTTACTAGTGTTTGACGAGCAACTTTTGCAGAGCTCTTACTGTGGATTTTGAAATTTTAACTCTTTCGTGGTGTTATTGATTGAACAAATCGCATGATTCCTCACAAGTTCTTAGCCTATCGCCATATTCCATCATCATTCATAACTATTATTTCTTGTTCAGTCAAATGCACCATTTTGAGTTAATTTTAGAAGTAAAAACTTTTTAATTTAAACTTAAACTTGTTAACATGAGTGCGTTTTTGCATTCGCAGTCGGCACGAGTCAAAGACGACCGATTGCAATCGCAAAAATTGATGCATGTGGGATATTCGGAAGAATATCGCTCGATTTTAGAAGAATGTAATGGAAGTAATATTTATGAAATTTATAAATTCAATTTTGAAGAAGTAAGCTGTGTAACTATGACATAACCAAAAAGAAACGTCAAATAATTTTATAACTAATCGGTTATTATTACAATCTCGCAACACTTTGACAAAAAAAATAATAGAAGCGAGTTACCTTAGCAATAAAAAGTTGAAACTATCAGTTTAAAATAAACTAGTCTTAGCTTTGACAGAAGTGAAAATTTGCCGTAGTGCTTATACCCGGTATTTTTAGTGTTGCATAATTTAATATTCTTTATAATACTGCAGTCAAAGATATAAGCGGGTTGTTTTTATTAATAGCTTTGACACCAGAAGAACAAGACAATTATTTTCTAAAATCACCCAGAAGTAAAATGCCACAAATGGTCTATTTGTAAGCCTGTCTCAATAAAATGCCTAAATGTAAAGAGAGCACGTGCTGTTTTTACATGCATTTACAGATTGTGACATCATTCATCATCATCGTTCTATAATAAATGTAAAATTACATTTGCTAAAAAAATTGAGGAACAAGAACATTTGGATAATTTTTCAAGACAGCAAATCAAGTTATAGATGTCATGTATCCAGCTGGTATAAGTATTCTTTCTTCCAACCGTGTTCCAAAATCTGCAGTAGATTTAAATCTATTCCAATACCAATATTTTACAAAAAAATGGTGATGTGGCCATCATGTTACTTTCTCCGACTTAATGGTATCATTTATATTTACGTTTTCATGGTTCATTTTCAATTGAAATCATATTTTAAATGTACATCGAGCGTTGCGTAAACTTGGATGAAACTGACGTTTAAAACGTCAAAATTATGAAACGGAAAAAATATACTTCAAATTCAAAAACTCGGTTTACTCAAAAACTAACGAGATTTCGAAAAAAACTTATTCTTTAGAAGTTGTTCATTTTGCTATTCTCTACAATTATTATTCACACAAATTTGCTGTAACTATCATCGTTTCATAATTATAAACCAAAAGTTAAAAAAATTAATAATTTTTTTTCTCGAATAGCAATGATTTTATGAAAAATATTTTCAAGCAAAAGATGTTCATTTCTTTGTTGTCTTCAATGTTTGTTTAAATGTTTTTGTGATATTTTTCATATTTAAGAAAATATTGGCAAAAAACAAAAAACAGTTAAGGTAAACACCCACTTCCGGTGTACGAAATTTTACCAAAAGCTTTTCAGTTCTTCAGATTATCAAATAAGACGTATGTTGAAAGTTTCATATCAATTGCTCTATTAGTTTTTGAGATACAGCGCACACAGCCAGACACACACACACACACACACACACACACACACACACACACACACACACACAGACAGACACACACAGACACAATTTTTTTTTCCAGAAATTGTTGAAATGGCATCTAGGGACCCCAAAACGGATATTTCCGTAAAAAAATTTTTTGAAAAAAAAATCACGATCACAATACTTTCTCGTACTTCGTAACGGAGAAAGTAAAAATACCAAAAGATTCCTATGTGCAACCAATTGAATATTTATTACCAATTGAATGGGTCAGGAATTATCAGAAATATATACAGGGTATAGTCAGTAGTGGAACAAAATAGAACATAGGATTTTCACTGTTAATTTTTTTATATTGGAATATTATCTTCCCTGATCATTTTAGAGTAAAAACCCGAAATAAATAATAAAATACAAATGATAATATTCGCGAAAATAAAGGTTGCCATGAAAATTAAAAAATAGTACTTAATTTTTAATTTTTAATTTTTAATTTTTAATTTTTAATTTTTAATTTTTAATTTTTAATTTTTAATTTTTAATTTTTAATTTTTAATTTTTAATTTTTAATTTTTAATTTTTAATTTTTAATTTTTAATTTTTAATTTTTAATTTTTAATTTTTAATTTTTAATTTTTAATTTTTAATTTTTAATTTCATATGTTGTTCCATCATCGTTAATTTTTATACCTTTTATGACCTGTGTAAGACGCTCCGTTAATAGCACCAATAAATTATTATTATTACTAATAAAAAAGCAGGCGAAAAGGTCCGACCGCTGTAAAACTACCCCATTAAAATTCCTATCCGGCCGAGTGTTGCGGTAAACACAGTCATGTATTTTTTTCGTTTTCCGTGCCGATGCGTTTTTAGGTGATCTCGATTATTCGTTTAAATTCCGTCTATCCCCACTGAAAATAGTCTCCAGATGTATTTTGCCAGATGTATTATTCGGCCGATGTCGGGGCGAAAGCGTAAATTGTGTCTATCTTTCTCTACTGCAGTCGTAGTAATTCCGAAAAAAAACGAAAATTTGTATGTTTATTATTGCTCTTATTAATTATGCAATTTTCATGAACTTGGTCTCAGAAAAAAGCTGCTAACATTTTCAAGGTATCTCTAACATTTTTTTTTTTATATTCTGGTAGAGATATTAGCAAAAATGAAAGATGACTCATTTATTTCCATACATTACAACACATAACACTGTATTTCTCCTATATTTTTCACTCAATATTCATGAAAATATACAACGACCTATGAAATACTATGACAATTAACTATTGAAAAAAAATATTCTATAATTGCTATATTTTTTCTGATTACTAACATAAATCTAACTTTTTTATTAATGGACAAAAAATTTTTTTTTAAACATTTATATATTGTTGTATACATTTCAGAGTAACATACATTTACGACGTAAATAAATTTAAATAGCAAATGACTAAAAATTACGTTTTCTCAACAACATAATAGAGCCTATACCCTACCGTTAAACTGCCGCTTGATCTCCTAGTTACATAATATTTATTAGTAATTTTTACTTAATATTTATTTTTAGATGCCGACATATGAAAACACATCCGCCGCAATGGAAAAAATATGTATTTTAATGTTTCTACATTTGTGTATGGTGGCCAAAAATGCAAATAAATAAATAAATATAATTTATATATTACAATAAGCAATAAAAACAAATAAACGGAAGCATTCAAAAATGTAAGTAAATTATTTAAATAGTACACACGATTTCCAAACTAGTGTAATTGCTAATAAGAGAAGTGATCACATTTAGATCAATTCAATTGTGAATATTTACCTTGGTAAGTGGAGTATTAAACTAATATTGACTTGCAAATCACGAAGGATTATTCCGAACACAGCAGGACTATGAGTTAATTGTTCCTATTGAAGATATTCCAGCCGACGATGTTTCGGCGCTTAGGGCCGTGGGAGATGATTTGTATCCTATATTACTGCGAGGGTTTTGAAAGTAAGGAAACCTGAATCTTCGTAAGTCTCAAAATGGCAGTAGCACTGAAAAAAATAAGATCGAAATCATTGATTCGAATTGAATTAAAAATAATTTTGTTGTAAAACTATAACGCACAGATATATACAGTGCGAGTCTCTAACTTGGAATAAATTCAGTAAATCAAACAAAGTTTATTTTTCGGAAATATGCTCGGACACGTCGATTAGTATTTTAAATTGCGCTCTTTTTGTTGTAATAAAATTTTATACAGCGTGTCCCAAATTTGAGATATGACGTCATCGACTATTTTTTTTAATAGCAACCCTAATTTTTTTATCACTATTTTTAAAGAGTATATCAAGTTACACATGTGTGCCAAATTTCAAATTTTTATTTCCTGTCATTTAGAAGATATTTAACAAACAGTATCAAATTTGAAAAATGAATTCAACTTAATAGTCTTTCTTCAATAAATGCTCAAAATGTTGTCCATTTTCTAACTGACAATACCCTAAACGGAACTGAAACTCGTTTTGAACATTTCTAATTACTTCGGGGGAAATTAGTCTACACTCCTGTTTTATTCGTTGTTTCAACTCCTCAAGATTTGGCGGTTTGGTCTTAAAAACTTTGCTTTTCAAGTACCCCCATAAGAAAAAGTCCATAGGTGTTAAATCCGGAGACCTGGATGGCCATTCAACTGGTCCTCTTCTGCCAATCCATCTTCGTGGAAATACATTATCCAGGTACTCACGGACACGCCTTGCAAAATGAGGAGGCGCACCGTCTTGTTGAAACCAGATGTTTCTATTCGGGACGTCAGCTTCTACAGGGCAAGGAAACAAAATAGCCAAACTCGGAATTGGCTCTTCCTCCAAGAATTGGAAATATCCCGCTCCATTGAGATTATTTGGAAAGAAAATTGGTCCTAAAATTCGATCACCAACAATCCCGGCCCAAACATTAACTTTTTCTGGATATTGAGTGTGGCCTTCCCTCATCCAGTGTGGGTTCTTGTCTGCCCCATAACGGCAATTTTGACGATTTACCTCACCATTTAACATAAACGTTGATTCATCGGAAAACAATATATTTTCTATTTTTAGAACATTTCTATCTAGTAGATCCATCATTTTTTCGCAAAACTGAAGTCTGCTATCCGGATCATCTTCGGTGAGTTCCTGGAGGATTGTCATTTTATAAAGATGAAATGTTTGCTCTCTAAGGATTCTTGACACTGAAGACTGGCTAATTTTGAGTTCCCTAGCCATCTGCCTAGAGGAGACATGATGATTTTCCTGAACAGAGAGAAGTACATCAATTTTGACCTCTTCACTCAGCGCATTCTGACGATGATTATTCGTTTTTCTTAAATGCCCATTTTTCCGAAACTGACTTTCAATCTTGCTTACGGTACTTTGAGATATGGCTGGTAAGTCAGGATACTTCTCTCTAAATAAATAAATAACTTCATTTTGTGTTCTTGTCCTATCTCCATAGCCAATCATCATTAAAATTTCGATTTTGTGGGTTTCAGTTAAGTACGGCATGTTAGTATAATTTTTCGACCAACGGTGAACAACAGTCAACACAACAATGGAACGACTAATACTCTCCTCACTCGAATATGCGTGGAATGCGATGCTACACTTCTTACTTGTTTTTATAACTAAACGTCAAAATGATAAACGTCAGTTTGAAAAAAAAATGACAAACCAGCACGTTTTGGCATTCCACTTTTAAAATGCATAAAAATTCGATTAAGGTGACTTGATTTCTTCATTCTACAAATTTGATAATGTTTGTTAAATATCTTCTAAATGACAGGGAAAAAAAATTGAAATTTGGCACACATGTGTAACTTGATATACTCTTTAAGAATAGTGATAAAAAAATTAGGGTTGCTATAAAAAAAAATAGTCGATGACGTCATATCTCAAATTTGGGACACGCTGTATAAAATTTTATTACATCATAAAGAGCGCAATTTAAAATACTAATCGATGTGTCTGAGCATATTTCCGAAGAATAAACATTCTTTGATTTACTGAATTTATTCCAAGTTGGAGACTCGCACCGTATATACCGTGCGCGCCTTAAATATGGAATATAGTCAGTAAAATCGAAATAAAATATTTTTGGAAAAAATCCTCGAACACGTCGATTTTCTTTTATAAAAATACACATTTTTACATGAAAGTCGATTTTCAGTCGTCATTTGTTTTTGAGTAATGACGTCATCCATTTTGATTTTAAATGGCAACCCCCTATTTTTGTTCTTGATTTTGAGAGATCTTTTTATTGTCGAACTGGCAGTATAAAAATATTGCCATCTTACATAAGACATTTTTCGAGTAAATGACAATTGAAGGTGTGAACTTGAAGTTTTTGCAAAATGAACTGGTTCCAGCGATTTTTTTCCAAACAAAAATGATCTTGACCTTCTATACATACAATATGGTTTCAGCAAGACGGCGCAACCACGCACTATGCGCGTTTTTTTGACAATTGCATTACGAATAGGTGGATTGGCAGGCGACGACCGATAGAATAGCCCACGAAAGAGATGAATACGCAGAATTAGCCTAGAAAATATTCAAAATATTCAAGAAGAATTCTACATGTTCGAAAACAAAAAAACAAAAAAACGCGCATAGTGGGGGTATGCGCCGTCTTGCTGAAACCATATTGTATTATATGGATGATCAAGATCAATATTGTTTGGAAAAATTGCTACAAGCGCTGGAATAAGGTCATTTTGAAAAAATTCTAAATATCGGGTTCTCACCTTCAATTGTCATTTTCTCGAAAAATTTCTTATGTAAGATGGCAACATTTTTATACTTCCAGTTCGACAATAAAAAAATCTCTCAAAATTAAGAATAAAAATAGGGAGTTGCCATTTAAAAACCAAATGGATGACGTCATTACTCAAAAACAAATGACGACTGAAAATTGACTTTCATGCAAAAATGTGTATTTTTATAAAAGAAAATCGGCGTGTTCCAGGATTTTTTCCAAAAATATTTTATTTCGATTTTACTGACTATATTCCATACTTTAGGCGCGCACTGTATAAAACCGAATTTAAGTAACGGTCGTGCGGCTTGGGTCTGGTAGGAAAACTCTTGTTATTTACTGCCAATATTTCGCCGTTTATTTACAGCTTTATCAGGGCTCTAAGTGAAACGATCAACACGTGGTATTAGTTCACATAACCTACAATATTTATGTTATACTTACTAAATAGTGAGTTTTTAGTAAAACTAGCAACCGTGAATATTGGAAACATCTTTAGGAGATTACATAGAAGCACAAGGGACAATGATGGATGATGAAAACATTACGCGTGAACAGATTAAAAAACTTGATTAATTAACATGGTAATTAAACCAAGATGGATGCCATATCAGAGATGGAATGTCGGTTTCGGAGAGCCGAAGGAGTTGAATATAGCAACGGAAAAATCAGGAGCCGCTAAAAATGTCCAGAGTAGGCGGCATGGCCCTTGGGTTTATTGCGGTCGGTAATAATCACCAGGCGGTTGTAAAAATGTCAAACTTGCCGGCACGTGCCCACCGGATCGAATTTAAAATTTTTGGCCCAAGCAGGTAGTGAGCCCTTTTTTGGGGTGTGTTATAATAAGCCGTGTATTCATGTCTAACTGGTTGATCGCCCCAAGATGAAGATGAAATAATTAAAAAATAGAATACTTTTCCTTTTAATGATCGGTAATATTTGACGCATTAGGGATATAACATATGAAAATTAAATTGTCAATAATTTTTATTTTAACTTTGATAATAAATGCACATAAAAGTACAGAATTACAAGTTATCCTTATTTTAAACCAGTATGATTGTAGCTCAAGTATAGTACATAACTCGAGTTATAAAGTAATTGCGCACTAGTGAAACTGTGTAATACAAAAATTATGTTAATTATTAATAAATTTACTGGGTGATGTAAAAATTCGTTTCATATTAATTTTTATATTTTGCTCTCGAGAAACACATTTTGAAAAATTCTTAACCCGACGGAAAATTGCTGTAGATAATAATTTTGGCTTTTGTCAAAATTATTTTGAAATATCGACGTCTTGTGAAGTAATTTGAATTTTTGTAGTATTTTATCATTGCGTTTCATATTAATGTTGCATTCGAGTGTTCGTCATTGAAAAAAAATACGTTTTCAAAAATTCATAACTCGACTGAAAATTGCTGCACATTCAAAAACCAAAATTATTTTGAAAGATCGACGGCTTGTGAAGTAATCTGATTTTTTTTAGGATTTTATTCTTCTGTTTTATATTAATTTTTAATTTTTTGCACTCGAGTTTTCGTTATTAAAAAAAATATATATTTTCAAAAACTCATAATAATAATAATATTATCTCAATTCAATGATTTCTTCACCAGAACATTCAATTTACATGTTTGATATAATCCAAAATTTTCAGATTAGCAGTGCAATATAAAACTTCCATTATTTTAATACTCAAATACTTTTGAAGTTACAGTTTTTATATTTCGTTCAAAATCACTAGTTCTTAAAAAAACTGCTGATATGTTGTCAACATATATCACCATTAGGTAACCGTTTTATTAACCAATTATTCTTGCTCATAGCTTTATATTAATTAACCAATAAGATAATGTCAATTTTTCAATAAATTACTTAATATATTAAGGCACACACTAACAAGTTGAAAAATTAGAAATAGGTGGTGCCACCTATTTTTTCAAATTTAAGAATTTATAGAATAGTTAAGAATTTTGTTCGGTTTTCTAATTACGAAAATGTATGTTTGTAATGTAATCGTAAAAATAACCATCCGCTTTTAGTGGCAGTAAGTTACCCAAATTTTGGAAACTTTTATTAACCAAAACAGCTGTTTTCTAGCATGGATGTCCTACTAAAATTAAAATTCTAGGCACCTTTGATTTGCATACATAAATAAACACACCGTGATTTTCAATAGCATATCAATTTTATTACAAAATATTTTAGGAATACAGTAAAACTGAGTAATTTAATGTTCATTGCCCACAGTACAGTACAGTAATAATTCGATTGTATTATAATCTTCGTAATGATATCAGCTTTAATTTTCCTATTTCCTATTCATAATTGTACATTTTATTACCCCACTTTACTCGGATGTCTTTTTGGAAGATTGTCCAGACCTCCTCTCTAGCAGGTAGAAAAGGCTCGAATATGGTCATAAATTACAATTTCTATACCATTATGTCGAGAATAGAATCCCTAATCGTCGGTAGTAAACAACCCGCAAATTGTACCCCTTGTTCATGCCGACTCTGGCCAAAAAGCTATGGTCGCATTGATGGTAGTAAACAAATCACCGCAAACAGCACCCGCCTTGAATAAATTGAAGACATTTTGAAGAGTTCCTGACGTTGGCTGCACGTTTGACACGTCGATTTTTCGCGAGGCGGGTGCTGTTTGCGGTGATTTGTTTACTACCATCAATTATGGAAACTATTCAGAGCCGTAGTGAATAGAAATTGAGATTTATGGCAGTGCCGGAACAGATTTCCAGGCGACCAGCAGGTAGTCGCCAAGGGTCGCACCAGCAGGTAGTAGGGTTTGCTTTACCGCTTGCTGGAATAATGCGGATAATTGCCTCATGTTGTTGGTACTTTTTAATTATGCATAACGAGAGGATTATTTCCTTGTTTGAAAACTTCGGCGGATTCCCAAAGCTTCGCTCTTTGGCGAGCATGCCAACTCTACTACACTTCGGCACGGATAAAGATTGCACCCCACTGTGTGTTACCCACAACAGCTCATTCAAAATTTTACGGTTGTCCCTGATTTATTTATGAGGGTGTCCCTTCCGAGATGGGTAACTTTACGTAGGTAAGAAACAAAATTAATGTACTAGGATTTCGGGTAATTCATATGGTTTTTTCTTTGATAATAAAAGCAACTCTTTATTTTATATTGTACAATAGTGATTGCCGCATAAATAAATAACACATATCATATACCGGGTGTTCGATAAAAAACGCCCAACACCATAACTTTGTTATTTATTGACCGATTTGTATGAACTAAAAACCGAAGTCAATGGCTGTTTAAATACTAACAACTGGCATTAAAATTGATTTTTTTCAATAGTCAACTTAAAAATTTTAAATAGCTGCCTATAATGGTTTAATTTTATTACATTAGACATTATTTTTCTAAATCCAATAATGCCCAATACGATGTTTTTCGTTTAATATTTTGGTCGAAAAAAATTTAAATAAATCTCTAATTTAAAATTATATTTTTCAAAAATTAAGTCCACGAATTTGTCGATCTACTCTCTTCGGCTTTTTAAAGGCTCCATATCGTCTTAAATTTCCTTCTAACCTTCTAAATTTAGTAATCGCCGCTCTGGAAACCGTAGATGATAAATCCGTGCTGCAGCTCTTCGATTTCTATTTCAAAGAAAATAAATTTGCAACATGTCTGTTAATTCGCTATTGTTCATGATTATGTCTGAAACACACTAATAACAAATGGTTGACATTACTTAAACAATAAATGACATTTGTCGATTTGAATTTTTTTCAAGATACACTACATTTATTACCAAAAAAATCATGTTAACAAAATTTAATATTATCTTTTTCTGGCATAAATATTAACTTAAAACCAACATAACGGGCATAATTGGATTCAGAAAAACAATGTCTAATATTATAAAATTAGAAAAGTATATGCAGCCATTTAAAAATTTAAAGTTGACTATCATTTGGCAATGAAGTTGATTTTGAAAAAACTATATAATTACCGTCATTTTATAGTATTTAAACAGCCATTGACATTTTTTGTAGTTCATTCAAATCGGTCAATAAATAACAGAGTTACGGCATTGGGCGTTTTTTTTTATCGAACACACGGTATACTAAAGTCAAAAACATGACGAGATTTCTTTTTTAACTAATCCTTTGATTACAAATCCAAAATGTTTATAAAAAATTCGATGGATTCTGTGATTAATATTTTGATGCGGAAAGAAACGATTTTCAAGAGGTCTATTTTTTGCAACTATTTGTTTGAAATAATTTGTTGCATAAATAAAAGAAGGAATATTTCGAATTACTGCCTAATGCATAGTTTCAGCAATTGTGGATTTTCTCTGAAAATTTATGAAACTGTTTATGAACTAGTAGCATTCAATAAAAGTTTAATTTTTCCGACTGTATCAAATTAAAAAAATACGTGTCATTTATTTTTGTATCTAGTACTGAAAAAAAGGCAATTTTATTTTTCAATTGCAAATATGATGCGCAATGACCCATATACATATTATATCGATTATATAGAATAAGGGGATTTCCCTGTAAGCAAATTAAGGTAGTACGCCTATGCAGGTCATACTCGATGCAACAGTACACGGTAATTGTGCTCGACTGGAAGCGGCTTTATTCTACGGCAATAATTTTGAAAAATTAAAGAATGTTTTTCTTAATTTTAATGATGAAGAATTGGCAGCACTTAAAAATGTACATGTTGCACGTAGAAATATTACGCAACAATAGGCTTTTATTGCTCATTTTTGCAATCAAGAATTTGGAAATTATGTGTGGAATTTTAAACGGCGAGACTGAGGAGGACATGAACCCCATGGACTCATTTAATTTTACGATTGAAATTCTAAATCAAATTTTGGTCTTACATTGTAGTTACAATAAATAAATTATCAATTGCTATTCGTATTTTTTAATCTTTCAGCATTATTTTTAATTAAACCGCATATAAAATCCGTATTTGAATCATATATTGGCTAATTTGAAGCGCATTTGAAATAATTATAATGCCTTTGTTTAGCACATATAAATCCGGACTTTACTGATAAACAACACCAATTTACCGTTATAGGCTAGTTAAAAGAGCAGGGATTTTTAATTATAAAAGTTGTTTTGAACTATTTTTTAACTTTTTTTATAACTATTTAAATCGGTAGCGCAAACAATACTCGGTTCGTTAACTTGTGTCGTAATATACTAATTTATGACAGCGCTTGTCATATAACATTCGTGTGTGTTTTTGCTTTTTTAACATAAAAAACGGCGGCAGAAAAAATATTGTACGTAACTCGTTCCAAAAGTGATTTTACGGGACTCACAAGATTCCAGGACTCGCCTACGGCTCGTCATGCAAACTTCCTACTCATCCCGTAAAATATCACTGTCGGAACTTGTTACGTAAATTACTATTATTTTATCCTGTAATGTTAACATGCCAATAATTCCTTAGTAACGAATTACATTAAGGTACCTTTAACAACACTAAGAAAATTTAAAATTTAAATTCTTAACAACACTAGTTCTGTTACATGTATCTTAACGCAACTCGTTGCTATGAAGATATTGGCAAACAAACATGATTTCGCTTTTTGACAGTTTTCATTAAACATTTTTCAAATTAGAAAAAAAAAATGAAATAGGATAAAATAAACCGTGTTTCGACACACGTAACGTTATTTGTTTTTACATTACTCGGGAATTTAAAAGCACTCACCTCACTCTTGCGTCGCTCGTGCTTCCAAACTTTTCTCTCGTGATGTAAAAAGCTTCATAAGGTTACTATTTTGAGATATTAAATGTTCAGATTTACTTTCGGCGTTGGATTTTAATTCGTCACATAAAAGTCTGGCTTCTTAAGATCCCTCAAAAAAGGGCGACCGAGTACCTGATCCCGACAAGTCGGTTGAGCACGTGCCACGTGATACCCATTTTAAGGAAGATTTCCCCCATAAATTATCTGAAGTACCGACCCTAATATTGACAATGGGCTGTTGTGGTTTGTCCGCCATGGGGTGCATTGCCTTACATCTAGCCGATGTAGTAGATTTGGGAGTCTCCTCGCTCTTTGTGCCTTTCGTACAGTTATGTAAAAAAATTAGTTTTTGAATATTGGGGAATACAAGTTTGCTTCTAAAGCTTGTTCGGAATATCTCCTTTCAAAACTACTAAAGAATTTGTTAATTTGCAACTTGGTCTAAACGCGATTGAATGGTTATGTTTTTGGAGAATGTCTATTTTGTCTGTAATTTCACCAAAACATGTTAATGTAATGGATTGATCTTTGTTCAGATTTTGACTTCTCTGATACATGTCGGTCATGATATTTTGGTAAAGTTGATTAAGAATAATAATTTTGAATAAGGTTAACTAATTAATTTTTGCAATATCCATAATTTTGTTCAATTCTGGTTTGTTTAATGAATTACCACGTTATATTCGTAATTTTTGTTTGATATACATACATATTTTTCATTATATTGATTGATTGAAATAAATATTAATTCTACTAAATAAAACTTGGTAGGCAGAAAGACCTTTGGTCAATAGCCATTTAATAGGCTAACGATAGCATCAAATTAATTACACACTATTGTAAAAATTAAACTGTTAATAAAGATATGATATACAGTATGTTTTTTTTTTTATCATGGGCCATAGGATTTTACATGCTAAAAATGATACCTTGTGTTAATGCATATTTTATCATATAATTTTGAAGCAAATTTTAGTTATAAATCAATTATTTTTCTACATGGTGCGCTTAATTAGAACAATTTAAACATGTTTTATTTCATTAAAAAGTGCTTTTGCTCGAAACCAGACGATCGGGATACGCTGCAGAAAAGTTGTCAACTATTTTAAATTTATGATAAAATATACATTAACACAAGGTATAATTTTTAGCATGTAAAATCCTATGACCCACGCTAAAAAAAATATACTGTATATAAAACTCGGTTTAGGTTCTGAATGCTTAAAATTCTCGACTAGCCTTATTATGTCATTTTCAAAAACATTTTAATGGTTATTTATTATACGAATGTGGTATGTGCGTAATTAGTCCCGCAAGAAAAAGTTTAATTTTCTAAAGGGCCTACTGAGTAATTCCACATGAGTATAATATAACATTTCATCTAATATCATGTTATTTCATTGAATATTAAAATCATGTTTATAACATTTTAACAAGAATTTTAATTCAATCTAAATTATGTCAAAAATCTTCTGAAGGATGTATATATTCCATGGGTTCGAGTTTTTCTCTCACTGGTGGGTAATGAACAACATTACTTGCCTCAAACGACCACAGTAATTCGCTTATTACAGCCGATTTTGGATATAATAAATTTATTGACAGAAATATATACTGCAACAATTTGTGGAGAGCTAGATGTAAAAAAAATGTTTAAAAATTCGGAATACGAGAAACATACTTTAGAATAAATTCATTTGTCTGTAAATATTTTGAAAACCCCACATAAAAAAAAAACATTATTTGTGTTTTCTAAGTATAATCTGAAAAAGTAAAATTTAGTTAACGATAACAACAACAATAATAACCATCCAAATATATTCTTTTTCTTTTTCAGATTATACTTGGAAAACACGAATAAAGTTCCAAGATTGGTTTTTATGTGGTTTTTCCTCAATATTTTCAGAGAAATGTCGGAAAAGATAATATTCTTTTACTTTTGAAATAGGGATTTATGTAAGGCAAACTTGATTTGTTTCTCTTTCAGGCGTTCACTAATTAACGTATGAAGATTGTAACGAAGTATACATAGGTCGCCAACACAAAACTAAAAGAACAAATGCAATCGATAACACTGAAAGGGGATAATTCAACTTTCGCAAACACATTGAAAACATTGCAGAAGCGTTCCTAGCAAAGATAGCATCATTATTTATACAAAATTTTCCACGTCATGAAGAATAATACACATCGGCTTTGGTCTTTTTTTGTTCATATTGCTATACAGGGTGTCAACATACGCAAAACAATGGATAACTATTTTTTTTCAAACGGAACACCCTATATACGTTGTCACCAATCTATGGCATTTTTAATAAGCTATTTTATGATATACAGTTTGTATAACAAAATATTAAGGATTCTTGAGATTTATCTATAAAAACATTTTTCTTTTGTCACCTGCTCATTTTTGGATTTTCAGCCAAAACTATCCATTTTCTGGAAAAGTAATAGGAGACCAAAGTTATTGAGCGGAAAATTTCCGATAGGTCTTACAACTTTTCAGATAATGCGTACATTGCCCGCTAGAGCGCGCAAAATCGTGACCGTATATGCATAATAGCCTTTGACTATATACTATTGGACTGCTAGCGCCGCTTCATGAGTGTCTCCAAGCAACGGTGGCGCGGCGGGACCCTAAATGGTTGCGGTATGTTACTAAATTGGTGGTTATTTTGTGTCTATGACATATGACTCTATGAGCTCGCATTGCATATTGTGTTACCCTGCAATTTATTCACACCTTTGAATATATAAACATTTATATTGTCAAATATTCACACCATGTCAAAATATTGCTATGCGAAAGGCTGCAATATGTCCACGTATATGCCAACGCGGTTATAATACTCGTCAGCTGATGTACACGTCAGTTGACTTTTGACTTATAACCTAAAATTCTGTATTAGATTTCCATCAAATCCGGAACTTCGTAAATTATGGGTTGATGCTTTGCTTGTAAAGAACAGGTAGGAAAGTGGACCCGAGTTGCCGAAATATGCTCGCATTTGCATTCTCCACGTTGCTGATGAATACATCGAGAAATATTTTTTTTGCTTTCCGGTTTTTAAATTACGCTCCATTTTCGGCTCCGGGGCGGGACTTATATCGGGCTCTAGCTCGTGGACAACTGATCATATGGGAAATGGAGGGGGAACAGCAGTCCATTAGTATATAGTCAAAGATAACAGCGTTTTCTTTTAAATTTTTTTATTAATAAATTGCACTATACTATATTTTCCGCACCCTCTAGCAGAAAAACGGGAAATTATAGGGAAATTCAAATTCAAACGATTGAAAATGTTCCGCTCTACAACTCTTAATAGAAGCAATTTTTGCCCAAAATGCAAAGTTTTCGCTAAAAATGCAAATTGAAAATGTTTGTATCAATTTTCGCGTTTTTCAATGGTTTTTTTGAATTTCCAGCAAAAACTATGCATTTAGAGCAAAAATTGCTTCTATTAAGAATTGTAGGGCGGAAAATTTTCAATCGATGCAGGTCATTTAAATTATTCTACAATTACCCGTTTTTCCGCTAGAGGGCGTGGAAAATAAAGGATAGTGCAATTAATTAATAAACAATTTGGAAAAAACGCTAGAATGCCTATACGGTCACGATTTTACGCACTCTGGCGGGCAATGCACGAATTATTGGAAAAGTTGAAAGACCGATATCGATCGAAAATTTTCCGCTCTAAAGATATATAGGGTGTTCCATTTGAAAAAAAAAGTTATCCATTGTTTTGCGTATGTTGACACCCTGTATAGCGGTATGAACAAAAAAGATTCAAAGCCGATTTGTATTATTCTTCATGATATGAAAAATTCTTTAGTGTATAAAAAATGGAGCGCTTCTGCAATTTTTTCAATGTGTCCTTGTTTTTGCCACAAATTTGCCCATAACTAACCAACCGTCCATTATAGACCCATGGTATCTTATACTATTTTGATCAGCTTCTCAAGAGGGTTGAAAATAAAGTATAAAATATAGGGTGTTCCATTTAAAAAAACATAACTTTGTTCTGTAATGTATACTGGGACACCCTGTACAAAAACATTTATATTTTCAAAATATGCAGAATAAGTGTGGGTACCAGTTCAAGAAAACTACAATTCGATATCTCAAATAGCAAATAAGTTATGGGGCTTTTACAGATCGCTGGGTCACCCGGTATAAACAATTGGGAACAAAATAAAAAAAAATATTTAGGATTGAAGTGAAACGTTACACATTTCTTTGACTAAATAATTATGTCATTGGAGAATATAGTAGTATGTTATGTTAGTAATAATTTGGACGATTAGAAAAACTGAGTAAAAAAATGCCATCGACGTATATATGTCAAAGTTTGAGTCTGTAAAAACTACAAATTTTAGGATGATTTCATGTGTGAACGGAACATACACTTGCGAATGTTGTAGTCATTTGGGTGACTTGAAAAAAAAAATAATTGCTATTGCAATTTTTCAAAATTATTCCAAATGCATGCCAAATTTTGAATCTGTTAAAACTGCAAATCTTCCATGCTTAGGTTTCGCGAAAATTTCATGTGAACGCAACATAAAGTCGTGAGTATTTGGGTGACTTGAAAATTGATTTGAATTTTTTTTATCATCGATTTGAAACTTTTCAAATTTTTTTTTTATTTTCATTTGAAATTAATTTTAAATATGGTTGTCGTGCTAAGCTATTCGATATTTACTAAAACTTTTGATGGTATCATCTATACCTCATTTAATAACCAGGCGGACTAAATCAAATTATAGCCGCCAAAATACGTTGTTGTGATTGGCCAATCGGCCGCCGTTTTTACATAGGACCAAATTGCTTAAAACAGTAATGGCTGTTGTTATGATCAGCTGATCTCTAACCGATCCTTGTGTCTCACCGTTTCCACGCGTTTCGCCTCAGTTTTTGTGTTTTTAGCCAGTTATTTCTTCTGTTGATGGTGAAAGATTCGATTCCTCTCATCCCGTGATTTTCTTGGAAATAGTTGTTTTATTTTTAACTACGGATAAATACCCAGCACAAGTTTGGTGTCATTTTCGGCCCCCAAGAAACGGAAATGATTGGATTTTAGAGCATTAACGCTCCAACAAACCAAAATTATTTTATATAAAGCTTTAATACAAGAGGCTTTAAAACCTACTGCCGTCGTATACAAAATTGTGATTCATTAGGTAAGTGTGGCGCAAGTTATTGCAATATGGAATCAAATCATAAACATACATTATATTTAGGATTGTGGAGTTTCACACAATTAGGGGGTGAAAGGATATTGGGGCAGTAGCAAGTCCTAAACGTCTTGAAGAACATCCAGCGACCGAAGATATCTACAAATTCTGCGTGTGGAAAATTGTACATAGATTTTTCTTTAAAAATGAAATCGGTACATTGGATTAAATTTCGATTGAATTAAAGGATAGAAATGACCTGCCAATGACGTCCCGTGAATTATATGTATTTTTTAAATATACCTACTACTTCAATCCACTTTATATGTAAATAAATATATGTACAACTTGAGTTTTTCAGTATGCCCCTAAATTCTTAAGAGGGTCTCATACTTACTTTAATTATTATTTTAATATTATATACTACATCATTGAGTATATGATCAAGAAAGTATGCCTAGAATTAATTTATGTGTTAGTATAAATGTTGAATGAATGTTATGGATAAACGAATTTGAAATAATTTTATTTTTACCGCCAAAACATGTCTGGTTACTTTTCTGGTGACTTTTTATAGTGTAAACGTGACTTTCGCGTTTAGTCCGCCTGGTTATTAAATGAGGTATAGTACCATCTCAATTCTATACACTGGATATTTTATTTTTCGAAAATAATCTAATTAAAAAAAAATGGATTGAAATGAATTTTGTAAAGATAGGAGAAGGGGGCCAAGGATGTAATCGACTTATTTTTGGGGGTCATGAGTAAAAAATGGTTGAGAAACACTGGTCTAATATATCGAATAATCAGGGAGATAGATATCTATAATAAACAAAAAACCAAACGAGAGGAATAAATCAGTATGCGCTACAGTTAGAATAATAATAATAATAATAATAATAGTCTTTATTTTCTACAAAAGTACAAAGTTTATCACACAATAGAATAAAAACAATATTGTAGAAAACCCATGGGCGGAGTACAGAATTTGGCATGCACAAGGCATTTCTGATACAAACTCAACCCAATTATAATATAATAATTCATGTTATAAATAAATGGAGAACAATTTGTAAATACAAAAATGAATTAACAAATCAAAAATAAGTAGCTAAATAATAAAAGTAAATAATAATTTTTAACAACAATAATAATAATTTGCAGTAGTAATTGATTTACCATGTATGTACCATTAATAGACACAATTAAGAATTAGCTGGGACTTCATAAAATAACTAAATGATCGTGGGAGAAGAGTTTTATATAGGTAAGTAATATTATTGTACACTTTTGCTATGTTATATGTAAAACTACGTTCGAAATAGGTTGTTTTGTGCATAGGTGGTGTTAACATATCTTTATTTCTAATATTTATATTGTGTACATCTGTTCTGAATGTTATTTTATTATAAAGGTAGACTGGGCATTTTAATTTAATAATTTTGTGATACAAACAGGCCATATGGAGATATCTCCTATCTTTCATATTAATCCATTTAGTAAGTTTTAGGGTATGAGAAATTTGATCATATTTCCGTATACCGTAAATCAATCTAAGACACGAGTTTTGCACTATCTGTATTCTTTTTTGCGTAACTGCATCAAGACAGGGACCATAAACAACATCACAAAAATTGAAATGCGAAAGGACTAAGGTTTCACATAATTTTATTTTCAATTCACGTGAAAGAAAGCTTCTATTTGAATAAATTGCTTTTAGATTAGAGTATGCATTTCGAATACATTTAGAAATGTGTGATGCAAACCTTAGTTTTTTATCCACAATTAGTCCAAGACTCTTTGCTTCTTCAACAAAACGTATTGGTATACCATTTAGAAATAACGCAAGATCTGTTTCATGTAACTTTTTACTGAACAGTATCGCTATGGATTTATTAGGATTGATTTGTAAACAGTGTTCACTACATGCATCACTAAATGATTTTAATTCATTATTTATTTCGTCCAAAGAGCATGCCACATCAGAGTGGTTGAATGAATATAATAGCTGAGTATCATCAGCATACATATGAAATTTAAATTTAGAGAAATATCGTCCAAAATCACAAGTATATACAGCATAAAGTAGGGGCCCTAAAATTGACCCTTGAGGTACACCTCTAGTAATTTCATGGAAGACTGATTGGGTGTTTTCTATAACAACTGATTGATAACGATTCGACATGTATGACTTAAAGAAAGATAACGCATTATTAGATAAACCAATATAGTGTAGTATTGACAGTAAGATATTATGATCTATGGTATCAAATGCCTTGCTGAAATCTACAAGAATTAACACACTGTCTTCACCATAATCCCCAGCTCTAAAAATATTATCTGTTACGTCAAGCATGGCTGTTGTGCAACTATGATGAGGTCTAAACCCAGACTGTTGAACTGGCAAGATATTATACAGTGATAAATGCTCCCTTAGTTGATATGCTGCAATTTTTTCAAGTATCTTAGAAACAGTTGGTAGTATACTGATTGGTCTAAAATCAGCTAAAGTATTTGGATTAGAAATTTTTGCCAGGGGCTTAATTAAAGCCTGCTTCCAAGGAGCAGGAAAATAATTTTGAAGTAAACAAGAATTAATGATATGTGTTAAGACCGGTAAAACATGAGGGCAGCATAGCTTCAACATACTTGCATTAATATCGTCACTGCCCGTAGCATTTGTTTTTATACTATACAAAATTTGCTCCACCTCAGAAACAGTCACTAAACGAAACTCAAACAATTCATTAAATTTATATTTTGTATTATTATTATAAAATTGAATTAAATCTTGATTAATCATGGATATATGAGGCACTGAGTTAATAAAATAATCATTAAAGGAATTTGGATTTTCAAGTGATTTAGGAACTGCTATTTTGGGCTTGTTACTTATGTTTAATTCTTTTAACGTTTTCCATAAATCTTTGGGAGAGGCTTGACTGAGTAGGAAGTTATAATAGGCTTTCTTTTCTCTTCGAATCGCATTTGTTGTTAAATTCCTTAGTGATTTATAATAATTCCAATGCTCAAGATTTTTTGTTCTTTTGTACCTAATCAAGGCATTATTTCTTAGGTGCATCATTATTTTAATAGTTTCAGTTAAGAGTCGGAGATTTTGAAAAACGATACTTTTTATATGGAGCATGCCTATCGAATAATTCGCACAAAATTCCAGTAAAAGTGGTAACTTTCTCATCAATGCTGTTCATAATATAAATATTGTGGAATGATATGTTGTCCAAATCATTGTAAAATGTTTCATGATCTATATTGCTTAATTTTCGGTAAGTACGAAAAGTACTCTCATGTTTTAAATGTTTTACTATAATGTCACAAAATATTAATTCATGGTCAGATATATGCACGCTTTTTGTTCCGGTATTGGTTATTATATCAGGATCTGATATAATCAGTAAATCGATAAGGGTTTGACTATTTGGAACAATTCTAGTAGGAGAATCTATTACTTGCACAAGACCAAATGAGTCCAAAAGAGATTTAAATGAGGTGGTAGTCGAATTTGTATGGTTGTATAGATTTATATTAAAATCCCCAGCACATATAATTTCATCATTAGAAGATAGAATCTCTGATAATGTAATTTCAAATTCATTCAAGAAGGCATTATGATTAAAATTTGGAGGACGATACACAACACCAAAGGCGTAATTTTTGCCGTGTATAGTAATTCGTATCCAAAGTTGTTCTATATTGTATGACGTTTGTATTTTGTTATATTGTAATGTTTCCCTTATATAAAATGCTACGCCACCACCACGGGTTCCTCGATCGCGACGGATAATTCTGTAACCCTCAATGTGAATATTCTCAGAACGCAGATCATCACACAACCATGTCTCAGACAGACCCACAACATCATATGAATCTTGTAGAATTAATTCTTTAATCGAACTAAAATTAGCTGATAGAGATCTAACATTGATATGTGAAAGTTTAATACAACTTGTAGCCATATTTAGTGAAAGAACAACAATTTAAATCGAAGCCATATTAAACAATTCCACAAGTGCAATTCTATAATGTCCCAGTATTAATGATAGAAATGGTACATTACGACAGAATAATAATTAATTATTTAAAAGGAGGTAGATTATCAGCAAAATTACAATTATAATAATGACAAAACAATATTTATCATAAATTAAGTGTTGAATTAATTACTACTACAATTACAAAACAATGGTAAATTGTATGAAACTAAAATGAAATACAGAAAAAAAAATATTATTGAATGAAAGTGAATATTATTTGAATGTAAAGAGTAAAGATTAAAGAATAATTAGGGACAGATTTACGACTGCACAAGTATTTAAATAATTATTTAAACCTGATTTGCAGGGTTATTATGAAATTTTTTCACGGTATTTTCAGTCTTAAAAAATATGTCACCATTGATGGTCCACACGTTTCGATTACCATATTTTTCCGAACAATTTTTGAACGCTTTTAGTCTCGTATGCGTGAGATCTTCTCTTATTATTATATTTGTACCTTTTAATTTTGCCTTGCTTGCGTACACTTCTGCTTTACGTTTATAAGAGGAAAATTTCACTATTATCGGACGTCTGTTGGCATTTTTCTTTACACCCACTCTATAACACTCTTCTATACAGTTGGACGACATGTTCATATTAAATTTTTCGGAAAACACACGCGACAGAATTTCATCAGTTCGTTCGTTTTTGACCTCATCAACACCGAATACACAAATGTTTTTTCTGCGGCAACGCTGTTCAAGGATGTCCTGCTTCGCCTCACTATCGGCCTTCATTTTCTCACAATCGGATTTTAACACGGTAATGTTATCTTCCAATGCACTAATTTTGGTTTCATAAAACTCTACGATGTTCTTCATCTCTTGATGTATTATATCCTTGATGGAATCGGAAAATGTTTTAAGGAATGACGGCTTTTTAAAGGCCTGGGCGATTATTTCTTCAAATTCCGTAATTTGGGAACGTGAAAACACCATATTTACTGTTAATGCACACTAGATTTGTTTATTATTCACGGTGAGACAAAAACGTAATTTTATTAGGCTCTTTTACAATTTATAGAACGAGAACCGCAGGTCGCAAATTGGCACGTGTTTACTCGCTCGCCATTGCTCTCAAAAATAAATAAAAGTTGCGTTAGGCGCATGTTCTTATTTTCCAAAAAAATTTACAATTTTGGTTTTAGCCAAGGGAGGGGCGGGCGCCCCCTGCTCTCCCTCTAAATCCGCCACTGGGTAATCGGTATATGGTCTGATCCAAGCGAAAAAGAAATTGAAAGGAGCCGCTCCCAGAAATTCGCCACCGTTCCACGCCCCATTTTTGTTTTTTCCGTTCGGCTTCTATTGGTCGTAGGGGCGTCTCATCTGATTGGCGAAATAACATGACGTGGGCCGTGAAGTCTCACTTGATTGGCTCATTACTTTTACAGCCTAAGCATTAACAAGCATTTTTAAAGCCGTCCGTAATAGTGATACTTTACGGCTTACCAGCAGTCCGTAAAATCTTATAAATGATATTATATTATTATTAATAAGTGTATACTAGTTTCTGCAGAGTATTTACCGAAATATTTGCAAAAAACTTTACCATTATTTTGGATTAAAAACAAAAGTTTGTCAAGATATCGGTAAATACTCTGCAGAAACTATTTAAGGTACCAAATCATTCAGCTTAAAAAGCTTTAAAATATTATATTAAGAACGATACTGTCAAATAATTAGGAAAGTCAATATTAGCACATTTCTTATTTTACATGTAAATCCCTATGGCCCGCTTTGCAATTCAATATTAATTAAATGAAATGTGTATAAATACTAGATATATTTAATATATGTAGATAAAAGTAGTAAAACTGATATTACTTATTATAAATGTGACGCTTCTATTTAATTATCCATCCTTATATTTATTTCGGCATATGTTTTGATGTTATTTGATGGTTAATGGCTTATTAAGTGCATATTGGCATATTGATTAGGAGGGGCGGTGATGGGACACTCAATTACGCAGGTGTACTCGACAGGCACTCGACATGATTTTTATCATGTTGCATTAGCGAACTTTCCTTCCTCCCCACAACAAATATCCACTTATATTTTCCAACAATCGCGATTGTTAGATCACTGTTTTACGGTCCGACGATAATTACACATCTCAAAGAATTTCAACCGCAAGGAGAAAATTGTCGACGTTATTATTTTAAATTGATTCCCAATATTCTTTTTTGTCTTATTTGATTTAGTTGGTGCATCATTGCGGTATAAATATAAAAGATTCGTTGTAATTATGGTTAATTTCGGTTTGATACTCACTAATTTATGCACACGGTGTGCATTCATGCAAGAACCAATCACACACTAATAAACGCTTTTGATGGATATAAAGGTATGCCTAGTTACATACTGGAAACGTGTAGTAACTATGTAATTCATTTTCCTGTATTATTACAAGGTATAAAATTTAAATATGTAATGACGCTAATGGTAAGCGGATAAAATGGTTGAGTTTAGTAAAATATTTTGATTGATACTTCCGTGCGTTTAACTAAAATATTTATTTAAATATGTTGTTTAAATTTATTTTAATTGAAATAAATGAGGCTTGAATACAAAACGGAGAAAGCTCTTTTGAGAAAGTAATTGTAGATAATTATTATTAATAATGTTAAATACTAAATAATATTTAATTATCCATTAATATATATATTATTAATTTAAAAAAATATTTCTGAATTAATAAAACTTATAAATATATTAAACACCTTCAATTCAAATGCTCAGAATTGATTTCATTTATTTCTATGATAATTATTTCTAATATTAAAGATATCTAAAGGAACAACTTGGAGATAAAGTGGCGCAATTAGTTTTGTAATAAAGTTTACAAATTAAGATTAAAAAATGGTGATGTAGCCATCATGTTACTTTCTCCGACTTGGTATCATAGCCATTTATATTTACGTTTTCATGGTTTATTTTCAATTGAAATCTTATTTTAAATGTACGTCGAGCGTTGTGTAAACTCGGATGAAACTGACGTTTAAAACGTCAAAATTATGAAAGATAACTAAAGGGATTTCGAAAAAAACGTATTCTTTGTAAGTTGTTTATTTTAGCATTCTCTACAATTATTAGAGATTTGCTGTAACTATTATCGTTTTATAATTATAAACTAAAAATTAAAAAAATAATAATTTTTTTTCTCGAATAAAAATGATTTTATGAAAAATGTTTTTGATCAAAAGATTTTCATTCCTTTGTTGTCTTCAAAGTTTGTTTAAATGTTTCTGTGATATTTTTCATATTTAAGAAAATATTGGCAACAAACAAAAAACAGTAAAGGTAAACTCCCACTTCCGGTGTACGAAATTTTACAAAAAGCTTTTCAGTTCTTCAGATTATCAAATAAGACAGATGTTCAAAGTTTCATATCAATTGCTCTATTAGTTTTTGATATACAGCGCGCACAGACAGACAGACAGACACACACACACACACTCACCTATACACGTCCCTCAATATTTGTGGCAACCCATGAATAAGCCTCAATTGTGACGCTTTCGTTTAGATGCTGCCCTTTCACTGCGCATTTCCGCGCTATTTCCGAATATGTGGTCAATTTTGCTTTACCCTCCATATAAACAAAGTTATTGCAAAAAAATTATTGTGGCACCCGTGCCACAAATATAGGGAAACGTGAAGTGTGTATCGAGGGTGCCACAAATATACGGAAACATACCGTGTGTGAGCTTGGGTTGCCACAAATATTGCATAACCTACCAGTGTGTGAAAAGCAACGTTACCTCGAATCGTAACATATATTTATTTTTACTTTCTCCGTTACGAAGTACGAGAAAGTATTGTGATCGTGATTTTTTTTTTCAAAATTTTTTTTTACGGAAATATCCGTTTTGGGGTCCCTAGATGCTATTTCGACAATTTCTGGAAAAACATTTTTTGTGTCTGTGTGTGTGTCTGTGTGTGTGTGTGTGTGTGTGTGTGTGTCTGTCTGTGCGCGCTGTATCTTAAAAACTAATAGAGCAATTGATATGAAACTTTGAACATCCGTCTTATTTGATAATCTGAAGAACTGAAAAGCTTTTGGTAAAATTTCGTACACCAGAAGTGGGCGTTTACCTTTACTGTTTTTTGTTTTTTGCCAATATTTTTTTAAATATGAAAAATATCACAAAAACATTTAAACAAACTTTGAAGACAACAAAGAAATGAACATCTTTTGCTTAAAAACATTTTTCATAAAATAATTTTTATTTAAAAAAAATTATTATTATTTTTTTTTAATTTTTAGTTTATAATTATAAAACGATAATAGTTACAGCAAATTTATGTTAATAATAATTGTAGAGAATGCTAAAATGAACAACTTATAAAGAATAAGTTTTTTTCGAAATCTCTTTAATTTTTGAGTAAACTGAGTTTATGAATTTGAAGTATAATTTTCATAATTTTGACGTTTTAAACCATCCAATACTGCAACACGTTCAATGTACATTTAAGATATGATTTAAATTGAAAAAATATCGTGAAAGTATAAATCAAAATTTCAGCACTTTTTCACGACTTTTTTTCAGGATTGATTTTTCAGATCTTTTTTGTAAGACAAATTTTCAGGAATATTTTTATTTCTTCTTTTAGGTCTTTTTTAAGAACTTTTTTCCAGGACTTCCTTTGCAGGACTTTTCTTCAAGACTATATTTTCAGGACTCTTCTTTAACGATGTTTTTTCAGGACTTTTCTTTTCAGAATTTTTTTCGAGGACTCTTTTCAAGACTTTATTCTAAAAACTTTTTGTTCAGGACCTTTTTGAGACTTTTTTCAGGATTATTTTTCAAGCGTTTTTTAATGACTTTTCCAGGACTCCTTTTGGGATTTTTCTTGCAGGATAATTTTTTCAAAACTTTTGTTAACACATTCGCTGCCACTGCAATTGGGATTGCACACACGCAAGTTTAAGTCGGGCCCACTAGCGCGTCGGTGGCAGCGAACGTGTTTTTCAGAACTTTTTTCAAGACTTTATTTCCAGGGCTCTTAACGACGTTTTTTCAGAACTTTTCTTTTGCAGAATTTTTTTCCAGGGCTCTTTTTACAAGACTTTATTTTAAAAAGTTTTTGTTTGGGGCTTTTCTTCGGACTTTTTTTTCAGGATTTTCAATATGGATTTTTTTTGGATCTATTTTAATGCATTTTTCAGGACTTTTCTTAGGCGTTTTGCAAGACTCTTTTTGGGATTTTTTTTTTTGCAGGACAATGTTTTCAAAACTTTTGTTACAGCTTTTTTCAGAACTTTTTTCAAGACTTTATTATCAGAAGTCTTTTTTGAGGCCTTTTTTCAGGACTTTTGTTGCAGAACCTTTCTTTTTCGAATTTTTTTCGGGGCCTTTTTTTTCAAGACTATTTAAAAACTATTATGTTCAGGACCTTTTTAGGCATTTTTTATCAGGGTTATTTTTTCAAGACTTTTTAACGCCTTTTTTTTAACGACTATTTTCTGGGTCTTTTTAAGACCTTCTTAAGGATTCTTTGCAGGACATTTTTCAGAAATCTCTTTCAGGACTCTTTTTTATAACTTTTTTTAGGACTTTTTTTCGGGACTATTTCACAGACTTTATACAGGACTTTTTAAGGTCTTTATTAAAACTTTTTTTGTAGGATTTTTCAGTACTTTTCTTCTGGCCTTTTTATCCTAGGACCTTATGTTCAAGAATTTTTCATCAAGATTATTTTTTCAAGACGTTTTCCACGATTAATTCTTCAAGATTTTTTTAATACCTTTTATCAAGGCTTTTTTCATGACTTCTGCTAGCACTATTTTCTCGACTTTTTTTGGGTCTTTCTAGGATCTTTGTAAGGACTTCTTGCAGGCTTTTTTTAGGACTTTTTTTCTAGACTGTTCTTCAAGCTTTCTTTCAGTACTTTTTAAGGCCTTTTTTCGAACTTTTTTTTTCAGTACTTTTCTGTAGGCTTTTTTTATCAGGTCTTTTTCCAGGACCTCTTTTTTGTGACGACTCTGTTTTCTGGACTTTTTCAATCACCTGTTTTTCAAGACATTTCTTTGCAAGAGCACTTTTTTCCAGACTCTTTTTCTGGACTTTTTATAACGACTTTTTATCAGATTTTTTCAGGACTGTTTTATTCAAGACGTTTTTCGGGTATTCTCTTTAGAACTTTACAACCAGGACTCTTCCAGGGCTTTTTCAGAAATCTTTTTCAGGACTTTTTTCAAGATTTATCAAGACTTATTTTTAGGACTTTTTTCAAGAATTTATTAGTTTTCTTTTAGGTTTCGAATATACTTATTTAAGAGTATTTGAATTGGAAGTATAATTTGTTATTCATAACTTTTTTTGTTTTAAACGTCAGTATCATCTGATCTGTGAAAATAAACCATGGTAGTATAAATATAAATAACTATTATGCAATCAAAATCGGAGGAAGTAACATGATGGCCACATCACCATTTTTTGCTCTATATTTTGAACATCGTTGGCTTTTAAATGCATGGTTGTTTCATTAAAAATGTGTGTTTCAGGTTACTGTCTCCGGTTAAATTACAGTAGGGCTTTTAGAGATATTTTTCATATTTATTGATTATTTTCAAAAATTGCTCAGCTTTAGAAAGAATTTTATTCTTTGTAAATTGTTTATTTTAAAATTATTTACAAACATTAAAAATGTAATTTCTAAATTGTAGATATAAAATTTTTTACATTTTTTTTCAAAATAAAAACCACGAAGAACATTTATTATCAAAAATTCCCATTAACGGTGCCCAAAATTTTATCAAATGACTTTTAGCAAAATTTTATAACAAAATTGAACAGCAAAACTGTTACAATACTAACTTTACGAAGCAGCGTTATTGAAATTATAAATATTTCATTGTAGAAATATAGTCTATTTATTCTGCAGTTATTAAAACACCCACAATCGCCGCATGTTCTGCGCAAAAATCTGATTTACACTATGTAAATTTATTATTATTTTTCTGGCACCTTGAAAATATTAACTATCGATGGAGATATTAATTTGTATTATTTTTTTGCGTCCGAGTGTTCGTCATTAAAAAAAAATCATTTTCAAACATTCATAACTGAACTGAAAATTGCTGCACATTCAAAAAGATTGACGTCTTGTGAAGCAAACAATTTTTTTTTGGGGAGGGGGGATTTGATCCCTTTGTTTCATATTAATTTTTAATTTTTTGCACTCGAGTGTGCGTCATTGAAAAAAAACAAATTTTCAAAAATTTATAACTCAACTGAAAATTGCTGCACATTCAAAAACAAAAAAATCAAAATTATTTTGAAAGATCGACGTCATTTGAAGTGAACTGAATTTTTGTAGGATTTCATCTCTGCGTTTCATATTAATTTTTAATTTTTTTCCTCATTGAAAAAAATACATTTTCAAAAATTTGTAACTCGGCTGAAAATTGCTGCAGATTCAAAAGCCAAAATTAATTTGAAAGACCGACGTCTTGTGAAGTAAACTGAATTTTCGTAGGATTTTATCCCCGCGGTTCATATTAATTTTTATTTTTTTGCTTTCGAGAGTGCGTCATTGAAAAAAATACATTTTCAAAAATTCATAACTAGACTGAAATTTGCAGCATATTCAAAAACCACAATAATTTTGAAAAATCGACGTCTTGTAAAGTGATTTTAATTTTTGTAGAACTCTTTTCCCGCGTTTCATATTATTTTTTAATTTTTTGCTCCCGAGAGTTCGACTTTGAAAAAAAAATCAAAAATTCATAACTAGACTGAAAATTGCGGCACATTCAAAAACCACAATGATTTTAAAAGATAGACGTCTTGTGAAGTGATTTGAATTTTTGTAGAACTTTTTTCCCGCGTTTTATATTATTTTTGAATTATTTGCTCCCGAGAGTTCGATATTGAAAAAAAATATTTTTTTAAAATTTCGAAACTCCACTTAAAATTGTCACATATTCAACAACCAACATGATTTCCAGAAATCGACGTCTTGTCAAGTAAACTGAATTTTTGGAGAATTTTATCTCTGCGTATCACATTCATTTTTAATGTTTTGCTCTCAAGGGTGCGTCATTGAAAAAATACATTTTCAAAAATTCATATCTCGACTGAAAATTGCTGCAGATTCAAAAGCCTAAATTATTTTAAAAGATCGACGTCTTGTGAAGTAATCTGAATTTCTGTAGGATTTTATCCCTGCGTTTCATAATAATTTTTATTTTTTGCACTCGAGTGAGCGTCATTGAAAAAAATTATTTTCAAAAATTCATAACTCGACTGAAAATTGCTGCACATTCAAAAACCCAAATGATTTCAAAAGATCGACGTCTTGTGAAGGGATTTGAATTTTTGTAGAATTGTTTTCCCGCGTTTCATATTGATTTTTAATTTTTTGCGCTAGAGAATTTGTCATTAAATAAAATACATTTTAAAAAATTCGTAACTCGACTGATAAATGCTGCGCATTCAAAAGCCAAAATGATTTTGAATGATTGACGTCTTTTGAAGTGATTTTAATTTTTTAGAATCTTTTTCCCGCGTTTTATATTATTTTTTATTTTTTTGGCGCTAGAGAATTCGTCATTGAAAAAAATACATTTTCGAAAATTCTTAACTCGACTGAAAATTGCTGCACATTCAAAAACCAAAATTATTTTGAAAGATCGACTTCTTGTGAAGTAAACTGAAGTTTTGTGCGATGTTATCCCTGCATTTCATATAAATTTTTATTTTCTTGCACTAGAGTGTAGTTGGGAAAAAATCGGTAGAATTATTAAAAATTAAGATTTCAGTTTAAAATTGTGGCATCATGTGTAAGTTGCCACAATTTGAGAATTTGCCACAGATCAGGTAGATTCACACACAAGTCGCCACAAATATACGGAAACCTACACACACAGAGACAGACAGACAGACACACACACACACACACACAGATACAATTTTGTTTTCCAGAAATTGTTGAAATGGTATCTAGGGACACCAAAACGGATATTTCCGTAAAAAAAAATTTTGAAAAAAAATCACGATCACAATACTTTCTCGTACTTCGTAACAGAGAAAGTAAAAAATTGTGATGTGGCCATCATGTTACTTTCTCCGACTTGATGGTATCATTTATATTTACGCTTTCATGGTTTATTTTCAATTGAAATCATATTTTAAATGTACATCGAGCGTTTTGTAGACTCGGATGAAACTGACGTTTAAAACGTCAAAATTATGAAAGATTATACTTCAAATTCAAAAACTCGGTTTACTTAAAAACCAACGAGATTTCGAAAAAAACTCACTCTTTAGAAGTTGTTTATTTTGGCATTCTCTGCAATTATTATTCATATAAATTTGCTGTGACTATTATCGTTTCATAATTATAAACCAAAAATTAAAAAAAAATTATACATATTTTTCTCGAATAGCAATGATTTTATGAAAAATATTTTCAAGCAAAAGATGTTCATTTCTTTATTGTCTTCAATGTTTGTTTTAATACATTCAAAAAACGAAATATAGCCTGAATATATAAATATTCAACCTGTTCGTTAATCTGCAAGCAAAAAATTAAGTCTTACTAAGACTATAAACAAATAACTTATTGAAAAAACTACTTCCCTGGCTAGTGCCACGCCGGACATTGAATGATACAAAAGAAATTTGCGTTATTACTAGTACTAAGTACTTAGTGAAATAACATTGGTTAATATCCGGCGTGGCACTAGCCAGGGAAGTAGTTGTTTCAATAAGTTATTTGTTTATAGTCTTAGTAAGACTTAATTTTGCTTGCAGAGTTACGAACAGGTTGAATATTTATATATTCAGGCTATATTTCGTTTTTTGAATTTATTTAATACTTTCAGCAATAAGTAAGGTTGTTTCTATTTTATTTGTTTGTTTTAATGTTTTTGTGATATTTTTCTGTGTTTTTTGTCTGTAACAATTTACTTGCTAATGTAGGCCTTATTCTAAATTTATTTTAAATTTAATTTAAAATTCATAGTACTCTTAAGTTGATGTGTATGTTCTTATTTATGTTTATATTTATTATTTCCAACAAGCTGTTAAATGTAATATTCTTAAAAATGCCTATACATTTTAGAGTGCCTGATGATTATTAAGAAAAATGCCAATAGCTACATAAAACATAGTGATATTCATGATTACAGCACTAGACATATGGATAACTATCTGTGAAACAGTTTAAAATTAAGATAAAAAGTATATTATTAACATATGCCTTCTATAGTTGGGATGAGTTCCTATCCTTCGATTTTAACTCGTTGTGATGTGTAATATTCTTAATTCTTAATTTTTATCATTTTTAATTTAATTTTAATTTGTTCCAGATATATTTACATTATTTTTTGATGTATTTTATTACCAGCTTTATTCTGTGAACTGTATTGTGTAACCTCTCAAATTATTGGATGTGCTTATTTACCTACTGATTGTTATTTATTTACCATTAATGGTTACAATTTTAATATGTTTTTTAGTTTAAATTTTATTTTACAATATTTTAGTATTTCAATAATTTTGTTTAGTCATATATGATATATCATTAATATTTTTTTATTTCTTTGGTTATTTTTATGTACTCATCTTTGTATTTCATCTGACTTGTGTAACACTAATCTACCTATGTGAAAAGCACCAATAAAATTATTATTATTATATTTACACTTATGGTGATACTCCTAAAATGAAAGTTTCTGTTTTTTTAATCATTAATTCCGTGAACGCAGGACCTTGCCAACGTGAAAGTTTTCGATTCTAAGTAATGGCGTTCTGTTGCCACCCAGGGATGCCTTATACTCTCCTTTAAACTACTTTTTACTTTCTCCGTTACGAAGTACGAGAAAGTATTGTGATCGTGATTTTTTTTTCAAAATTTTTTTTTACGGAAATATCCGTTTTGGGGTCCCTAGATGCCATTTCAACAGTTTCTGGAATTTTTTTTGTGTCTGTGTGTGTGTGTGTGTGATGGTGTGTGTGTGTGTGTATATGTGTGTCTGTGTGTGTGTGTGTGTGATGGTGTGTGTGTGTGTGTGTATATGTGTGTCTGTGCGCGCTGTATCTCAAAAACTAATAGACCAAATGATATGAAACTTTGAACATAAGTTTTATTTGATAATCCGGAGAACTGAAAAGCTTTTGGTAAAATTTCGTACACCGGAAGTGGGTGTTTACCTTAACTGTTTTTTGTTTTTTGCCAATATTTTCTTAAATATGAAAAATATCACAAAAACATTTAAACAAATATTGAAGACAATAAAGAAATGCGAATATTTTGTCTGAAAACATTTTTCATAAAATCATTGCTATTCGGGAAAAAAAATTATTATTTTTTTTTCATTTTTGGTATACAATTATGAAATCTCTTTAGTTTTTGAGTAAACTGAGCTTTTGAATTTGAAGTACATTTTTCCATCTTTCATAATTTTGACGTTTTAAACGTCAGTTTTATCCGAGTCTACGAAACGTTCGATGCACACTTAAAATATGATTTAAATTGAAAATAAACCATGGAAGCTTAAATATAAATGATGCCATCAAGTCGGAGAAAGTATGCCATTTCAACAGTTTCTGGAATTTTTTTTGTGTCTGTGTGTGTGTGTGTGTGATGGTGTGTGTGTGTGTGTATATGTGTGTCTGTGTGTGTGTGTGTGTGATGGTGTGTATGTCCCCACATATTTGTGGCACTTTGTGTGTGCTACATCCTGAATTGTGGCGGAGGCGCGTTCTTGTGGCACCTTACCCTCCGTGCCACAAGTACATTCGGCTATTTCTCCATTGCTTCATATGTCACACTTACGACATTTAGTACCAATGTTAAAGAAGATCAGATTATTTCAGTTATCTATACGAAAATTCTCTAAAATCATTCTCACGAAAGTTATGATACCTTAAAAATAATTGTGTGTATGACGCCACATCATGGGTACAGATCATGTGTGCTACACACCAAATTGTGACAACCCTTGTTGGTAGCGCCACCTGGAACAAAATATGCTGCGTTGCCGACCTATCCCACATACCTACCGAGGGGATCGCATTGTTTGCTCAATTCTCGGGTTGGAAATAGATTTACAGTTGGCGTTAGGACTTGCAGTGTCCATTAATAAATATTTCAATTAAATAAATAACATAAATTATTAATAAATAAATATTGAAATATTAAAATATTAATGAAATAAGAAATTGTGAGTAGAGAAATTAATTAAATTAATAACAGTAATTATTAATAAATAAATAAAAATTGAATTATTTATGAAACATAAAATTGCAAACAGAGAAATAAAATGTACAATTAAATGTTAAAAATGCACGGAATTTCTTGTAATTGTCTAAATTATTATTGTTCTTGACAATTAATACCCAACTTAAATTGATTTTTTTGTTCCCACTTTACTTGAATTACAGTTAAAATTATGCATAAATTATGCAAATTCACCAAATTAAATAGCATTTATTTATATTAATTTATTGGATTCTGTTTTAAAGTTTAAACGGGTTCGGGATGATAAAATGATACAAATATTATTACAATCTTTATATGTATATAAAAAGTGCATGTAATATAATTTATTTCGTATTCAATTAACAAAATTTTCCCACTTTCTTTGAATTTTTAATTTTATCTATATGATTTTTAACACAAAATTTAATGTCAGTCCAACCGCGTGAAGATAATATAGAATTGCTATTCATACATTGTATGCAGTTTACTTTTCCTGGTACAGTATTTCTTTTTATGTGCGTTGCAAAAAACTTCAACACTGCTCCTTTCTCTGCACTAGAGCATTATACATCATATTAAGGATACAAATAGTTTATGATTAATTTTGAAATAGCACTAAACAATATTAATAAATATCATTACCTGAACATGTACGGGGAACAGGTACTTGAGTCGACACTTATATTAAAAAAAATATTTTTTTAATGGAATAAAAATAAAATAAAACATGTTTAAATAATTCTAATTAATCCCATCATATAGAAAAATAATTGATTTATATTACTAACAAAAATTTGCTTCAAAATTATATGATAAAATATACATTAACACAAGGTAAAAGTTTTAGCATGTAAAATCCTATGGCCCACGATAAAAAACATACTGTATATCTAACGGTCAATCCATGTCAAATCAACCAATGATAGTCGCTAATTTTTTTTTATTTTCCAGAAGTTTTAGCTATTTTTTAAATTTCTAACCAAAAAGCTAATAAAGTCTCAGTGATGAAATTTTAACCACTTAGTATAACACCATTAAAGAACGTTTTGTGAAAATATTGGGTTTTTAAAGTGTGTCCCTTCCGAGATATTTCAGATCGAAAATACCTGATTTTAGGAAAATTGCAATATTTGAAGACCCTTTAAAAAAGGATGTAACTCTCTGGCCTGATACTTTTTAGGGAAGTAGTATACTATAGACACTATATCCACAAAAAATGAATTTGAGTCTTCGTTTTATCTTTAACACTTTTAATTTTTAAAGAGAAGCTTTTTATTTTGGAAACGTTAACATTTACCTATTTTCTGCTAATTTACAATTTAGTATAGGCCTATATATATATATATATATATATATATATATATACTTAACAGAAAAAATTGTACATTTTATGTTCTTTAACATGGTTTCTTTTTGAACCAAATATCTCCAAAAACCGAGGAGCTACAGAGTTTAACGTAAATCTCTACAAAATGCAAAATAGGCTGACCCACCAATACAAAATGGCTGTTCACAAAAAAAACTGAACATCTGAAAAATTAATGCATAGCTGTTTTCAACTCTCTGAATATACTACAACATAGGTAAAAAAACGAAAATAGATAAATTTTGTCAGAGACCTTTTCAAATTAAATTGGTTGATTTGATTGACCCCTAAGAATTTTTAGTGACAATCTAAAGACAATAATCAAACAAACTGTTTTAAAAATATGTTTACTTCTTAAAAATAATATTTATTGTTTCAAAATTGTCTAACAATAAGTAAGAAGTTCGTTTGAAATGCATCTCCCTAAATATATGTTCATGAACGCTGGAATATTTAGGTTGGTTCATATACTTACATGTTTGTTTGCAAAATATTAGGAAAAGTTGATAAAAACCAAAGAAAATATGAGCGATTAGATTTTTCACCATAATTGCTTTGAATAGTATGAGAGTGCTGTCTTTATTCTGACAACAATTAAAATGTAACTCATTCTAATTTGGTTTCTGTATCGAATAGAAAATTCAGCAATGTACATTGGCGATTTACATTGTATTTATATGTTTATGCAAACTCCTGCTTCCCATACAGATGGCAAAAAAAGGCAATAGCATAACAAAAAACGTGTATTGTAACTTGTTACTCAAGAGTGAAAAAATAAAATTAAAATATTTGGGATTTCACACGAGTTACCGCGCTTGTCATCAATTGAAAATCTATAAATAGATTGTTAATAATTTTCTTAAAATACAATCCGGAATGAATTTTGAGTAAATTTTCAAATCGATGGTAATTATTATTACATTTTTTCACTTAAATTATTACAGATTTTCAAGAACTTATACTTTATTCTCATGGATTTATCCCACAACTTGCGGATGGGGTGTTTGCAGGTTTCTATGGATTAATAATTATAATTAATTTTTAGTAAATTTATAAAGTTTATAGGAGAGACATATTTCATTTCATTTTTTCATTTGAATGGCAAAAATATTGTTATTTTCAAATAACAACCTACCTTGTTGTTTACTTTTTAGATAGAGCATTTTTAACTACAATACAATACTATTTTTTCTCCACGACCACTGTAGAATTTAAGCATTCTGAAATCAATTTTGATCATAGAACGTACACATTCTCACTCTTGTTATGGATCAAAATAAAATGCACTTATGCGTTTTGCATGTAATTCATTCCATAATAACTAATGGAATGAATATTCTCACACCGTTTCGAATAAAACAATTAGCCTTGGATATCACAATTGTCAAAATACTATAAACATAACCACAAACGCGATAATAAAACGTAAGTTCTTTGTGTTAATTATAATTAATATACTAATACAATAATTATTGTATTAGTCTATTTTATCTGGTCGAGGAGAAAGTATAGTCTACTACTAGGTAAGAATGGAAATTCTGATGCTAGTCCACTCGCATCGAATTTCCATTTTAACCTTGTTACAGAGTATACTATTATACCCTCGCCTAAGGCATTTTTCAAGTTAATTTGACTAAAATAAGCGCTGCGTGTCTAAAATTTGTCGCATAATAACATTTTTTTTTAAATTATTTACCAAATTCAGTATTGCATCAAACTAAAGTTGATTATTTTGTTGCTATAACAATACACTTTTTTATTCTTTATGGAGATTTTTCTCTAGTAATTTTTTTTAAGTTGCATTATTAGAAATTTTTTGAGTAATTTCGTTTTGAAAATAAAAGCAACAGTGCGTTGTCCTAGCAACAAAACGATAAGTTCCAACGAATATCCAACATCATCACTAAACGCATTATTAAATTCCAAAGAACTTGTCTACAAATCATTTTCGGATTCGGTAAATAAAATAAAAGTAAAGTCATTACGCAAAACCCTGACCGCTTATTTAGTCGATTTTTTTTTGAAAATGTTATTGTATTTGCAACCACATTTAATTGATGAAAATAACATTTTCTCATACCAGATTTACATTCCTTCCTTACAATTAGTTCAGTGATTTTTTAATTAAATTACGTTCATAAAACTCACATAAATGGATATTTTGTATATGCTGCACTGTCAAATAAGCTCCAATTATGTGTCTAATATTAATTTCTTGGTTTATTTGATCCATTCTCATTTTACTGTAAATGTGTAAATGTTGTTATGTGTTAATTGCTATTGTGTGTTAGTTTGGACCGGATATTGGGATGTGACGCATTCATTCGACGAATTCCTTTTAAAATTTAAAGAGACGGTCCAAAACAGGTAGAACACTTGGGGGTGACGAATGCTAACATCTGCGAAAGATAAATATTTGAGGCCTGGCTCCTACTTCTATACATCTTTAAAAATAGACTTTTATTATTGCTATTTAAATTAATAACTTTCTGTAAATTTCTTGCTCTTTCAAACTGAATTTCAATGGCTATTGTAATGCACGCTAGAGAAATAAATCTTCGATTTTTTTATTACGTCCATTTTCTCAATAAAACTTTATTCATACATTTCTTATAGATTTTAATATAGAAATAAATACCAATCAATAATAATAACTTACTACAAAAAATAATGTTGGTAAAAATCAAACTATTATCTTTTAATTTTTATGCTATTAAGGAATTCATTATTTTTTGCTGCCCAAAACAGCGAATGGATAAAATAAACCATGAAATGAACATTAGATACATAATTTGCGAATATTTGAACGTGTGAAATACCCGAAATGTCCATTTATGTGACGTTTATAAATTCAAAACTTACTAAAGTAAGGAGATATTGTAAATCTAAAAAAAATATGACTTACATCTACATTCAAATCCTTATTTCGAATAACTCTATCGACTTTTTTCTGACTACATAGTTTCGACAAATAAGTGTGTCAGTTTCGGACATAATTATTTTTTAAATGAGAACCGAAACTTTCAAATGACGAGTGTATCCTAAAATAAGTTTTTCAAAGCAAAAATTTTGTAAATCAGGGCTTGACGTTACTAATATGGCGGAATCGTAAGTGGTTTTTTCTACCGTTTGTTTACTCATGACTTTACTAGTTTAGAGTTTTTCGAACAATTTTAAATTGTATATAACATTTACTAAATTAAAAATTGGTGGTTAAATAATAGCCTAAATTATACTATTTCAAGTAACGTTCGATGATTTTATAAACTTATATTTGCCTGAGCTATAAATCTGAGATATTTTTTCAGCTAAATCGCCGGAAATAAATAATGAATACCAATATAATATTTAATAAAAAATGTATTGGTTTTGATTTTCAAAAGTAAACTGATTTTTCTTCGAATAATGAATAATGCATAATTTACGGTATTAAACCTGTATTTGATAATCCTTTTGTGCCGTAAATTGTGTGTGTAATAGAGAAAAGTTAGACAGAACAACATAATGACAAATCTTTTTTTTTTCATTTTAAAATTTAATTTGAATTCATAAATTTTAGAATAATTTGCCTAATATTATAAACATAGTAAGATATGCTAAATTTGCGAAGTAAAAAAATATAAATTGTGTTAATTGTGAGTTAAAATTATAAAACGTATCGGGAAGCAGCTGAAATATTTAATAAGAAACATCCAGACACAAATGTACATACAATAATTAATATTTTGAAATGAAAATAATTAAAACATATGGATATGTTAAAAATAAATTAAATAACAAACGTCGATAACTGAGGACTTTAAAGTGAGGACTTTAAATGTAATGTTATCTACAATAGAATATATTAAATATTAGCTGCGCAAAAGGGTAAAGATATGATGGCAAATATTTTGAAAGCACACAAATTCCACCCATATAAACCACATTAAAACCTAGAGATTATGTTAGTGGTTTCAATTTTTGTTCTCTTATCCAAGGAGAGTTAGAAGAGCATCCATTTTGGGTTAGAATAATCATGTTTGAAGATGAAGCTTCATTTAATTCAAATGGTACAGTGAGTTCCCAAAATTGTCGATGATGGAATGACCTTCAACCCTAACTAACTAACGAAATAAATATTCATTACTGTAGTATTGTGTACATTTTTATCTGGATGTTTGTTATAATATATTTCAGCTGCTTCCCGATACGTTTTATAATTTTCAATCACAATTAATACAATTTCTATTTTTTCTCCAAACTCAATGTCACCGGAATTACTATTCATTTATAATGTTTAAATAATATCTGATGTTTAATGACAGACCTGTCACTGTCATTTCAACATTTGAAATATCAATGTGCATGTATCACTGTAGAGAAAAAGAAAAATTACAAAATCTTATTTTTAGCAACAGGTATACATGACTGTATGATTGAACCCAGTTTTCAATTCTAAATAACTTTTCTTTATAACAGTTCTTGATATTGTCAAAAATAAAGGTACTTTATTCTGGAACAAAATTCATATTTTCACACAAACTCCGTATATGACCAAAAAAATTTGACAGCTGATGGTTGCATTTTAGGTTTTGGACCATGCAGAACTTTTTATAAAGAATAACTTTTTTCCTAAAATTAATTTTCAAATGGGATGGTTGAGAAGCTGCAAACTAACATCATTTATTACAATGCAAAAAAAAAATTAAATATATTGATACCAACATAAGCACAACTTATAAGATGAATTGATATGTAGTGTATTTTTTACTGTGAACTTTTAAAGTTTTCATATTAAGTTTTAAGTGGTACTATATTAAAATTTAATTATTTAACTGTTGATATGTTAACTTTGATAACCGAAATACGAGAAAATGTAATTCATGTCAATGTCATTTTCCTAAAAATTAAGCAAAAACCTATGAATTACAATCTATTGTCTGTTATAAAAATGTTCTAATTATAAGAACAATCAGTTCGCTGTAAAAAGATAAAATTTTAATATGGATTTTAAGCAAATATTTTCATATGTTAAAATATGGTCCAAAAGTTAATTTGCAAAATCTTAACGGCCGTGGTAATAAAATACACGGCATATTATAACATACCCCCTAAAAGCATAATCTATTAATAATATATCATCTAAACCTATAATTTGACTAAATTACAATGTTCGAAAGACATTTATTAGCAAAATATGTAAATTTAGAAAAACAAATTGAAATTGTATTTAATTAAAATATTTGATACAATTAAAATTATTTACCGTTTTGTGCCAGTTATTGAATTCAAATCACATAAATTCAATGGGCAATTGACTCTTAGCTCGATTCGTACTAGATGATACTTGTAATAATCATAATACTGAAATAAAATTGCAACGGATATGCCCGTGTGTCACATCACTGAAATCAGCAAAAAAAATCTGATTTAAATATGTATATATCATAAATTGTGCCCACAATGAAAACGAAAGCTAAGTGTAAAAAAACAAAAACTAACCCTGTAGATAAAAATCGTTCGCCATTTGATAAGACGTAAAAAGATGCCGTAGGAACGTTTTTACGAAATTACGATTTACACTTCTTTCCAAACTGCAGAGAAACCGTTAAAATAATTTAAATGTTAAAGCAGATTATTAATCAACATAAAATTCTGCAAAAGTGTCGAATTTAAACCTACCCTCTATTTCCTATAATAAGCTATATCCCCATACTCGCCCTCGAATTTCAATCACCCTTTATATTTCACCCGATAGCTGACGAGGCAATTCAAGTACAATTACTCAAAATATAGCTTTAAAACATTTTCGCATATTCTGTTATATTTTTTATACCAGAAAAGTTTTAAATGTATAAACCTTACTAAAGACGGTTGTAACATAATTAGTATTATCAACCTACCTAAAATAACTGGATGTAACAATAGTTTCAAAAAGGCCAATAATTTTAATCCTATTACAAAAGTTTGCTGTAAAAGTTGTGAGCTTTCATACATTTAAAACATCAAGAGACTATTTTTATTGTCCCAACAGAAATCTTGGAGCATGTCAAGCACAAACATAAAAAATCACTTTTTGTCAAGGTTATTTAATTAAGCCATGCATATTCTAAAGCTATGCTTATTCTAAAATACTTATTTTACCATTTTTCAATTAGTTTATAAGGCACATTTTGATCATAAACCCAAACTTAAAATGTTTGTACAATAAAATTAGGTTAAATTATTAGTTCAAAGGGTATGGTTTAATACTCGTTTTTTTATAGATATTATATAAATTTATGGTTTCATCGTACAAATCCTTGTCGTGTGGGACCCAAAAATATTTATGGGGGCCTATTTAGGTTATTGGAGAGATAATTTCGGAAAAATTGTATTGTCATGCTCCGCTGTTTATAATTAATTAAATCCGAAGGGTAAGTACATAAGAAATCATTCTCGTTTTTCTCCTGTGCTAAGTTCCTTTATTATCCAGTAACCAATATTTATAAATTATTGTTTTCTGTGGTTACATACAAAAGTATTTTAAAAGGATAACAGACAAGAGTTTGCTAATATGCATAATTATGTAATATTAACGTGATTATTTCCGTTTTTGGCCTCTTCAACTACCATTTTTTGACTTCGATTTCGTTCTGAGCCGAAACTTTGTGATGGTTATAAATTTAAAAAAACATATAAATAAGGAGTCTAAATCTAGTTCATAGCGTAGCTTTGAGTGGTTTATCTTTCAAATTGTATTAACAAAAAAAGTCATTGCTTCAATTTGTGGATATTATTTTTATTTCCTTAATTTGAAAGTTAATACAGACATTTTCATATTTATTTTCAAAAACAAAACTCTCATTAGCGTAATGAAATTGATTTGCCAAAGGCAATAAACTTTACATGTGGAAACATTTTGGGGGTTATTAATATTTTGAAAAAATGATGGGATGTTCAAATTCAATTTTTGAACATGGTAAGGAAATTACAAACATACGTTAGCCCTTATGATAAAATTGACACTGACAAATTGATTTCATGACATTACCAGTGTTTCGTTTTCGGCATTGAATATGAAAATTATAAATTTAATTTATCTTGAATTTGATACTATTTTAAATTGAAAATTCACGTGACTTTTAAACGTTTAATTGTAAAAAACTGTAAGAAAAATAATATTTGTCTACCTTTTAAATTAAAAGGGAAAAAAGGTTTAAAAAACTACAAGAGCTTAAAACAACTGAAAACGGAAATTTTTCCTCACGAAGATACTTCACGATTTATAAATGAGGATTATATTCAAGATAAAATAATTCTAGATTTAAATATTATTCACGTTAAATCTTTATATTGAAACTGTATTTTTAGTGTTTATAGTACTAGGAAAGTTGTATTTTCAAACATTTATAATATCCAGATGTCGGCATTGTTCGTCTCAGCAGTCGAAAGCAGGTACCAAGCGTCCCTTTAAATTTTTAAAAGGAATTCCTAGAAAAGAGGACAGACGACTCATTTCAAAATCCGGTTCAAACCAATATCATTCATATTGTTTATTCTGGAGACTTCCACTTCTTTATACATGTTGAATAATATAATAAAACACTTTTCACTTTGTTTTGTATAACATGGTAATATATTCAAATTGAACCGGATGAGAAATGCTTGTTTTATTTTCATGTTTGAAAATGGTAGGCGTTGTTAGCGAAACATATTATACAACATAATTCATATTTTATTTATCCTTCGAGTATATTCAAATTCTAAATAGTATTTCTCATTATCTCTATAGTTGTGGTTTTTATAGTCGTTTGTAGCGATACTTGCCGCTACATAGTAAATTTTATACACAAAACATATAACTTTTAAAAGTAACCTGATAAATTATAAATACATTCATGAATCTTTTAAATAACTTATAATCCTTAATAAATGAACCATTTATGTTAATACTATAATTCATAGAAGTATATTTTTTTAAGTAAACAGAAGTTTTTCAATATATCGAAATTTTGTAAGTGATAAAAGAAAATCATTCGTTGTAGATAATTAAGAGAAACATCTTATTTTTAATTGTTACAATAATACAAATGAGTGAAATAAGTAGAGTTTACACTATATTTAATGGTAATGCATATCTATAGTATAGATCTTTATTTAATAAAAAAATTATCAAGTTGACTTTGATTTTAAAATACTTCATATGGAAAACGTTTCCCGACATTTGCGATGAAATTCCTTTTTTCTCCGAAATTTTGTTATGCAATGTGTAATTTTTTTTACACCAATGAAAAATTTAGAGTTTTGGCTGTACAACGCCGTAATTTTTTTAGGGGGGTGCCATTTGAAATTTTCGGAAAAAATGACAACATGCGAAGATCAATAAAAAATTATTTTTTTCCATAAATTACCCGAAAAAAAATTATGTGAAGGTACACGAGGTCTTAACCTGTACCTCAATTCAAAATTTAGGCGCCGGCGTCAATTAGTTTCTCTACAAAAAAATCTCAAAAATGGGGCGCAATTTTGAAAGAAAGGGTTATAACAGCGAAACCGCTAAAGTGAAGGGTATAACATGTTAGATAAAAAAATAAGTACTCGTCGAGCACTTTCCAAATCTGCAATAAAAAATAGGGCATTCCATTTAAAAAAACATAAGTTTGGTACGCCACTGGAGTACGGCACGCCACTGATGATTAGAAATATTTTTGAAACATAGCGACGGTAACTATGCACCACTTTGTTCTTAGATTTTTTTCGATAGCTTTTATCGTAAAGGAGCTATGATCCGAGGCGTCTTAAGTGCCACACCCTGTATATATATATATATATATATATATATATATATATATATATATATATATATATATATACATATATATATTTATATATATAAACATGCAAATGATATTTGGGGTCTACCAGAATTCAGTTACACCCGGTATATAAGATACAAATTGCAATATTGTGCTTAATGTTAAAAATCTTGAATCTGAATCTTTATGTTTTATTTTAATTCATTTAATTACTCATATTTTATTTATTTATTTATTTGGTATTACATTTTTATTTTATTATCTATTGGAAGCGTTGCGCGGGCAAGAAAATGCGTGACAAGGACTTTCTTTGCAAATTATAAGACGGTCACATCTCCACGGCAACATTGCTTTTCACACACTTACACACATTTTCATGGCATGCAATATTAGTGGCACCATAAATTGATACCAGTCATATTTGTGACACCATGTGTTAACTTTTCACGTTTCATAATATTTGTGGCACATTTGATTTTTTTGCAATAACTTTTGTTATATGGAGGGTATCGTAAAATTAACCACATATTCAGAAATAATGGAAAGAAGCGCAGCGGAACGACAGTATCTTAACAAAAGCGCCACAAATGGGGATATATCATGCGGTGCCACAAATATGTAGGGACGTGTATGTGTGTGTGTGTGTGTGTGTATATGTGTGTCTGTGCGCGCTGTATCTCAAAAACTAATAGACCAAATGATATGAAACTTTGAACATAAGTTTTATTTGATAATCCGGAGAACTGAAAAGCTTTTGGTAAAATTTCGTACACCGGAAGTGGGTGTTTACCTTAACTGTTTTTTGTTTTTTGCCAATATTTTCTTAAATATGAAAAATATCACAAAAACATTTAAACAAATATTGAAGACAATAAAGAAATGCGAATATTTTGTCTGAAAACATTTTTCATAAAATCATTGCTATTCGGGAAAAAAAATTATTATTTTTTTTTCATTTTTGGTATACAATTATGAAATCTCTTTAGTTTTTGAGTAAACTGAGCTTTTGAATTTGAAGTACATTTTTCCATCTTTCATAATTTTGACGTTTTAAACGTCAGTTTTATCCGAGTCTACGAAACGTTCGATGCACACTTAAAATATGATTTAAATTGAAAATAAACCATGGAAGCTTAAATATAAATGATGCCATCAAGTCGGAGAAAGTAACATGATGGCCACATCACCATTTTTTCAATATGCATTCCTGTTAAAATGTATGCCTGTTTGCTTGTGCACGCTGTATCTAAAAAACTACTACTTGAATGAACATCAAACTTTGAACATAAGCCTTATTTGATAATCCGAAGAACTGAAAAGCTTTTGGTAAAATTTTGTACACCGGAAGTAGGTGTTTACCTTAACCGTTTTTTGTTTTTCTCCGATAATTTTTTAAATACAAAAAGTACTATAAAAGCACTCAAACAAATTTTAAAGTAAGCAAAGAAATGAACATTTTTTGCTTGAAAATATTTTTCGTGAAATGTATGGTTTTTGAAAAATAATAGCAATTATTTTTTTTTTTGTAATTTTTGATTTAAAATTATGAAACGATAATACTTACAGCAAATGTATTTGCATAATAATTGTAGAGAATGCCAAAATGAACAACTTATATAGAATAAGTATTTTTCGAAATCTCTTTGGTTTTTGAGTAAATTGACTATTAGAATTTAAAGTATAATTTGTCATTTCCATCTTTCATAATTTTGACGTTTTAAACGTCAGTCTCATCTGATTTTACTAAACGCTCTATGCACATTTAAAATGTGATTTAAATTGAAAATAAACCATGAAAGTGTAAACATAAAGTACTATACCATCAAATCCGAAAAAGTAACACCATTTTTTTATTTTTTTTTGCCATTATTTTAGAGTTTTGGATCGTATCTTAATTTGAGCTTGTGTTATTTTTGGGGCAAATTATTTTTAGACCAGAATTTTTGTGCTCGTATTTTATATTTTTTGCCTGTTTCTTCGATTTTTTCCTATAAATTCTTGATTGTTTTTCATAAATATTCTTTATGTTGGTCCCAATTTTAAAATGATCTGTTAAAATGTTCGACTTTTTTGGTCAGTATTTTGATTTTTAAGCTCGTGCTTTCGATTTTTGGTCTAAATTTTCGATTTTTTGCCACCATTGTTGAATTTTTATTTGTATTTTGAATTTTTTTTTGTCTAAATTTTTGATTTTATGTCCTAAGATTTCTTTATTTGGCCAAAATTTTCGATTTGTTTAATAATATTTTCGATTTGTTTATTAATATTTTCGATTTTTTAACTTTTTGGTCTGCATTTTTTTAATTTTTAGACCAATGTTTTCAATCTTTTGGCCACAATTGTTAAATTTTGATTTGTATTTTCGATTCTTTGGTCCAAATTTTTGATCTTTTGTCCTAAGATTTTTTTATTTGGCTGAAATTTTCCATTTGTTTATTAAGATTTTCGATTTTTTAATCTGTATATTTTATTCTTAGCCCCAAATTTTCGGTATTTGGTGCAAATTTTGTTTTTTTCATCCTATATTTTAAATTTTTCAATTTTCAATTTTAGTTTCTGTCCGGAAACTTACTTTGAGCTACAGGGTTATTTTGAGGGTGAAAATGGCAAACAATTTTTTCTTTGCTTGAATTGTTTTAATCTGCATTTTTAGATCTCTGACCTGTAATTTCTTTTTTTTTCAAAGTTTTGATTTTTGGCCTAAATATTCTTTATTTTGGCCTGCTTTTTTAAAATTTTTTTGCCCCAAATTTTCAGTATTTGGTCTATTTTTTTGTTTTCTTGGCCCATATTTTAGATTTTTTTATTTTCAATTTGAGTTTCTGTTCAGAAACTTACTCTGAGCTACAGGGTTATTTTGAAGGTGTAAACGGCAAACTATTTTTCCTTTACTTGAATTTTTTATCTGCATTTTGGATCTGTGCCCTGTAACTTTCTATTCCAAATTTTTGATTTTTGAGCTAAATATTCTTTATTTTGGCGTGAAAATTTGGGTTGCGTGTTAAAAGCAGGGCCGTGCGAAGGGGGGGGGGGGCGAAGGGGGCGCCCGCCCCGGGCGCCAAAATTAGGGGCGCCAAAATCGCTATTACATCGGAATGACGGAAAATTCATAAAAGTGTTAATTAATGTATTTTTATTATTTATCACACGTCAGCATATCTAAAATTTCTTCTTATTTTACCTTAAATTTCTTGATTACATACTAAAGGGGAATAAATAAATAAAACTAAATTATTTCTAATGGCTCCCTTGTCACATACTAAAATGTTATATAATATTCTTAGAAATGTTCTTTTGTGAAAATATCGTTAATTAACACTCCGTCGACAAGACATACCTATAATCCAGATGCTGTGACATTTTTTGTCCGAACTGATTGCCCGGTTGGCTATTCCAAGCTACGCGCGGTCAGGTCGGCTGATCGTCAATCTGACTTCATATTTTCCAGATTTCCGTAGCCTATTTTTTTTAAATCATACAAGTCAAGGAATCGATAGAATCTCCGAAGCTCTAGACAATTTTAGAATTAGAATAATTGTTTTTTTTTGCAGCAATATAAGTAACACTTTCCGCAACATTTTTTTTTTTTTTGGGATAGAATTAGATTAGAATTTAGAATTAGAATAATTGTTTTTTTTTGCAGCAATATAAGTAACACTTTCCGCAACATTTTTTTTTTTTTGGGATAGAAGGGCGCCAATTTTACTTTCGCCCCGGGCGCAGTTTTCTCTTCGCACGGCCCTGGTTAAAAGTTTCGATTTTTTTGACCATATTTTTGATATTTAGGTCCTAATTGTTGGTTTAAGTTTTAGCTTTTTTGTGTTTTACTCGTATTTTAAATTTTCTAATCTGAATTATTGATTTTTATGCGCGATTTTTTTGCCGGTATTTTCGAGTTTTTTTGGTCGGTTTTTCATTTTTTGCCCTTTACTTTTTAACCTGAATTATTGTTTTTTTGCATTATTTTCGAGTTTCTGGTCGGAAACTTATTTTGAGCCAAAGAATTATTTTAGGGGCTAGCTAAATATTGTTTCCTTTACTTGAATTTACAATATTTTGGTCTGCATTTTTTTGGTCCATATTTTAGATCTTTACCTTTACCTGTTTTCGCCTCAAATTATTCCAAATTTTTAATTCTTTTGCCTAAATAATCTTTATTTTGGACAACATTTTCGATGTGTTTGTTGAAATTTTCGATGTTTTAGTTTGCGTTTTTTTATGTTTAGGCCATAGTTTTCAGTGTTTGGATTTTTTGGGCCAATGTTTTAGTTTTATTGTTTAATTATTGATTTCTATCAGCGAATTTTTGATTGGCGAATATTTTAGATTTTTAACCTAAAGCAGCGATTTTTTAATGTTTTGCCAGTATTTTCAAGGTTTTGGTCTAATCATCAAATCGGAGAAAGTAACATGATGGCCACATCACCATTTTTTATAATTACATAAACTTTTAGAAGAACAACTATTTCCATATTTGTACATTTATATCTAGTCCTTGAGAATCATAAACACTTCGGAGCATAAATTCCTACCGTAAAATACTATGAAGTGTAAGATATTGAACTCCTATAATACCAAATAATTTATATTGCATTACTGATTTCAGTATACTTAAACTTCACACCTTATATCTACCTACTTATCCTATTTTATAGGCGACTCCGTGCTGCCTGCTTATTCTTTATGTTTCCATTACCGTGCATGTCCTTGCTACATACACCTTTATAAAGTAATTTCTAACTTTCTGTTTTATATACTATTAATAACGATCTCGTAAAATGTGATATTTATTCGAACGCCATAATATCCAGACACCTAATCTGGAAATAATTTATCAACACGTAAATTCCTTTATTTTATGTGTTTTATGCATACCAAGACGATTTTAAATTGGGTTCTTTAATTTCTAATAACTCAGAGATTAAAACTATTTAGATAGTTAGGTCATCAGACAAAATAAATAATTAAAAATAATTTAGAAACCAATATATTTTTTTGTTATGTAGGAAGCTTCTACTTTGTTATACATGCTTTTTATATAGAATAAAACACTGTTTCACTTTCTGTGTATAACACAGTTTTTATTTGTTTAACTGCAGTTTCGACAACTCAGCTTGCCATTAACAAAACTAAAGTAAATTTACTTGTAATTTTGGCGTTCTGTCGTAAACCGTTCTGAATAATAGTAAATTGGCCATACGTTGACGTATAAATCATGAAAATCGGACAAATCATTCGGCAGTTGTACAATTTCAAAAATCAAAATCACGATTTAAATTCCAGGATTGCAATTTTTGCATTTTGGGTTAATTTGAAGAATCAATTTCGTAAATCGTTTTATAAGTTGATGATGAAAATCAAATAATGCGATCGGCAGTTATGCAATTTCAAAAATCAAAATCGCAATTTTAAAATATCCGAACTTGAAAAGTGAGATTTTTGCATTTTGTGTTATTTCACGAAAACATTTAATCATCAAAATCGGACGTGTTTGGCAGTTGCGCAATTTTAAATTCACAATTTTAAAATCTCCGAACTTGTGTGAAATGTGCGATTTTTGCAAATTGTGTTGATTTCATGCGGGGGCGCTTTCGGAAAATTTCTTTAGGGGCACTCGAAATGAACAACAGTCAATCTTGGCTCAAATGGCTGGCAAATGTCACCTAAGATTCATTTTGTTACAAACTGTTACTGAGTACAGCTATTTTAGATAACGGTTACTAAATAACAGTTTAACTAACTAGTTGTTTTGCGGTAATAGTAACTTACTTTAAATAAAGTTTACTAAATAACCGTTTAAATAACTGGTTATTTTATAGTAACAGTAACTGTTATAATAATAATAATAATAATAATAATATTCATTTATTGCCCAAACGGAAGACCAATACTGGGATATACAAAGTGTGCAGCAAAAAAAAAGAAAAACATAGCTAATAAAATTAATAACTAACAAAAAAAATAAAGCTTTTAAATATACTTATATAATATAAGAAACATAACTAAATTTGGAAAATAGGGTGAAACTACCTTGAAATTGGTTAACAATGATCACCAATAAAAATATCATTATATAACTTATTTCCATTGGTGCTCATATGTACTAATGGTGATTGGCGCAAAATATTTGTTCTGGCTGTAGGGATACAAAAAGTGTTGGAATAGCGAGATGGTAAACGAGGAATATTTAAATTTATTTGGGAAAGCAGCTTATAACAGTTTCTGGAAAATAAAAGTTTATCTCATCACAAAGCCTAACCCAACCCAACCTAACATAACCTAACATCATCCATTAAAGTGTTAGTTAGGTTAGGTTAGATTAGGTTGGGTTCGGTAAGGTTGTGTAAGGTTAGGTTAGGTTAGGTTAGGAAAATATTGATTTTAGAGAAAAATGTTTCAGACGAACACTGAAGCTCCTAACCTTACCCAACTCAACCTAACCTAACATCATCCATTAAAGTTTTAGTTAGGTTAGGTTGGGTTCGGTAATATTGTGTTAGGTTAGGTTAGGTTAGGAAAATATTGATTTTAGAGAAAAATGTTTCAGACGAAAACTGAAGCTGCTAACCTTACCCAACCTAACCAAACATCATCAATTGAAGTATCCGTTAAAAATAAGTTTTAGTTAGGTTAGGTTAGGTTAGGTTAGATTAGGGTGGGTTAGGTTAGGTTGAGTTAGGTTAGGTTAGATTAGGGTGGGTTAGGTTAGGTTACATTGGCCAAGCACAGGTGCCGGGCGTGTTTTGGTTTGCTCCCTTGTTTTGGACTATAGTGCCCAGATCGTAACGATTATTGGTAGAGGTGTGGTGGTGTTCACCCCGAAGACGTGGTGATATTTTTCAACCCAGAGTGATTGGTACTTGCGATTTTTTTTTACGCGTTTTTGAGTGTTTCCACAGTTCCACGGCAAGGGACGTAGGGCCCCAAATATTTGGGGAAGTGCGGCGCCAACTGCCGGAAAGGTACTGTGAAAGTTGCGGCTCACCTTGTTAAGTACATTAAGAGACTTACTTGTGTCTGTGTTTTGATTATCACCAGCGGACATTTTTTATGCAAATCGGTCCTCTAATAAGGGACGGACAGTTCTAACAGCTGGTGGAGATGTTCCTAGCCAAAGGGTAAGTACTCGCTCTAATTTCCACCCCGTTCGGCTTTGAAACAACTAAGTTACTGGCGAATTAATTGGATACTCCCCAGCGCCTTAGTGGTCGGTGTACGAACTTAGTGTGGACAGTAATATTTCCACCACGGTCGTTGCAATATACCGGGTGTTTTCCGAAAAAAACCAAAAAAATTGCTAATCGCCTTAGCGACGGTTGGCAAAACAGATCTACGTCCTGAATAACTTCCCCTAACCCACCACCCAACCCCCCAGAAAAAACAAACTCCAACCCCGTTTACGAAAAATCGTCCCAGATCACCCCCTCAACCCTTGACAAGACCCTGGAGGTCCGCGGGCAGTTCCAGACCAAATGTATCCGTAATTACGGCGGAAGGCTCAGGATAGCGCTGGTCGAGGGCCCCAAAGAACTGATCAGGAGACAAAAAGTGAGAATCGGATAGACTCAGTGCCGCATCCAGACCGGACCTGAAAAGCCTGAGTCTTGTCAAAGATGTCGAGCGTACGGGCACAAAGCGGCTCTGCTCAGGACCCGATCGTTCGAACAGCTGTAGGAGGTGTGGGGACATAGGCCACCTGGAGAAGGATTTCAAGGCCGAACCCAGATGCGGCCCATGTGAGGATGCGGGAATCAGTGCTGAGCACTACACAGGCAGTGCAGCCTGCTCAGTATTCAAGGAGACGGCGGGTCTGATGGAGAGGGCCGCAAGTGTCCCCCCGGGCGTAGATACTAGCGTAACGGGCAACGGTGAGATATGCGATAGGGCACGACGCTGCAAGCGTTGCCATGGCACCACAACCGATCTCCTTCCTCCAGATCAATCTGAACAGGAGCCACGCCGCCCATGACGCCCTGGCAGTCCTCGACGGGGAACGACAACCTGATATCATTTTGGCCAGCGAGCCCAGTACCTCAAGGATAATAATAATAATAATAATAATAATAATAATATTTATTCGTGTTAATACAATAGTGTACACAGGTCAGAAGGAGATGAGCAAATGTAATATTACAATATTACATAGTAGCAGACATAATTAAAGCTAAGTAAACTGTAACAAAATTTATAATAGTAATCGTTGCATTGCAATTTGCAATTGTCCAAATGATGAATTTATAAAAAATACATAGTTAAAACAGAAAAACATATTAAATATCGGAAAAATCGTTGTTCAAGACTTCAAAAATGTCGTAAAAAACTTTCTTAATTAAATATGACTTTAATTTTGAATAGAATACATTATCAGCTAATGATTTCAATGACAATGGAAGAGCATTATATACCTTAGGCCCATAGTAATTAATGCCTGTTTTATTAGTTTCAAGTCTACATCGGGTATAACAAATTAATTGTTTGTTTCGTGTAGGATAGTTATGCACTTGATCATGTGTTGTATATTTGGATATGTTTTGTCGCACATGTTTTACACATTCAAATAAAAATATACATGGTACTGTCAATACATTGAGGTTAACAAAAGCCTGTTTGCATTCATCCCTGTACTGAAGAGAGGCCAGTATTCTGAGAGCGCGCCTCTGGATAGAGAACACGCGAGTTGCGCCCGAAGAATGTCCCCAACTTAAAATCCCGTATATAAGATGGGAATGAAAATGAGCAAAGTATACCGATAATAATGTTGTCTGGGGTAATGAGTGGCTAAGATTTCTTAGTAAGTATGTAGTCTTATTGAGTTTATCACTTAAGTTATTGCAATGTGTTTGCCAATTTAGTTTTGTATCTAAATGTACTCCAAGAAATTTGCAAGACCCATGCTCAAGATTATCAGTCTTTAATGAGAATGTTAGGTGAATGGTTTTCTCTGGATTTAAAGACAACTTATTTGCAGTGAACCATTCCAAAACATTGTTATTTATAAGATCTCTACTCTGGCGTGACTCGTTATAGTTAGTTGACTTGCTAATGGAAGCAGTATCGTCTGCATACATAATAATATTGCCATTATCGACATGTTCCGGAAGATCATTAACGTAAATGAGGAACAATAGTGGCCCAAGTATTGATCCTTGAGGAACCCCATAGTTATTTGTTAAAGTATTTGACTTACTACCATTAACAAAAACAAGTTGTGTGCGATCACATAAATATGAATTTAGTAGGCGGCAACTGTGTGGATTAAAATTATAATAATATAATTTCCTAAGTAAAATGTCTCGAGGTACACAGTCAAATGCTTTAGTTAGGTCGAAAAATGACGTCACAGCATATGAACCTAACTCAAAACTCTCTACAATTTCGTTAACAAAAGCTGTGACCGCATTACTCGTTGATCGTCCCTTGCGAAATCCATATTGATTATTATGCAGTACATTGTTGGACTCTAGAAATTTGATCATTTGATTGAACAAAATTTGTTCCAATATTTTTGAGAATATTGGCAGCAACGATATCGGCCTGTAGTTATTAATATTTGATTTGTCACCTTTTTTATAAATTGGAATTATACATGCCGCTTCAAGGCAACTAGGAAAAATTCCGGATTTTAGACATGCATTTAATAATTTTGTAAGTGGTATCACAATTACATTTACTAAATACTTAAGAATATTAGATGATATTGAATAAATGTCTCGAGAGTTTGATTTTTTTAAGCTATTAATAACTTCTCTAACCTGTATCGGACTAACTTCTTCAAAAGAAAAGAAACTATTACAAAGTGTATCATTTTTTACCATGAAAGAGATGGGATCTTTGTTTGTTGAATCCAATTTAGATATTATTTGGTCTGCAATAGAACTAAAGAATATATTAAAATCTTCTGAATTAATAGGACAATTGTTATTATAATGTTTTTCCTTGTTTTGGTTTATTAACGACCACATTGCTTTTTGCTTATTTGCAGATTTTTTAATGTAGTTGACATTTGCAGCTATTCGTGTTTCTTGTAACTTAATTCTATATTTATTTCTATAATTTATATAACAAGATCTTAGTTCTGGGCGTCTGGAGGCACCTTCTTTCATCAATAAGAGGGTTTCACGCATTTGTTTCAATTCATTTGTATACCAAATAATACCGTTATCAGATCTTTGACGGATTTCCTTTTGTGGAAAGCATTCTAAAATATAACATTCCAGAATGTTTATGAAATAACTAAATGATTCTTGTACATTTAGGACACCATCACAAAATGAAAAGTCAGTTATTTCTAGAAGTGAATATAGTTGAAACTTTCCCCATTCTGTAATAGGCCTAGTAATTTTATTTGCGCACTCTTTAGATATATGTCGATGCGTTACTTTAACATAAATTCCAATGTGATCTGAAAGTCCAGGATCCAATGGATAAGTTTCTATATCTTGAATAATTAAATTAGAAAAAATGTTGTCAATACAATTATTTTTTCTTGTATTAAAATTTACTTTTTTGTACATACCATACGATTTTAAGAAATCACATAATTGAGTAGCACGTGAGTCATTCGTACAGAATTGTACATTGAAATCACCGCCGATAATTATGCCTTTGTCAGAACTTATTTGATCCAAAACCCTGGCTAGAACAGCGATAAAGTTTTTAATATCACCCTCCGGTGATCTATAGATATTAATAATATAAATGTTGTATGAAGGAAGGTATGATGCAGCTAACTCACATTCCTTTTCTATTGATTGATTGTTAATATTCTGCAAGTTATTAAATGTTATATCATGTTTCATTAACTGCATGACACCTCCATGAATATACAGTGTACGAGAGAACTGCGAGCCTAAACTATACTTGTCTATATTTACTGAACAAATTTCATTTGGTCTAAGCCAATGTTCACATAAGCAAATGATATCAAAAGCATGATTATGTTCAGTTAGAAAAGCCTCGAATTGATTAAATTTATTTATAATGCACTGCATATTGATAAAGAACAGTTCTAATGTTTTACTTTTTTCATTGGTTACTGTGATGCTGCTTGTAAGCGATTCTTCAACTCGTTCGGGGCTCGTCGTGGGAATAAAAAACGGCTCACTTGTGCTCCATCCGGCCAGATCATGGGGTTTTGTGCCAGTTCAAGTTCCTCGAATGGTATGGTGATTTTGAAAGATGTGTATTCATCAGGACGCCTGGATTGCAGTGTTTCACAGTCAATTACAGATATCTTATTCTCATCTAGATGTTTTTTAAGCTCCTCTTGACGTGTACTCGGGTGTAGTCTATAAATATGAAGATGTGCTCTCTTTTTAACTCCTTTTACCAGTATTGTTTCCTGGGATTTTCCTAGTATGTGTTTCTTTTGATTATGTTTCTTTTCTACTTTACGCCATTTCTCGTTATTATCTATATCAGTCTGCGTAAATTCAACTTGAGGTGGACATTCTGTAGTATTAATGTCGCTCGATTTAGATTTTTCAATATTATAACCACTCGAATTTTGTCGACGCGGGTATCTATTAGTGGAAACTGGGTTGCCTACAGCAACTGGCTGTGCAGGATTTTTCTTAGCGCGACCGCCTTTTGACACTCCTGCTGCAACTTCACTTATGTTATTGGCGGGAACAGAGTTTGCTGTAACCTCTTCATATAGAATCTTATATTTATTACATTTCACTTCAAGGTAGTTAACTTTTTCCGTGAGTAACTCATTGGTTGTTGTGAGCTGCTCCACCAGCTTTTTTAGGTGAGTGTAAGCCTCCATTCTAAAATCCACGGCATCTTGAGGTTGCGAGGTAATGGATGATGACTCCGTTTCACGGGCACTTGCAGTTTCGCTAATATCACAGTGTTTGGTGTGTCGATAATGCTTATAACACTCAGGATGATAGTTCGAGTTGCACAAAGCACAAAGCACTGGATTTATCACTTCCTTTTTGCATTTTTCACAAATTAAATCTTTAGCCATTATAATTGCCTTCTCTGGGAATTCTTTCTTTCAATTAATAACAATTAGACGGTGCGAGGATCTCCGATATGGACGGTGGCGACGTGGCCATTAAACTTGGGGCCAGGATCAAACACTTGGCTACTGCGTACGTTCGGCCAACCAAGGTCTGGGCATTACATGGACTAAGATTGGCGGCCTGGCCGTGGTTGCCTGCTACGCGTCCCCAAAAGCGTCCAGCGAGGAGTGGCTGGATTGGCTGGAGCGTCTTTCTACGGTCGTCCGGGGGGCGGGCTGTCCAGCTGTTGTTGATGGGGATTTAAATACCAAGTTCCCTCACTGGGGCGAAGCGAGACCTTGCGCTGGTCGCCGCGGCGCTCCTTTCAAAGTTCGTCGGGTGGTCGGTCGATGGGTCCACCGAGTCGCTGAGCCACCACAAGGTAATCAAGTTCAAGCTAACCAACGAGCCCAACACTCATGCCCCTCCGTCCGGTTCTAACTCGGGCCCTCTCTGGAATGTGGAACAGGCTGATTCCGACGTCTTCCGGACCTCCATGGCCGCACTAGTGATGTCTGGTCCCGACCCTAACTGCCAGGCAGAAGAGCTCGCAGGTAGGATTCGAGCAGCGTGCGAAGCGGCAATTCCAATAAAGAAAAGTGGATGCAGGAAGAAGGTATACTGGTGGACTGAAGAGGTGGCAGAAGCCCAACAAAAGACCAACGGGGCGCGTCGCGACCTTACAAGGTGCAGTAAACGAGGGATCCAGGACGACGAGGTCCTTGAGTTTGCTGCATCCACATTAAACGCGCAATCACGTGGGGGAAGCGTGCGGCTTGGAATAAACTTCCCAAGGAAGTTGAAGAAGACCTGTGGGGCAAACCTTATCGGCTAGTGGCCAAGAGGTTGGGCTACGCCGGGGTCGTCACAGGAGGAATAGAGGAGGTGGTTAGCTCCCTCTTACCATCCCACGTGGACCATACGTATCCGAGGGGTCCCCCCTCCCGCAGCCCTAAACGAGGACGTCCTCTTCAGCGAGGAAGAAGTGATTGAAGCCGCTCGGGCTCTCCCGCGTCGGTAGGCTACCGGCCCTGGGGGCATCCCCAACGAGGCCATCAAGGAACTCGTGGCCAACAATCCGACTCCGGTCGTTGCCTTATTCAACCAATGCCTGTCCAGGGGGTTGTTCCCATGGAGATATAAGAAGGCGCTACTGGTGCTTCTACCGAAGGACGGCAAACCACTCTCAACTCCGGGGGGATATAGGTGACTGTGCCTATTGGACGCTGAGGGCAAGCTGCTGGAGAGGCTAATCAAGGACAGGCTGACTACCTGAGTGGGCGGAAGGGGAGGTCTGTCGCAAAGGCAGTTCGGCTTCAAAAGGGGAAGATCCACGGTCGATGCCCTTCTGGAAGTCCGCAGGCTAGCGGACGAAGCAAACCAGGGGCCTCTACAAAGGAGGACGCATTGCTTGGCAATTGCGCTTAACGTGCAAAATGCCTTTAACTCTATCCCCTGGCAAGCCATCATGTCCGCCCTCTCCGCTTACCTGATGGCCATCATCGCGGACTCCCTCCACGAGCAGGCACTACAATTTCCGGGTGAACAGGATCGGCCTGCTAGGAGGATGATGGCGAGGCCGCTGCTATGGAATATTACCGATGACGGCATCCTAAGGGTGCAACTGCCAGATCAGGCGGACATTGTAGCGCTAATGACATCTTAGTCGTCATCAGGAAACGAGAAATGTCCGAAATCATAACCACGGCACAGGAAGCCATCAGAGCGGGTCAACAATGGATGGATGCCACGGGGTTGACGACTGCGGCCCACAAGACTGCTGCAACATATCTGTCCAGACGGAGGGCGGGGAGATACGCCGGCTAGAAGATTACCATTCTGGACCAGAAGAAGTGGCCCTGAGGCTGAAATATCTGGGGGTTCATCTGGATACCAACCCGCTCTGTAGCACACAGCTGGAGCAACCGCGGCCACAAGAACAATAAGCAAACTCCTGGCCAATATGGGTGGACCAACCGAAGGCAAGAGGCGGCTCCTGCTGGGAGTGGCACGAGCAAGGCTGCGCTACGCTGCCCCGGCTTTGGCAACATATCTTAAGGCCCAAAGAAACATCGACCGTATGCGCCGTTCGGCTAGAAACATAACTGTGTATATATGATGTAAATAAGTAAATAAAGTAGGCTTAGGGGACACCAGGCGAAGAATTGTAACGGTTCCGCTGGTGTTTCCGGAATTCAGGGGGGCACTATTGGTCGTTCGCGGACGGCATATCCCCGACAAAAAAAGGTTGGGTTAGGTTAGGAGCTTCGGTTTTTGTCTGAAACATTTTTCTCTAAAATCAATATTTTCTAAGATACAGTGAAAAAACAAGTCAAACTTTTTAACTAACAAGGAGCGCCGATTTTGTCTAAGATATAGGTTGTCTGTCTTGAAAAAGCGCGTCGAATAAGCGTATTTGGAAGGTCATTAGAAGATGCTCCCTATAGGTAAATAATTACCAAAAATGGTGATGTGGCCATCATGTTACTTTCTCCGACAAGATAATATCATTTATATTTACGCTTTCATGGTTTATTTTCAATTGAAATCATATTTAAATGTACATCGAGCGTTGCGTACACTCAGATGAAACTGACGTTTAAAACGTCAAAATTATGAAAGATGGAAAAATTATACTTCAAATTTAAAAACTCGGTTTACACAAAAACTAACGAGATTTCGAAAAAAACTTATTCTGTAGAAGTTGTTCATTTTGGCATTCCCTACAATTATTATTCACATAAATTTGCTGTAACTATTATCGTTTCATAATTATAAACCAAAAATTAAAGAAACATTAATAATTTTTTTTTCTCGAATAGCAATGATTTTATGAAAAATATTTTCAAGGAAAAGATGTTCATTTCTTTGTTGTCTTCAATATTAGTTTATATGTTTTTGTGATATTTTTTATATTTAAGAAAATATTGGCAAAAAACAAAAAACAGTTAAGGTAAACACCCACTTCCGGTGTACGAAATTTTACCAAAAGATTTTCAGTTTTTCGGATTATCAAATAAGACGTATGTTAAAAGTTTCATACCAATTGCTTTATTAGTTTTTGAGATACAGCGCACACAGACAGACACACACACACACACACCATCACACACACACACACACACACACACACACACACATACACGTCCCGCAATGCTTGTGGCAACCCATGAAATATCCTCAATTGTGGCGCTTTCGTTTAGATGCTGCCCTTTCGCTGCGCTTTTCCACGCTATTTCTGAATATGTGATTCATTTTGTTTTACCCTCCATATAAACAAAGTTATTGCAAAAAAACAATTGTGGCAACCGTGCCACAAGTATTGGGAAACGTGAAGTGTGTATCCAGGGTGCCACAAGTGTGGGGAAACATACCGTGTGTAAGAATGGGTTGCCACAAGTATTGCATAACCTACCAGTGTGTGAAAAGCAACGTTGCCGCTGCCAGCAACCTACAATAATTCATTGCATTCTACCTTTTGAACATCTTTTACCCTTAAATGCATGGTTATTTAACTAAAATTTGTTTTTATATTATCGATGTACATATTCAGAAAATAATTTATGACAAGCATTGAAAGAATTACTTCATTTTGTGAGTAGGGAATTTGCACAACGACGGCGAACCAGCAGTTCACAACGCTACGAAATAAAAATAAAGGCACTTTTAATGCGTGTATCATTCACAACTTTTTCTATCGTAATAATAGTTATTTTTGTACGTGCGCAAAATTTGCGTTTTTATTGTTTCGCATGAGAATGTCATTCGAATGCGCCAATAATCATCGAACACGAAATACGAACAATATTTTTGTTAAAATTAGAATACTATACCTAAATATTGAGAATTTAGCGATGCGTCAATACACTTTTTTTCTGACGATTGTAGAAAATAATATTTGTACTTTTGTGATTTATTTTCAATTTAAATAATAAAATTTTACTTTATAATAATATGCTGACATAGTTTCATTGGTTCAAAACTTCGGATATAAAATGTTGTAAATCTTCTGAATCAATTCTAATGAATAGTTTTAATTAAAATAAGACACTAATATATAAAATTCGAAATTTTTGGTATTTAACTCTGATTTTGCATCAAAACCAATGAGTGTTCAGAAATACTCCAGAAATAAGTGTCATATTTTCGATTTTTTTTTAGTTTAGTGGTCATCCAAAAACCAGTTGCACTTTTGGTTTTACCAGAAGTTACATCAATTAATTTTTAGTAAATTTATAAAGTTTATATGAGAGACATTTTCAGGACATTTTTCATTTCATTTTTTTATTTGAATGGCAAAATATTGTTAGTTTCAAAAAACAACCGACCTTGTTGTGTATTTTTTAGATAGAGAATTTGTAACTACGATGCAATACTATTTTTTCTAGGGTCGCCTAAGGCATTTTTCAAGTAAATTTGACGAAAAATAAGTGGTAGCGTGTCTAAAATATATCGCATAATTTTATAATTAATTTTTTTAAATTAAATTTACCAGATTCAAAAATGCATTGAACTAAAGTTGACAAATACTTTGTTGCTATAACAATACACTTTTTTACTCTTTACAGATTTTTCTCTGATCCCATTTTTTAAAATTGTATTATTAGAAATTTTTTGAGTCATTTCGTTTAAAAAATAAAACAAACAATGCGTTGCCACAGCAACAAAATAATAAGTGGCAACAAATATCCAACATCATCACTAAATGCATTATTAAATTCCAAAGAACTTGTAAACAAAGATTTTAATAATAATTCATAAAATATTTTATTGGGAACGACATTTAATCGATGAAAATTATATTTTCTCATACCAGATTTACATCCCTTCCTTGCTATTAGTTCAGTGATTTTTTAATTAAATTACTTTACATAAATGGATATTTTACTGTTAATGTGTAAATGTTTTTATGTGCTATTGTGTGTTAGTTTGGACCGGATATTGGGATGTGACGCATTCATTCCACGAATTCGTTTTAAAATTTAAAGGGCGGTCGAAAACAGGTAGTTAACTTGGGGGGTGACGAATGCTAACATCTGCGAAAGATAAAAACATTTGAGGCATGGCATCCACTTCTATACAAATAGATTTTTACTATTGCTATTCAAATTAATAACTTTCTTTAAGTTTTTTGCGGTTTCAAACTGAATTTCATTGGCCATTGTAACGCATGGTAGAGAAATAAATCTTCGATTTTTTATTACGTCCATTTTCTCAATAATACTTTATTCATACATTTCTTGTAAATATTAATATAGAAATAAATACCAATCAATAATAATAACTTACGACAAAAAATAAGTTTTTCGAACAATTTTAAACTGAATATAACATTTACTAAATTATAAATTGGTGGTCAAACAATAGCCTAAATTATACTATTTCAAGTAACGTTTGATTTTGTAAACTTATTTTTGCCTGAGCTATAAATCTTTGAGATAATTTGTTGAGCTAAATTGCCGGAAATAAACAATGAATACCAATATAATATTTAATCAAATTTGTATTTGATTTTCAAAAGTAAAGTGATTTTTCTTGGAATAATTAATAATGCACAAATTACGGTATTAAACCTGTACTTGATAATATTAGTTGCATCCTCTTGTGCCGTAATAGAGAAAAGTTAGACAGAAAAAGATTCAATGGAAATTAATCACAATTTTTTTTTTTAATTTTAAAATTTAATTTGATGAAAATGATTGATTCATTACTTTTAGAATAATTTGCCCAATATTATAAACATAGTAAGACATCTGATATCCTATTATTTGAGAATAATTTTTATATGTGTGTAATTTCTTTTCGAATCAGTGACCTGTTTAGTACAAAGGGTGTAATTATAATAAGCCGTGCATGTGGAAACTGGTTGATCGAACACAAGATGAAAATGAAATAATTAAGAAATAGAATAATTTTCCTCATCATGGGTGTATTAATTCTCAGTAATATTTGATATTATACAGGTTGTTTCAAATTCGAGACTCATCATGGGGATCCCGCTTATTAGAAGAGATAGAGGTTATGGCACTTTTGCAGAATTTTATGCTGATTAATAATCCATTGAAAAAAATTACTTCATTTTTTTTTGTTTTTCGTTGTTTCTTTATATCTTAGTTAATTGAGGAGGTATTTAAGAATGGCAAAGACGTTCGTATCATAAACTTTCTTATTTCTTAAAGATGCTATATTTATTTTTTACCACATTCAATTTAATTTTTATTATATTTCAAACACTTTTTTTAATAATAATAATATTCAAAAGACAAAATGATTTTGAAAGATCGACGGCGTGTAAAGTGATTTGAATTTTTGTAGAATTTTTTTCTTGCGATTCACATTATTTTTTAAATTTTTTGCGCTCAAAAGTTTGACATTGAAGAAACCTTATTTTCAGAAATTCATAACGACTGAAAATTGCTGCACATTCAAAAACCAAAATTATTATTGAAAGATAGACGCCTTGTGAAGTAAACTGAATTTTTGTAGGATTTTATCCTTCTGTTTTATATTATTTTTTAATTTTTGCATTCCAGTGTGCGTCATTGAAAAAAATACATTTTAAAAAATTCATAACTCGACTGAAAATTGCTGCACATTTAAAAGCCAAAATTATTTTAGTTTTTAAATGTACTTAAAACATATAATAAATATCAATTTTGTTATCAAGTAATAAATATTATTACTTTGAAATATGTGCTACGTGTGTAAAAATAAGAAAATCCTCGAACGCGTCTGTTTTTAATTTTAAAAATAAAAATAGTATTGGACAAATAAAATATATGTAATAATTACTAAAATTTATATATACATAATCTCTATTAACCTTTTGACATGATTACATTATTTACATATTTTTTAAATAAACAAGACTGTCGCATGGGCTATTGACCTAAGGTCTTTCGGCCCTAGAATGCGTATATACTTGAATTAGATTAATTTATTGTATATTGGTTTGAATCGGACTTTTCGGAGCTACTGAACATAAATATAAATTCATTGAGCCATGTTACATTTAAAAGTAAAAGTTGAATTTGATAATTGCCGTTTAGATTGAAAAAGTACGAGTAATATAAATTAAATATGAGTTAGTTTTATTCAGCGTATGTTAGTTTGGAACGGATTTTGAGTTGTGTAGCATTCATTTAAACGAATTCCTTTTAAAATTTAAAGGGAAGGTCGAACGCAGGTACTAGGGATGAAGAATGGGAACATCTGGCAACATAAAAGCCAAGGTTGCCAGCCCTATAAATTTTCATAGTTACTTACATAATAAACAATTGGGCCGTTGAATGTTTACATCAAGGTTATCATTTTTTTTTTGAAATTAGATCGTCTGTAACTTTAAAAAATGGCTACTTATTTTTTTTCTATTATTTCGGATTTTTATAGACCTATTGTTTCCCTTTATACGAAAGCATAACAATTATACTGTGTTATTAAACAGACACTGGCACTGTTTTAATGTACTTAACTAAAATTATTTCAAGCACCAGTGCAAAATGTAATTTTATTAATACATTATGCACTTAAATTATTGCAAAGTTATTTCTCGATTAATTCTGCCAATAAAATCGCTGTATTTGTTTTTCTCTTCTAAATAATAACGGTTATATGGAATAAACTTGTAATACTTTGGTTTTCATTTAATTCTTATATATAGTGCACGCAGTACAGTATGGAATAAATTCAGTAAAATCAAAATAAAATATTTTTGGAAAAAATCCTCATGTCGATTTTCTTTGATAAAAATACACATTTTTCCATGAAAGTCGATTTTCAGCCATCATTTATTTTTGTGTAAAGACGTCATCGATTTTTTTTTAATAACAACTCATTCATTGCCCGAATTTTCAGGGCTAAACCTGCGCATTTCATCTCTTATGCAATGTTCAAGTTCAGCTAAATTTTGTGGTCTGTTAAAAATATTAAAGATGTTCTAGAAAGGCTTGTAATTATTCATTTTTTCCTCCTTTTATTCTGCAAATATTATAACCGTTAGTGGGTGAATGGCTTATAAGCCAAATCCAATAAAAAAAAGAAGGGCTTGCGAAATGTCTAGAAATCGATGGATTTCCATCAACCCTAATTTCATGAAATAAATATTCATTACTGTAATATTGTATACATTTTTATCTGGATGTTTGTTATTAAATATTTCATCTGCTTCCCGATACGTTTTATAATCTTCAATCACAATTAATACAATTTCTATTTTTTCTCCAAACTCAATGTCACCGGAATTACTATTCATTTATAATTTTCAAATATCTGACGTTCAATGACAGACCTGTCACTGTGATTGCAACATTTGAAATATCAATGTGCATGTACTATTGTAGAGAAAAAGAAAAATTACAAAATCTTATTTTTATCACTGGGTAGACATGACTGTATGTTTAAACCCAATTTTAAATTCTAAATAACTTTTCTTTATAACAGTTCTTGATATTGTCAATAATAAAGGTACTTTATTCTGGAACAAAATTCATATTTTCACACAAACTCCGTATATTACTGAAAAATTTGACATCTGATGATTTGCATTCTAGGTTTTGGACCATGCAGAACTTTTTATAAAGAATAACTTTTTTCCCTAAAAGTAACTTTCAAAGGGGATAGTTGAGAAGCTGCAAACAAACAGCATTCATTGCAATGCAGAAAAAATATTAAATATATTGATTGTATTTTTAATTGCGGACTTTTAAAGTTTTCATCTTAAGTTTTAAGTGGTACTATATTAAAATTTAATTATTTAACTGTTGATATGTTAACTTTGATAACCGAAATAAGAGAACAAGAAATTGTAATTAATGTCAATGTCATTTTACTAAAAATTAAGCTAAAACCTATGGATTACAATCTATTGTCTGTTATAATAATGTTCTAATAATAAGAACAATTAGTTCGCTGAAAAGAGATTTTAAATTTTAATATGGATTTTAAGCAAATATTTTCATTAAAACGTAAGTTAAAATATGGTCCAAAAGTTAATTGGCAAAATATTAACGGCTGTGGTAATACAATACACGGCATATTATAACATACCCCCGAAAGCAGAATCTATTAATAATATATCATCTAAACCAATAATTTAACTAAATTACAAAAAAAAAACATTTAATAGTAAAATATGTAAATTTAGAAAAACAAATTGAAATTGTATTAAATTACTATTAAAATATTTGATAGGATTAAAATTATTTACCATTTTGTGCCAGTTATTAAATTGAAATCACATAAATTCAATGGACAATTGACTCTTAGCTCGATTCATACTAGATGATATTTATAATAATCATAATACTGATAAAAAATTGGTGGTCAATTTTCTATGTTTTAAAATGTTCAAAAATGTTTAATAAAGAATATCTGAATATTATTTTATATTATGTTCTTAGTATTATTTTAGATATTTTTTACTCTTCGCCTTGTCATTGACAAAAATAGTTTTAATAAAATGTAAATTTAACCTATTCATGAACAAATTAAATTTGGAATTTGGAATTTTACAATCTTTTGAAAACAATTGAAATCCAGGCAGTCATACCAGAGAGACGGTAAAGGCATCGAAATGCACACCTGTGACTGATTTCCTCACTGAAGACGAGATTGCGTTAATGCACTAAATCCTATTCGTTTAAAATTGATGAAGCATTTTTTGAAACGTATACAATTGTGCATTTGTCCCTGAAGATGTTAAATAGAATTATAATACGACCGAATAACTATAAATAAGAGCCTCAAATTCAATTTAATAAACTTATAGGAAAGTAAACAAAAAATAAACTAAGCTAACAAAAATTATAAAAATATATTATATGTATGATCAATTGCTGAATATCTAACAATTAAATAATCTTTAAAATTATTTTATATTATCTTTACTTTATTCAGTAATTAAGAAGAAATAATTATTGTTAATTATTAAATTAATTATTTATTTAACCAATATAATTACTTATTATTATTATAACAGATTAAAATATGATATGTATGCAACTAGAAAAACAATTCATAAGAGCAGAAATGATTTCTAGGATATTATCCGGCTCCAACCCAAATATATATGCGCCGAAGAAACTCTCAGTATCAAATTACTGGCAACGTAGCATTTTTTTGTAGAGGGCGCTACCAACTAAACACTACTGAAGTTGCCACAAATATGAGTGTGTGTACCACATGCAAGATCCTGAATAGTGGCGTCTTTTACACATTTTTAAAAAAAGTTGCATAACTTGTGTAAAAGGTACTTTTCGTAAATACTATGATAATGAATAAATGTATTTTGTTGATCATAATATTCAGTGTAAATATCGTTAGTCTAAGTTAACAAGAAACGGAGAAATCACCAGAGAAAATTGTGGCACAGTGTGTAAATTGCCACAATTCCGTGCGTCCGCCACAGTTCAGGATGAGGCACACACAAGTTGCCACAAGTATAGAGGAACAGACACACACACACACACACAGACACACACAGACACACACACAGACATACACACACACACACACACACACACACACAGACACACACACACACACACACAGACACACACACAGACAGACACACACACACACACACACACACACACACACACACACACACAGACACACACAGACACACACACAGACAGACAGACACACACACACACACACACACAGACACAAATTTTTTTTTTCCAGAAATTGTTGAAATGGCATCTAGGGACCCCAAAACGGATATTTCCGTAAAAAAAAATTTTGGAAAAAAAATCACGATCACAATACTTTCTCGTACTTCGTAACGGAGAAAGTAAAAATTAAGGCAAATAGAAAAATAGACCCAATATGTTTTACTAAATCCGTTCGATTTGTAAAACAATGCCTCCTATACATATATTCTAATAATATTTAGCAATTAGTTTCTCTATATAGTGAAGATGAGATTGGTAAGGTGACAAATTAATTTAAAAAAATTATTATCTTTCGAAAAACCATTGAAATCTCGCCATATCAAATAGCCGAAAATGCACACCTGCGGTAGGTTTCCGCGCCTAAAATGAGATTGCGTTAATACACTAAATCCTATTCGTTTAGAATTTACTAGCCACTGCTTCTGTCCCTGAAGAGGGTAATGTTATTGTTACAACCTTCTAAAGTTCATCTAAGATTTAAAACAAATTATATTACAGGAGAGTTAATCGATAAAGCGCACGACAGACTCGCGATTACGATCACATATATACAGGGTGTGCGCACTAAATTAGTTACGCACACACAAATTCAGAAAGCACAAATAATAATAATAATAAATCTTTATTCCATTGACTATATACATAATATACAAAAATGATACAGTATTGGATGCGTCATGTGAGAAAAGTATATATAATTTATATAATTTACAATAAATTTAATACAATTTACATAATTACTTCATTTAAACTATAAAATAAATTGGACAGTAAATATCTTTTTAGCATTTTCTTAAAAATACTTTTCGATGTGATGTTTTTCAAATCATCAGGTAATTTATTAAATAATTTAGGTCCCAAGATATCTGGGGAATATTTTCTAATATTTAGGCGACAGTGCGCGATGTGGATGTCATTGTTTTGCCTTGTGATGTAATTGTGCACTTGATTATTTGTTAAAAATTGGTGCTTATTTATAAATATATATAAAATTAATTCATACATGACTAGACACGGATAAGGCATAATTTCAAATTTGCGAAAAAAAGGTTGACATGATTGGTTGTGTGGTATACCAGCAATTGATCTGATGAGCCGCTTTTGAGCAACAAACACGGAACGCCAATGTATCGATACTCCCCAAATGCATAATCCATATACCAATCGAGACTGAGCATTTGCGTAGTAAATATGGATTAATTGTTGAGTATTCATTACTGTTTTTAGGCATTTGATTTGGTAAGAAGTTTTATTTAACGATTTAATAACGCTATTGCACTGATATTTCCAGTCATTCTGATTATCTACTTGCAGCCCCAAAAACTTGACAGTATCACTACAGCTAATCGGCAAATCATTTAAATTGATATTAATATTCAAATCAGCCTTGCACTGTTTTGTCTGAAATCTTATATACGAAGTTTTGTCCGTGTTAAGTAATACTTTGTTTTTCAAAAACCAATTGTACAAGCGAAGGAGGGTTGTATTACATCTGTTTAGCAATTCTCGCTCATCACGATCGCTAACAACCGTAGTTGTATCATCAGCATAAATGAATATATCATTAGGCACTACATTAGTGATATCATTTATGAATAAAATAAATAAAATTGGCCCTAAAATTGATCCTTGCGGAACACCCAGTCGGATATTTGAGATCTCAGATAAAAAAACTTTGCAATTTTTTATTATTTTTACTCGTTGCCTTCTATCTTGTAAATACGTGCGAAACCAATGTAATGCCACCCCTCTCACACCGTACAAGTTTAGTTTTTCCAATAGTATATCTATATCAACACAGTCAAATGCGCGACTTAAGTCTAAAAAGAATCCAATCGGGTTTTCTCCACTGTCGAGATATTTAAGAACAGTATCGTAGAAGGAGTGAATAGCAGTCATGGTTGATCGCCCTTTCAAAAACCCATGTTGTTTTTCGCTGAGAATGTTATTTTGTTTAATGAACTTTAGTAGTCGGTCCATCATGCAAAGCTCAAATATTTTATAAAATATCGAAACCAGCGACACTGGCCTGTAGTTTTTGATGCTTTGATGGTCTCCTTTCTTATATATTGGCACAACTATACTTAATTTTAACTTATCAGGAAATGTGCCTGTTTCAAAAGAACTATTTATTAAATAAGTTAATGGTCGCAATAGTTGTATAGCAGCTCTTTTAATGACGTGATCCGGTACATCATCAAAGCCAGGTGACCGATTACTTTTTAATTTGTTTATTACTACACGCAATTCCTCTTCAGTGTAAGGTTCCAAAAATATACTATTTGAGACTTTATTCACACTGAAATAGGGTGATTGATTTGAAGTTAAGTTTGAGTGAATATTTGTTGGCTCATTTATAAAATATTTGTTAAATTCTTCCGCGAGATGCTTGGGATCAGAAACACAAACTCCGTCCATGTTAATTTCAATGTTTTTGTTTATAGTTGTTTGGGCACTAGATAGTTCCCTAGTAACATCCCATGTAGCTCTCTGTATATTGTCGGACGAGAATATTTTATTTTGATAATATGATCTTTTTATATCAAATATAAGTTTGCAATGTTCTTTTTTTTTATTTTGGTATTCTGTCCTGAACTGTGGGAATGCTTTTTGCAATTTGTAAGTATTATACAAATCATTACTTGATTTTTTTAATATAGGGGTTACCCAAGATTTTTTATTATCCCGGACATTTACTGAAAAAGGGGGAAAACACTTATTGAAATTGTACATAAAAATATTGTGAAATATTTCAAACTTTTCATTAAGACCATGTGCTTTATACATGTCAGACCATTCTTCCTGACTTAAATTTGCAACAAATTGGTTCATATTTAGATCGCTATATGACCGAATGTGTCTTTTATTCCTGTATGTTTTTAATGATTTTAAATTCGTGTTACATAATAATATTTCATGATCTGAGATATAATTATTAGCTGTAATACATGTTATGTCTGTTGAAACATTAGAGTATATGTGATCAATACAAGTGGATGTTGTCTCAGTGATTCGTGTCGGGCTATTATTTATTAATTTTAAATTAAATGTCTCCAGAACTGCCGTGATTTTATCCATATTTGTAGAACTTACCAAGGAGTCAATGTTAAAGTCTCCACATAATATGATCGGTACATTCACCGAAAATATTTGTTCAAGAACTGCCTGCAATTGGTAAATGAAAGTATTTATGCAGCCTGAGGGTGGCCGATACATTGTAATTATATGCATGCTATGGATGTTATCAAACAACCAAGTTACCCCGCAAATTTCAATAATATTATCAATTCCAAAGGATGATATATCCAATGGTTTTGTTTCTACATTAGCGTGACTCCACATTGCGACACCACCTCCTCGTCCATCACGACAGTAAAATGATTTTAAAACATAGTTACGAAAATTATTAGATAAAAGGAAATCTTTATCTACCCACGTTTCCGTAAGACAAATGAATTTGATATTAAAGCAGTTTGTATCAATTGTGATTTGATTAATTTTTTCATTTGTTAAAGATCGTGTGTTCAATACATAAAAAATCATAATGGTTTCCATGAAATCGGCTTGTCGATGAACTATTACAAGTGTACATTATGTTTGGTTTTTTATTTTCGACAAATGAATTAAAAAAGGATTTATTCCTACGTTATTCGGCCAAATGGCAGGATTGATAATGAGTTCACTATATTTTTTGGGAATTGATACCTTGAAGGAGCTATAGATGTCCGGTTTATTTGAATTTTGTTTTTCACATGTCACTTGATCAATATTAACTGATTTTAAGTACTCCTGAAGTCCTTGTACGGTGGTATTAGGGTCCAGGTTGTTAATGTAATAATGCGAAAAACGTTCACTTCCTTTAATTGGTATGTTTGTCGCAGTGCCATAGATAGTCTTTCTCTTCTTATATGTCGATTTTTGCATCAAGGTTTGTTCGGGGGCATTTTTATTTACCGTACTTCTAAATCCTCTTCGTTGTTGAATCTTCCACTCGTCTAGATTGTTATCATTTGTTAGGTTGATTATCTCATTAAGTTTTGTTGTGGTGCCTTCGACAATCTCTTTGAACGACTTCCCTGGGGTGTTTGCTTCTTTGTTTACATTTTCTGGTTTGGAGTTCAATGTACTTGCCATTGTAGGAACTTTTTTGGTATTATCGGGGATTCCTATTTTTTGCACATTTATCGCTTTCGAATTGGAATTTACAATTTTGCTAGTGTGTATTTCTTCACTTGCTGCCCTCTGTTGTTCTCGGGATACAACTTTGTTGGATTGTTTTTGATTGTTTGCAGATTTCTCATTTATTTTTATTTTATTCTCAAGAAAAGTTAATTTTTCTTCTAATAATCGATTTACTTGTTTTAAAATATTATTTTTATCTGTTGTTTCACTGATGATTTGCTTTAATAATCTATTTTCCACTCATCAATCAAGCGCGCATCTTGATAGGCGTAAAAATCAAACCACTCTCGTATTTAAATCTTGTAATATATGATGGTATAAAATAATATATTTATTTTATAGCTCAATGGGATGTCTATAGCGTGTGTTCGATAAAAAACGCCCAACGCCATAACTCTGTTATTTATTGACCTATTTGAATGAACTAAAAAATAAAATCAATGGCTGTTTAAATACTATAACATGACGGTAATTATATATTTTTTCAAAATCAACTTCATTGCCAAATGATAGTCTACTTTTAATTTTTAAATGGCTGCATATACTTTTCTAATTTTATAATATTAGACATTGTTTTTCTGAATCCAATTATGCCCGTTATGTTGATTTTAAGTTAATATTTATCCAGAAAAAGATAAAAGAGGGAACATTTGTAAAGCAGACCTTGATGCCACACTGAGTTCAACGCTTTTTTGATGTCAAGAAATGCTATGGCGGATTTGTGACCTTCGAGATGCTTTGTTTGAATATTGGATGTGAAGGTGGTAAGGGGTAGTGTAGTCGATTTTTGGGGAGTCACGAATGGATGGATGCATTCGAGGATTTTAGGATTCTTTCCTTTAGAAGAGATTCAAATAATTTAAATATTACTCGAAGGAAAGTAAACGGACGGTAGCTTGTGACGTATGAGGGATTATTATTAGGTTTAGGGATGCAAATGATTATACCTTTCTTTCATTCATTTGGGAAGGATTGGTTATGATAACAATAGTTAGGGATTTTTAGGATAAATTGGTGAATATTTTCGGGTAGCTTTTTGAGGATAGAACGAGGAATATTGTCGTGACCAGGAGAGGTATTTTTACCAGAATGTAAGAACCGATAATAGTCTGTTTCACTTATAATATCGTCAATTGGTGGTGGAGAGGGATGAAAATTGAATGAATTATACCAGTCATCTACTGTATCATGAAAGTTGCTATCGAAGCCATTATTTACTGATGTTTTAAAAGAGTATTGAAAATGTCCAGAAAATTTTTTTGAAATGTGTTTGTTGAATTATCTGAAGGATCTATAATATTATTGATATGGTCCGATTTTTTATATTTTATTAGTCTTTTAATTTGTGTCCAGTAAGTCTTGCCTTGCATGTCATCAATTTGTTGGCATGTTTCTGTCCATTTGTCTCTTTTGTATTCAAAAATAAGTTTCCGTATATGTCTGTTTAATTAAATAAATTTTTCTTTCAAAGCTCTGTCGCTGTTGAATTCAATGTCTCTTTATAACTGTCGTTTGAATTTAAGTAGCCGAAGGTTGAATTTAGGGAGAGGATATTTGTAGGATTGTTTTTGGATTTTAGGAGTGTGGAGCATAATGGCGTCAGTCAGGGCGGAATTACATTTTGATATTACGAGCCCTAACAACTAAATGTTCGAACGAACAAAAAAATATTAAAAACCTTCATTTACGCAAACTAAATAATGAAATTAAAGAACTACATTAACATTATATTAAAGTCTATCACTTATAATAAATATTTAATTGGTTTGGTTCCTATACACATTGAAATGCACTAAATGTTCCGACAATTTAAGGAATTACTATTATGATAAAGCGTTACATCGCCATGCGCTTTTACAACCGCTGCAATCCTGTTTTGCTTCGTTTTTATTAATGATTGACATATGTCAGGGTCGAAACTTTGCCACAATTCACCCAATTTCATCTTCAAATCGGCAACAGTTCTTTGGGGATCATCACGCAATTTTTGTTTCATTTTATAGGACCTTGATGTTATTGTCCCCAAACCATTTTTTAGTAGTTTTTGCCATATGGCATGCAGCACCGTCCTGTTGGAATATCAAACTCATGCCTGGGTAAAGATCTTTCGCGTTTGGCATAAAACTATTTTTCTTTTAATTTCTTTGATATTTTGCTGCATTAATTGTGCCTTCTACCATCTCATACCTTCCTAGACTCCTAGACACACTGCGTACATGCACCCCCAAATCATAATGCCCTTAGAAAATAGTACTGTTTTTTTAAGCAATTCTTCATTTGCAGTTCTAACAATCCGTTTACAAAAGACTCCCACGCACACGTCAAACTTCGACTCGTCACTAAATATAACTTTGGACCAGTCTTCAACGGTCCATGACATCTTCGTTTTTTGCCCAAATGAGCCTATTTATTTTCTGCTTTTCTGTTAGAAGAGGTTTTTCTTCCGCCTAAAGCGTTACGAATAATAGAGTCCTGATTTGTGTATCCACTTTCTGCAGCACTTCCTCGATAAGGTTGTTCCTGTTTCAGCATTCCATTGTGTTGTGGTGGCTCTTACAGTGTTACGACGACCCTGTTTGTAAATTTTTTATAGTAAATGCTGATCCCTGTCCGACACAATTCCTGGTCTACCCGAAATTTTGACTTTGGATTGGACACTCTCACGATAATGCCTAAGTATGCCCCCAACTGTCTATTTGGCCAAATCCTCAATTTCACGTATTGTTTTGCCCTGACAATATTTTTTATTATCAATTCACGAATTTTTACATTTGTCGCACTTCCTCTAGCCATTTTTGACTAAGTTTATCAAAATTTTTGACGCAACGGTTTCTAACAAGTAATTGACAAGTAACTAAAAACTTTTAACAAGTAAATATCAAAAATTGTTTATTTCATACGCTGTAACTAGACAAATCCGAACATTTAGTTGTCACGACATTGTGGAATATTTTTGTAAAATTAAATATCCGCCATTATGATTTCATGGTAAGCCTTTGTTTTTAATTCAAAATCATAGTAAAGTTTTTTGCAAATATCTCGGCAAATACCATTCAGTAAAGCGCACCAAATGATTCATCTTAAAAAGCTTTAAAAATAATGTAAGAAGATCGATGCTGTCAAATAATTAGGGGAGCCAATATTAACACTAATAACGCATTTCCAATTTTACATGTAAATCCCTATGGCCCGTTTCGCAATTCAACATCCTGTATACGCATATTCAAAAACGTACCGAACAAATTATTCGCGCAGTTTTTATTACACTAATTATTTTATTCTGAGTGATACAATATAATTAGATTACTTTCTGTTTTCAATTTCATGTATGCACGAATACTCTTAGCGTGTATAAAACCGAATTTTTTTTCAAGTTATTTTTAGCACGTCGACATAATTCATTTAATGTCGTCAGTTGTTTTGCCACCGAATATTTCAGGAATATTTGTAAACATGGTTTATGGCCATTTTAAGTGTATTTTTAATATGTTTTTACGAGTACACATGTAATTCGCTTTTCGTTAATACGCGAGCAATACTTCAAGAGTTGATAATAAATCATCAGCTCGTTTACGGAACAATATAGCATAGTTTTATAATTCATTAATGTCTCGCACAATTGACTGTATTATGAGTAAATTGAAATTATAGATTAAATTGTTCGATTGATATAATACGGTAATAAACTGCTCAAATAAATTAGTGGACCAGGATAAGGAGGGCGTTTTTTAATGTTTAAAGCCCGGAATATTAAAGTATCTAATTAGTACTAATTGAATTTATTTAAACTCAAAACTAAGTAACGAAACAAACAAAAAATGGAGTTAGTACAGTTTCAGGCTCTAAATAAATCTAGTAGGCGTAGGTTGTAGTGATGATTACATTTCAAACGTGGTAAACGTGGTAAATGAGGCACCTTACTGAAATTGAGATTACAACAGTAATAGCTTTAGGGTCAATCCAAATCAAATCATCCATTTTAATTTGAAAAGGTCGCTGACAAAAATGTATTTATTTTTTATTTTTTTACCAATGTTTGTATTCTATTCAGAGAGTTGAAAACAGGTATTCATTAATTTTTTAGATGTTCAGTTTTCTCTTGAGCGCCCATTTTGTATTGGCGCGTCAGCGTATTTCGCATTTTACAGGGTTTTCAATTATGTAATTGTCAAAACGCACAACAAAGAGTTGGAGGCAATAATAATAACTCATCAAATTTGCCTAGACCGACACCTATGTCTGTGTCAACCCAAAACATAACTGGACCAAAAAATAATTTCGTTCCTAATTATATGTCCCAAGAATTAGTCTCCCGAAGACGAAACCGAAATTGAACATTTTTTAGGCAATCAAGCCTCGGGCGATCAAAAATAGAAACACTCAGAATTATGAATAACGAAAGCCAACTAGCGCATATAATTGACGCCGTGACAAAAATTAAAATTCTTATTGAAACAGGTAGTACGCGAACTTCCGTTAATCCAAATGTCGCAAACAAACTTTAAAAAAATTTAATTACGAAAGACCCATTCGACGTTGACACATGGCATCACGCGCGGAAATCTTAGCACACAAATTTCGTTAAAAAATATATTTAAATTAAACGTTTCTTCAAACTTAAGATTTTATTTGTTCGATTTCCATTTAAATTTCGATATTATACTTAGTCTAAACCAGCGTTTCCCAAACTTTTTTGACCGCGGCCCGGTACAAGGTTTTAACATTTTTCACGACCCACCTTACATTTATTTACAAAACAAATTTTATTCTTTAATAAAAATCGTTATTTGTTTGTCACACACAAAATATAAGTAATTAAAAAATTAACAATTATATTCATTTAAAACTGTAGTAAATAAAGTAAACTTTTTTGTTTAATAAAATGAAGGATGTTTGACGGAATAGCGGGTTAAGGAGATTGAATGTTTAAGGGAATTGGCAAGTGATTAGCTATTCGGAATTTAAAAATTCATTTTTATAATGACTGAACAACCATGGCCCGAACGATAACTTCTCGTTAATAAAAGCTATCGCCCGAGCATGGGACTCGAACCCACGTCGCCTCGCACCGAAAGCTGGAGCCAAACCGCTCCGCCATGGAGCGCCCCGACGTTTGTTTTACATATTTTGTCCTTAGTGCGAAGGATGATGTTGTATGTCATCACATAACGATTTCAAATTGGGAGGTAAAGTTGTTAATTTTATTCCCAAATTAGGTTCGACTTCCAATCTGTTTCGATACGTATTTTTCAAGTACACCAAGGCCGAGAATTCAGCTTCACACGTGTAAGAGAAGGCATTCAAAATTGTATCGCTTTTTCGGTGTCGCATGAAATTTCAATTAAATTATCAACTTCTTGTTCACTAAGATTAAATATTTCTTCCTTTTCACTTCCGACAGAAAAATAGTTTTTAATCCACATTTAAATACTAAAAACTTACATGCAAATTCAACGCAACTTTTTATTTTAGCAAAGTTTAATAACATTTGGTTCTACTTTCGAAAGACATAATTTTTAAAGCGACTTGAGCCATCTTTGCAGGCTAGTGTTCAAAATGCATTCGCCCCTACAAAATTACCAGCGGCCCCAAATACGGATTTTCAGATAAACACCCAATTTAGACGTCGATTGCTCACGTTGAGAAACACTAATCCAGCCGAATGCGTATTTTTCACTTTAAAAAATGTTTGACTTCAAATTTCGGTAAAACTAGCCCAAATTATTTTTTTGATTATCTACTTGTTTTATTACTGGAAATCTACAGAGTGCACTTTTAAAGTTTAAAAAAGATAATCCACTAAGGGACTTGGAAATTAAGAAAATTTAGGTGAATGCATAATTTTGCACTTTCAAAAATTTCGGAAAAACTACCTTAAATTATTTTTTTATTATTTACTTGTTTTATTACTACGAATCTATAGAATGTGGTTGTTAAATTTAAAAATATTCCACTAAGGTGTTTTCTAGAAAACTAAGAAAATCTAGGCGAATGCATGATTTTGCATTTTTTTAAATTTCGGAAAAACTAGCCCAAATTATTTTTTGATTATTTACTTGTTTTTAAATTAAGAAAATCTAGCTAAATGCATAGTTTTCACTATGTTTGAGTTCAAATTTCGGAAAAATTCACTTAAACTATTTTGGGATATTGTAAAATGTTCGACCTCGGAATTGAAGAGGAGTGTATTATTTCGAAATCTAGGGTGGGAATATTTTTTATAGAAAAATAAAGTTGCAATTGGTTTTATATTTTTTGGCGATTTGGAAAATGCTTGACTTCAGAAATTAAATGGGAGGTGGTCAAATGTGATTATTTCAAAATCTAGCTGAGTAACAAAAAAATAAGTGAAATATATTTTAATTTAATTTTAAAAAAATGAGAGGTTGTTTCAATAATTTATTTTTTATTTTTGGCGGTTTGGAAAATGTTCGACCTCAGAATGTTGAAATGTGATTATTTTGAAACCTAATGTAGGAACGTTTTTAAAATATTTAAAGTGCAATCTATTTTAGAGGAGTCTTAAAAGTTTAAAGTTTGTTTTCATTGTTTTTTTTTGCGGTTTGTAAATCCAGAATCAGAACCGGGAGTTGTTCAAGTGTGATTATTTTTAAATCTAAGGTTGCGAACTAAAAATAAATTATAATAAAAAACAAGTAATAAACAGCAGTTTATGAAGTGTACAGTAATACCTGCCAGGTCAGAACAGGTAATTGAAGTAGGCATTGCAAACGTAAAAAACGGCGATATTATTATTCCATATACAAAATTTAATAATATGGAAATTCCAGAATGCGCGATACGCGTAATTAATCACAAGGCTCTATGTACAGTCTTAAATCCGCACGATGTAGATTATAATGTAGTATTTAAAAAAAAAACAATTGTCGTAGAAAGGATCAATGAATATGACTTAAAACCTACTTCAAATTTTAATATATTTAACGCGGATAAAATCAAATTTGATTTAAATAAAATACGTTCAACGCATATGAGCAGAGAAGAAAAATAAACAATACATAAATTAATAAATGAATATTCAGATATTTTTCACATCAAGACGTCGGACGATATCCCTATTTATAATAAATCATATCGTTACCCACAAATCCACAGGGTGGAAGTGGAGAATCAAATAAATGAAATGTTAAAGCAAAATATAATAAGGCCATCGCACAGTCCATGGTCCTCACCGATATGGGTCGTCATGTAAATAAGTTACACGAAGTATTTGATCGGTCACGCGAATCGAACTTCAAAATACAATTGGATAAGTCAGAATTTTTAAGAAAAGAAGTTGCATATCTTGGCCACATTGTAACTCCTGAGGCGTTAGACCTAACCCCGGCAAAATTTTAGCGATACAAAATTTCCCGATTGCAAAATCGACTAAACAAATTAAGGGCTTTTTAGGACTTCTCGGATACTATAGAAAATTCATTAAAGACTTCACAAAAATAACGAAAGCACTCACTAAACGTCTAAAAAAAAACGCTATTATTAATGTAAAAGATTCAGACAATATTGCATGTTTTGAACTTTGTAAAAATTTGCTAATAAACGAACCGCTGTTATAATATCCCGATTTTTCAAAATCATTCATTCTTACAACCGACGTTAGTAATTTTGCAATTGGAGAGGTACTCTCCCAGGGAAAAGTAGGGGCAGATTTACCAGTGGCGTACGCAAGTAGAACCCTTAACGACTCCGAAGTAAATTATTCAACTATAGAAAAGGAGTTGCTCGCGATCGTATGAGCAGTAAAATACTTTAGGTCCTATTTATTCGTACGAAAATTTCAAATTATAAGCGATCACAAACCATTACGTTCACATTTTGGCTAATAAGATAAATGCTAGAAATAGAAATGTTACAAAGAGACAGTCTCAGGGAAATTCTTTTTACCTTTACATTACGGATAAATCTGAAATAATCAAAATTATAGATCATCTGAATAACAAACAATCTGTAGGCTATGATAATATAAAAATTGAAACATTAAAACAATTATCTGCACAAATGGCTGAACCAATAGCATGTCTTATTAATAAAATTTTTGAATCGGGTATATGCCCAAAATTATTTAAAAAAACCGTTATTGTACCAATTCATAAAAATGGAGATACGGAAGACGTGATCAACTATCGTCCGATATCACTAATCTCAAACCTAACAAAAATTTTCGAAAAGGTACTTAAAAACAGATTGGTTAGCTACTTAAGAAAATATAAATTAATATCAGATAAGCAGTTCGGATTTCAGGAAGGAAAATCAACTCAAGATGCGATTCTAAGAAATTCTAACAGTATATATAGTTCATTGGATAATAAGAACCCATGCCTATGCCTTTTTATTGATTTCGCAAAGGCGTTTGATACCGTTGACCACGAGCTGCTTATACATGATCTTGAGGATATTGGAATGAGGCAAACTCCATTGAAACTATTCCAAAGTTAATTGAGTGATCGAAAGCAATGTGTAAAAATAAATAACATTTTTAGTACGTTCAAAAATATTACCTGTGGTGTCCCTCGGGGTTCAGTCTTAGGACCCATACTATTTATTATTTACATAAATAGTATGTTCCATATATCAACAAAAAGCGAAATAACAAGTTTTGCTGATGATACTGTTTTATTTTGTAGAGGAAAATCCTGGGATGAGGTAAAAACAAATATCCAGACAGATATGAGGGTATTAAAGCTGTGGCTTAACCATAAAAAAAAACTAACAATTAATATGGAAAAAACGCATTATCTACCTTATTATATAAATGTCACCACTAAAATAACATTCGACTCAATTGCGTTCCTAGATCCTTCAGGCAACCATGCGATTACACCTGTAGATAGGTACAAATATTTAGGTGTATATTTTGATAAAAATATGAGATGGAATGAACACATATCCTATCTAGTAAAGAAATTAAGAACTGTTGCATTCACTTTCAAGTTCTTAAAAAACTTCTTAGACATAGCATGTTTGAAAGTATTATATCACGCTCTAGTAGAGTCTCATTTAATATACGGTATAGTAGCATGGGGAGGACTTTTTAATATACACCTTCAAAACCTCAATATCATTCAAAAAATAATAATAAAATTATATTTAATAAACCATACATATATGCAACTGATGACCTATTTAAAGAATCCAAGCTTTATGATAAGACAACCTTATTTTTTACACACTGTATTATATCAATTTAAAAACAAAAACTTACTTAAGTATAAAAATAAACTCTGCATAACAAGAAATATATTAAATAAGTTAGTAATTCCAAAAATGAATACTACTTTTGGGCAACGGGGCTTTGCCTACTTGGGACCAAAAATGTATAATTATGTTCCCAAAGAAATTGTAATTATTCAAGATTTTAATCAATTTAAAAAACATTTGCAAAAATTTGTATATCACGAAAATCGTCTTAATCTTCACAAGTGTATTGATTTGAAAAACAATTAATGTTACATTGTTAAACTTTAATAACCAATTTTTGTCGATATTTTAAATGTTAGCCTAATTTAGTTGTAAGATAATTATCCTTGTCAATACCACGCACAAATGCTTGCATTTCAGTGGTTAATTGTTTATTGATTTAATATTATATCTAATATATCTCATATTCTTTTGATTTTGAATTTTTTTATTTCTAGTTATTAGATTACTTTGTTCTCGTTCTAAATCTAATCATTGTATAACTCTTATGTACTAGTGTATCTAACAATAAACATTATTATTATTATTACTATTATTACAATGGCTGATGTCAGTCAGGGAACCAAACTCTAAGTTGGTTCGGTGGTGCATTACACTTTCCGACGATTAGGAGAGTTTACAAAAAGGGAATTATGAATAAAAATGCACTGTCCAGAATAGAATTAAATTTAAACGAAGAGTCCAACGTGGATTCGAATTTTGACTAATCCTTCCGCCGGTGAATATCAAGCAGGTTCGAGACTTTCATTAATTGTAGAAACATGCGACCTAGAGGACCTGGACATTTTAGATGAAAATAAAAATAACGATGACGGAAAAAACGTCCATTCAAGCGTGGAAAACCCTATTCTTAATTTTCCCGTAATAGAAAAACCCGTAAATATAGGATACAATCAAGTAATAATTTCGGAGGTGAATCACGAACCTTTTAAACCAAAAATAATAAAATTATTCGACAACAAGAAAATGAGATTAATAGTACAATTTTCAAAACTTAATTTTGACCGAGATTTATTTAATTTTATTAACTAATTTATTTCCCCTAAGGTGAAATATTACCTATATTTTGAAAGTCCCGTCTACAAAAAACTTTGCGGTTTATTACAACAATATTTTAAGGATTCAGGCATAAATTTTGTGAAATGTACACAGTTTGTAAAAGATGTCGAAACGCAGGGGCGGCTCGTCATTAGGGCTCGTTAATACACGGATACACGTGTACACGGATAAACGTGTTTTTAGTTAGTAAGCGGTTTTTAAACGTTTAAACGGATATTCGCGTTTAAACGGACATTCACGTTTACACGTGTATACGTTTAAACGGATATTTGCGTTTAAACGTTTTACTTCGTTTAAACGTGTTGACGAAAATTGTTTAATATAGAAACGTATAACCCACCCTGCAAATATCTGTTTCGAAGTTCGTTCGCCGTGTTTTACAATATTTCCGGTAGCGGAAAAATAATGAATAAATAACTATTATTTGGGACACCTTAATAAATAAATAGTTTCTCGAAACCCGTCCGAACCGTCGGCATCCGTGGTTTGAAGGGTCCAATCCCCTATAGACCAGGTGGTTCCTTTTTTAAATCGAATGTGTAAAAATATTGGGAATCTTGCGAAACGCCGAGATATGACTTTTGGATTCCCAAATGGAGTATAAAAATATGAGAAATCGTTTCTAGTTTACGGGTTGTAAACATTTATTAAGCTAAACGTGTTTTAAACGTTTATTAGGCTAAACGTGTTCTAAACGTTTATTAAGCTAAACGTGTAAACGTTTATTCGGATTAAACGTGTTGTAAACGTTTATTAAGCTAAACGTGTTTTATTCGTTACAAATAAATGGTAAACATTTACATGTTTAAACGTTTAAACGAAAAACGGAGTAAACGTCGAGCCCTACTCGTTATGTAGAGCCAACGAGCCTTGTCACTACCTGTAGACTCAAGCTCAGCAAGCATTGTTAACTAATTTTTAAAACACTTTTTCGCCAGATTAAATGGTAAACAACGCCTTTATAACTTTAATTAATGATTGAGAAAAATCGCAATGCATTTGTTCCCCAATGTGACGCCGCGGCGCGCCGTTAAAGAAGCCAGCTTTCATGTAGTGCACCGAACGCACGGCATTTCGTTAGGATTTCGTTAGGGTTCTACAAAACGCTCGATGTACATTTAAAATATGATTTAAATTGAAAATAAACCATGAAAGTGCAAATATAAATAACCATACCATTAAATTGGAGAAAGTAACATGATGGCCAAATCGCCATTTTTTCACCGGTTTTTAAATTGCACAAAATGTGGAGAATTTTGTGCTTGGATAATTTATTTATTTATAATTTATTGTTGTGTTGTGTAGAATTATTAATTTGTTGGAAAAAAATTATTACTATTATTATTATTTTGATATTAGAATCATCAAAATCGGACAACGCGTTCGGCAGTTGTGTAATTTCAAGGATCAAAATCGCGATTTAAAAAAAGTGCAATTTTTGCATGTGTTAATTTAACCAGAAAATTTTATAATCCGTTTTAGAATTACAGTAAATTTTCCACATTTTGACTTTTTAGTTATCAAATCGGAGGTCACGTTTCCCTGTTCTGTAATAAAAAAAAAATCGAAATATAAAAAAAATTTCTTTGACAACTTTCGAATTGCACTAAATTTGGCACATTTTGTCGTTAAAATCATGAACATAGGCAGTTTAAAAAATCAAAATCGCTATTTTAGAATATTGAAAGTACAAAAAAGTGCAATTTTTGCGTTTTGCGTTAATCTAACCAGACAAATTCGTAATCGTTTTCAAAATTACACTAAATTTGAAATATGTTGTCATTTGAATCATCAAAATTAGAGAACGATTTTTAAAATTTAAAAAATCAAAATAACAATTTAAAATCTACGAACATTGAAAACATAAAATTTTAAAGTTTTACGTTCATTTAACGAACATTTTTTTAATAAGTTTTTAAATTGCACTCAATTTACCACATTTTGATATTGGAATCATAAAATCATAGATCGCGTTTGCCCCTTCTGCAATAAAAAAAAATCAAAATTATAAGTTAAAATCTTCGAACTTCGAAAACATGAAATTTTGACGTTTTGCGTTGATTTTACAAAAATGTCTCTTGAACAACTTTTAAATTGCACAATTTTTTACATTTTGTCGTTCGAATGATTAAAATCGGACAACGTGTTCGGCAGTTAAGAAAAAACAAAATCGCGATTTTAAAATATCCAAACTTTAAAAAAATGCAATTTTACGAGAAAATTCTATCATTTGTTTTCAAATTGCAATAAATTAGCCATTATTTGACATTTCAATTATCTAAATCAGATGCAATTGAATGTTCTGCAATTTAAAAAAATCAAAATCGATATTTAAAATTTTGGAACTTTGAAAATGTGAAATTTGATTAATTTTACGAAAATATTTCTTAACCAAGTTTTAAATTACACTACATATGGCACATTTTGTCGTTGGAGTCATCAAAATCAGACACCGCGTTCGGCAGTTATGCAATTTCAAAAACCAAAATCGCGATTTTAACATTTTCAAACTTTAAAAAAAGTACAAATTTTGCATTTTGATTTAATTTTTAGGGAATGTTTTATAATCCCTTTTAAAATTACACTAAACACGCCATATTTTGACTTTTGAATCATGAAAATCAGACGGGTTTGACTGGTCTGCAATTAAAAAAAAATCAAAATCCCATTTTAAAATCTTCAAACTTTGAAAACGTGAAATTTTGACATTTTGCGTTGAGTTGACGAAAATATTACTTAAGCAACTTTTAAATTGCACAAAATTTGGCACATTTTGACGTTGGAGTTATCAAAATCGGACAACGCGTTCTGCAATTATGCAATTTAAAAAATCAAAATTGTGATTTTAAAATATTCAAATTTAAAAAAAAGTGCAATTTTTTCTTTTTGTGTTAATTTTACGAGAACATTTTATAATCCGTTTTAAAATTACTCTAAATGTACCATATTTTTACGTTTTAATCATCAAAGTCAGGCGCGTTTGGCTGTGCTGCAATTAAAAAAAAAAAATCAAAATCGCAATTTAAAATCTTCGAATTTTGAAAACTTGAAACTTTGACGTTTTGCATTGATTTTACGAAAATATTTCTTAACTAACTTTTTAATTGCACTAAATTGGACACATTTTGACGTTGGAGTAATAAAAATCGGACAGTGCGTTCAGGAGTTATGTAGTTTCAAAAATCAAAATCGCGATTTTAAAATATTTATCAAAGTGCAATTTTTCATATTGATTTAATTTTACGTGAATGTTTCGAAATACGTTTTAAAATTACATTAAAAACGCTATATTTTGACATTTGAATCATCAGAATCGGAAAATGCATTCGGTAGTTATGCAATTTCAAGATTGAAATATGTAAAAAAGTGCAATTTTTGCATTTTGTGTTAATTTAACGAATGTGAAAATTACATTACATTCTAGAATGTAAAAAATCAAAATCGCAATTTAAAATCTTCGAACTTTGAAAACGTGAAGTTTTGACGTTTTACATTGATTTTTCGAAAATATTTCTTAACCAACTTTTAAATTGCATTAAATTTGGCATATTTTGACGTTGGAATTTTTTTTCGAAATCTCGTTAGTTTTTGAGTAAATTGACGGTAGAGATTATAAAAATTTGAAAGACTATAATATATATCTATATAAAAAGCATGTATAACGAAGTAGAAGCTTCCTACATAACAAATACTATAATTTTAATCTTTCATAATTTTGACGTTTTAAGCGTCGGTGTCATCTGATCCTGCAAAACATTTGATATACAATTGCTGACAAAATAAAGTAAGACACCATTGTAATCTTTCCTCTAAATTGTATTCGTGACTATATCCCGCCAAACGTAGCATTCCGAAATGCGAATTAATTAGAACCAATCATATTCTATATAACTTCTGCTTTCGGGAAACACATCATGTAGAGTTCGGATGCGGCTTTGTTATTGGTTCTCTACTCGCATTATGTTTCAGTACATGATTGGTTTAAATAAAAACAATGTTAAACGTCAAACGTCGGTTTGCGGGTTGAACGCTATTAAAATTAGTGACAACTCCGCATTGAAAGTGTTTCTTGAAGTAATTCAAGAAAAAGTGAAAGAGGCTCAACCAAAGAGTTTAAGCTGAGTCACTAACATGACCTGCACTCGGGAAGTCATGTCTACAATATTGGAAAACAGGGCACATTACGTGCGAAACAGGAACGGTACGTAATGTAAAGAAAATGTAGTAAAGTCTATAAGGAATACCAGTGCTAAGTTAGAGTAAGAGAAGTACGTTTCTGATTTTCAAATTTTATACCACCAATCATAAATGCAGATTCACCACTCTCACGATAATCAACAATCATCTAGAACCGATTCCCACAATCAGACAATTTTTGACGGTTTTCTTCCAAACCTGAGGAAATTAAAACCGTTTGCGATAATCAACTGGAAACCAGCAAATTAATTGGCATCTACCTGATACGGCCGGAAAAATGTAAAATCATTTTCCGAAATCAAGAATTACCATTCTACGACACCACGCACGGAGGACCAGTGATTATTGATAACCCCGAATTCCACTTACCAAAAAGTAACTTTACAAAATTCAAATTTGAATTACGAGGACATCCCAGCTATCTAGCAAGTACCGATTCTACAAGAACCGACCAGCATATACACACCTAGCATCTGGTCTTCACTTGCGTGCATTATTCTCAACTGGTCCATTGGATACTTCATTGCCAAAAGGATAAGAAAAATTTGGAACCCAAAGAACATGGATCCTCACCTTCGCGGGGAAGCTTCATCTAAGGGGGAGGAGTAACCTTACCATTACGTCATGCCTCCATATAGAAAACAGACAACAGGTGCCATTGTTCACACAGTGCTTAATCAGCCCGCGGACACCCACGACTCCTGTAAGTGCTGACAATATTTTGTGTAGTGAATAACAATTATGTTACTCTAGTTAGTCTTAAGGGGGTTTTCGTTTTTTTTCGACCAAAAAATCGAATTTTTTTTTATTATTGTATTCGATCCTTTACATATTGAATTATATTTCTCCAAAAGCGCAACCCGAAATTCGAACTCCTTCCATGAGTTTCAGCCGCTCCAAGGAAAGTCGCGCGCGGCCGGCGCGCTCGGGCTCGGGCTCGGGCGCGCGCTACTTTCAAAACTTCAAACGCGTTTTTCTCAAAACGATGTTTTTTTAACTGGTTTCCCATTTTTTGAAAAAACTAGCGAACCGATTTTGATGATTCTTTGAGGATTTTGTTCTGCATGTATCTGGCTATGGTTGGAACCTCAAAAAGGTGAAACATTTTAATTATTTCGATTTTTTAGCTCCCCGCAAACGGAAAAAAAAAACAGGTGAATTTTCACCTTTTTTTTCAAAAGGCCGCCATTTTCGAAGAAACTCGAAAATTTTAATTTTTCGAGGTTCCAACCAGAATTACATGTGTGCTGATTAAGTTAGACTATCTATTTTCTGTTTCAGATACGCAGAACTGGAGATTTTTGGGAAACCACGAACAAATTGATAAAAAACTTGATTTCGTTCGGCGCCATTTTTTTAAATAAATAATTGACATTTTTCAAAAAGAAAAATTTTTCTTTGAACCTTATTAAATGTCCTTTCCAGCCATATAATTTATATTTACCGCATATTACATCTAAGGTGCGAAAAAAAATATCGAATTACACCTAAAAATCGGTGCAAAGTAAACGAAAACCCCCTTAACCTGTTTGTCAAACCGAAAGGACATATAATCTTAATTATAATTCATCAAGTAAAATAAATGTTTTTTTAAAACATACGTTGCACGAGCAGAAACCTAACTTACATATTTAGTTTAAACAAAAACCATGTTAAAGAGCATAAAAAAATTTCTGTAGAGTATATAAGCATCTCTTAATTTTAGTTAAATGTTCGCGTTTTCAAAATAAAAACCTTGTCTTGATTAAAGATAAAACTAAAATTCGCCTTCATTTTTTTCTGAATTAGTGTTTATAGTATATTAAAAAGTTTCAGGCCTCGAAAGTTTCTTCCTCATTTCTCAATGAAATTATTTTATTTTATTTTAACTCTTGATGAATTTTATTATTTCATTTTTGCACTCATATTTAAATTTATTTTAATTGATTGACTTTACAAATTTTAATATGTTAGGTGCTATTTGAATGTATACATATTTAGTAATTAATATTGTACTCAACTATCACTTTAAGCCACTATATCTATTTGAATGTGTAAAACTTTATACCCATGACTTGTGTAACACTGTTATTAGTACAAATAAATAGAACACAATACAAAACATGTAAACAAAACCACAGCCTGTATATCTGTGTTTGATGAGGTAATTAAATTATGCATAATAAAATATTCATTGGAGTCAACGCTATTGTAAAGATGAAATATTACCGTATCTTAAATTGGCAAGTCACACTTCAATTAGCTGAAGTTGACATATGGCATTCGCAATCGAAAATAGAACAGTGTTGAACAAAGCACAAACAGCTCTTTGCACCGGCACGTACTTAATAAGTTAAGATTTCATTTGACATATATTTCGTTATTTCTTCGGAATATGAAAGTGTCGATAATTAACTGTGACCTGTCATAAATAGATATAAAAGGTTAAAGTTGCGTACATCACGTAATCATTATTTCTCAGGTTTTTTTATATGGGATTATAATAATTTGGACAAGTATGTTAAAAGGTTAACGTCACAAAAACGGTCCATGAGATTAAGAAATTTGGCAAATAATTTGAATAAATTCAAAAAACGAAATATAGCCTGAATATATAAATATTCAACCTGTTCGTTAATCTGCAAGCAAAAAATTAAGTCTTACTAAGACTATAAACAAATAACTTATTGAAACAACTACTTCCCTGGCTAGTGCCACTCGACACGGATATTGAATGATACAAACGAAATTTGCATGTTATTACTAGTACTAAGTACTTAGTGAAATAACATTGGTTTAAGATCCCTTATTTCTACCCACAGGACTTATACAAAAAGTCATTTAAAATAAAATCCAATATTCAACGCTAATGCAATACTCACTTCTTTTTGAAATTTTTATTTTGGTAAGAATGAATTTTGGATTTAAAACGCAATGCCAGTTAAATTCATACGCGCCGCAGGTATTCAAATTAAGATAGATTCAATAATTAAAATATCGTGTGAGCCACAAAATTTTGTTTCAGAGTTGGCTGTGAGATAAATGAAATCTGCCGCATATTATTACCTCATGAGACTATATTAGTACAATTGAATTATATTTAAAAACATGAATTAATCTCAGACATGGCCAACTCTGAAACAAAATTCTGTAGCTCACAGCTTATGATGGGATATAACTAAAATTATCGCAAGAACATATCACAAGTAAGGGAATTATACCTTCACAAGGGAATGCTCCTTGACGTGGTGTGGGGGCAAGGTATTGCTACTGTCGACGAGAACCCTACGGTTATTCGGCCAACAACCGAATAACAATGGGGAGTGAGACGGGGTTCTATCGCCAATGCATTCCAAGGCTATACACAAACTGTTATAGTGATGGCCTCCTTCGTAGAGTCGCTTCCATCTTTGATCTATCGACCTCCCTTGGTCACCTCTTCGGTCACTCTGACCTTTCCGGCTCCCTATACTATTAAGGCTAGGGAGCCAAAACCTCTCATCCTGCTCACCCCCGCCCGGCTGTAGTATCGTGGCTTAGGGCTTGCACGAGGGTAAACGACGCCGGGTTTGTTTGTGCCCATACAGCCATCAGACCTGATATATCGGGCTTGTTGCTGTTCGTGGTCATGTCTCGCAGGCAACAAGCTTAGAGGATCTTGGCTTAGCCGCCCGGATCAATGTGGAAAGGAAACCACAAAAAACAAACACCTCAAACCAAGGCGGAACAGCATAGGCCGAGGGTTGCATGGCTAAGGAGGAGCTTAGTCGTCTCTATGCGAACTCTGGGTACCAGGCGATCCCCAGTTTCACTAGCCTTATTATGGCATGCGGGGCTCTGCTGTAATGGACTTTTCTACTTCCCTAGCTACTCGTGGGACTCAAATGAACCAAGTACTTCAATCTAAAGGAGTGGACGACTCCCTAACGTCCGGTGTTGCTGCAAAGGAGCCAAAAGGCGTAGAGCCTATGGAAACTAGCAGCAGAACAGGTGAAGAGGAGCTGCTGAAAAGCAGCGATGAGGAGCTCGTTGGCAGCCTTAAAGGTCTGAACACAAAAGACCAAAAGGTCAAAATGAGCGGTGCCGCAAGAAAGAGGATGAAGTTCCTCATCAAGAACGGCATGGAACCAGGGGAAGCTCGAGTAAAGGCATTAGTGCCTTTCAAGAGCAACCCCACGGCTGCTACCAAGAGACCTCGGTCAACAGGTAGCACGCCGGACACAACCACGGTCAAACGGACGAAAAGGCAGCCTGTGCCTAGCACCGAGGCCAAGGCTGTGTCCTATAGTCAGATTATGACGGGTGTGAAGGTAGGTGTATGCCTAGAAGGTTTTCCAGAAAACCTCATGTCGACGGAACAAATTGATGCCGTACGTGAGGCTATCCTGGAAAAAATAATTGAGGATGGTAAGGAGGGAACCGTGAAGCCCAGATTCCATCAACTTCATCAGAGGCCAGGATGGCTCGCACTGACGTGTGTAGACAGTGCCACAGCCAACTGGCTAAAGGGCGCAGCTGCCCATCTCAGGCTATGGGAGGGAGCCAAATTAAGGGTGCTGGATGAGGCAGAAATGCCTCATTCTAAGATCCTGATAGGCTACTTCCCAAACAGCCTGGAATACACAAATGCGAAGCTAATCTCGCTAATTGAGGCCCAGAACAGTCTAAAGGCCTCAAGCTGGAGGGTTCTCAGGAGAGATCCGAAGGGACCCAAGCTGGAGGTCACGCTGTCGGTGGACTCAAATTCCGCCGACAGCCTGGAGAAAATGGGCAACAAGATTTGCTACGGGTTTGGCTGGGTAGAGCTAAGACCCAAGGGCAAAAGAGCACCAAAGGGCGAAGGGCCAACAAAGGCTTGTCCTGACCCTTCTAGCTCAAAGGAGCCTACCAGTGGACCCGTTGGCACAACTCCGCCGCAAGCGGAAACGTGTGCCGATAAGGGATCCACCGCGGTAATCAAGGTAAGGGGGAGCTATACCCTGAAAGGCAAAAAGCCCAAGGCCAAAGAGCCAAAGGCTGGTGCCTCTGGGGTCTAGGCATCTCAATGGCGGGCATACGCTGCCTACAGCTGAACCTCCACCACTCCAAAGCGGCAACTAGTGCCGTGCACTGGAGGTTCAAGAAATCCAAATTTGGGATAGGCTTCTTACAAGAGCCCTGGATTAACAACGGGCAGGTAAGGGGTCTACCTAAAGAAAATTGCAGGTTAGTATACAAAGTTGACTGCACCAAACCAAGAGCAGTCCTCATGCTCAGAAAGGACATTAACTTTATTTACATTCCAGAATTCACCACAGGGGACCTTGCGGCAGCGCTGGTAGAGGTCCCAACGAAGAAAGGAAAAAGGCATATAGTCATGGCCTCGGCCTACTTCCCGGGTGACAAGGATACACCGCCACCAGAGGAGGTAAGAAGACTTGTGGAATGGTGTAGCAAAGGAAACAAACATCTACTCCTGTGCTGTGATGCCAACGCACACAACACCGTGTGGGGCAGCACGGACACCAATATTAGAGGTAAGGATTTACTTGAATTTATTATCTCTAACAATCTAGACATTGTTAATAGAGGTAGCGAGCCTACCTTTGTGAATGCAATCAGACAGGAGGTACTAGATATCACCCTGGCTGATGCCTTCACAGTAAGTACAATTAAAAATTGGCGAGTTCTAGCAGAACCCTCCTTATCAGACCATCAACAGATTGGGTTTGATATTGAGGTCACTAAGGAAGCTGTTGTTGAGTGCAGGAATCCGAGGAACACAGACTGGGGCCTCTACAGAGAGTGCCTAGGTCTGGGAACCGAAGACTTATGCCTCGACATCCAAACTACAGGGGAGCTGGAAATAGCTGCGGCTCTCCTTAAGAATTGCATCTTAAAGGCATACGAATCCAGCTGTCCACTTAAGAGGAGATCTCCTGACAGAGATGTGCCCTGGTGGAATAAGGATTTAGACCGCCTGAAGACGCAAACCAGAAAAACCTTCAATAGTGCAAAGAAGACGGGCAACTGGGATGCCTACAGACAGGCACTATCAGAATACAACAAGGAGCTAAGGAAGTCGAAAAGGAAAACTTGGAGAGCTTTCTGTGAGGGAGTGAGCGACACAGCCCCGACAGCAAGACTCCAAAAGGTCCTATCGAAAGACCACTCCAATGGCATCGGTTTAATTAAAAAACCTGATGGGAGTCACGCAGAGAGCCTCAAAGAAAGTCTTAGTGTGCTCCTGAAGACACACTTTCCGGGCTCAACTCCTGCGGACTCACTCGCAACAACTGCTCAATCTACGGAAGGAAGCATATTCCTACCAACCAGAGAGAGCAAAAGAAAGGCTGGTAAACTAATTACTAGAGAAAAAATTGAATGGGCAGTCAAAAGCTTCAAACCCTTCAAAACACCAGGGCCAGATGGCATATTTCCTGCATTGCTGCAATACGGGCTAGACATACTAGCTCCATACCTGCAAGCAATATACAAAGCCAGCTTCACGCTGGGCTATATACCAATGGAATGGAAGGAGGCCAGGGCGATCTTCATCCCCAAAGCGGGCCGTAGGCCACCTGATGAGGCTAAGTCCTACCGCCCAATCAGCCTCACTTCTTTCCTCCTTAAAATTATGGAAAAAATCGTGGACAACGACATTAGGTGCGGCGCCCTAAAAGCGAACCCGCTACATAGGCAACAATTTGCCTATCAACCTGGCAAATCTACTGTAGATGCCTTGCATAGCCTTACAACAGGCATAGAGGCATCGCTTCAATACAAGGAGATTGCACTAGGCATTTTCGTGGATATTGAAGGGGCGTTCGATAATACGACCTTCAAAACCGTGGAAAAGGGAGCCATCAGGAAGGGCATTGATATACCCACTATCAGATGGATTAAAGCTGTACTTAAAAACCGCAAAATCACGACAGGTATAGGGAGTGAGTCTGAAACGATAACCACGGCGAAAGGGTGCCCGCAAGGCGGGGTTCTATCACCCTTGCTCTGGTGCATCGTGGTGGATGAGCTCCTCACGACCTTGGCAGATAAGGGCTACAGTACGCAAGGCTACGCCGACGACATTGCGGTTGTCATAAGGGGTAAATACGACAGCGTCGTATCGTCCCTTGCCCAAGAGGCCCTTAACACCATATCAAAATGGTGTCTGAGGGAGGGTTTCAATGTCAATCCGAACAAAACTGTGATTGTTCCTTTTACTTATCGCAGGAAACTTTCAATCAAAGCTCCCATAGTAAAAGGACAAGAAATTGCGCTTTCCGACCAAGTGAAATATTTAGGCTTAGTGCTTGATAGGAAGCTTAACTGGAACGCGCATCTGGAAAAAACGATAAGCAAAGCAACGGCGGCACTCTGGATAGGCCGCCGGCTCTTTGGTAGATCATGGGGACTCAAACCTAAAATGATACACTGGTTGTACATCATGGTGGTCAGACCCATTATCACATATGGCTCACTAATATGGTGGACCAAAACAAAACAAGCAACGGCACAAAAGAAGCTCCAAGCTCTTCAAAGACTGGCCTGTCTTGGTATCACGGGAGCTGCACGTAGCACTCCCTCTGCAGCAATGGAAGCTCTACTAGACCTACTTCCCCTGCATGAACAAATCAGAAAGGAAGGTCTAATGAGTGCACTGAGACTAAACTGGACCAGGCACTCAGAAATTCTAGAACTCGTCACAACCGAGTTCCTACAAACACCATCGGACATAATGCCGATCAACTATGACTTCGAATCAAGATTTGATGTGACTATTGATAGTCGCCAAAACAGTCTGAAACGAGTCACAGAACTAAAACACAACTCTGTACTCTGGTACACAGATGCATCCAAGACAGAGGTGGGCACCGGCATAGGCATATATGGGCCTAAGCATAAGGAATCAGTTCCTCTCGGACATGGCCCTTCTGTCTTACAGGCTGAAATAATAGCCTTAGAAAGATGTGCTCAGGTGTGCACAAAAAAGGGCTACAAAGGGGCACGCATATATCTAATCACGGATAGCCAGGCTGCCCTAAAGAGCCTTAAAGCGTACAGCTTTAACTCCAAGACCACTTGGAACTGTAAACAGGCTCTGAACCAACTGGCAAAGGGCAACAAGCTCACCCTAATGTGGGTACCCGGCCACGCAAGCATAAAAGGCAATGAACATGCCGATATACTTGCTAAGGAAGGAGCCTCAACTACCATCATTGGACCAAAACCGACCTGTGGGCTATCGAAAGCACACAAAAAAGGCGTGATCCAAGAATGGGAAAAAAAGTGCAAAAAAGACCATTGGAAAAATGCACCAGGTCAAAGGCAATCCAAAATGTTTATTGACTTCTCGCCAAATAGAGCCAAACAGCTCTTACGCCTCACCAAAACCGAGATAAGACTAATCACCGGTCTCCTAACAGGACACTGCCCAGTGAAGTACCATCTCCACAATATGGGCGAAGTGGATAACACCACATGCAGATTATGTGAATCGGCTGAAGAAACGGCCGAACACATATTATGCGAGTGTGTAGCTCTAGCTACCACCAGGCAGGCCCTAACCGGAGGTATGGCGGTAACGCCAGAACGGATCAGGTCATTACCTCCCAGGAAATTAATTGACCTTGTCAGGGAAGTTGAATTTCTGGGAATCAAATAGCAGTAGGGTTTTAGTACAAAAGATCTAAACAGGTCGCAGTGCTGTAAGGCTCTGCACAGCCAATCGACCCCGTCTAATCTAATCTAATCTAAGGGAATTATACAGGGTTGGGCAAATGTATCGGAACACCTGATTTCTGCCTAAACCACCATTTTTTCTCATTATATACGGAGGCTACTTTGCCGAAGATCAAGCGAGGCACTTGCTGATAAGTTCAGTGGATCCGGACTCGGTCGCTTACGATGAAGTTCTAGAGCTGCTCTCCGTGGAACAGGGCACAACTCCGCCAGGAATATTTGCCCTGCAGTAACAGCGCCTCTTTATAAAACATGGGCATGTCTGGTTGGAAAACATTCAGACGAACGCGATGTGGCGTCTCGCATCTCCGACAGGCCTTATTCTTTAGGCCCACCACGCTGTCGGACTTCGTGGAGAAGGCAGCCCAACTCTCGGCCGCGGTACTGGACCCGCTAGCCACAGCCACATCACAAGCTTTGCCAGCCCGCCGCCAGCCGCCACAACGCCGCCAACAGCAGCATCAGCCCAACAAGCCAACCAGCCACCCCGGAACCAGAGACCATGACAAGAAAACAGCTACCGCCGGGAAAACATAAGCGATGGCCAGACGCAGCGCCAATAACAGAGACCACCGCAACACGACAGACAGGATAGTCGTGATCAGGATTGTCGTCGGGGAAACGGAACGCACCCCACACAGCAGCGAAATCAGATGCCGCCTCCCAAAGGGGCCCAACGCAGCCACCTAAGTGCCAGGTGTGCCGCCAAGGTAGGCATTGGAACAGAGTGCCCAAATGCTCCGGGAAACGGCCCGCAGCGGCAGATTTAAGGCTGAGCTCCATCACCCTCTCTGCCGCCTCCAACAAACATCTACCGCAACAACACCGAATCAAGGACCGCGTCAAAACCATTCTAGGAAAATCCCACCACAGATTTCACGCATTTAATGCCACCCCCTATGAACGCTTTTACAGTGACACCCCCAACGAACGCTTTTACAGTGCCGCCTCCCATGAACGTTTTTACAGAGCCATCCCCTACGAACGCTTTTTTAGTGCATCCTCTCATGAACGGTTTTATAGTGTCGCCCACAATGATCCCAGTGCAGTATTTCGCACCGCAAAACGGAGGTCCAGAAACCCTGTTAGCGCGACGTCCTCACCCGCCACGACATTAGCGATGCTGCTATAGCATATTCGGTGGAATGTGGCGGCCGAGGTCGTAAAACGGTCGGTCCGCCCTGAGGATCGACGCACCCTCAAAGAAAAGGTATTGGTGGTTCGTCTAATTGCATCCCATACATTTACTACTGTCCTTCGCTCCGATTGGTATACGCACTTTTACACCAGTACTTCTCAACAAAGATTGGTTTGAGATAAAAAATATTACGTCCACTACTTACCGAACTCCGACCCTCTTTTACAACCACAGCCGTCAGATTCCGGAGAACGGACTATACTTGTTCTTGATGGCCGTGTTTTCACTTGCCTCTTCGATCTTAAAACTGGGCAGAACTACATCCGCCCAGGAATTGGTTCCCTCACCGCCCCGCTCCAGCTCAGGACCAACCTCGCTGGCCAGAACTCTACAGCCGACGTTACCAGCCTCGCCCAACTGCGCTTCTGGTTAGGGACCAGCTGCTTTAACGATTTTTCTATATTGACGGGATGTAGGTTGTTCGATTTGATCATTAGGATCAGGAACAGAACCTAATTACAAAAGCAGACTTTTTCTTGAAATGTCTGAAATAGTTAACACCGAAAGTGTCATGAATTTCAAAACTGACACTGATGGGCTGAGCACCATTTACTCGTACCTCCTTAGTTGCAAAAAGTATTTGCCGCTACGCTTGGATGATTCTGGCTAGTTTCCATTGTTACCGTTCCTCATTTTCATAAATTCTCCCAAAATTCAATTTCGGCCCAACCTCTCAAAATTCATTTTATATAATATCATCAAATTATAATTAATTTTAACCCTTGCTCTGTACTCAATTTAATTTTCTTACATATAATTTTACAGATTAATTCTCTGTTGATTCAAGATCATATAATATTATTATCCAATAATTAATAGTCAGCAAGTTCGGCTCTCTATAAAAGGTCACTCTATGTTATTTTCAGCCATTACAGAGTTTTTTTCTCACCTCTTCTTCACAGATAGAATTTCAATATGTAGAGTCAATAGATAATTCAATTAGTTTTAACTCGCTCCACCGGTTGCGAAATGTCGCTTCCGTATCACCAGTTAATTTACTGTTAAATTCCCCAGTTGGTTGCCCTGTTGAGAAGAATACCGGTTTTGGAGTAGCTGCATTGACGTTGGCTGCATGTTTGACACGTCGATTTTTCCGTTGCTATATTCAACTCCATCGGCTCTCCGAAACCGACATTCCATCTCTGATATGGCATCCATCTTGGTTCAATTACCATGTTAATGAATCAAGTTTTTTAATCTGTTCACGCGTAATGTTATTCATCATCCATCATTGTCCCTTGTGCTTCTATGTAATTGCCTAAAGATGTTTCCAATATTCACGGTTGCTAGTTTTACTAAAAACTCACTATTTAGTAAGTATAACACAAAAATTGTAGGTTATGTTAACTAATACCACGTTGTTGATCGTTTCAATTAGAGCCCTGATGAAGCTGTAAATAAACGGCGAAATATTGGCAGTAAATAACAAGAGTTTTCCTACCAGACCCAAGCCGCATACCCGTTACCTAAATTCGGTTTTATATATATATATATATATATATATATATATATATATATATATATATATAGGAGAATTTTTAACGACCGTACATGTGAATAACTGTAGATAAAGTGCTAACGAGATTCTCGGTCAGATGATGATAAAAATTTGCAAATGTGTGAGGCGAAAGACAGAGACAGCTGAATATGGCAGACTGATGATTCTTAACAAAGATGAAACAGCTGTCTCTGTCTTTCGCCTCACACATTTGCAAATTTTTATCATCATCTGACCGAGAATCTCGTTAGCACTTTATCTACAGTTATTTATATATATATATATATATATATATATATATATATACTAGCTGACCCGACAGACATTGTCCTGTCTTAACTATGAATATTGAATTCGAATTTGTATAATTCATAAAATAAAATATTCAAAAACATAGTGTTTGTTATTGTAATGCTCTATGATACACAACATTCTTCGTTTTATTTTCTGCCAACGTATTAAAATCGATACCATAATCATGAATTGAGCAAAGTAACTACTGCGCTGCGCCGCCGTCCATGCATAGCCCTTTAAAATCAAGCAAGGTAACTGGTGACGAACGACGGCTCCGCTGCGCTGCGCTGTCGTCCGTGCATGGTCCATATATATTTATATATATATATTAAGGCAGATAACTGGTGACGACGACGTCCGTGTGTGGCCCATTAAAATTAAGCAAATAAACTGGTGCGTAGACCTTAAAAATTAAGCAAGGGTGACGAACGACGGCTCCGCTACGCTGCGCCGTCGTCCGTGCGTAGCCCTTAAAAATTAAGCAAGGTAACTGGTGACGAACGACGGCTCCGCTGTGAAGCGCCGTCGTCAATATGTAGCTTATTACTGGTGACGCTCATTAAAATTAAGCAAATAAACTGGTGACGAGCGACGGCTCCGCTGCGCTGCGCCGTCGTCCGTGTGTAACCTTTAAAAATTAAGAAAGGTAATTGGTGACGACGGCTCCGCTGCGCTGCGTCATCGTCAATACGTGGCTTAATACTGGTGACGAACGACGGCTTCACTGCGCTGCGCCGTCGTCCGTGTGTGGCCCATTGAAATTAAGCAAATAAAGTGGTGACGATAATGGCCGAAAACGGTTTAGGCTCTAATTTTTGAAATTCACGATCGCTTTAACGTGCAATTATTGTTTCAAAAATTCATAACTTTTTTAATAATCAACGGATTTGAACTAAATAACAACATTATTAAAGCTTAAGAATGTAAGAAGTGTTTTGTTAATAATAAAAACATCTATCGCCAGTTGAAATATTTTTTTTCGAATTTTTGAAATTCATGATCGCTTTAACGTGCAATTATTGCTTCAAAAATTCATAACTTTTTAATAATCAACGGATTTGAACTAAATAACAAAATCATTAAAGTTAAAGAATGTAAGAAGTGTATTGTTACTAATAAAAACATGTATAGGCAGTTGAAATATTTTTTTTAGAATTTTTAAAATTCATGATCGCTTTAACGTGCAATTATTGCTTCAAAAATTCATAACTTTTTTAATAACCAACGGATTTGAACTAAATAACAAAATTATTAAAGCTAAAGAATGTAAAAAGTGTATTGTTACTAATAAAAACATGTATCACCAGTTGAAATATTTTTTTTAGAATTTTTAAAATTCATGATCGCTTTAACGTGCAATTATTGCATCAAACATTCAAAACTTTTTTAATAATCAACGGATTTGAACTAAATAACAAAATCATTAAAGTTAAAGAATGTAAGAAGTGTATTGTTACTAATAAAAACATGTATCGCGAGTTGAAATATTTTTTTTGAATTTTTGAAATTCATAATCGCTTTAACGTGCAATTATTGCTTCAAAAATTCATAACTTTTTTAATAACCAACGGATTTGAACTAAATAACAAAATTATTAAAGCTAAAGAATGTAAAAAGTGTATTGTTACTAATAAAAACATGTATCGCCAGTTGAAATATTTTTTTTAGAATTTTTAAAATTCATGATCGCATTAACGTGCAATTATTGCATCAAAAATTCAAAACTTTTTTAATAATCAACGGATTTGAACTAAATAACAAAATCATTAAAGTTAAAGAATGTAAGAAGTGTATTGTTACTAATAAAAACATGTATCGCCAGTTGAAATATTTTTTTAGAATTTTTGAAATTCATAATCGCTTTAACGTGCAATTATTGCTTCAAAAATTCATAACTTTTTTAATAATCAACGGATTTGAACTAAATAACAAAATTATTAAAGCTTAAGAATTTAAAAAGTGTATTGTTAATAATAAAAACATCTATCGCCAGTTGAAATATTTTTTTTCGAATTTTTAAAATTCATGATCGCTTTAACGTGCAATTATTGCTTCAAAAATTCATAACTTTTTTAATAATCAACGGATTTGAACTAAATAACAAAATCATTGAAGTTAAAGAATGTAAGAAGTGTATTGTTACTAATAAAAACATGTATAGGCAGTTGAAATATTTTTTTTAGAATTTTTAAAATTCATGATCGCTTTAACGTGCAATTATTGCTTCAAAAATTCATAACTTTTTTAATAACCAACGGATTTGAACTAAATAACAAAATTATTAAAGCTAAAGAATGTAAAAAGTGTATTGTTACTAATAAAAACATGTATCGCCAGTTGAAATATTTTTTTTGAATTTTTGAAATTCATAATCGCTTTAACGTGCAATTATTGCTTCAAAAATTCATAACTTTTTTAATAATCAACGGATTTGAACTAAATAACAAAATTATTAAAGTTAAAGAATGTGAGAAGTGTATTGTTACTAATAAAAACATGTATCGGCAGTTGAAATTTTTTTTTTTTAGAATTTTTAAAATTCATCGTCGCTTTAACGTGCAATTAGTGCTTCAAAAATTCATAACTTTTTTAATAATCAACGGATTTGAACTAAATAACAAAATCATTAAAGTTAAAGAATGTAAGAAGTGTATTGTTACTAATAAAAACATGTATAGGCAGTTGAAATATTTTTTTTAGAATTTTAAAAATTCATGATCGCTTTAACGTGCAATTATTGCTTCAAAAATTCATAACTTTTTTAATAACCAACGGATTTGAACTAAATAACAAAATTATTAAAGCTAAAGAATGTAAAAAGTGTATTGTTACTAATAAAAACATGTATCGCCAGTTGAAATATTTTTTTTGAATTTTTGAAATTCATAATCGCTTTAACGTGCAATTATTGCTTCAAAAATTCATAACTTTTTTAATAATCAACGGATTTGAACTAAATAACAAAATTATTAAAGTTAAAGAATGTGAGAAGTGTATTGTTACTAATAAAAACATGTATCGGCAGTTGAAATTTTTTTTTTTTAGAATTTTTAAAATTCATCGTCGCTTTAACGTGCAATTATTGCTTCAAAAATTCATAACTTTTTTAATATCAACGGATTTGAACTAAATAACAAAATTATTAAAGTTAAAGAATGTAAGAAGTGTATTGTTACGAATAAAAACATGTATCGCCAGTTGAAATATTTTTTTAGAATTTTTAAAATTCATGATCGTTTTAACGTGCAATTATTGCTTCAAAAATTCATAACTTTTTTAATAATCAACGGATTTGAACTAAATAACAAAATTATTAAAGCTTAAGAATTTAAAAAGTGTATTGTTAATAATAAAAACATCTATCGCCAGTTGAAATATTTTTTTTCGAATTTTTAAAATTCATGATCGCTTTAACGTGCAATTATTGCTTCAAAAATTCATAACTTTTTTAATAATCAACGGATTTGAACTAAATAACAAAATCATTGAAGTTAAAGAATGTAAGAAGTGTATTGTTACTAATAAAAACATGTATAGGCAGTTGAAATATTTTTTTTAGAATTTTTAAAATTCATGATCGCTTTAACGTGCAATTATTGCTTCAAAAATTCATAACTTTTTTAATAATCAACGGATTTGAACTAAATAACAAAATCATTAAAGTTAAAGAATGTAAGAAGTGTATTGTTACTAATAAAAACATGTATAGGCAGTTGAAATATTTTTTTTAGAATTTTTAAAATTCATGATCGCTTTAACGTGCAATTATTGCTTCAAAAATTCATAACTTTTTTAATAACCAACGGATTTGAACTAAATAACAAAATTATTAAAGCTAAAGAATGTAAAAAGTGTATTGTTACTAATAAAAACATGTATCGCCAGTTGAAATATTTTTTTTGAATTTTTGAAATTCATAATCGCTTTAACGTGCAATTATTGCTTCAAAAATTCATAACTTTTTTAATAATCAACGGATTTGAACTAAATAACAAAATTATTAAAGTTAAAGAATGTGAGAAGTGTATTGTTACTAATAAAAACATGTATCGGCAGTTGAAATTTTTTTTTTTTAGAATTTTTAAAATTCATCGTCGCTTTAACGTGCAATTATTGCTTCAAAAATTCATAACTTTTTTAATATCACCGGATTTGAACTAAATAACAAAATTATTAAAGTTAAAGAATGTAAGAAGTGTATTGTTACGAATAAAAACATGTATCGCCAGTTGAAATATTTTTTTAGAATTTTTAAAATTCATGATCGTTTTAACGTGCAATTATTGCTTCAAAAATTCATAACTTTTTTAATAATCAACGGATTTGAACTAAATAACAAAATTATTAAAGCTTAAGAATTTAAAAAGTGTATTGTTAATAATAAAAACATCTATCGCCAGTTGAAATATTTTTTTTCGAATTTTTAAAATTCATGATCGCTTTAACGTGCAATTATTGCTTCAAAAATTCATAACTTTTTTAATAATCAACGGATTTGAACTAAATAACAAAATCATTGAAGTTAAAGAATGTAAGAAGTGTATTGTTACTAATAAAAACATGTATAGGCAGTTGAAATATTTTTTTTAGAATTTTTAAAATTCATGATCGCTTTAACGTGCAATTATTGCTTCAAAAATTCATAACTTTTTTAATAATCAACGGATTTGAACTAAATAACAAAATCATTAAAGTTAAAGAATGTAAGAAGTGTATTGTTACTAATAAAAACATGTATAGGCAGTTGAAATATTTTTTTTAGAATTTTTAAAATTCATGATCGCTTTAACGTGCAATTATTGCTTCAAAAATTCATAACTTTTTTAATAACCAACGGATTTGAACTAAATAACAAAATTATTAAAGCTAAAGAATGTAAAAAGTGTATTGTTACTAATAAAAACATGTATCGCCAGTTGAAATATTTTTTTTGAATTTTTGAAATTCATAATCGCTTTAACGTGCAATTATTGCTTCAAAAATTCATAACTTTTTTAATAATCAACGGATTTGAACTAAATAACAAAATTATTAAAGTTAAAGAATGTGAGAAGTGTATTGTTACTAATAAAAACATGTATCGGCAGTTGAAATTTTTTTTTTTTAGAATTTTTAAAATTCATCGTCGCTTTAACGTGCAATTATTGCTTCAAAAATTCATAACTTTTTTAATATCACCGGATTTGAACTAAATAACAAAATTATTAAAGTTAAAGAATGTAAGAAGTGTATTGTTACTAATAAAAACATGTATCGCCAGTTGAAATATTTTTTTAGAATTTTTAAAATTCATGATCGTTTTAACGTGCAATTATTGCTTCAAAAATTCATAACTTTTTTAATAATCAACGGATTTGAACTAAATAACAAAATCATTAAAGTTAAAGAATGTAAGAAGTGTATTGTTACTAATAAAAACATGTATAGGCAGTTGAAATATTTTTTTTAGAATTTTTAAAATTCATGATCGCTTTAACGTGCAATTATTGCTTCAAAAATTCATAACTTTTTTAATAACCAACGGATTTGAACTAAATAACAAAATTATTAAAGCTAAAGAATGTAAAAAGTGTATTGTTACTAATAAAAACATGTATCGCCAGTTGAAATATTTTTTTTGAATTTTTGAAATTCATAATCGCTTTAACGTGCAATTATTGCTTCAAAAATTCATAACTTTTTTAATAATCAACGGATTTGAACTAAATAACAAAATTATTAAAGTTAAAGAATGTGAGAAGTGTATTGTTACTAATAAAAACATGTATCGGCAGTTGAAATTTTTTTTTTTTAGAATTTTTAAAATTCATCGTCGCTTTAACGTGCAATTATTGCTTCAAAAATTCATAACTTTTTTAATATCACCGGATTTGAACTAAATAACAAAATTATTAAAGTTAAAGAATGTAAGAAGTGTATTGTTACTAATAAAAACATGTATCGCCAGTTGAAATATTTTTTTAGAATTTTTAAAATTCATGATCGTTTTAACGTGCAATTATTGCTTCAAAAATTCATAACTTTTTTAATAATCAACGGATTTGAACTAAATAACAAAATTATTAAAGATTAAGAATTTAAAAAGTGTATTGTTAATAATAAAAACATCTATCGCCAGTTGAAATATTTTTTTTCGAATTTTTAAAATTCATGATCGCTTTAACGTGCAATTATTGCTTCAAAAATTCATAACTTTTTTAATAATCAACGGATTTGAACTAAATAACAAAATCATTGAAGTTAAAGAATGTAAGAAGTGTATTGTTACTAATAAAAACATATATCGCGAGTTGAAATATTTTTTTAGAATTTTTGAAATTCATAATCGCTTTAGCGTGCAATTATTGCTTCAAAAATTCATAACTCTTTTAATAATCAACGGATTTGAACTAAATAACAAAATTATTAAAGCTAAAGAATGTAAGACGTGTATTGTTACTAATAAAAACATGTATCGCCAGTTGAAATATTTTTTTTTTAATTTTTGAAATTCATGATCGCTCTAACATGCAATTATTGCTTCAAAAATTCATAATTTTTTTTAATAATCAACCAATTTGAACTAAATGGCAAAATTATTTAAAAAATTCTCAACCGCGCATAGAATCTTCCTCAGAATATTTTAATTCGTAACACCACCGCGAGCGACATTCCAACCACCAAGAGATGGCGCGCGTATTATAAATCAATCGTTATCACCAATGTATGTATTTAAAGCCGACTTAATTGTTCATCGGATGCAAGTGTTGCAATTGAGCTCAGTGCAGCATTTGCTGTTAATATTTTGTTTATATTTTTTTTTATAATTTCAGCTACTTATTTATTTACATTTATTGATACGAATCTACAGGGTAAGCCCATTAAAACCCATTAATAACCGTCGGCGCAAATAATGGAAAAGGAATAACTGATCGAGCGGTCGATCGCCGAGAGTAAAAAATTATTAAAGTACTAAAATCGCTATTAAAAAATAGGGGTTGGTAGTAGAAGGGTGAAAATTTATGGTTGTATGTATTTCTTAATGCCGAATCATAAAAAAATTAAAATTAAAAATTTTGTCCAAAAAATAAAAATAAAAAATTTGCGGTGGACCAGCCTTATCACTTAGGGGTATGAAAAATAGTTTACGACCTATTCTCAGATCCACTCAATATACACACAAAATTTTATAAGAATCGGTCAAGCCGTTTCGGAGGAGTTTTGTTACAAACACTGTGACACGAAAATTTTATATATTAGATATTATAATAATTTCGCAGGGTGTCCTCTTAGGCACGTTGCACAACTTTGCCATGGTGTATCTAGATGATATTATAGTTTTCTCCAGAACACCCCAAGAGCATCTACGGCACCTGGAGCTCGTGTTCGAGAGGCTGGACCAGTTCGACCTGCGACTAAGTGTGGATAAGTGTTCGTTCGGTAAGGAGTCTCTGGAATATCTCGGTCGTATGGTACACATAACTCAAACACGACCGCTCCGGGAAGCACCTTACGCAGATTCAGGTCCATGCGGTGCCTAGGACACGTCGGCAATTCCGCAAATTCCTTGGGTTCTACAGCTGGGTCCAACAGTACATCCAATGATTTTAAAGCATACTGGTACCAGTGAACGACCTGACCGCCACCACTCGACAATTCCGTTGGACCGCAGCCGCCACCAAGAAATCACACAACAGCCACTTCACTTTCACCGCCCCCTGCCAGACCTCTTATCCACTGTACAAACGGACGCTTCACAAGTGAGAATTTCATCAGTGCTGTACCAAACGGACAACGACGGATCGCGCCAGATTATCTCATGGGACTTGGCGAAAATAAACGAGACAGAGAAGCGGTACCACATAAACGAGCAGGGGTGCTTGGCGCTCGTGTGGACCTTAAAGCGGTACCACCCTCTCCCCGAGGGTCGCCATTTTTGCTATGTTGAATAGTGGAAAACACGGGAACGCGGGCAAAAAAAAATCTGAAAAAATTCACGGTGTTTAGGGACAAGTAGACGAACATTTTGACGTAGTCAGGAGGCCAACTTCTATTTCGAAAAAAAATCTCTCATCTAAACATGACATTTAGTCAAACTCATGGCAAGGGTTTTTGATGGGTGCTGTGGATCTGCATGACAATGCAGTGGCGAATTACCGCATTAAGTGCAACGGAAAAAAATGGTGGTGGCCACTGTTTACTAATGCAATAAACAGCATTATGGTAAACAGTTGGGAGCTGTATCGACTGGCAAACGGCAAGAAAATGAGCCAACTCAATTTTAAATTAGACTTTTGGCAGTAGAAGACCAAGGAACACCATTGGGGAGTGTGCCATCAGAAGTGTGGAAAGACAATGTTGGACATATAATAATTGTGATATAATTAAGCCAAGAAGCGATTGAGGTGTAAAGTCTGCAAATCCCATACAATTTATTTATGTAAAAAATGTCATGTGCATTTGCACTCAGAATGTTTCAACCAATATCATGTTTGAGTTTTTATGCCCCTATGCGCCAATGGTGAGTATACGCACCATTCAAATTTTATTATAAACAATTTTCTTTTGTTCAAATTTTTAATAAATATTTCGTAATGAACACCATAATAACTAGTTTTATTTAATAAAAATACCAAATAACAATTATTTCTATGCTTGGCCAAAGATGGGTTAAATGGTACATTGTTCAACATATTTTTATTACTTCTGAGGTGGATTCTGGTATAAACGTAAATTAAATTAATGATACATTTACAATTTTTAATTCTTTAATAAATATTCCTTTACGATTTTTCTCTAAAATGAATAGGGGAGCTAATAATTACACATATTTAATTTTACATGTTAAATCCCTATGTTCGCCCCTTATCCCAGACACTCGGTATATATTCAATTTAGTCCTATGCGGCACATACCCCTGGAGATATATACTGACAAGTTGAAACTTGCTTCACATTACGGATGCAGTTTTATTCAGTTGCTATTGAGTCTACAATGTCGCGCCATACGCAAAACATTCCGCTGAAAAGTTAAAATCGGTCTCAGAAGTGCCTAGTGAAAACTGTAATAGTGAAAGTGATTACAGTAAAAGTGACGAGGTATCTGTTAAAATTGATTGCGACAATGACGGCGAGGTTGGTAATGAAGATAATAATTATAACTAATTATACCAATGAAGAGAGCGACGATTGTGATGACCCATTTGGGTCAGATGATTCAGTACAGTAAACTACAATCCAGAAGATGAAGAATTTAGTGACAGTGATAGCATGGTTAGTGATAGTGACTATGACATAGTGTGATGGTTTTTATATAGGGTTCTTTAGTATTGCCTGGGAACCGTGGGTTACTCCGCGATGCTGCCAGAGAGGGGTTACTTCTTCTGTTATTGTTAGTCGAAATTACTAAATCGGATTCTTTACGTTGGTTTTTATTTCTCGTTTATAACAATTTACAGACTTAACCGAAAAACTATCGTTGTTCTTCGACCGGAGCTTAGAAGAGAAGTGTTGTTAATGTCATGTGTTCGGTCGAAGTACAAAAATCGAGGCGGGCGCACGTGATCAGAGACTCGTTTAGCTGTGGTCAAAGTATTATTTATTGATGGTCAAAGTATTATTTATTGATTGATAATTGAATGGTCTTCATGATCGGTGCGTCCGTCTCGGGTACATATAGATAATACATTTTACACTATTAGAACCTTTATAACGGTAATAAATAATGCGGATTATTACATAGCAGTAGTAAGAGTAAATATAATCATGAGTAACATAATTGGCATCCGCATGACTTCCTAAATTAAACATAGATATTAAAAATAGATTGGTGATTACAATTACTATGTAAATAATATTAATGGTTTATCTAAAACAGAAAGACATGAAAACATATAATAATAATGATAGAATAATTAAATGCATATTAAATGTATAGAACACTAATAGTAGAATAATTAAATATATATAAGAATAATAATAATGAATAAAGTGAGTGGAGTACGTTACACTCCCCCCCTTAGAGAGAAAAAAAAATTATTTTATATAACTTTTTTTTTCAAAAATAAATGAAAAATCTTACTATAAAGGAACCATTAAAAATGTTATTAATCATTACGAAATCTGGCTATAATTCTTTGACTACGTCTAAGTTCTGGAGCGGCTTCGCCATTAAAAGCATTAGGTTCATTGTTTGCAATTTGGATTTGATCGGCAAGTTGGTTCAATGGTATAGCAGCAGGGGTTACATTGCGCGAAATTTTTTGTTTGTAAAACGTAGATAGTTTTTTGTAGCATTTGAATAAAAAGAAAATGAGAATCAGCAAGGATAATAGGTAAGCTAAATAGGAAGGTGAAGTCATAGAAAGTTGAGAGTCTTTCGAGATATTGTCCGATAGTTTTACAATATCATCAAGTTTGTGACTAGCAGTGATCAAATTATTCTCATCGACCTGAGTTAATGGAATTGGAATCAGATGGCTGATATTTAGTTTCGGAATTTTGTCGCAACAATTGTCGACTAAAATGTTATACGAAGGCAAGGTAAATGTTAATTCACTCTCAAAGTAACTGGAGGACGAGGTTAAAGTGCTTGTACCTGTGTACGCTTTGCAGTTTGGAGCTAGGGTTAAAATTCCAGCATTACTCAATAGAATGTCGGTACTAACGGTGTTTTTACAGGTAAGGGTAACTAGTAATTCTTTGGGAAGGATAAAAAGCCATGAATTTCTTTGTTCAAGACCTTTCCAATAAGCAGAAATAAATTTGATGATTCTTGTATCACAACTTTTGGAGATTTTTGAGTTTAATAATATGTTTGATTCACAACTGGGTTGATTAGCCTGAAACAATTGCTCTTTTTAGTCTATTATAATGTACTAAATGCTCTTTATTCTTTATTTTCAACGTATAATTAACATTTGAATTAATTTCTACAATTTCGTAGGGACCGGAATATCGGGGTGCCAGTTTCTTTGAAGTGTTTGGTTTGTTGAGGTTGTCTTCCAAATAAACTAAATCGCCAATTTGAAAACGAGAATGATTCGCTTTTTTATCGTAATAAGTTTTATTGGTAATTTTTGAATTTAAAATATGTTTTCTAGCAATATCATGAGATCGTTGGAACCGAATTTTCAATTCATCTAAATAGTCGTCATAGGTATATTTAAATTCTGGGGTTCTGGTTAGGCTTGAGGGTAGGTCAGGTTTATAACCGAACATTAATTCGAAAGGTGTGAATTTTGTGGTTGTGTGTACGCTTGTGTTGTATGCGAACATTGCAAAATCTAGAAAGTTATCCCAATCGGTTTGATCATGTACGTAATGTTTTAGGTAATCGGCCAGGGTAAGGTGGCTCCTTTCTAGGGCGCCGTTGGTTTGGGGGTGATAAGCTGTTGTAGTAATGTTTTTTATTTGAAATAATTTCGAAATTTGTTTCATAAGAGTGGAAACGAACTCGGGGCCGTTATCTGTTAAAATGTACTTTGGGATGCCGAATTTGCAAATGACATTGTTAACAAAAATCTTAGCAATGGTAAGGGCTTCGTGATTGGGGATTGCAAAAGCTAGCGAGAACTTGCTCAGGTCATCCTGAAGTGTTAGGATGAAACGGTTGCCATCTTCTGTTATAGGTAAGGGACCTACAATATCGAGGAATAGTTTTTCTAAAGGTTTACAGGATGTAGTCGTGATTTCCATTGGTGCACGGTTTTTTCGCCGTACTAATTTTTTTGTTTGACACGATTGGCACTGTTTGATATAATTATCAATATCCTTTTTCATAGTTTTCCACAGGAAATGCTGTTTTATCTTTTTATAAGTTTTATGAAATCCTGTGTGTCCTGAGCTGGGTACATCATGATTCTCTTTTAGAATTGTTGGTATTTCATGCGGGGAAGGTGTTATGATAGTATTTAGGTGGACGTGGACTGTTATATTGGATGATTTAAAAATGTAACGCAGGATAGAACGAATTTTATGCCATTCCAATTTGTCAAATGAATTTTGAATTTTGGGTATACTAAAATTTTCTATATTATTTTCTAATAAAAGGTTTCTTAAGAGGATAAAAACGTTGTAAATATCTTCGTATGTAGGTTGTTCCCAGAAATGGTCCTTATAAACAAGGTAAGCTATCAGGTTTTTGTTATGTTCAAAGGTATGAATGGCAGGTATTAATAACTCCTTCAGTTTTAATTTGTCAAAGTGATAAAAGTCCTTAGGATAATTCTCTACTTCTTCTAAGTCGGCAGAAATTAAGATAGCTTTACCATAGCGTGACGTTGAGATATTACTTTGGTGTTCAATTATGTTATTCGCGGCAATGACTGTGGTTTCGAGTTTCCTTAGGAAATTTTGATAGGATTCTTGTTCCTGATGATTAACGGTTGGGTCGTTACCAGAAATATTTAAGGAATTGGTTTCTACTAAAGGTTCGAAATGATCGAGAAGGTGTCGTAGGTGAATTTTGTTATCACTATCTCCAAAAACAAAGAATTCGTTGATTTTTATATGTACACAAATGGAGATATTGAGGGTAGAGGCTGCGACTTTAATTATATCATCTGTTGCCCATGCATTCGGAGTAGCGAGGTCGGCTTTTGCTTCATTTGGAGACAGACATGTCTCTAGGTATTTAGAAGTAAGGAGCAGCGTTTTTAGGTTTTCTATGCTATCAAGATGGGGTAGTAGTTTAATGAGAGAATGGTAGAAACAATTACCATCGGGTGGTACCGGTACGGTGACCATTGTTAAATGAGGTTCGATACAAAAGGAAGAAAAACGGTAGTTACCTGAATTGGGTAAAGTGGAAAATATTTTTAAAACATTTTGTTTCGGTTGGGCTCGGTTTATTACGATAGGACATTCCGAGTTTAAGTTTTCTGATTTGTTTAACGAGATTTTAGTATCAGGAACCACAGATGTCAGATTGTCACCTGGATTATCAGAGTCTTTTAACGACAAGTTATTTGAGGGTTCTGTGACAAAGATAAATATTTTTATTCTAAAATTACCTTGAAAAATATACTTGATCATTGGTAGTACAATACTGTAATCTAAAAGATCTAAACCGCAGCCTAGTCGCGGCATAGCAAGTTTATAAATTTTATTGTCTTCGCAAAATAGTTTTAGGTTCATCAAAGATCTAAAAAGGTCATAATAAGTGGGTTTATCGAAAAAATATTGTTTAGTTACTAAATAGAATACATATCTTAGGTGAAATTTCAAATAAGCAAACGAATGCAACTGTGCGTTCTGTGCTCTAAGGTCAGTCAATTTTGAGAATCTCTTACGAAATTCTAAGGCCAATCCAGCTCCTAACTTTAGATCTTGGCTGACACAATGACATAAAGAGAAGTCATCTTCAGCATCGAATAAATTACCATAAATTTCTACAACATTGTTATTAATAATATTATTTCCTTTCCTGTTTTTTTCGAAAGTGCACCAGTCATCCTCTGGTAAAATCCTGCTTAATGAATCCGCGTTCTTATTAGCTTTTCCAGGTTTATATTCCACGTAGTATTCATATTCCTCTAGCGTCAGTCTCCATCTTAGCAATCGGGAACTGGGGTCCTTGACATTGTCCAAATACTTCAGTGCGATATGGTCGGAAATCACCTTGAATTTCCGTCCGAAGAGGTAGGGTCGGAAATGTTTGACGGCTGAAACGATTGCGAGAAGCTCCTTTGATGACACATCATAGTTTTGTTCAGCCCTATTAAGAGTCCTACTGTAATAAGCAACTGGTAGATTCCTATCTTTTGGTCCTTGCGAAAGTACAGCTCCTACTGCATAATTGGACGCGTCCGTTGTCAAGGTAAATTCTTGTTCGAAATTCGGGAATTGTAGCACAGGTTGTGTACAAAGTAGTTCTTTTAACGTCTCAAAGGCATCCTGTTGTAGACTAGTCCACATGAATTTAGAATTTTTCTTCAGCAGTTTCGTCAATGGTTGTGCGAGCCTACTGAAATTAGGAACAAAACGTCGGTAATAACCTGCGAGTCCTAAAAAAGATTTAATGTCCTTAGGGTTTCTTGGCACGGGAAAATTTTCAACACAGGAGGTCTTCTTTGGGTCTGGCCGGACTCCATTTTCCGTAATTAAATGTCCTAGGTAAACTACCTCATGTCTTAAGAATTGACATTTCTTTGGTTCGACTCTTAAGTTATGTCGATCGAGTCTATCAAAAACTTCTCGAATTTTCTTTATGTGATTTTGTAAGTTGTCGGAGAAGATGACTATATCATCTAGATACACAAAACATCGATGATTATTTTGTAAACCTGATAAGGCTAAATTCATCAATCTCTGAAAGGTAGCAGGTGAATTTTTCAATCCGAAAGGCATCCTATTGAACTCGAAGTGTCCCTGCGGAACACTGAATGCTGTCTTTGGTGCATCGCGTGGGTGCATCTTGATTTGATGAAAACCTGAGGTAAGGTCGAGAGTGGTAAAGTATTTAGCACTTCCTAGTTCATCTAGAATTTCTTCGATGTTTGGTAAAGGATAGGCGTCGCCGATGGTTATTTCGTTTAACTTACGATAGTCGATGACCAACCGCCATCGTTTGTTACCCTCGGAGTCGCTTTTCTTGGGAACAATCCATACAGGTGAATTCCAGGGGCTTTGCGAAGGTTTAATAATATTCTGACGAAGCATCGACTCCACTTGTTCGTCGACGACGGGTTTTAAAGCCGGAGGGTACCTATATGTTTTTGTATTTATGGGCATATCCGTTTTAGTGTGAATTTCGTGATGACCTAGGTCGGTCGATGTTAAAACATCTCCTTCCAGGTAAAATATGTGATTATATTCAAGACATAGTTCTGTCAAAGCGGTTTTTTCTTCTGAGTTAAGGTGGTCGCATTGTAAAGTATCCACTAGAGTTGTCAGCCGATTTTTATTTATATTAGGGAAATCAGTATCGGGAATTAGAGTAGGATTGAAAACTTCTGTCCTCCTTACATTTACAGGTTCGATTGTTGCATAAAAATGATCGATTATTACATCCTCAGGGGACATATTTAAAACAGTAGTGATCGCCTTGTTGTCTTTGACTACCACTAGACTACGACAAAAAATTACGTCTTGACAGATTTCCATATTATTTATAATTCCTTCATTTATTTCAGGGTTATTGATTGTTACTGACACGACCGTTTCGGATCGAGCTTTTAGAGTTATTTTATTTTTTAATTGGTTTGAGTTAGCGAAATGTTGATCATTGCAAGGAAGGCAGGGTTGGGAAATGTTTTCAATATTATTAATGGCTTCGTGTTTAAAAATAGTATTACTATCAGGATTAGGTAAGGTTAGGTTGGCATTCGTTAAAGGGTCAGGGTTAGTTATGTTATTATTATAGTTTGAGTTAATTAAATCATGAGGATTAGTGGGATTATTGTTAATAAGTGTTTTGTTGTTTCTGTGAGCAGGATTAAAATCAATTTCGTTAATTTGATTTGGGAAATTATTGAGTTTATCATGATGGTTAGGATTTATTTTAAAATTATTGTTAGAGTTAATTTTGTTCTGGAAATTAGTAAAATTATTTTTTATAAGTACTTGATGATTTTTGTTAGTTTTGTTAGTTTTGTTAGTTTCATTAATTGGAAAATCATCCTGTTGATTAGAAGAAATTTTACGTTCATTATGTTGACGGGAATTACTATTAATAGGTAAATAATTTTTATTATCATTAGGATTATAAACGATTTCATTATTATTGTTAGAGGAATTGTTAAATTCTCTATTAGGCATGGGATCCATTTTGTTATTATTATTAATATTAGTTGTATCGGAAGAATATGTAGGATTATCATTAATAGGTGGATGTGTATTGAGGTGATTAAGATCAATTTCGTTATTTGCGTAATTATCAGAAAATTTTATTCTATACTTTGGGATAGTTTTAATTTCTACAATTCGTTCTGAACTTACGAGTTCACTAGTTTTATTGTTATCTTTTGCATTGAAATTAGAAATAAAAAGATCATCACCCGAAAGGCGAGATGAATTCAGAAATTTACTTACAATATTTTTTCTATTTGTCCGCACAATTGTTTGTGGTGAAATGTTAGTTTTATTTTTATTGATCTTAATGTTGTGATCTCGTTGACAAGGGATAGGAATTTTAATATGATTATTATTTTGACTTGTGTTATAATCAATGTTAGTTTTATCGTCCTTCGAATGATCCGAATTACCTGATGATTGACTTAAAACCTTATGTATATTATCATTGATTTCGTTATTATTGCTACAGTTTTGAGCGATTTTGCTAGTTTTGTTAGGAGAATTTAGAAATTCAGAATTTTTATTACAAATAGGAATTTTAAGATGATTATTGCCATTATTTAGATCAAAATCAGGAACAGAACTATCATTACTCGAATGATCCGAGTCATTTAATGAAGTTAAGGATCTCTGGATAACATACAGAGGTAGGTAATTGTTCCCAATAAAAAGTTTTTTCTCTTGATAACAGATTTTGCTATTTACCTTGAGTAAGAAATCGTTACCAAGAATACCATCTTGTTTTATAGGGAATGAATCGGGAACTACATGAAAAATGTGAGAGATAACCTGATCGTTAATGATAACATTAAATGTACAATAACATTTTGTTTTATATGGTTCATTGGAATTATTTATACCTCGTAAGGTAATAAGATTGTCAAGGTGACAAGGTACGTGACGTTTCAACTTCGATAATTTTATTAACGAAACTTCTGAACCTGTGTCTAATAAAAATGAAGGGTCATTAATTAATTCGGGAATAGTTAATATAGTATAGGTTGATGCAGCTAATAAATTCAACGTATAAATTCGGCTTGTACTGTTGTCGACGACCGGGGTGTTGCCTCCGCCTCGGTCGATAACGAGTTTAAAGAAGCTTGTTGTTTGGACATTTGATAAGAAGTGTTTGGGGTGTTTGATCGATTAAATTGATCTGGAGAATTAACATAGCGTGAATTTTGCGGTTTATTATGATAATTTTGGAAGTTATTTCTGTTGTTTTGAGAAGGTGAGTTGTAATTTCGTGTGTTTTGGTCGTGGAAATCTGGGCGGTTTTGATTAAACCTCGGAATATTCGAATTTGAAAAATTACGATTAGAATTATGTTGGTTAGTCACATTGTTTGGGAATTGGGAATTTCTATTAGAATAATTTTGTAGCGAATCTTGATATTGTTTTTTTCGACATTCGTTTATAGAGTGTCCTCCCTTTTTGCAATAATGACACTGTATATTAAAATTAATAGGTCGTGACTTGTGGGTTTCAGGGTAATTTTGATTTGGTACATGATTTAAAGAATTGAATCTGCAATTTGATGTGACATGGGAGTTTTTGTTACAAATGTGACAAAATTTTGTTGAATTAATAAGATCAGGTGTAAGTTTTGTGTTAATATATTCCTCATTAGTTGCATAGCTAATTGCTTCTTCTAAAGTGGTGGGTTTCATCGCTCTTACCAAGAAATTTAACTGACCTTTTAGACCAGTAAGAAAAACACTAAGAACTTGTGCATTAACCATTTGAAGTTGCGCTTCACGCGCCTCTTGAGTTAAAGTTCTGGGTAGAGTGAGTATTAAATTTTGACGACATTTTTCAACACGTAATCCGAAATCAGAAACGATTTCGCTAGGTTTTTGAATACATAAATTTAAATCTGCTAAAACGGCACTGTAACTTCGTTTTATTGAAAAATTATCACGTAAAAATGTTTTTAAATCATCCCACGTGTCAATTTGTCTACTCCTAGTACAGCGGCCAGCGTCGCCAATTATTTTATTTTTTATAGCAATTAATAACTGTGGTTTTTGAGCGTCGGGAACTAACTGGATTGCGTCACTACATTGATTTATAAAATCTTCTAAATTATTATGAGGTGATAATTTAGAGTTGTCAAACCTGGTGTCAATTAGGATATTAAATGCAAAATTTAACATAGTCAGATCATTGTTTGCCATTGTAACGATAAAAAGTAATAATAAAAGTGAGAGAAAAAAAAAAAATATATATAGAAAGTAATTAAATGGTTGGTTCCGTAATAGTAAGAAAATTCGACTTACAAAAAAAATATATATAATGGTGACATCATGCGTCTCTAGTTGTCGGTTTCGGCTGGTGGACTCGATCCTCTCGGACTCGACTTCGATGAGGCGTCTCGGTTCTCTCCTCAGTACCTGCACGTCTCCTCCAGGTGGTCTATTCCGGCTGGTGGACTCGTTCCTCTCGGACTCGACTTCGATGTGGGGTCTCGGTTCTCTCCTCAGTACTTGCACGTCTCCTCCAGGTGGTCTATTCCGGCTGGTGGACTCGTTCCTCTCGGACTCGACTTCGATGTGGGGTCTCGGTTCTCTCCTCAGTACCTGCACGTCTGCTCCAGGTGGTCTACTTCAGCTGGTGGCTTGGTCCTCTCGAACTCGTCTCTGACGGCGGTGTACATACACAGATTTCAATTTCCAGACAATCCTACCGTCGACTGCGCCAATTTTGTGATGGTTTTTATATAGGGTTCTTTAGTATTGCCTGGGAACCGTGGGTTACTCCGCGATGCTGCCAGAGAGGGGTTACTTCTTCTGTTATTGTTAGTCGAAATTACTAAATCGGATTCTTTACGTTGGTTTTTATTTCTCGTTTATAACAATTTACAGACTTAACCGAAAAACTATCGTTGTTCTTCGACCGGAGCTTAGAAGAGAAGTGTTGTTAATGTCATGTGTTCGGTCGAAGTACAAAAATCGAGGCGGGCGCACGTGATCAGAGACTCGTTTAGCTGTGGTCAAAGTATTATTTATTGATGGTCAAAGTATTATTTATTGATTGATAATTGAATGGTCTTCATGATCGGTGCGTCCGTCTCGGGTACATATAGATAATACATTTTACACTATTAGAACCTTTATAACGGTAATAAATAATGCGGATTATTACATAGCAGTAGTAAGAGTAAATATAATCATGAGTAACATAATTGGCATCCGCATGACTTCCTAAATTAAACATAGATATTAAAAATAGATTGGTGATTACAATTACTATGTAAATAATATTAATGGTTTATCTAAAACAGAAAGACATGAAAACATATAATAATAATGATAGAATAATTAAATGCATATTAAATGTATAGAACACTAATAGTAGAATAATTAAATATATATAAGAATAATAATAATGAATAAAGTGAGTGGAGTACGTTACAATAGATTCCAATGTAGATTACAGTGGTGCAACAACTCCCATTACAGACAACAGTAATGTTTGGAAGGACATTACAACTTTGATTTAATGACTGAGCAATGTACACTAGACCCCGAAACAATAATAATAATAATAATAATATATTTATTTGCAACCAAAATATATAATATCTACAAATCAATAGAAAAAGAAAATAGAGAAAAGTACATTTTGATTAAGCAAGTAGGACTAAAAACAACTAAAGTTGATCTACGTTTTAGCCCTAGGAATACGATAGAATTACATTATATTCGTTTTACATAAATAATAATTCCAAAACAAGACCCAAATTAACACTATTAACACTATAAAAAAAACCAATTGACATTTTTAAATACTTAGTAGATGAGGAGGTTCTTGATCTAATCGTCAATGAGACAAATGTGTACGCCACACAACAATTAAACAAACCACATTGTATTAAATCTAGGACAAATTCCTGGACCAATACAGACAAAAACGAAATTATACATTTTTTGGGAATTACGATTGCTATGGGTTTGACCCAAATTCCTTCAATAAACTGTACTGGTTTAAAGACCCTCTGTACCATAACGAACTTATTTCTTCAGTTTTGTCAAGGGATAGGTACCTTATCTGAAATTTCTTAATTTTGAAATTAATGAAACTGCAAATGTTCAAAATAGATTACACAAAATAGAGAGGCTTCTCTTTATGTTGCTTCAAAATTATAGGAAGATTTACAATTCAGGACAAGTATTTGTGATCTATGGTACCCTTTTAAGGAAGGCTTCATTTTCGACAGTACATTCCTAATAAAACGCACAAATGCGACGTTGTTATATAAATTTTGCACTGCGAATGGGTATACTTATAATTTGAAAGTTTACGCTGGAAAAGAGGGGAGTTGGGACATGTTAATTCAATTGTATTGAAGCTTCTGGACTCGGTTAATCCAAAAGATGGAAGATATTTATTTGCTGAAAAATAATTTATTGCGGCACATTAAGGCAAAATAGAAAAGGGGTTCCTAAAACATTTCCGCAAAATATGAAAAAAAATGGGCCCCCCACTTTCGATTTTTTTGAAAAAAAGTGTTGCTCCAGAAAGCCCTTAGCTAGCTCCAGCTAGCTCCACAAAAATTAGAGCTGGCTCCAAAAAGGTAAAAAAGTTATGGGGGTTTGAAATTTGGCGGGACCAAGTTGACGTTTGCCCCCCACTTTTGATTTTTTAACTTTTTTTTTAAGATTTAGATTCCTCAGACCTAGCTCCAGCAGGCTCCATCAATTTTAAAGCTAGCTCCACCCCACAACCCCTAAAAAGTTACAAAAACAGTTTTCACCCTAGCCTCCCACTTCAATATTTTTTACTTAATTTTAAGTAATTTTATAGATTAAAGCTAGCTCCAGCCGAATATGTAAAAAATTTTGGAAAAAAGAATACGGATAAAAAGATATAAGGGTTTTAATTATAAGACGTGAGCTTTCCTGAATCCTGTGTGCGCATTCCCAATTGTGTGATCATATTATAACGTTAAATGCGAATTTTCGGTTAAATCCAACGGAGTTGGTGCCAATTACCAATTACATTATTATATACGGTAATAAGGGTTCCTTAAATATTGCATTACCATCATTTAGGCCTTAGGGCTGTCCTTGAAATAAATATTCAACTTATAAACAATTCGTATATTTGATAAATTATTAATTAATTGTTTGAAATATATATTGAAAATTAAAATTTAGTCAAATGTGTGTGTTGAATCAAAAGGATGGCAAATATTGTAAATTAATAAGACAGTGGCGTAGTGAGTGATTAATTGAGTCATGTGAAATTATTGCCAATTTCAACGTAACTTGGTACACGTACTATTTATAATCTGAAAAAAAAACAATGTGAGGGTAAAACAGCCACAGCATCTCTGGGGGTGGAGTGGGCTAGGGGTGGCATGCGAAAATATTGTCAAATTCAACGAAACTTGGTACACGTACTATTTATAACCTGTAAAAAAATAATGTGAGGTAAAATAACCCTAGAATCTTAGGGGTTGGTGTGTGCTAGGAGTGGCATGCGAAACTGTTGTCAAATTCAAGAAAGTTTTCTTGAATTTGACAACAGTTTCACGTACACGTACCATTTATAACCTGGAAAAAAATAATGTGAGGGTAAAACAGCCCTAGCATCTCAGGGGTGGAGTTAGCTAGGGGTGGTGGGCCAAAATATTGTCAAATTCAACGAAACTTGGTACACGTACTATTTATCTATTTATAACCTGGAGAAAAATAATGTGAGGATAAAATAGCCCTAGCATCTCAGGGGGGTGGAATGGGCTAGGGGTTGCATGCGGAAATATTATCAAATTCAACGAAACTTGGTACACTTCCAATTTACAACCCGGAAAGAAACTGTGTGAGGGTGAAACAGTAAATTGGTAAGTCGATTTACTCCATTATCTAACTAGTGCAGCGAAGAGATAAACTAGTCCGAAACCGATCTCCTATCGCGACAACCAAGAATTTCAGCAAAAATTGTAAAATAAAAATTTAATTGTTTTACTGTTTTTCATATAACTATAAATCGATTATTAATTATTCTACTGAGCTATAGAAGACGGGAGGTGAGATGCAGGACCCTGTATATTAATTAAAAACTAACAAAATATAAATAATCGCTTTAGAAATTTAGGAGATCTATAAGTATATTAAGTATTACAAACTGATAAACATTCATTCAAACTGGAGAAATGACAATAATACAAAATATTTATATAGTACAATCGGGCAGAGGTGACAGTGACTCATCGCTCCATGTTGCTTGAATTAAGTTTCTAGTAAACGTATGTCCATAAAATAATTCGATTCAGCATAGGCGGGAAATTAAAAAATTCTCGAGCTTGCAAATATTTTCCCGACGAAACTTTGCGAGTGCAATTTTCGGCAATCGGTAAAGACAACTGGAAATTGGTCATTAAATTTAACCTTTTTATTAATGACATGGATACAATCAATTCTGCACTTAACTAAATCGAAATAGGAAACGGTCGAAACTAGATACAAGCACGTGAATTTTGAGGTTAGAATAGATGAGAAAAGACATACGTTGCACTTAGCCCTTGAATTTACATATCGACATACGTTTCGTATTTCATTTCGTTTTTCTTAAGCATGCGAACGAGTATAGATATTTATCCAGACGCGATGATTAGATCCAAAAAGCATGAGTCACTGTCACCTCTGCGCGATTGTACTATAATCTACCTATTTTTACATAAAAACATTAAATATTAAAAAATAAAAATATGTGGTATTTAAAAAATATAAATTACATTTTTTAAGGTTTCTAGCTATATCTTGAAATCATCTTTTCATCCAAAGAATATGTAGACAACCGATGAGCGAATTATACTTACTAATATTTCCTGAAGTCGATAATTTTATCGTATTTGCCATAAAAACTAATTCTTGTCGTTCATATTTCAAAGCAGTAGTGAAAAATCTTTTCAACGATGATTTTTTTAAATTTTAGATTTCCTAAACAAAACCCTGTTTTCCGATATAATCAAATATATAACTCAATCAACTACAAATAGTATCGATTTAATTTTTGGGACGTTTGATTGGCATAAAATACGGACTTTATTTTTGTCAATGATCGCAAAGTGGTGTTTATATTCCGTATGTTATGTAAACAAATTCACTAATAGTCGATACTACTTGTTGTTATTGCGTAATACATTTGTTTGTGACCCAAAACAAAGTTGTGTTAAAGAAATCTGAAGTTAGAAGAAAAAATCACAGTTAAACAACTAAAATTTCTTGTTGTGCCTACATTTTTAGCTAAACTGTACACGCTTATACCGGGTGCCCCAGGGATTTGTAAAAGCCCCATCACTTATTTGCTATTTGAGATATCGAATTCTAATTTTCATGAGCTGGTACCCACACCCATTCTACATATTTAAAAAATATGTATGTTTTTGTACAGGGTGTCCCAGTATAAATAACAGATCAAAGTTATGTTTTTTTAAACAGAACACCCCATATTTTATACTTTATTTTTATAGTATAAGATACAATGGGTCTATTATGGAGAGTTGGTTAGTTATGGGCAATTTTGTGGCAAAAACATGTACACATTGAAAAAATTGCAGAAGCGTTCCTAGCAAAGATAGCATCATTTTTTACTAAAAAAAATTCCACATTATGAAGAATAATACACATCGGCTTTTGTCCTTTTTTGTTCATACTGCTATACATGATGCTAACAAACGTAAAACAATGGATAACTATTTTTTTTCAAATAGAACACCCTATATATGTTGCCACCAATCTATGGAATTTTTGATAAGCTTTCCAATGATATACAGTTTGTATAGTAAAATATTAAGGATTCATGAGATTTATCAATAAATGCATTTTTCTTTTGTTACCTGACTTTTGGATTTTCAGCCAAAACTATGCATTACCTGGAAAACTTATAAGAGACCAAAATAGTAGAGCGGAAAATTTCCGATCGATATAGGTCTTTCGACTTTTCAAATAATACGTGCATTGCCCGCCAGAGTGCGCTAAATCGAGACCGTATATGCATTTAACGTTTTTTTTCAATTTTTTTTTATTAAGAATTGCACTATACTTTATTTTCCGCAAATAGGGCTCGTTAATACATGGATACACGTGTAACGGATAAACGTGTTCTTAGTTAGCAAGCGGTTTTTAAACGTTTAAACGGATATTCGCGTTTAAACGGATATTCACGTTTACACGTGTATACGTTTAAACGGATTTTTTCGTTTAAACGTGTTGACGAAAATCGAATTCGAAGTTTGAAGGGCTCAACCTCCTATAGACCAGGTGATTCCTGTTTGAATCGAATGTGTAAAAATATTGGGAATTTTACGAAACACCGAGATATGACTTTTGGACCCCCAAATGGAGGATAAAAATATAAGGAATCATTTCTAGTTTACGGGTTGTAAACGTTTATTAAGCTAAACGTGTTGTAAACGTTTATTAGGCTGAACGTGTTGTAAACGTTTATTAAGCTTAACGTGTTTTATTCGTGACAAATAAACGGTAAACGTTTGCATGTTTAAACATTTAAACGAAAAACGGAGTAAACGTCGAGCCCTAATTGAAAATGCTCCGCTCTACAACTCTTATTAGAAGCAATTTTTGCCCAAAATGCAAAGTTTTCGCTAAAAATGCAAATTGAAACCGTATGTATCAATTTTCGCGTTTTTCAATGTTCTTTTTGCAGTTTTAGCGAAAACTATGCATTTTGGGCAAAATATGCTTTTATTAAGAGTTGTAGAGCGGAAAAGTTTGAATCGCTATTGGGTATTTTAATTTTCTTACAATTTCCCGTTTTTTTTCTTAAATTAATTAATAAAGAATTTGAAAAAAACGCTAAAATGCATATACGGTCACGATTTTGCGCACTCTGGCGGGCACGCATTGTTAGAAAAGTCAAAAGACCTATGTCGATCAAAAATTTTCCGCTCTACAACTTTGGTCTCTTATATTTTTTTCAGAAAATGGCATAGTTTTGGCTGAAAATCTAAAAATCAGCAGGGGGTGACAAAAGAAAAATGTTTTTATGGATAAATCTCCACCCTAGACCACTCCACCCCCCGCGATGCTAGGGCTATTTTTTGTTTTTTTCAGGTTATAAATAGTATGTGTTCTAAGTTTCGTTGAATTTGACAATATTTTCGCATGCCACCCCTAGCCCAGTCCACCCCCTGAGATGCTAGGGCTATTTTACCCTCAAATTACTTTTTTCCGGGTTATAAATAGTACGTGTACCTAGTTTCGTTGAATTTTACAGTATTTTCGCAAGTCACCCCAAGCCCACTCCACCCCCTGAGATGCCAGGGCTATTTTTCCCTCACATTATACTATAAATAGTATGTGTACTAAGTTTCGTTGAATTTGACAATATTTTCACATGCCACCCCTAGTCCACTTCACCCCCAGAGATGCTAGGGCTGTTTTACCCTCACTTTGTTTTTTTTTTCAGATTATAAATAGTACGTGTACCAAGTTTTCTTGAATTTGACAACAGTTTCGCATGCCACCCCTAGCACACACCAACCCCTAAGATTCTAGGGTTATTTTACCTCACATTATTTTTTTACAAGTTGTAAATAGTACGTGTACCAAGTTTCGTTGAATTTGACAATATTTTCGCATGCCACCCCTAGCTCACTCCACCCCCGGAGATGCCAGGGGTATTTTTCCCTCACATTGTTTTTTTCCAGGTAATAAATAGTACGTGTACCAAGTTACGTTGAAATTGGCAATAATTTCACATGACTCAATTAATCACTCACTACGCCACTGTCTTATTAATTTACAATATTTGCCATCCTTTTAATTCAACACACACATTTGACTAAATTTTAATTTTCAATATATATTTCAAATAATTAATTAATAATTTATCAAATATACGAATTGTTTATAAGTTGAATATTTATTTCAAGGACAGCCCTAAGGCCTAAATGATGGTAATGCAATATTTAAGGAACCCTTATTACCGTATATAATAATGTAATTGGTAATTGGCACCAACTCCGTTGGATTTAACCGAAAATTCGCATTTAACGTTATAATATGATCACACAATTGGGAATGCGCATACAGGATTCAGGAAAGCTCACGTCTTATAATTAAAACCCTTATATCTTTTTATCCGTATTCTTTTTTCCAAAATTTTTTACATATTCGGCTGGAGCTAGCTTTAATCTATAAAATCACTTAAAATTAAGTAAATGAAGTGGGAGGCTAGGGTGAAAACTGTTTTTGTAACTTTTTAGGGGTTGTGGGGTGGAGCTAGCTTTAAAATTGATGGAGCCTGCTGGAGCTAGGTCTGAGGAATCTAAATCTTAAGAAAAAAGTTAAAAAATCAAAAGTGGGGGCAAACGTCAACTTGGCCCCGCCAAATTTCAAACCCCCATAACTTTTTTACCTTTTTGGAGCCAGCTCTAATTTTTGTGGAGCTAGCTGGAGCTAGCTAAGGGCTTTCTGGAGCAACACTTTTTTTCCAAAAAATCGAAAGTGGGGGGCCAAGTTGACGGACCCAAAAAAAATGAAGTTTTTGGGCAGCAGAAAAGCAAGGTGAAAGTAATTTAATGGATGGACAAACGACAGGTCCTAATGGTTACCAGCGATCCTTCACATAACGATTTATTAGTTCCCACAGGTAATTTATTTTATTTATCTTGTTCATTTTTCAATCTAAAATTTTCAGGAAAAAAATTGGAAGGATGAAGAAATTATGAAGCCTAAATGCCGAATAGATTACAATAAGGCTAAAAAGGGCGTCGATTTCAGCGACCAAATGGCGTCGTATCATACGGTGCTTGGCAAAAGCCTAAAATGGTATAGGTACATAATTATTACCACAGTCTCCCTAATTTTACTTCATTTTTTATAGAAAAGTTATGTCTGAAGTTTGACTCGGAACTACTATGGTAAACGCATGGATCATCTACAACATAATGGCATAGATGGCAACTTCTAGAAAATTTGGTAACGGCACCCGAGACAACGAAAAAGAAGACGGTACAAAAGAAAATAATACACACTTTTGTAAACCCTGAAGGGAAAGGTAGAAAAAAAGGAAACCGTGCAAAGGTTGTTACACAAAATTGAGGAAAACCATGAAAAGGCGACAAAAAAGTGCGACGAATAATTAGTTTTGGTAACGATTGCCCAAACAATAGAGGGTATTGCCTGCCATGCTTTAATGCACAACAAATAATTAAAAATAGCTTTGTCTTGTATTTAAGTTATTTTGATGTTATCTTTGAATTAAACTTTTTTTTTTTTTAATATTTAATAAATTTCGAATCATATTTTTGATTTTTTTTTTATTATTTAATCAAAGTTCTTGGCGCCGGATACGGTTACGGCTTTAAATTTAGGTATTCTATAGGTCTTCAGATTTTTACACCCTAAAAGCTTAGAAGTTGTTCAAATAATATAAACACGTCTTCATTTGTACAATCCCTACGTATCTCCGGTGATATGTAACGCACACGAAGGGAGTCCACGTGCAGTGCCCCGGCGATATGTAACGCAATCAACAACAAAGTACCATTTTGCGATCCCGCAGTGAAGGTGTTAAACCCCCTGGCCAATAGCATTTCTGAATTTGCCGTAACCAACAGATTTTTTTTTAAGAGAAATTAACTGAAGAGTTCTATATTATTCAGAGGAGAACGAGAACAAAATTATAAAGTTCTATTTGGAAGTTACAAAGGTGTTACAAGACATTGAAAGTAGCAAATTTAGAAGTTATTGAAGAAGGCGTTAATATAAATCCTCTCAAATTAAAAGATGTTGATAAGCTTCTAACAAAACGTTTTAGCAATGACTGGAATGTAATAGAGGACCTTAACTACTTCAAAAACATTTTACTGCGATCTGCGAAAATTGCGGAACAAAATAAAAATATTACTGACTATTACAAGAAGCCGCTAGAATGGAATAAATCACCAAAATCATAAAAAATACAAAATATATGTACTAATAAAAACTATGAAGAAATTACATATTATTTTCTAAATAAAGCATTTTTTTTAAACCTTCCAAAATTTCCAAAACCAAAATTGTATCCTCTAAAAACCAAAATATAATTACTTTTGATTTTAAACAAACCTGCCATCATTGTTCTATGCAGTACGTCTGTTGGATGTACTAAAAGCTAATTTAATTCCTTAAGCAACAATATGTAAAATGCTTTTCCACTTTCTGAAAAATGATTTGTTTTGATGGCCGGGTTTGGAACTATACGACTCACTTATAACCAGTTAATTTCAAACCGCGCGCTATTTTCAATTCATTTTTTTCCTCTTATTATTTCATATTTCATTTTATAATCATTGTTTTAGATTGTAATGTTTCTATTTATTTTATTGTTTATACAGGGTGTCCTAAATAGAGTAGGATTGCATGGGTATCTTTCTTATTCTTAAAGCTAGAGATCTGATTAAATGGGCAATGTTGTGCAGTTTTCTATGCCGATTCAGATTATGTTGAGAAATTTTCAAAATTCCGAGCAGTTTAGAAAATATTTAAAAAAACTGAAAATCGCAATTTTCAAAAATATCAAATATCTCAATAATTATTAAATATGCGAAAAAAAGTTTTAAATAAAAGTTACTTGGTTTAATTAGGCAAACATAGAAATCAATTCAAAATAAAATTCAAGATGGCGGTTTCCGAGATATTAATACCAACTTTCTTATTTCAAATGGCCGCCATATTTGATTTTTACACGCATAAATAGACTTTTTTTTTCTCTTTTCAACGATGTACAACAACCTATGTCAAAATAAAAAATAATGGAAATATTAATTGTTTAAATTTAAATTTTAATTTTTTAAATTATTTTTAAAGCAAATGTAACAAAACAAAAAGAGGTAATACAACCAAGTAGTAAAATAACAATAAATTATAAAAAATGCTCAAAATGTTGACGTTTTACAACACTGCCAGTTACTTTTCGCAATGTGTTGCGATTAATGCCGTTTATTGCCTCTGTCACTGCTTCGCAAAGTTCATCCACATTGTTATAATTGAAGTTACTTCCATAAACTTTGTTTTTTAAAGTGCCTCACAAATAAAAGTCAAGAGGCGTCAAGTCTACAGATCTGGCTGGCCACTGTACAGGTGTATTAGTCGCTATTACTTTATTATTAAAACGTCCATTTAGATAGGTAATAACATCTCTGGCATTGTGTGCTGGAGCGCCATCTTGCTGGTACCATATTTGCATATTTTGTGCCAAAGGTAAATCATCCAATAAATCTTCAAAGGTTGTTTGAAGAATTTCCAAATAACGTTGTGCAGTTAGAGTTCCATCAAAAATTATAGGACCAAGTAAACGATTTTCCATTATGCCACAAAAAACACTAAAGCCGAACAGTAATTGGTTTCGCCGTGGAATAACTATGTGTGGATTTTCTTGAGCCCAATAGTGCTCGTTAGGACGATTAAATAATCCACAATTAGAAAAGTAAGATACGTCAGTCCATAAAATTGTGTTTATAAAATCACCATTTTCCGTAATTTTGTTGATTAACCACCTGCAAAATGTTAATCTACGGATGTTATCATTTGGTTGTAAAATCTGAGATAGGTGCAATTTATAAGGGTGAAACTTGTGCTTTTTTAAAATTGTTGATGGTCTAGACTTAGAAACGTTAACTTCATTTTCTATCTGCCGACATGAAATGTTCGGATTAGCTGCCACACAAGCCAATGTTAATTCTTCATCATCAACGATCATATTTCTATTTCTCTTAGGTTTTTTTAAACTTCCATACAATTGCATATTTTCATCCAATATTTTAAATACCTTAATGTCCGGCTGCCTTCTTTCAGGAAAGTTTGCTTGGTATGTTTGTGCTGCAAGATGGGGGTTTTTGTAACACTTGATGTAATTACAAAACATATCGTATTGTTCAGATATTGAATAATTCGCCATTTCAAGTAATTAATATTTATCTATATTACAACAACTTAAGACAATACACATGTATGAATGATTAATACAACTGATAAACTAATGTAAGATGACAGTTAGTCGTTATAACAAATTTTGTTTAATTTTTATTTATGCCTACTTGTTTTAAACTTACAACAATTAATATGTCCATTATTTTTTATTTTGACATAGGTTGTTGTACATCGTTGAAAAGAGAAAAAAAAGTCTATTTATGCATGTAAAAATCGAATATGGCGGCCATTTGAAATAAGAAAGTTGGTATTAATATCTCGAAAACCGCCATCTTGAATTTTATTTTGACTTGATTTCTATGTTTGCCTAATTAAACCAAGTAACTTTTATTTAAAACTTTTTTTCGCATCTTTAATAATTATTGAGATATTTGATTTTTTTTGAAAATCGCGATTTTCAGTTTTTTTTAAATATTTTCTAAACTGCTCGCGATTTTGAAAATTTCTCAACATAATCTGAATCAGCATAGAAAACTGCACAACACTGCCCATTTAACCAGATCTCTAGCTTTAAGAATAAGAAAGATACCCATGCAATCCTACTCTATTTAGGACACCCTGTATTTTGAATAATATGTTTCATAAGATGGTTTTGCTTTTTCTCTTCAATTTGTTGTTTCTTAACTTCCGGTAATTGTGAGTACGGAACGAGACCCGGCAGTTAATAAGGTAAGTGGACTTTGTTTTATTTATAATTTAATTTTTCTGATTTATTACTTGTTTATGCTCTTCGCGCATTTGTCGCTAGTCCGCTGAGGGTTGTATAGTTATCGTATGTGCTGTTTTTTTAGTTGTGACTACGCCGCTTAGCACTCCTTAAGTCCAGTATTTTTTTTTTTTGTTCTAACGTATGATTTTACACGACCACACCCCTCGAGTGTAACATATGCAACAATGTTTTAATATTTCACATAAACTTATCTATTATGGACTAGGGGGGTGTTGAAAGATTTGTTTTCTTTTAAAGGGGACGATGGTCCAGAAAAGGTTGGAAATCACTGATCTAGGCTGTTGTCCACACTTGTACAACGGGCCGGGCTGGGCCGTGTTAAAACTGTGGGCCTAAATATCTTTCTAAATTCAAATTTTTATTTTAAAATTAGAAATTAGCTATATTTTAAACAACTTTAATGTTTCAATATGATTAGTAATGTTAATATTTACACTACTAGCAAGTGTTCAATGCTGGTTCGTGCAAAATTTGGAGATAAAGCATAGGAAAACATTCTACAACACAGTGTTTTCTCTAAGAGTAAGGATTGCAACATTAGCGGTTGTCATGGATGCGCGTAAACAATTCTCTTTGCGTTTGCGTTTGCGTTTGCGAACCACCGCTGCAACTTTTACCACCATTAGCAGACAGCTAAGAATGAAAATATTTAAGAGAATTCAAAATATTAAAACTCAAATTTATTTTTAAATATGGTAGTAAATAAATTAACTTGAGACAATTAATAATTATTTGGTAGTAAATATTTTTATTATTGCATCCTTTAATAATCAAGATGAATATGTTGTATAGAAATATTATATCTAAGTATTTATTTTCAGGAATAAATTAGGGTGATTATTTAAATTTCTTGATGAGTTAGTTGATAGTAAATACACCTGTTATACAATTGAAAAAATATTTTACATAATATTATTTTATTCCAAATTATGCTACAAACAGTCTTGTATATATGTATAATACCTTTTTAATTCATTACACGTTGCCGACCCCAAACACTATCACCTGTTACAAATTAAAACCAAAACAAACAAACCCATTTACCGCCAACAAAGAAAACAAAGAGCCGGCGAATGTGTACAACACGAACAAAGATGGAAGCAAACAATGAAGGCGAGATTGTACAATTGTGCGTAACACAACCGCGAACATATGCAATCATTCATGGAAACGCATTTTGACAGATTAACGCCCACATGCCGCTGTCATGTTTGAATATGTGTTGGAATATCTCTGTAACAACAAAATAACATTCTGTGTTTTTGTGTGCATAGTAACGACAAGGCTTTTCAAGGGAATTTCCGGTATCGTATATGGCAAGTACTTAATTAAACTTACCGTAATTTTTAAAAGTGGGTAAACGGCTGTCACTTGGGAACATAGAAACCACCATGTTTATTTTTATTGATTTTACGCCATGATAGCGAGCGCCACTAGAAGTTCCAGTGTTTACATGCGGTGGCGCCACTGCACGGACGGCATCTTGTACAGTTTGTTCGGCGCCGGGATAAAGGTGTGAAGATTAACTAATGTAATAAATGATTTCCTGATTTACACGGTAGATGGATTCTGCAGAAAACCGTGTAAATCGAAATTATGTATCTTGCACGTAAAACCGTGTAAATGGAATACAAACTGCATAATAATGTCATTTATTTTAATGTAAAATAAGAGTAATATATCTGGAAAAACATAAAAATAACACTACTATCGGTTCCAAAAACTTCCAAACCTCATATTTATGATTTAGAGGACACGAATATTAACACCGATTAGTACCAACACAGCACAGTTAACATCAACGGTAGCTATTAAAACCACGAAGAAAGTGTGCTTATAATTAAATTATGAAGAGCCAGGTTTTTCTGTTTTTTTAATGATTATATGTTTGCCATCCAGAGCTCCGACACAGTGTGGAAATTGCCATTTTTGATGAAATTCACGTGCAATTGTTTCCCACATTTCTGTGGTAGGTTGTGGTAAATACAATGGCTGCAAATGTCTATATGGCGGACGATATTTCATTTACAATATTTGACACCGTTCGATCCCCCATCCTGTAACTGTAGGCAATACTTTTGTAGCTATTTCCTGAGGCTAGATATCTGGTATAAAAATATTTCAATGAATGTCCTGCCAATCATTCAAAGTTTAATAGTTATTTGAGCCACAAGACTATTAATGATAGCAATTAACAATCGAGGCAAATTAACGCATCGAGCGTCAGAGAGATTATTAATCGCCATTAATATTCGTGATTTTTTCAACATTTTCCAGTTTACTTTAAATAATTAGCACTATGAGAACTACTGACAAATTTAGTTAACCTGACTTTCAATGTAAACAAATTTGAAATATATCGCAGCACCGTAATATCCATGATGCCTTAATTGTAAGGTACCCATTTGGGTTTATTCTGTAAAAAATGTTAAATTTAACAGCCACGTCAGCATTAAGTTTTGACTGTTGCTGTTGAACGGAAAATTATATTTCAGGTACTGTAGCAAATCACGCATGGTCAAAATTAAGGAATTGCCAACGAGATGCCCTTCGGAGGCAGCGAAATTATGTTAAAAGTGGAGCTGCTGCAGTAACCATTAAAAAACGAAAATTTCAAAAGCAGATGGAATTTTTGGTACCGTACATGGCTAACAGACCGCGCGAAGGAAACATATTCGACGATAGTGACAATAAAGAATCACAGGAATCGAAAAATAGAGAAACCGAGGTGGTAGTGACCGAAAATGTTGCAAATGAGCTTGCAGAGTGTGTTAACCAGGAGAATGCGGAGCCTGGAAATAGCGAGCACACCGAAGATAACGTGGATAAAGATGAGGAATCTGTCCCACAATCTATTTTGTTTCTGGTGCGTCTATTTCTGAAAAAAATTTAAAAAAAAGATGATTTTCAATCCATATTGAAAAGGTCCTTCGATCACAAGAAAGGGCAAACGAAAGAAAACAGCTAGAGAAATCGGCACCTAACGACGATCTCTACCACTTTTTTATGTCGATGTATGAGCCTACAAAAAAAAACTGCCATTAGCATCTTAGCTTCGTATCGCAGATGGTGGCTGAGTTTTTGGATATCACCAGTGGCGGCTCGTCAGGGGAGGCAGGTGAGGCATTGCCTCACCATTAATTTCCTATATTATAAAAATATAAATTTATTCAACAAATTTCTTCCGTATTGGATTTAATATTGATAATTAATAATTATACAGTAATTATAAATTGTTGTATTAACGGAATGTTCCCGATTTTTAATGATTAGAATTGGCGCCTCCAACCAGCCCGGACTTGAGGCAAACGTAAACCAGCGCGATCGGAATTTATGCAACTTAATATGCCTCCATACAGTTTACGTATACCGCATTCGTTGTAATGTGCAGATTTATTTCGATATTGGAGGCGAGCCTCAGAGGCTTCTCATTGGTCGGAAATGACCCGCATGATAGAGACAGAACAGTCGCAGCGCTCGCCATTGTGAGCTGTGCTAAGGCCAGTGTTGCCAAGTCAGCGGAAAATCCGCTAGATCTGCGAAATTTTGAATCCGAATTGCGGAATAATTTTCGTTTTAGCAGCTGGTGGATTTTCTAACGGAAGTATGTTGAATCATTGAGAAAACTTGCGTAATTCAATTTAAATTTAAACTTTAAATTTACAAGAGAAAAAGCAGAAACTTAAAACATTAACGCAAATAAAATCATAACTCACGGAAAAATGAACACATTTTCAAAAATTAAAGCTAGTTTCAAAGGTAGATGTTCTGTGAATATGCTAAAATATTTGAAGAACCCTTCTTATATCAAAACTTATTTTCTTTTAGATTTTTGTTTTGTTTAAGTGTTTAACAACAAAATATTAATTTTCAAAAATTCATAACGTACGAAAAAAGTGGCACATTTAAAAAAGTTACAGCTGGTTTTAAAGGTAGTTGTTTTGTGAATATATTTAAAAAAAAATAGATTTTTTTGTTCAAGTGTTCAACAACTTTAAATATTAATTTTCAAAAATTCATATGTTTTGTTCAAGTGTTCGACAAATTAAAATATTAATCTACAAAAATTCATAACGCAAAAATAATCAAAATTTAAAGTTAATTTTAAATGTATTATGATTGCATTAGAATTTTTAAGAAATTCAATCACATCAGTATTATTTTTTTCTATTTTTTCTTTTTTCAAATATTCGACAAACTTAAAAAAAAATCATTTTCAAAAATTTATAACTCGCACAAAAATAGACACATTTTCAAAAATCGAAGGTAATTCTAACGGCAGATGTTTTGTGAATATACTAGAATTTTTGATAAATCCTATCATACCAGAATTTTTTTCGTTCGACAACTTAAAACGATAATTTTCAAAAATTCATAACACCCAAAAATGAACTCATTTTCAAAAATCAAAGTTTTAGAGATAGTCATTCGTTCTGTCGATTTATTAAAATATTTGTGGAACTCAATTTTGCTTTAGATTTTTGTTTTGTTTAAGTGTTCAACAAGTTAAAACCTTCAAAATTCATAAATTAAGGAAAAAGTGACACATTCTTAAAAAAAACTAAAGTTAGTTTTAAAGGGAGATGTTTTGTGAATATATTAAAAAAATAGATTTTCAGTCTTCAACAATTTAAAATATTCATTTTCAAAAATTCATAACTCGAGCAGAAATCGATTCATTTAAAAAAATCAAAGCTATTTTTTAAGGTAAATAAATGCATTATGATTGCATCAGAGTTTTTAAAGAATTCAATCATGTCGATATTTTTTTCTATTTTTTCTTTGGTCAAATATTCGACCAGTTAAAAAATCATTTTTAAAAATTTATCTCACATTTAAAAAAATCAAAGTTTAAGTTAAAGGTTAGGATATCTTGTGAATATACTAAAAAATGAGCAATTCCATCACATAAGAATTTATTTTCTTTAGATTTTGTTTATTCACTTGTTCGAAAACTCAAAACATTAATTTTCAAAAATTCATAACTCAGAGAAATTGGCAGACTTTAAAAAAATTAAGTTAGTTTTAAAGGTAGTAACGATTTAAAAAAAAATGTTGTGAAATTCTATTATATCACTATTTATTTTTTTAGATTTATTTTGTTTGTCTTTAACAACTGAAAATATTAATTTTCAAAAATTCATAACTCACGTAAAAATTGACTCAGTTTCAAAAATCTAGGTTGATTTTAAAGGTAAATGTATTATGATTGCATCAGAGTTTTTAAGGAATTCAATCACATCGATATGATTTTTTTTAGTTTTTCTTTGTTCAAATATTCGACCACTTAAAAAATTCATTTTTAAAAATTCATAACTCACGGGGAAATTTACTCATTTTCAAAAATCAAAATTTATATTAAAGGTAGATATCCTGTGAATATATTAAAAATTCTGAGCAATTCCATCATATAAGTTTTTTTTAGATTTGTTCAATTGCTCGATAACTTAAAACATTAATTTTTAAAAATTCATAACTCACGGGGAAATTTACTCATTTTCAAAAATCAAAATTTATATTAAAGGTAGATATCCTGTGAATATATTAAAAATTCTGAGAAATTCCATCATATAAGTTTTTTTAGATTTGTTCAGTTGCTCGACAACTTAAAGCATTCATTTTTAAAAATTTATAACTCCGGGAGAAATTGGCAAATTTTCAAAAATTTAAGTTAGTTTTAAAGGTAGGTGTTTCGTAAAGATTTTATAATTTTTGTTGTATTCTATTATGTCACTATTTTTTTAAATTTTTTGTTCGTCTTCTACTAAAAATATGAATTTTCAAAGATTCATTCAAATTTTTAAGGAATTCAATCATATTTGTATTTATTTTTCTTCGGATTATGTCATTGTTATACCTAATATTTAACCGTAATTAGTACGCAAAACGTTAAATTCAACTGTTTAAATAAGAGACAGATTTATTTCATACTTTATATTTTCATATTTTCTGGCGGCATTCTAGTGGAATTAGGTTGGCTATTTGGCGGAAATATTATGTGATCAGATGGCAACGCTGGTTAAGGCAGCTTCACAACGACCTAGGAATGGTATCGAGAACGGGAACGAAAATGTACCTGGTTTGTCGTTCCCGTTACCGGAAATTAGTTATTAGTTGTGTAAAGATAATATACGTAATGTTTTAAGTACGGCTCGGGAAATTGAAATCGAAACTATAATAAGAACGTGAAGGAAAATAGGGAGGTTTTAAAAAGGTGTGTAGATAATAATAAATCTATGCCTCACCAAACCAAAAGTTGACGAGCCGCCACTGGATATCACCAACCCTCAGTCCCATTATTCACACTCCCAAGCTCAAAACACATATTTCCAACTTCCGAGCTCCCAGTTTCCTAGCCCTGTACAAAATAATCCTCCACATCACCCATACAGTCCATCGATACACTCCATCGGTTCAACTCGTTCTTCGTGCTCGCCATTTAACACACTTCTCGTATCACCACCGACGTGTTCTAATAATAACACTAGAGATATGTTGTCCTCAACGGAATCTACTTATTCTACCAGTCTTGTTAATGTAATTAATAATTAAATAATAATAATTTTGTACGATAGATTTGAATTTTTTTGTAACCAGTAGTAATAAAAAATAACTTACCTTAGAAATACACCCAGCTTTTCTTTTGTTTCGATAGGTTTTTGGGCACTACATCCTTCAGAGCAGGGGCGTGGAGTCGTGATAAAAATGTAGCGACTCCGACTCCGACTCCGGCTCCGATTCCTCATTTTTTTTATTCCGACTCCGACTACAACTCCGACTCCGGCTACGACTTTGACTCTGGCTCCGACTCCAGCTCCGACTCCGGCTCCGTCTCCGAAACCGGCTCCGGCTCCGACTCCGACTCCGACGTTAACAACGTCGCATTAGAATAACAATCAACATTCATTTTGCGTATCATATAACTTAACAAGGGGAACACTGTTCTCTGTCGTATATTTGCATCGTCGAATTTCTGAATGTTTTTATTTTCGCTAATGCAAGTTGTGTGAGCAGTTCGACAATTGAATGCGTAATAGAATCTTCTAACTTGTAATCAGGGGTGTGGAGTTGTGACAAAAATGTAGCGACTCCGACTCCTTATTTTTTTTTGTTTCGACTCCGACTCCGACTCCGGCTCCGATTCCTGAATTTTTTTGTTCCGACTCTGACTCCGACTCCGACCCCTCAAATTTGTAGCCTCCAGACTCCGGCTCCGACTCTAACCCCAAATATTCACCGACTCCACCTCTCCCGACTCCGACTCCGACTCCACACCTTCAGAGAAAATTGAATTTTCTATTAAATCATGCACCTCGTTAAATTGCATTCTATTTAATCGAAAATAATTAGCAAATGTCGTACTTGAAAATTGAGAAGTTAATCTGAATTCTCCGTGCGTTTTCCTATTTTTCATGTAATCATTTCTATAAAATGATTTTTTACTTCTTGACATATCGTATAATAACGCGATTGTTTCGAATTCTGCGTCAGAATCTGATTCTGAACTTAAATTAAACAGTTCAGCCATTTCAATATACTTTACGGTGATAGAATAGAACGTACTTTCTACGCAGATGACATAAAACCAGGGTTGGCATGTTTAAAACATTTTGTTTAAAACAGTTGTTTTAAACACGTTTTAAACATTGACTTATGTTTAAAACAGTTTTGTTTTAAACACGTTTTAAACATGTGTTTAAAACATGTTTTAAACAAAAGTGTTTTAAACAGTTTTTAGGCCTTTAAACAAAAAAAAAATTATAAAAAATGAATTTTATTAAATTATAAATAAGTTTCATAACAATAAAAATGTAAAATAAAAAAGTTCAAAAAATTTAACAAAATTATAATTATTATAGTTAACAAACTTATAAATTTTCTATAATTAAAAAATGTAAAAATATAATAATCTAAATAATACTTAAAGAAAGAAACAAATTAAATTCCTCTAGAAATAACACTAACAATTATCATCTTCAATCAAATTTTTATTAGAATTTAAGGTTCGCATAATGGTTACAAGTTTTGCTGCTTTTTCTGTGCCTAATCTGTTACGCAATTTGCTGTGTATTAAACCAAACGAAGAAAATAATCTTTCGATGCCTGCAGAAGAAGCAACTGCTGTATGAAGCTGCATAGATAGTTCAAATATCGTTTGGTTAATATTTTGGTGAAGAGCCCGCCACCATGAAATTGGACTTACATTTTCTATGTTTTGACTTGAGAATAAATATTCCCTGAAGGACGAAGTTTGCGCCTGGTATTTTATAATAAACGGCATAGCTTCCGGATAAAATGATGCTGCATATTCCAATGCCTCCTCTAATTGTTCTTGGCTTAGCTTGTGGCCTCTAAAGCGATGGTCTAATAAATTAGCAAGATAATGGGCAGGTGTTATGGCCATATTGAAACGATTACCTAAACAACTTTTTTCAAAATCTGACAGCTGCCCCTCTTGCATACTTTCTATTAGATTTAGCCATATTTCCGTAGCCTTGCCTAAATTACAATTTTCACTTTGAACCACGTCCAGAGCAACAGAAATTTTCTTCAGTTTAATCAGGTACTTTTCGACTTGAGTTTTTAAATCGAGGTCTTGAATTTTGTTTGTTATACTCGTGTCGAATGCGACTCGATTTTCTGTGCACACTTTTACCAGAATGTGCCAGTTCTTTTGGTACGACTCTAAACAATCACACAATGTGTTCCAACGAACGTCTATGGGCAAATTAAGTGATGTCCCCCCAGCCTGTTTGTATTTAGCAGCAGGAAAATGAGAATTTCTGAAATACTTTATAATTGTTTTAATGTCGTCTTTTAGACCTGGCACATTTATATCTTTCGCTAATAAATTTAACACATGTGCGGAACAACCATATGTTAAAATGTCGGGCATACCTATATCGTCGCGTTCTGCAAGTTCGCTACGCATTTTTACCATGTTACTGGCATTGTCGGTCACAACACTTTTAACGTAACAACCAAATTTTTGGCATGTTTTTATTGCTTCCGCAGCTAAATCTTGCAAATATTCTGCAGTATGCCTTTTTTCTGCAGTATCAACTGTGTCTATTAAATAAATGTTACCTTCTACAAGATCGGTTACCGAGATGCATACAATTGGTTCGTTATGAATGTTACTCCAGCCATCAATTGCCATTGAAACCATTTTGCCTTTTAAATTGTTTTCTATTGTCTGTTTGACTGAACAATACACTTCGTCTAATAATTCGTTCGCAATTTGACGGCGATTTGGTGGTTGATAACCAGGGCGTAAGAGATTCATTAGATTTTTAAATTCTTCGTGTTCAACCAAACGAAATGCTGAATTGGTGCTATAAACAAATTTGGCAACCTGTAGATCAATATTTTTCTTGAGTGTATTCGTTGTTCTAATGACAAAAGATGACAGAGATGATGCTGATGTCGATGGAAATGATGCTGATGTCGATGGAGATGATAGGTCCGTGGAGTGCTTTTCACGAATACTCGTAGTATGGTATTCAAATGCGGACGAAGTACTTGCTACTGCAACATTTGTAGATGGCGTAGAATCTATAAAGTTAAATAAAACAAAATTTAATGGTAGTAGTGATTGTATTATTTACAAGAATACAACATTTATAATTAATAATAATACTTTTTATTCATTTTACATTCAACCTAAATAATTGTTTCAAAATTTAAAATGTTTAGTTTTGAAAACATCAACTTTTCTTTTCAGTTTCATTTATAAAACTTGCTTAATTTTAAGCTCTCCTATTTTGTCCTGATGCTACACTCAATTGAATTTCTATTTTCAACATTTTGGGGTACTAACTAGTAACTACTAAACAATTTGTTAAATTTCCACTCAAAATTCATAATTCGGTTATTATATGATTAATTCATCATATCATTCTGAAAGCTCAAAAAGTGATCAGTTTAATTTTTACTTTGTCAAACATTACAAAACTGTTTCCCCATATTTTTGAAAAATGAAAAATAATAAATAATTTTATTTATTTTATTCTTTCACAAAAATTGTGCAATTTTATTCGTTATGGTAGAGGCGGTTACTTCGTGATACATGTTTTAAATATAAATAAAACACTTTTTACTTTGTTATATCACACGGAATATTCCATTTAATATAAAGTGTTTTATTTATGTTCAATTTTATTTCAACTTATTAAAAATATAACCGACAAAATAAATATATTTGTAATATTTGATGCAGTTGATCTATTAAATCATTAGTTCGTATAGAATAAAGATATTGTTTGGTCAAAGTAAACAAATAATAATTAAAATTACTTAACATAATTATTCAATGTCACAAAAGAAAATTCAATCTTTAGGATCAAAATTTTTATCCATGAATCCGGGTTTACATGCTGTTCTAAATTGTTCATGTTGAAAATGAACAAAACAATTTTTATTTCGGATTGTTTTGTAAAACATAAACATAAAACATAAAATTAAACAACGTTTGTGATTAAAATATTACACAAATACAGGGTGTTTGATAAAAAACGCCGCAAGCCATAACTCCGTTAAATATTACACGATTTAAAAAATTTAAAAAAGGAAATTTATGGTTTGACAAATACTACAAAATGACACTAATTAAATATTTTTTAAACATAATCTTTAAGGTCAAGTGATAGTCAACTTTTTTTTTCAAATGGCATATATTTTTTTATATTTTTCCTGAGACTTTTTTTCTGAATCCAGTGATGTATAAAAAAGTTGACATTGATGCAATAGTTACTAAAAATAAAATTTTTAGTAACGTTAATTATATTTTTTTTAGCATCAGGGATACCATGGAACATAGTCAAATGCTACTAATAATGTTTTATTGAGTAAATAAGAAATAGTTTAAGACGTTAATGTTACAGTGAGTCTCAGTTTTACTCGTATATTTACGATTTTTGCGGTTAAATTTATTAAATAAAACTACCCAATGGACAACAATTATCTAATAGACATATTGCAAGAATATTTTGAATGTAACCGAAACTGTGGCCAAGCAGTACGTCTTTACAGTGATCGCTTTCTTACTAGAGAGGTTCTAGACCCTCTCTAGACTTGAATAAAATGTAAGAAATTATGGAGCTTTCAAGAAACCTATACGAATGGAGTCTACATTTCAGGAAAATACTGAATTAGACGTTCTACTTAGTGTGGAAGAAAATCCAAATACTTCTACTGGGGAAATTGCATGTAACATTGGTGTATCAAATCATTCTATACTAAAAAAGCACAAATTAAAGCCATTCATTTGGCAAAAAGTGCAACGATTAGAAGAAAATGATGAGACCAACGACAGAAATTTAGCCATCAATGTCAACTTTCTTATACATCACTGGATTCAGAAAAACATTCTCTACCAAAAAAAAATATAAAAAAATATATGGTGCCATTTGAAAAAAAAAAAGTTGACTATCGCTTGACCTTAAAGATTATGTTTAAAAAATATTTAATTAGTGTTATTTTGTAGTATTTATCGAACCATAAATTTCCTTTTTTTAATTTTTAAAATCGTCTAATATTTAACGGAGTTATGGCTTGTGGCGTTTTTTTATTAAACACCTTGTATAAGGTTTTATAAATTTTTGAAAAATTTATATTTATTTAATAAAAACTAATCTAGCTTAGCCCGGGACGCAAAAATGTAATATTTATATATATATTCTAACTCGAAATGTCATCCTGAATACGAATCTATAATTTTTTTCATGAAGAAATGAATGATTCATTTTTTAAAAATGTATATTTAATTAATGATTTTTATCGAGAATTAGGTTGGGTTAGGTTAGGTCAGGTTTGGTTAGGTTGGGTTAGGTCAGGTTAGGTTAGTATATATACATATTATACTTTTGCGACCGCGTCTAAGCTAGGTTGTTTTATTAATATGTTTTCAAAAATTTATAAAAATTTTATTTTTCATTTCGCGATAAAACAAATTACAGATTCGTGTTCAGGATCGCATTCCGAGTGAGAATATGAAATATTATACTTTTGCGACCGGAGCTAAACTAGATTTTTACCAATAGTATTGTTATAGTACTTGTCAGGTCTCAACACGAACATTGTTTTCTAAATTTATACAGAGCAACGTATTAGTGGCTCTCTAAAAAGTTAATGACTCAAGTTCATTTACATAAATCACACGATCTTCCACATATATAAACCACTAAATTAAATTTAAATAATTGAATTGAATACTCACCATTATTATCACTAATATCAGCATCATCCTCACTTAAATCGGCGACGTCCGCGTCCTTTCTTTGTTGTCTATTTCTAAGGTCACTTTTGCATTTTATAATATGTTGCTTCATTCTTGCCACTAATGCAGATAATACTTTGCCACATTTAAGGCATTTGGCTTTACTTAACTTTCCTCCCTTCACTTTTGAAAAATGTTGCCAAATGGGGTCTAATTTTCTACCGGTCATGTTTTTAAATAGGAACGCACTGTGTGGTTGTGTATGAACAGAGTAAAAGACAGAATGAAATAAAATTATATTAGGGCTCAGCTAATCATCAAATTTCTACAGAGAAGGGAAAATAAATAAACATTGTGAGGCTTGGGCGTCAGACATATAAGTTAATGACCCCATTTCAATAGGTTAATGAAATCATTTCATAATGTATATTTATTTTATTCCAAAACAAACATAGAACGATGATAACTGAAGCTGGCTGGTAAATATTCTTTCAGGGCATTATAATAATTAGAAGAAAGAGCGTATTTGATTGGAATTACTAAAAAATTAAAACTTTACTTAAAATATGAAAAAAACAGTTTTTTTGTTTTAAACATGTTTTTTTTCGTTTAAAACATGTTTTTTTTGTTGGTAAAAAAAACATGTTTTAAACATTAAAAAACAGTTTAAAACAAAAAAAACTGTTTTTTTTGTTTTAAACAAAAAAAACTGTTTTTTTTCCAACCCTGCATAAAACTACTTGCAAATGTGTGCTCAGTCTGTGTCACGCAGACTTTCTTTGTGCTACCATGTGCTGCCCTGCGTTGCAATGTGCGCCTGGCCTTAACTTTAAATTTGCGGCACGTGAGTCTTTTGGGTACAGGTCATCCAGCGCTGTGGACGGGGAACCCCAAGACTTGGTCCATGAATGGTGGGGACGAAGGTTCGCTATCTGCGCAGGGCCTGGCAGTGACGCAACGATGCTCGTAAATATTGAGTTTAATAGGTCTGCTGACAGTTTTATTGCTGTTTGCGGTGAGCGGCATTGCCTTTGTTCGGGATTTTTAGAGGTTTAGGGCAGGCCCTATAAGGAACCGGCGTGAATGCGTCGTAAATATGATATTCTGCCCGCTTCGCCCCGCACCACAGCTGTGAGCGTAAATATTCTGTATTTCATAAAAAAAGGTTTTTCATTTACCTAATCAACAAGACCATATTTATTTACGAATAAATGATATATTTTGCATCACATTTATATGAAGTTCGTAATCTGAATTCATTAATAACTGAAAAATCAATCTTCCGCATTTTTACCAAATTACAACAATGCTCATTAAAAAAATCACATTACCCCACATAATAGGTAAGGGTACAATTATTGATCTCATGTAATTTTATTAGATTTTTGTAACCATTAACTCGGCCATTCCATAAATAAGTGCACACTTTTTGGAGGTACATCAGGGATTTTAGCGAATTTTACATATATTATAAAGGCTATCAAGACATGACTTTTAGTCTTTACTAGAGTTTCCGGAAATGATTGCTTCAAAAGTTATAACAATATAAACTTTTAGTACACTTTTATTTTGAACTCAAAAATATCGTAAACCGTTACCGATACGAAAAAATGTATTCTATACTTTTTTGTGCTTAAATGTTCAAAGTTTAAAATAATATTTTTTATAAAACAAAAAAACTATATTTACATAGTTTATTTTTAATAAATAAAACATATTTCAAAAAATAACCAAATACTCATATTTTTATTTTCTTCAAAAAAATATATGTTATACCCTGATTCTTCCTAAGAATTTTTCTTTTTTCAAAACTATGGGCACTTTAAAACTTTTTCAGATATGATTTTTTTACCAGAGCGCTGCATTGCCGGGATGCGCTCCCGCCGGTGTAATGCCCAAAGCGCGGAGTGAGCTGCGAGCCCCGCGTAATTAACTGAGAGAACTTTATTTATTTATTGTTTAATCTAAAATGAAGTAAAGGAATATAGATTATTTAACGTTAATAAAAGATTCCAACTCGTGGCAGATGAATGTTATATAATAATGTTAGTGATATTTTTTTATATAAAATGAATTGCTTGATGTATTGCTACAGGGAATATAAACATAAACTACAACTCATCACAAAAATAAGTATATAAAGTCTATCGGTTATATACAGAGAGCTATGGAATTTAAAGAATGTAAATAGTATGCGCCTTTAAAATGGTGAGCGCAGCGATGAAATAGAAAATAATTTTTTTTTGGCATGTTATTTTCAATGGGCCGCTCTGTTTACCGTGTGTTCGAGGGTATAAGCTGTGGACCAATATATTTTTTGTGATGGTTCGTTCATATCTCGCTGAACACATGGCCCGACCGCTGTACCACTCAACCAAAAGTTATCGCTCCGCTTTTCCATGAACATAGACGTCTTTCGAAACGGGAATTATAAAGTTTGTCGTTTATGCCCATTATTTACAAATAATTTAAACCATAAACATATTTAAATATGTTTTAAGTTTAATTATATATTGTGATATTCAAAAAAATACTAAAAAGAGATTTTATTAATAATTAAAACGATAATATTACTGAATTTATGCTGCGCCACTGGTAACGACCATCGGCACATTCCATAGCTCTTCCTATTTCTCGCATAAGGTATAGTAACTTTATTTGTTTGAAAAAAACTATTTTGTTAATGGGGATAAGTATCGGATGTCGGTCTTAGTAAGCGTCGAGAGGGATAGTGATTGACTCCGCAGCACTTAATGGTGTGTTGTTTTTAATTCTTCGTATAATGCATATTAGAACAAAACTTTTATAGTGCATCAGTGCAGATATCACTCAAGTTTCAGAGTGCTTACTGGAAAGGTGATTAGAAATACAGTGCTTGGAGAGAGTAATTATAGTTCTAAAGACAATATGAATTCGTTGGGATTTTGTTGCAATCCACAAAAGAAGGCGAATCATTATAGCGTAAGTAAAAACGTTCGTCTTATTACAGACAATGTTTGCGAAAATTATTACAATGTTATCACAGGAGCTATGGAGTACATTTGTGATTCGTGTCATCGAGCATTATCGAGAACATACCCTATGGAAGAAGTATCTAAAGTGCTTCCATCAACTTCTCGCGATAATATTAATTTGGAAACAACACCACCTCTTGATTACAATCACGAGGAACTTCTGCCAAATACAAGTAGTGAAAGTTCGCACTCATACAGCTATTTTGCAGAAGACCAGCTACTTGTAAAGAAATTGGAAAAAATAAAACCTATTGTGGAACGTTCCAAGCGAACAAAATTCGATTTACAACGGATGGTGTTGGAAACATTATCGAGAAAATCAAACAGACTATCATTAGTAGCAGCAATTACACCGATAAAATCAAAGTTTTATCAATTGCACCAAGTAAATGGAGCATACGAAAACTGGTGAACACTTTCGACATTTCATTTTCATTGGCCAGAAAAGTGTGTGACTTTAATCAAGGAATAGGAAGAATTAGAAGTCAACATTCCTGCGGACGGAAACCAATAGATGCATCAACCATCGAAAAAATTCAACTATTCTACAAAAGTGATGAAATTAGTCGAGTATTGCCAGATAAAAGAGATAGCAAGAAAGTAGGTTCGGAATATTACCAAAAAAGACTAGTCCTGTGCAATTTAAAAGAAGCATAGTTTGTATTTAAAGAGCAATATCCCGAAATCGACGTGGGATTTTCTATATTCACGAAACATAGACCAAAAGAGTGCATTCTTGATGGAGTGGAACTCATTGTGTGTGTGTTTGTAAAGTACATCAAAATGTAAAATTAATGTTAGATTAATAAGGCTTACTTATTAAAGGACGAACTAGGAGAGTGTTCATTTCCAAAGCACCACTCTGACATTTTAAATAATATGCTGTGTTATCAACCAACTGTTGATTGCCATTTTGGCAAGTGTCAACAATGTCCAGACAAGCAATATATTTATTTACACTTACATGAACTTTGCTCTATTAATTCAATCACTAATGTGAACTACATGCAATGGCAAAGTACAGATAGAGTTCAATTAAATAATGTCGCTGATGATACAAATGATTTTATTGAAAAATTATGTAATCAATTAAGTAATCTCCGCACACACGATTTTATTGCTAAAAGCCAAAGTGCATTTCTGAAATATTGTAAATCAAACCTCGAAGAAGGCCACTTTGTAGTATTGTGTGATTTTGCGGAAAATTACACGTTTTTGATTCAAGACACTATTCAATCTTACCACTGGGGCAAGGAACAGGCAACATTACATCCATTTGTCATTTATCATAGAGACGGAGATGAATTAAAGCACGATAATTTTGTAATTATATCCGACTGTCTAAAACATGATAATGTTGCAGTAAATCTTTTTATAAAAAAAGTGTTGGAGCAACTTAGAAGAATATATCCGAGTATTAAGAAAACGATTTACTTTTCTGATGGTGCAGGGTCACAGTACAAAAATAAAGCAAACATTGCAAATTTATTATTCCATGAAGAGGATTTTCATATTTCAGCTGAATGGCATTTTTTGCAACGTCGCATGGAAAGTCTCCATGTGATGGAATTGGAGGTACCATGAAGAGACTTGCAGCACGTGCAAGTCTTCAGAGAGTATCTGATGCACAAATAAAAACAGCAATGCAGTTATTTGAATGGGGGAAAGTTGCATTGAAAAACATGCATTTTATATATTCAACGGTCGAAGAGTACAATCAGCATCAGCAGTTTCTTGCTCCACGCTTGGAAAATATCCGTACCTTGAAAGGCACCCGAGACTTTCACGCATTTATACCTCATTCAAAAAATAACATAGGCTGCAAATATTTTTCTTCTGAGTTAATATATACACATTTTTGTAGTTTGTCCCACTAAGATTTTTCTATATACTTATGTTTATATTCCCTGTGGTGTACATCATTACTTCTACCCTCGCCCACACCTTTTTCCTTTGGAAGATACCCCACCACCTTCACGTGGTTTCTATCGAGCGATTAAATCTTAATAGCATATTTCACTGATACATTACTACATAAGTTTTATCGGCCAAGAGTGGGAAACCTTTAAACCGTTAAATAATCTATATTCCTTTACTTCATTTTAGATTAAACAATAAATAAATAAAGTTCTCTCAGTTAATTACGCGGGGCTCGCAGCTCACTCCGCGCTTTGGGCATTACACCGGCGGGAGCGCATCCCGGCAATGCAGCGCTCTGGTAAAAAAATCATATCTCAAAAAGTTTTAAAGTGCCCATAGTTTTGAAAAAAGAAAAATTCTTAGGAAGAATCAGGGTATAACATATATTTTTTTGAAGAAAATAAAAATATGAGTATTTGGTTATTTTTTGAAATATGTTTTATTTATTAAAAATAAACTATGTAAATAAAGTTTTTTTGTTTTATAAAAAAAAGTATTTTTAACTTTGAACATTTAAGCACAAAAAAGTATAGAATAAATTTTTTCGTATCGGTAACGGTTTACGATATTTTTGAGTTCAAAATAAAAGTGTACTAAAAGTTTATATTGTTATAACTTTTGAAGCAATCATTTCCGGAATCTCTAGTATAGACCAAAAGTCATGTCTTGATAGCCTTTATAATATATGTAAAATTCGCTAAAATCCTTGATGTACCTCCAAAAAGTGTGCACTTATTTATGGAATGGCCGAACTTACTTTCTGCAAGCTGTTCAAGTCAACGAGGGCGGTTTTCACCCTCGCTCGCTGCCGAGTCTGCGCCCACGACCTGAGGCTGCCAGCACCAAGGACCTAAGAAGAACGCAGTGATGGAGGCTGACGAAGCGATAGCCTTCGAGCACCGGAGTTTCGAAGAACAGATCCATCACCTTCGAAAAAATTCGGAAATTCTCCTGATCCGGGCGGACACAGAAGCCATCAGATGCCAGCGCTATGAAATACGACGAAATTCGCCGCGCATCTGAGTTTCTACAGGAATGTCTTGATCTCGGCTTACCCGAGTGAACCTCGCAACCGACGAAGCCAGCATCACCATGGCAGGTGTGCGTCGCCTCCACTGGGGTACTCGATGAGCCGAAATTCGGGGAAGCGATGCCCCTCGCCACGACAACAACCACCATCGTGCCACCGCCTCTCGATAGTATAGCTCTAGCCGTCACCAGTAGAGCCATCACCACCGCAGTCGTCACCATCGTGACTATACCACCGATGCCGCCTCTGGCCTCCCAGCCTCCATCAGACGAGGAATCGCCGGGGCCATGTCACTACGTGACCACATCGCCGAGATGGCGCCTGCCAACAGTTACGCTAAAACTGCCCGCCGAATGACGTCAGGGGAACAAGCCCCCGCCAGCTAAGACGCCGCTGATCATGCCGACGCCAATCACGACGCTTCACCTCTCTTTGACCACAAAGAGGGACTTACCGGGCCGTCCGACCAGAAGAACGCTGTCTTCGTCGTCATACGGAAACCCGCGATACAGCCCGACGTAGTTGCCAGCAGACGACGCCTGAAGAAGCGCCGTCCACTGGTCCAACCCGACTGCCACAGACGCCGCCCGCCGTACGATTCATGGCAGCCCGTCCACCCACGACGCGACGACGTCTACAGACGCCTCCCTCCTGACGTAATTCACAGACGCCATGCCTACCCAAGACGCCGCAGCTCCTTCGGATGCCACAAGCACCTATCGCCCCACCCACGGACGGCAAACCCGGAATCGTAACCGCGAGTTAACATTACCGCGACCGCGACCTGTGACAACTTTAGACTTAGCGATAGTGCCCCGAGAAAAGACGCAATTAATCTTAACGGGTCGGTACCCATCGGAAGTACGTTAAACGGTCCACCAGAGGGGATTAAATCAAATTAGTACAACTATAGGCAACATAACTTTCGCTGTTTAGGGTAATGTTTCGGTCTGCATGATTTCGCGATCGAGGACGAAAAAAATATATCACACGCCCCCAAGCATGGAGTGACCACGCCTCAACAAATTGGAGCCGACATGTTTATGCGTTTTTGACGGCAATACCAAAACTTGTGTTTTTTTCATCATATATAATTATTTTTGTGGTGTTAGTTTATCTGATTTGATATTATCAGCGCTCTTAATGTTTTTTTTTAACGAAAATTATCAGTTGATCAATACATTTTATTATTTAAAAACGTCACTCTACAGGGACTTCCCCTTTCTCTGATTTGTGTTGTGGCGTCATTATTTCTGTTTGCTTGGAAGTCGGGGTGCCCCCAACGATAACGCCCGGGAGGGGCTGAATGTGGCAAATTAAAGAGAGATAAATTATATATTTTATTTTATTTGTTAAAATATAAGTATACATAATATTTTGGGCTTATATAACCAGATCTAAGAAGTTGGGTACTAATTAAAATAAAAATAGTCAAAATAAGGCAATAGGCGGAAAAGCCGAGAAAGGTAGTAAGGCAAAATATTCAGAATAACGGTAGAAAACGCAAAAAGTAGTAACCAATCCTGATCCGGCAGTAAAAAGGGAACAATAAATAGACGTATACATAAATATAAAAGGTAAACACTGAAAAAAAAATGAAACACTTGAAATTCGTGAAATTTCGACCATTTTCAAACCGTCATAACTCGGCGTATTTTCAATCGATTTTGATGAATCTTTGAGGGCGAAAAACTTTGAAGTGGTTTCTTTAAAGTCATGTATGCGAAATTAAGCGTAACCCCTTCCGCCCCTCTCTAATGCCCCTGTGAAAAAAAAAAGTTTTTTTTCTGGAAACCATGTCCAACTTTGATGATGTCTACGGAGTTGGAAAAATTTTGTCCACTCTATCCATCATAACGACAATAAAATTTGATTAATTCCCTTTCCAGGAGTCAAAGAACGAAGTTCCTACGACGATTTGACACCAAATTATGGGTGTTTGAAAAAAATTGCATTTTGAGGTTTTTCGCACATAACTCAGTGACTTTTCAACCAAATTAGATGACTCTTTCGGGAAAAAATCCCATTTTGGCTCTACTTTAAGGGAGTAAACTCAGATTAGAATGATCCCTTTTCGAACCCTTCAACCCCCGAACAAAAAAAAAACAAGTTTTTGGACCCAAAAATCGCCCAACTTTGGCACTTGTACCGAGTTGGAAAAAATGTGTCGACTCGATCCAACAAAAGGACATTGAAATGTGTTCAATTACCTGCGCTGGACTCAAATAACGAAGTTCCTACGACGATTTGGCACAAAGTTATTGGTGTTTGGAAAAAAGCGAATTTTGTGGTTTTTTGACTCATAAGTCCGAAGTTTTTCGACGAAATTGTTTTCGTTTTCACGAATGAAATTTTCTTTGCATGTTCTGTGAGGTATCCACGAGCATTAATTGTTTTCGCGAAATCATGAATATCGCATTTTGTACTTTAGAACTCCATTAACAAAAAACTTTATTTTAGGTCAAAACAGGCTTACTTTAACGATCTCTGAAGGGTCGGAAATAAATGTGGGCCTAACTCACCACCATTGGTCCATTTTTCCATTCGTCCAATAAAAATAAATAAATTACATTGCCGAAAAAAAATAAAACACTTGAGATTTGTAAAAATTTAGGTAATTCTAAAATGGTCATAACTCGGCTTGTATTTAACCAATTTGGACTATCTTTTGAGAAATAAAAAGCAAAATGTGTCCTCTTTGAGAGAGTTTATCCCCCACTCAAAGAGAGGGCTCTACGCCCCTCCAAACGAAATAATAAAAAGACCCCAAAATGCACTTTTTTTAAACACCCATAACTTAGTGCCAAATCGTCGTAGAAACTTTGTTCTTCGAGTCCCGCATAGGGAATTGATCAAATTTTAATGCCTTTATGGTGGATCGAGTCGAAAAAAAATTTCCATAGACATCGTCAAAGTTAGACATGGTTTCCTGAATTTTTTTTCACAGGGGTGCTAGAGAGGGGCGGTAGAAGTTACGATTTAGTTCATATGCATGACTTTAAAGAAGACACTTTTTCGCCCTTAAAGATTCATCAAAATCGATTCAAAAAACGCCGAGTTATGGCGGTTTGAAAATGGTCGAAATTTCACGAATTTCAAGTGCTTCATTTTTTTTCCCCCAGTGTATTTTATTATCAGTAAAGAGATGATTTTATGCATTATAAAATGCTGAAATATATTTATTATTATTATTTGAAATATTCATGTAATAAATTGAAATATGTCAATGAAAAAATACATAAGTTTGTTTATATATATTTTTAATAAAGAAAAAATAAGTCACATACTTTTATTAATGTTAATAATAAGAAATATAAAATGCCAAACTTGCTGTAGATGATTAGTCGTATGAATACGACTACAATTAACAAATTACTTTTTGAAACAACTACTTTCCTGGCTAATACCACGACGAATATTGAATTATACAAAAATGTATAGTGGTACTTTCGATTTAATAAATCATACCGAAAGTGTTATTTTCGGGTCGGCTGCAGAAAAATGATTTAAATATGGATTTTATATGCGGTTTAATTAAAAATAAATGTTTAAAATAAAAAAAAAAATGCGAGTGACAACAGATGACTATTTATTTATTTATTGGAATTACTACCAACCATTGTTGTTACAAATGTTTGGTTAAGGGTGCTACCATATCTCGAGTCCTTGTGCAACTGTGTTGATATTTGCTAGTTTTTGGGCAAAAAAAAAACGCTACAAGTAGTTTGGTACTGTCATATCTGTGTGAGTTATTAATATTTTTAAATAATTAATATAACTGTGAATTGTCCGATTTTTATAGATAAGATGAAGTACTTTTGCTCTATAGAAATAGAGCTTAAGGGGAGGTTATCCATGCTTTTCAGTGTTATATCAATTATATAAAAATATTAATAACTCACGAAGATATATGAGTACAAAACTACTTGTACCATTTTTTTGGCCCACGGTATATTAATTAAAATAATATTCTTTAAATAATATTCTTTATATAAATGTAAAAAAAAGTGTGAATAACTGCGCCCGAATACACATGCGTATGTGTTAATGATCCCATTCTCATGATTCACGTATCGGGGATGTACAAACATGTGCCTCAATCTGTTGTCGCGTTTTCCGTTCTCAACGGTTTCGCATTCACGTATTCACAAATAAAATTAAAATTTGTTTACACCACACCACCACACCGTTATTCCATGCGCCTCCCCGTTATTCCATGCACCTCCCTATCCCCCACCAAATCGCACGTTTCATTAGAATTGGTAGTATAGGCAACCCAAATAACAATTGCATTCTCACTCGATTTATAAAAAAATGAAACTATACTTTGTTGACATACAATGTTAAAAAATCATATTTTATCCAGCGGTTTAAAAAAATATCAACATAAACCAACTACCTAGGCAATCAGTACATTCGTATAACCTAGAATGCTATATATTTCTAGAAATTATGAAAATTGTCAAAATTTGTTTATAAAATTTAAGAAATAATTCAATAACTAATTAAATATTAACCGTATTTTAACTAAAAATTGCTGACCTCCTAGGTATTATAGCAACGTACATATAAAAAAACATTGTACATTCTAACTTTTACAGAAATTTAAAAATGCACGAAAATCCTATATTGTTTATTAGTAATTTGTTTACTTTTTTTTTCTTGCAAAAGGTAGAGTGAACAGTCATTAACAATATATCTTAAATCGGTATGTTCACATCTTATAATAAACGAGATACACCCAATCTACCGCACCAAAATAGGTAGGGGTCACCTGCCCTTAAGTGACCCCATGAACGCTCCATTGCGTTATGAACAGTGACCCGAACAATCCACGACCGCCCGACGACATGCAGGCCCTATCTAGGAACATATCGTGACGCCGCCCCCGACTCGCTGGTGTATATCATGGAAAACGTTCCCAATCATCAAGGTGTTGGAACCAGCACCGCCCACAACACCAGCCCAGAACACATCACTGACAACTACCCATCTGCCTGCGGGAACTCATGTAGTGGCGCCCATCAAATGATTGACGCTCCGTGCTCCGCCCCCGCGTTCGATGCACCCGCCGCCTCAAGGACTGGAGAAACAGACCGTACGTCTTGGTTCCCGCCGTGCCTGTACACACCAGGATGTCAGCTCATCCCCGGCCAGACCAAACGTGACTGCTCCTGGATGCGGCCACCCTATCCCTTCTCACCACAGCCGCGGAAGGATATCCAAGGACCGGTGCCGTGACCAGCGTCGAGAGCAACCAGTGCTGCTTCCCCAAGGCGCCCAACAGCAGTTCCCGATGGAACTTGGATCCGGTGTGGCAAGACCGAATCCCCTCACACCTCAACCTTGGAAGGATCCACCCTCATGATGACGTAACGACGATAACGACTTCAACTGGCAGCCATCACATGTATATACTTTTCTACGCTCTTCAAAATTCTCTCGTTTTTCGGGGCCGTTTATTATCGGCGCTTATTAGTTTATCTACGCGTCTTACCAATGCGTAATTATCTTAATTTGCATTTTATGAGCTAATCATTGCTCTTTTTCAATATTACCATAAGTTCCGCATTTTTGTAATTTCCAAACGAGATAATTTTCGAAGAAGCACAGCTGGACAACATTAAGACCAACTTCACAGTACCATTAGTGAAAATGTGCAGCTGCTACGGCAACACAAAATACAGTCGATCCGCCTTCTGCTGCCTGCCTACGTGACAAAATCGTTTCGAACCCAAATTGTTCTGAGAAGTGTAATTTGCCGGTTCAAACACGTGCGCCGACCTCGATGATCCCGTCGCATCACATCCCGGAGCAGAGTAGGACGTGGGCCGTATAAAACCCTCGGAGCGCTCCCCTGACATAAGAGATCATTCAACATCCAATTCAATTTACAATAGTCAGAACAATCGGACAGTCGTCACGAAGTTCTGCAGTCAGAACGCCGAAGTCGCCAAGACGCCGCAACGCGCCGCGTTACTATAGCCGCCGATCCCATGCCGCCACCGCCACCGCCCTGCCGCTTCCGCCGCTGCTATTGTCGATGGCAATCAAATCTTCGCCTTCTAATACTTCTTCGGACATTATTTAAGTCGAAGAACACTTACCACATTATTACCCTCTACCGTTATAACACACTTACCGCAAGTATCAAGTACTTAATATACTATAACTACCTTTGCAACATCCTATTAATGCGAAGCCGGATTTTCGGCTTTAGCTGTAATAAAGAGCAAAAATCGCACAAAAATCAACATGGAGCAAGAAATATAGCAAGGTTAAGCCTTATTCCTCGCTTTGAAAAAATATGTGAAGGTCACCAAGTTCACCCATCACATTGAATGTTTTTTTTTGTGTCAGTTCAATAATAAATCTATATGAGCCTTAGATCGTGGTTGTTTTCATTTACGTGTTTTATATACAGGGCGTCCCAAAAGTTACGAAGGGGTTTGAGCTTCTAATAATTTTTTTGTTTATAATTCGTTTTTTTTTTCCAGGAATAGTAGTCAAGACTTGGGAAATTCAATATGGAAAGATTTACGACTATAGAGCGAACCAAATTGTGCAATTTTACTTGGAATTGCATGTAATAATTCTAACGCAAAGAGCATATCGACGATATTTTCACGCCCGAAATACTCCTTCGGAAGCAATGATTCGTCGATTGGTCTAACGTTTTCTGGCACAGGGTTTTCTGGCACCTGCAGGGAGACCACGTTCAGCTATTGCAGACGCGAATATTCAACGTGTCAGAGATAGTGTTGAAGAAGATTCAGAAACGTCGATACGGAGACGATCCGCCGAGCTGGGTATTTCTCGGTCGTCCCTACAGCGTATTTTGCAACGTTCTTCCCGTACAAAATTCAATTGGTGCAGGAGTTTAACCTGCAGATTATCAGCAACGTGTTGATTTTGCAATTCGTTTTCAACAATTGGCTAGAGAAGAAAACGCGTTTGATCACCATCTCATTACGTCCGATGAGGCTCACTTTCACCTCAATGGCTTTGTGAATCAAGAAAATTGCAGGATATGGAGTACTGAAAATCCAAGGGTTATTCACCAACGTCAATTGCATCCTCTCAAGTACACAGTATGGTGCGGTGTAACCTCGTAAACCATTATCGGGCCTTATTTCTTCGAATATCACAAAGGTAATGCAGTGACTGTCAATGGAGAACGATATCGGGCCATGCTTGAAAATTTTGTACGCCCTGCTGTAGAGGACACACCAGAGATGTGGTTCCAGCAATATAGAGCAACTTGTTATACATCTAGAGCCACAATGGCTATCTTAAGGAACATTTTCAGGGACCGAATAATTTCGAATAGAGCGGAATTTCATTGACCGTCCCGTTTGCCCGATTTAACGGCTCCTGGCTTCTTTCTGTGGGGGTACTTTGTGACGCCCTTCGCGTCGTTTATTTTACTAAATTATTAATTGCGCAAAATTGATTTTAAACGGGTGCAAGAAAATCTCTGATGTTGGCTAACTAGCCGGTGGGGAGGTCCGATTTATTTAGGGCGCCAAGTAGTCTTTATTTATTACCCCTCGAGAGATTGACGCACAGGGCAAACTACTAAACCCGGGTGGATCGCAACTAATAACCATTAAGTAAAATAATTAATCCTTTAATCGTTAACATTAAATAATCCACCAGTTTAACAAAACAGAGAGATTAATATTACAAAATTCAACAACTATAGTATACCATCAAGGAACATCTCATGTACCGAAGCTACAGATAGCAATAAATTAACCGGAGCTATTTCGTGCTAATTCGTTCCTCACCTTAGGAGGGCATACGGGCAGATAGTATAAAAAACTGCATTACCGACGTAGTGGGAGTACAATGGCCATTGTGCTACTAGTCAGAAGGGCGCAGGACGTGATCGCGCATAACGGAAATAGCCCTCGGGCACAGTATTAAAGTTACCAATCTCGTTTGCGATTAGCAACCAAATTGATAATTATTTAATAAACACAAATCTTACTACTAACTAAAATATTATGATTAAACTCTGGTGAATTTCATTATGGTATAACAGCAATAATATAAATCTCAAGTCAACACAAATGTCAACCCGACAACAAACCCCCCCGTATCATGACATCTTCAATATTGAGATTAGCAGCGTTAGACAACCCGCAACAAACAAAAGTAAAACGACAACACAAATTCAATTTAGTGCATTTCATGACGGTATAACGGCCGTAAAACATAAATCTCAAGTCACCACAAATGTCAACCCGACAACAAACACCCCCCATATTATGATATCCCCAATATTGAGATTAGCGGCGCTAGACGGCCCGCAACAACAAAAGTAAAATGACAACACAACAACAAGTTCAATCTGGCCTGTTCTGCAGCGCGGACTCTCCGTGGTCTGCTTCCCTGACGCTCGCCGATCGCCGAGCCGCACGTGCTGATGCTCCGCGCTCGCCAGCGGTCACGCTCTCCAGCCGTGTGTTCCTCTCCCCGATCCCGCGTGTTCGGGAGTCGGACGTCGGTGGAGGATTGGAGGTTCTTATTGCCGGGGAGGCCCCCACGGGTCGGGTTCACGAACCCAGGCACCTGATCGGTATTAGCCGGCCGGAATTTTGGGGCCTACGATACACGGAATGTTTTAGATAAACATCTCACTCAATGCACTTTTGAGTATTTAATAAAAAAGCCTACCTTAGATTGTGTGTGGCCCCACTGATAATATAACGCCAACGAAATCGTTGAATGCACTTTTAATGGCACTTCCCAAGGCGAACAATGTGAAAAATCGGCACCGCCTGCACGTGCTTCGACAGCAACACCAAAAATGGCGTTAAAGCGGAAGGTCAGACTGCGCGTTCCGCGAGATGAAAACAATCTCGACGTTTGCTAATAGAGGGCGCGCCCCTCGAACATTCAAATTCCGACATAAAAATGTGACTGTCACACACCCCCTTTCCCTGGTGAAAAGAAAACAAGGTCCGATCTCCAAGGGTCCTTTTTTCTTTTCAATCCTCGCGTGCAAGAGGTGGATCATGGCCAAAGTGGGGCTTAAGGTCCTTAACATGCCAGCGGCCTAGGTCCCGTCCCGCATTGTCGACCAAGGAGTAGGTCAAGTGACCAATCTTTTCCTTAACTTGACATAACTTAAACCGGGGCGCCAGTTTAGCAGCAAAGTTCTTCGACGCATTTGAGAGAACCTTGTTACGGACCCACACAAAATCGCCATTTTGGAATGACACCGCAGGCCGCTTTCGCAAATTGTAATGGTGTGCATTACGTTGGTAAGCATCAAAAAGACGATCCCTAACTCTCTTAAATAACGGTGGTAACGATTTCAAGTGTTGAGCATATTGTTCGGAGTCGGCTCCCAGCCCGAGATCCTCCAAGTCCAACACCTTCCCATAATAATCACCACGGAGCGGTACGTAACGCCCAAAGTTCAATTCGGCCGGAGTGAAGCCGGTGACCTCGTGCTTGGCGGTACGTAGGGCGTAACCGATCTTGTGTATCTCGGCATCCCAAGTTTTGTGATCTAACTCGTTAACAAATGATCTGATGGTTGTACCAATGGTACGGTTATACCTCTCCACGAAATTCACTTGTGGATGATACCGGGCGTTAAACCATATCTTGGAGCCATATCGTTGAGCAAGTGAGTTCATTTCTCTGGACGCGAACTCCGTACCATTATCACACAATATAACTTGAGGAGCTCCAAACACCAAAAATACTTGGTTTTCCAAAAACTCAGAAATTGTCGCGGAAACTGCTCGACGTAATGGCTTAAGTAATGTAAACTTGGTAAACCAATCGGTTACTACCAAAAGGTATGAGTTTCCTTTACTAGATCTTGGGAGTGGACCTAGAATATCACAGGCAATTAGTTGCCACGGGTACGAAACGTTTTTGGGCCTGCCCATTTGCCCGGGCCGTCCGCTAGTGGGTTCTTTCTGGGCCCCGCAAACTTGGCAGGACCGAATGTATTTTTTGACATCCGCTCGGAGCCGGGGCCAGTAGTACAGATCACGGACTCGATTGAGGGTCTTGTACACTCCGAAGTGACCAGCTGTAGGTGTATCGTGACAAGACTTTAGAATATCAGGCCGCAACCCCTGGGGAATAACCAGTTTCCAGGGAGAATAATTCGTAGCAAGGGCATCATTCATTCGAACTCGCTTGAAGAGACGTTGGTCAACGATAGACCAGTCAGGATACATGTCAGGACATTTCTGAACAGCATCCACCATCTTCGTATACCACATATCTGACTCACAATCCTCAGCCGGCACCTCGATTAAGTTCACCACCAAAGGAGCACGTGACAGCGCATCCGGGACGACATGCAATGCTCCTTTCCGGTGCTCGATCGCCATGTCGAATTGTTGCAGTTTAATAGCCCACCGAGCTAGCCTTCCGGTAGGGTCCTTGAGATTCTTCAGCCAAAGTAACGAATGATGGTCCGTCAAAACCTTAAAGTGTGTGCCCTCAATGTAAGGCCGAAATTTTTCAACTCCGAACAGCACCGCCAAGCATTCTTTCTCCGTAGCACAGTATTTCCTTTCGGCTTGCGATAGGGTGCGGCTAGCAAATGCAATCGGAACCTCATCACCATCAGAGTTTTCCTGGGTCAGCACACAACCTAAACCAAAGTCGGACGCATCACATTGTATGCAGAAAGGTTTGGCAAAGTCTGGATTAGCGAGGACCGGAGCAGAAACAAGGGCCAACTTTATATCCTGGAAGGACTGCTCGGCTTCAGGGGTCCACTGGATCTTCTGGGATTTTTTCTTGCCCTTAATCAGAGCACTGATTGGGGCAGTCAAGGAAGAGAAGTGTGGGATGAACCGGCGGTACCAGGAGCACATCCCAATAAACCTCTTGACTTGAGTGGCGGTTTCTGGCTGCTGGTACTCCTTCATAGCAGCTACTTTAGCAGGATCTGTTCGCAAGCCTGCACGGTCAACAACAAAACCCAAGTAGTTCAACGAACCACGGCAGAATTCACACTTCTCCAAGTTAATAGTAAGATTCGCTTCTTGCAATCTCAGGAACACTTCATTTAATACCTTGCAATGAGTCTCAAAATCAGGAGTCGCTACAATAACGTCATCAAGGTACACGAAGCAGTATGGATCCAAATCAGGTCCCAGAACACGATCCATAAGTCTCTGCTGTGTTTGGGGAGCATTGTTAAGGCCAAACGGCATAACCACAAATTCATAGAGCCCCTTTCCCGGTACCGCAAAAGCTGTCTTCTCACACGAACTCTGATCCAGAGGAATTTGCCAGAACGCCGATTTTAAATCAACACTCGACAAGTAGTGAGCACCATTAAGCTTATTCAGGATGTGGTCCACTAAAGGCAACGGGTATGCGTCCTTCTTGGTAACAGAATTTAATTTTCTGCCATCAAAACAAAAACGCATCTCCCCGTTAGACTTTTTCACAAAGAGGATAGGGGAACACCAAGGACTAGAAGATCTCCGTATGACACCTAAAGATTCCATATTCTCAACTTCACGATACAGATGTTGAAGCATGTAAGGAGACAAGGGGTACTGCCTCTGCTTCATGGGTAAGGCATCGGCGGTATCGATGCGATGAAAAATATTTTTAGTTCTGCCCAGCTTGGTGCCGGATTTCCAGGAGAGTTGAAGAAATTTGGCACGAATCTCCTCAAGCCGGTTATTCTGAGCTGCTGTAAGGTCTCCAGATCCTTGTACCACAGGGTGGGCTGGTTCCAAGGCACTAAGGGAGGGAACCGGAATAAAGCTGGGGTTGCCGTCTTCCCGTACTCGATACGACCAAGACGGGTAATCCATCACAACCCGGAATAACCGAGCAAAGTCGCTACCTAATATCAAAATATTACCAATAGAAGGGACAACCAAAACTCTAAGGGATCTCTCAATCCCATCAACACACAGCGGTAAGTAAACACAGCCAACAACAGATTGTCTACTTCCATCAGCAGTAGCCATTTCCTTCTCAGGGCAGGTACCTATTTCAAGAGAACATTGATCAATAATACGCAAGCCAGGGCCTCCAATAACAGAATGGCTTGCTCCCGAATCTAAAAGGGCCGTCAATTTCACATCAAATACATCCACTCTGATATAAGGTCGATTATCGGGATATTTCTCTACAAAAAGTGGGGTGGCTTTAGGAATAGATTGCTTAACGAAATTCTTCGTCTCCTGTGTACAACAAAATTTCGACACAGTAGAGAGCCAATCATTCCATGAGGTGGTGTTGTCTATTGGTGTTGGCCTTGGTTGGGATGGGAGATTCTGGCCTCGAGTCTCCCTCTTGATTCGTTTCCCGAGCACCTGTTGCAGCTGAAGCGAGTACGGTCAGGTGCACCGCACCCATAGCAGAACTTCCGACGCTCTTCCTGACACCCAGAGTACAGGTGGCCCGTCCTACCACAGTTCCAACAGGTCCGAGTATTTTCTTCAGCCTCCAACGAGGCCGTTTTTGGCACAAAACGGGACTGACTATAAGATGGCAAGGAATTCTCCAGACAACGACACATTTCACATAACCTTTCGACAGATGGTATGTCCTGGAGAGCTAAGTGAGAATGGTAGAAAGGCAAAATATTTTTCTTGAAAGTTTTAATTTTCACCTCGGCTGAAGCAGGCACACTAAGCCGTCTAAACAGGTTCTCCATAACTGAAAAATAAATTATTATTTTTTCGCGGGGACCCTGTTTGCGTGTACGAATCTCTTCCCAGAGTGTATCTTCGACATCACAAGGCAAAAAATATTCCTTCAAACAGGTGACTAAATCATCCCAGGTTTGGAACTTCCCCCGAACACCACGAAACCAAACTAAGGCAGGTCCAGTAAAGAGATCCGTGGCTGAAGTCAATAACATACGTTCAGATGCGTTCCGAGAAATGCGAAGCTCCTCGACTCTTTCCAAGAAATCAAACAGTTTGTCTCCGCTGCCATCGAACTGAAGCCCCCATTTATGAATTGGAACAGATTTTGTTTCTGCTGCCTCGGCAAGAGATGGCTGACCAACCGTGACCGTCACATTAGAACGCTTCATGTCAAGATCATCCCACAAAGATAATACCGTAACCATGGTATCCGCCTTATAGTTCTGGTATTGTTCGTTATCCGGAATTCGAGCAACACGACCTTTTAAATGACAAAATCGACTAAGCGATTTTTTTAAAGTATTATTACAACTACCGTCAAAATCATTCACAATTTCAGTCAGCGAGTTCAAGGTAGTGGCAATTTCTGATTTTTCCTGATCGAAATCAAAATCCACCAATTCAAAATCGGACATACCTCTACTTTGATCCATCTGCAAGCATTTACGGAGAGCCTTCCGCTTCGCACTGTCTTCACAACGCGTAATTAAGCCTCGTAACCGTAGTTCGTAGGCAACTTCATGCACACGCAAATGCATTGGATCCATCTCAACACTCATCATTCCAAAACCCAAAATCAACGAAGCCAAATTAGTCAACACGAATATCCCCTCACAACGGATTTGATCATCAATAAAAAAATAACCACCCCAACGATAACAACCGCTTACCTAATCCAAATAAAGAAAACCCAAAATGCCGCTGCTTCCTAACAGTACACGAGAGAGTCCTTAAGAGACAGGCCAGGTCAAATAATTTAACTGAATCGAAGTCAAAATACTAAGTTGACTTTACTAAATTTTACTACGCAAACCCAAATTAACTCGAGCCCCGACGTTGGACGCCAACTCTTGCCGAGGCAGCAGAAACAAAATCTGTTCCAATTCATAAATGGGGGCTTCAGTTCGATGGCAGCGGAGACAAACTGTTTGATTTCTTGGAACTTAAAGCAAATGAATAAACCCCGCATTGTCTAAGAGTTACAGGAAAACATTCGTGCCACAATAAGGGCACCACAGCCGGCACCATTGACACATGTGATGGAGCATGTCGTAGAAAGAGCCCGTCTTTGTGAAGCTGAAATTGGGCGGCATTTACGCCACATAGTGCACATAAATTTCAATGATCTATATTATGGTATATTAAAATATGAATAAAAAATATTAATAAACAAAAAAGTTATGAACTGTTCAAACCCCTTCGCAACTTTTGGGACACCCTGTACAATTGTATTCAATCAAGTGTTGTAGAATGTTTGAGGTTTGCTACGATGCAGTAGGCAGGTTGTAAAGCACATACTTTATACATTGTACATGTGCAACACTTTGTTGTACACGACTGTCCACATATTTCGACTGAGGGAGCCGTTACTAAACCTGTAAGTGCACCGCTAACTGAAAAAGTTTGGGAACCCATGTGTAAGTGGATTACTAGATCCAGACTCTCAAACACCATTTATGGATTGCCAATTTAACCAGTGAAAACATCAATTAGTGAAATAGAAAACCAATCAGTTAACATATCGAGAGGGTACGTGTTCCTTGAATTGTGACCGAGATTTCCATCTGAGGTGATGATTACAACATGTGCACTAATCCTTCCATAACTCACCAGAGAATTACCAATAAATGTCCACAATTTTATAAACATTGACAATTGGAAGAATTACATTATAGAGGACGCGACATTGGCTTTCACTGGTCCCATCGGTTTGATACTTGGAGCTGATGTTTACCCTCAAAACATACAAGATGGATTGCAGAAGTTACATAAATCTTGAGTTGCACAAAATACTAGTCTTGGATGGATTGTATTTGGGAAGCATCTCAGCAATCTGGTAGCACATTAGAAGACAAAACAATTACACTTACTTCTCTAACCCTCCAAGAGTTGGGGAAAGTGGAGGAAGTACCTACTACCAGCATGATATATTCAGATAACTTAAAATTAATCAGTTTAACGAATCTGCACAAAGAAATACTGAGTATTAAAAAAATCGATATGCCGGATACTACATTCCAAAACACGCAGTCTTCAATGATAGTGCTGACACAAAATTGAGGGTAGTGTCGATACAATTACCCACAGATATGCAACAAGTTAATTTTTTTTTAATCCAAATTCGGGTGTGATAAGAGAATTACTGCGGTCATTTGAGGAATGTAATGTTGTTCATTACCCACTAGTGAGAGAATATCTCGGAGTCGCGGAATGATTGGATCCATCGTAAGATTTTCGAAATAATTTGAATTGACACCATGTATGTCAAAATTTCTTGTCAAACATTTTATAAACATGATTTCAATATTTAATGCAATTACAGACGATTTTGGATAAAATGTTATATCATACTCACGAGGAATTACTCGTTAGTAATTAGTTACTTATTTACATTCCACATTCGCATAATAAATAACAATTCTTTTACACCCACATATTCCCTCAATGTTTCTGTCCATATTCATGATGGAAGGAGCAACCATCCTGAACAATTCCATATGAGAACTTTCCAATATTTTATGAATGCAATAAACTTGATGTCTGTTTGATTTAGTTGTTCTGCTGCTACAAACAGCCTTGACATAATATTTCTCTGTATATAGAAATGAACCAAAAATTCCCTTATAAATGCTCTCCGTACTCTGCGGGGCAACAATATCTTCTTCATACTAAGTACTACTTGACATTTTGCTGAAAATAGCTTTGGGACTACAAACCTGTGAAGAGTTTGTTGAATTCGCGATTGCAGCACGCTTGTGTGTTGCTTGATGTTCAATTTTTGTTGCAAACTGTTCATGTGTGTGACTAAACTCGGCGCACCGAACCGGTGGTATAATGGGTTTGCGTGATTTTCGCGTGATATTCGCTGATTGGTCAGCGCAAACGCATGTGAAGCGTATGTCACGCAGCCGAAATTTTTAATCACGCCCGTTGTATGCCATGTGTTGTCGTTTCTCTGTCTTATTTAAATGTAGTGATTACGTTCTATCCTTAAATCAACCTTTTTCAATTACATTTAATTAGGAAGCTGTAAATAGTTAGTATTTATGGGTTAACGTAGAAAGATTTATATTTCCAGCACATTTCTTGGCGAGGCTGTGTGAATCAGGTTTTTCTTAATGTCTCGACGAACTATCACGAGGACGCGGGGTGAACGCAACGTGACCATACCATCTATTCGGTGCGCCGAGTATTGTGTGAAACCATTTTGCAATTAGAGTTGCAAATCAGTCGACCCGTGTGCGGACGGTTTTGTAAAATAAGGCAATATCTCCTAACAACATTAAGTTGCGAATCCTTGGATTGATTTATTACCATAAATTTTTAATAAAAACTACAAATATTCTTGTAAATACGATTTATTTATTTATTTACAAATTTAAAATTATAAACAATAATGTAATGGAAGTGTAACGTCGTTTATAAAATTTCAATAACAAAATATAACGATGTATAGAGACAATAAACTAGAATTACATTGTTTATGTACACATTAAAATGTTATATTAACAACTATTCAACTGATCATCTATAATAGTTAAAAACCTTCACAAAAATTGCTAGTAGTACACATCCCTTATATATATGTATATTTTCCATTTTCGATCTACTTAAAAGAGTATGTACACTTTACAATATACACTTGTATTATCTCACAAGAATGACATTGTGTGGTTTATAGATTTGAAATAAATTTATTATATGAAACTTACAGCTAGGCGAGAAGGAAATTTAATCACGAAATTTAATCTAGTTCACTGTCCTTTTGAACTGTATTAAAAATATAATGTATAACATTGCGATAAGAACCGATGTTTTGATAGTGTCTGTAATCACATCGATTAAATTGGTACACTTAGTTACTAATTGCCTTGACTTACGTTTATGGATAGTGTGTTGGAAAGTATGAATAATGAAATATAGAGAAATATCGTAACTTTTTGAATTCGCTTATTATAATGTGGATTTGTGAATTCAAACAGAGGTATGAAGGATGCGAGCAGAAAATATAAAAAATTATTTACGATATAGTTATACACGTAAATAATTCTTGTAAGTACGAAAATAACTCTCTATTGCATAAATTAATTTATTCATGTAACATTTCGAACTACAGTTTGGCATTTTCTGACAAAAATTCTTATTTGAAAATAACTTTGTGCAATATTATATTAGAGTCGATGGCTCTATAAAGAAAGGATATGAGTCATAAAAGTGTAAAATAGGGATTTTGTCGTTTTCCACGTTTAAGATATTTTAGCACGTTCTATGGTGAAAGGAGTGATAAGCGTTTTTATTTTCAATCTGCGGTAAAAAATAAAAATTATCTACAATTTGAATTGAGGCAAGGCCTGGTAAATAAAATAAATAATTTTAAAACATGAATAATTGGTAATTAATAATAATCTGACCTTCATTAGTAAATTGTCTTTAATTGATTCAATTAAGCAGAGATGGTTAATTCTCCATTTGAGCACGTTAATTGTTAACAAATCAATTAGCTTATATGGCCTGGTATGTAAATTCTGCAGTAAACCCAATTTAATCGTTTAACCGCTATAACACCACAGTTCCAGTCACATAAACCATATTAAGTAATGCATTTAAATAAAATATTGAAATTTCAGCCATTCCAAGTTTTCTATCACGCCTAAGCGAAATATTTTTCTGCACGAGAAATATCGGCTCGGGTCCGTGGATGTGTTGTATTCGTCTTTCATTTATTAATTGAATTTAAGATATATTATAATAAATTGAATGCCCAAGCTGATTAAACCAAAACCCAATCATCCCCGTTGCTTTATCGGAATTCCTATCAACCATCCTTCCTTAAAAAATACATTTCAATTAAAAAGCCTAATAGCTAAAATCAGTGCCGGTATCATGTTGTTAATTTTGAATTTATTTGGATTAAAAATTTTGCGGCATTTAAATTTTATTATCTCCGCACAACTTATTGAAACAGCCACTTTCATGACGAATATTGTTTACATGTTATGAATCATAACTCTAATAAAAAAAAAAGAAAACATTTTAACAATAACACACAGTGCTAACATTGCTTCTGATTTCCTTGGAAACAATCAACGACCCAACCACGATATTATTGTTCAAGATTTGCTTCAAAAATATGCAAAAATCGTTATGGAATACTGTTAATTTTCAATTCTATTTCACTTCTGTTATTTGCCTTTTATTTATTTCATGTTTTCAGGAGGCTTGAATATGTCTTTAAAAATTCAATTTTTGCATTTGCACCTGGGTCAATCCAAATGAAATCAACGAATTTAATTTGAAAAGGTCGCTGACAAAATTTATTTATTTTGTATTTTTTTTTTTTACTTATATTTGTAATATATACAGAGAGTTTAAAACAGGTGTTAATTAATATTTTAAATGTTCAGTTTTTTTGAGCGTCCATTTTGTATTGGTGCGTCAGCCTATTTTGCATTTAACAGAGATTTTCGATAAACTCGGTAGCTTCTTTCTTTTTAAAGCTATTTAGTTTAAACAAAAACCATGTGAAAGAACATAAAATGCAGGGGCGGCTCGTTACGTAGAGCCATGGAGCCATGGCACTACCTCTAATTTCATGCTCGCAAAAAAATTTGTATTTCTAAAAACACCTAAATATTAAAACAATGCCTGTGAAAGTTTAATGAGTGGAGAAAAATCGCAATGCATTTGTTCCCTAACGCAAACGGAGCCAACTTACTTCTGGTACGGCATTTCATTAGAATGTATGCAGCGGCGGGGAGGTACGCATTCTGAACCTCCAATTGGAGCCAAATAATTTCTGGCTCATCTCGTGCACGCGACGATAACATGCACTTGTCAGTCCTATTTCCGCACCACACACGATAAATAAACTGAGTTCATTGCCGAATAAGCCCTTTTGTTCATGTTCTATTGAGAAAATTTGCAGGCAAGTCATGTACTCATTAAATAAATGTCAATTGAGAAAAAACGGAAAACATTTTAAAAATTCATCCAGCAAAGTGTTCTACCCGTCGCTCTTTTTTGAGGATAATTCATCTGATTTTAAAAATTCTTCCGGCAAAGTGTTGTCGTTCAATTTTTTTGCGGTTTTGAACAAATTCAAAACCATTTGAACAAAATGGCAGATATTAAAAATTCTTTAAAAAAAGTGTTGTACTCATTGAATTCATGTAGATGGGATCAAAAAATTATTTCGTTTTCAATGGTTTTTTTTGAGAATCTCTTGAACTGATGACCAAATTTAACAAATTCTTCCGGCAACATGTTTCAATCATTAAATAGATGCAGATAAGACCCAAAAAATGTAGTTTGTAGTTTTTTGAGTGAAATGACAAATTTTGAAAATGCGTTCGGCACAGCGTTCTACTAATTGAAGAGATGTAGATGAGATTAAAAAATAAATTATTTTCTAATATTGTTGAGGATAACTCTTAAACGAAAAGACAGAGTTCAAATTCTTTTAGCAAAGAAAATGTTGATGCTAAAAAATCAAATTTGCCGTTAAATTAATTTCTGGTGTTTTAAAATTAACGAAAAACGTTCAAATTGCACGATTTCAATGCCCAAAAATTTAAAATTGCCATTTTGATTTTTTTTTTAATTGCAACTGTCCGATTTTGACATTATAACCTCAAAATGTGACAAATCGTCGTAGCTGTTCTTGTAGCGAAGAAAAAAAAAACGAATTATTTAGTATCCGCTGTTTAAAGTGACAGATACTGTTACTAAAAAATAACTAGTTATTTAGTACCTGTTCTTTAAACTAACCTCAGTGTAACAAAGAGAATCTTAGATTCTAATCGAATTTGAATTTTGTTTATGAAATCAACGCAAAATGACGAAATCGCACTTTTTCAATGTTCGAAAATAGAAAATCATAGTAATGATTTTTGAAATCACACAACTGCCGAACGCACTGTTCGATTTTTATAATTGACACGTCAAAATATGGACAGTTTAGTGTAAATTTAGAACGGATTACGAAATTTTCTGTTGAAATTTACATGAAATGCAAAAATTGCAGTTTTTAAATTTCCAAGATTTCAAAATCGCGATTTTGATTTTTGAAATTGCACACCTGCCGAACGCGTTGTCCGATTATGATGATTTAAACGTCAAAATATGGGGAATTTAGTGTTATTTTTAAACGGATTACAATATTTTCTCATGAAATTAACACGGAATGGAAAATTGCTGTTTTTAAATTTACAAGATTTTAAAAATGCGATTTTGATTTTTTTTTTTAAATTGCACAACTGCCGCACTCATTCAAACGTCAATATGGCAAAATTTTATGTTTATTTAGAACGGGTTAAGAATTTTTTATTGACATTAACACAAAATGCAAAATTGCATTTTTTTAAATTTCCAACATTTTAACTTTTGAACTGAGGACGAGATTTGTAAAATTCTTTTGGGCAAAGTCTTATATTCATCCTAAAGATGTAAATAGAACCAAAAAAATAAATTTGTTGTTCAATTGTTTTTCGGGTTTCAGAGGATAATTCTTGAAGGGATGGTCATATTTGTCAAATTCTTCCAGCAAAGTGTCGAACTCGTCGAATAGGTAAGACCAAAAAATTAAATTTGCCGTATCATTGTTTTCTGGTCTTTGAGGATAACTCCTGAACGGATACACAGATATTTAACATTCTTCCAGGAAAATACACTCACTGTGTGTATCTAAAAAAAATAAATTAATTGCCCAATTGTTCTGTGGTTGTGAGAAGATAGCTCTTGAACAAAATGGCCGATTTTAAAAATTCCTCCTGAAAAGTATTGTATTCATCGAATAAATGTGCAGGACCAAAAAAAAATCATTTACCTTCAATTGTTTTTTTTAGGATAACTTGTGCACGGATGACCAAATTTGGCAAATTCTTTCAGCAAAGTGTTGTACTCGCCGAATAAATGCAGATAAGACACAAAAAATTTAATTTGTAGTTTTTTTGAGGATAACTCTTGAACGAAAGGACAGATTTTGCTAATTCTTTCGGTACTTGATAAGATCAAAAAATAATTTCCGTTTTTAACCAAAAAAAAAGTTTAGTTTCAAATTCTTAATTTAAGATGTAGATAAGGTTACAAAATACAATTCGTCGTTTAATTGATTTCAGATGAGATTGAATACGTACTATTTTTCTTCTTTATTTATTTCTTTAATGTATAATATTTTCTGTCCAATATATAGGCCTCTCTTAACTTTATATAAATAAAAAAAAATTGGTAAATGTTGGTGTTTTCAAAATAAAAATCTTGTCTTTTGAAATTGAAATTGTTAAAGATAAAACTGCGACTCAGCTTTTCTTTCTGGATATAGTATTTATAGTATATTACCTCCAGATAAAGTTTCAGGCCCAAGAATTACATATATCCTCATTTTTTAATGAGCCTTCAAATATTGCGATTTTTCTGAAATCCGGTATTTTCAATCTAAAATATCTCAGAAGGGACACACTTTAAAATGCCGAAATTTTCAAAGAGCATTCTTCTATTATTTTGTAACATGTGGATACAATTTTATCACTGAGACTTTATTAGTTATTTAGTTAGACATTTTTAAATATAGCTAAAATTATAAGTGCTATTAAATGCAGATATTACATTGCTTGTGGCAAAAATGTAAATGAAACATAAATAATATTAAAAAATTTTAGTTAGATTATTTATGTCACAATCTGAACAAAAAATATGCACTTATTCGCAAACACATCTAGCTACAGGGTGTTGCAAATTCGATGCATTCGAATTGCTATCTCGGTAACTATAAGAGATGGGCAAATGGAGGAAAAGTTGCGCATTTTAATGCTGAATCATTTGTTAAAAAAGGGAAGTTAAAATATTCTGACTAATTCCGGTTGTATTTGTAAAAAAACCGAAAAAATCATTTTTGGTTTTTATTTTTTACGGCTTTACCACTGGTTATTTAAAAAAATTAGGAACACTTTCTTAAGACACTATTGTACGCTCTTCCAGGAAATAGTTTTAATTTTCAAATATCACGTTTCGTTATTGAGATATCCACATCAATTTAATTTTTTTTTTATACGGACCAGGATTTTTTATTTCATTTTTGAATAGCTTTTTACCTCCCGAAACTAATGATGTATCACACTTGTCACAAATTGTTTTCTATAATAATAATATTGATTATTATTATTATTAGAAGTTATTTGTTGCCATCTTACATAAGAATTTTTTCGAGTAAATGACAATTGAAGGTAAGAACCCGATATTTAGAATTTTTTCAAAATGACCTTGTTCCAGCGCTTGTAGCAATTTTTCCAAACACACAATGATCTTGACCTTTTATATAATACAATATGGTTTCAGCAAAACGGCGCATTCCCGCACTAGGCACGTTTTTCATTTTTTTTTAAATTATTTTTTTTTTCGAACATGTAGAAAATATTCTTGAACATTTTGAATATTTTCTGGGCCAATTCTGCGCATTTATCTCTTTCGCGGGCTATTCTATCGGTCCTCACCTGCCAATCCACCTATTCGTAATGCAATTGTCAAAAAAACGCGCATAGTGCAGGGTTGCGCCATCTTGCTCAAACCATATTGTATGTATAGAAGGTCAAGATCATTTTTGCTTGGAAAAAAGCGCTGGAACAAGATTATTTTGCAAAAACTCTAGATGTCAAGTTCTCACCTTCAATTTTCATTTACTCGAAAAATTTCTAATGTAAGATGGCAATATTTTTATACTGACAGTTCGACAATGAAAAGATCTCTCAAAATCAAGAACAAAAATAGGGGGTTGTCATTTAAAAACAAAATGGATGACGTCATTACTCAAAAACAAATGACGACTGAAAATCTACTTTCATGCAAAAATGTGTATTTTTAAAAAAACAAAATCGACATGTTCGAGAATTTTTTCCAAAAATATTTTATTTCGGTTTTACTGAATATATTCCATACTTTAGGCGAGCACTGTATAACAAAGTTTTCTTAACTTTGACAACAGATAATAGTGTTTCTTAGCTTTGAAATTACTTAAATTAGATTTAGTACAGCCGAAGATATGTACAGATTTCTTTTTTGATAATGTACCAGGCATATACACTGGAGGAAAAAAAATGAAACACTTGACATTCGTGAAATTTTGACCATTTTCAAACTGCCATAACTCGGCGTATTTTCTATCAATTTTGATGAATCTTTAAAGGTGATAAACTTTGAAGTGTCTTCTTTAAAGTCATGCATACGAACTTAAGCGTAACCCCTTCCGCCCTTCTCTAGCACCCCTGTGAAAAAAAATGTTTTTTCAGGAAACGATGTCCAACTTTCACGATGTCTATGGAGTTGGAAAAATTTTGTCGACTCGATCCATCATAAAGGCAAGTTGATCAATTCCCTATGCAGGACTCAAAGAACGAAGTTCCTACGACAACTTGGCACCAAGTTATGGGTGTTTGAAAAAAAGTGCATTTTGAGGTTTTTCGCACATAACTCGGCGACATTTCAACCAAATTTGATGATTTTTTTTCATTTTCGCCCTACTCTAAGGGGGTAAACTCAGATTGAATGATCCCTTTTCGAACCCTTCAACCCGCGAACAAAAAACACGTTTTTTTTTCACAGGGGCGCTAGAGGGGGAGGAAAGGGTTATGCTTAATTTCGCATGCATGACTTTAAAGAAGACACTTCAAAGTTTTTCGTCCTCAAAGATTCATCAAAAGCGATTGAAAATACTCCAAGTTATGGCGGTTTGAAAATGGTCGAAATTTCCTTCTTTTTTGTCCTTCAGTATATTTTCCTCGATTTTTAGGTACTTTAAAAAATTTCTAACCAAAAAACTAACAGTCTCAGTGATGAAATTTTAACCACTTAGTACAACGCCATAAAAGAAAGTTTTGTACACAAACAGGATTTTTAAAGTGTGTCCCTTCTGAAATATTTCAGATCGAAAATGCATGATTTTAGGAAAATTACAATATTTAAAGACCCTTAAGAAAAGATTCTAACTCTCAGACCTAAAACTTTTTAGAGAAGTAATACACTATAAGCATTAAGTCCAGCTAAAAATGAATGTGATTCTTAGTTTTATCTTTAACAATGGCCACTCACAAAAAAACTGGACGACTGAAAAATTAATGAATAACTATTTTCAACTCTCTGAATATAGTACAAACATCGGCAAAAAATAAAAAAAAAAAATCAGGGATTGGATTTCATCATTGGTTGATTTGATGTGGATTGACCAACCTGCAGTTTTTCCTGGAAAAGTGACGTAAGTGACGAGTACGATAAGAGGTTCCACCAAGGGGTTTCTAGGAAAAGAGATTGATGAGAGATTATATCTGGTTATGAGGAAATAGTACATTCTGTAACAAGGTTAGAATGGAAATTCGATGCGAGTGGAATACTCAGAGCGCGAGACGCCAGGCGAGCGCGAGGAACCACGAGCATCTGAATTTCCATAGAAGTCTATACTTTCTCCTCGACCAGATAAAATAGACTAATAAAATAATGAACACAAAGAACTTACGTTTTATAATCACGTTTGTGCTTATGTTTATAGTATTTTGACAATTGTGATATTCAAGGCTAATTGTTTTATTCGAAAAGGTGAACGGTGGTCCAAAGTAGAAAAAAGCTGGCCAAAAGTCGAAAAATGAAATTGAAAATCGTAAAGTTTTCACCATAGAGAATTGTTAGGGAGACACTTCTGCGTACTGTACTAAAGGGAAAGACGTGTAGCTTCGAAACCCGAAGCTATACGTCAGTCAGAAGTTGGCACTGCTGGTGACTCACGATACTCTATTTGTGACCGAAATATTCGAGAAGTGTTAAGTGCGTATAGTTAATTAATCGAGTGTACGTTTTCAAATCGGTTTGATGAAATGTGATTCTAAAGATATGTAGAATATTTCAATACATCGAAATCTTACATAAAAATATTATACAAATTATTAAAATGGCGTTGAATAAACACCTGCATAATATAATCTCATATAGATTTATCTTGCGAAAAGCATTAAAATAGTTATCAGCCCGCGAGATCCCGCGCTGGTTTACATTTTACAGTCAAGATATTACTATAATAAATATAAATTGCCAAACATTTCTTGTGACGAGCTGCGACCTTGGCTCTGGGAAGACATTTTATCGAGCAGCGCGCGTCGATGTGTTTCTTCACTTACAAATGCGGCGATGACGGAACCGAAAAAAAGTGGCAGGTTTGTTCTGCAGGACAATATATCAATTGGACAGTCATCTGAGGATGCACAAGAAGCCCGGAACAAAGACATTAGACGTTATCGTGAAAGCTTTTCTCGAAAATACTTACATGAGAAGATAATAGAAGATGCTTATCTTCTCACATCTACTCATCTCAAGCTTACAAAATTATAAATCCAAAGACAGCAAACCATGTCTGCCCGAAGTTTAGGAACTGTTAGTTCCTACATTTAACCAATTCAGTGTTGATGCAGAAAATAATAGCGCATCAGTCGAAAGCGATGGAGATGTGTCTGTTTATGATTATTACTAATATGATGTATGCACTTGTGTGGAGATTTTTAACAGTGTAATAATTGTTATGCATGAAATTTTTTGAATCGATAAAATTACTAAATTAAAAGAAAAATTGAAGAAATGCCAATTCAGAATCTCTTTCTAAATGTATAAACTGTAATTAAAATGCAATTTTTCATGTAAGTGGTCAGTTATTTTTGAAATCAGCGACCTCAAAAACCTGTATACTGAATTTATTTCGTTGAAATTCATCATTTCTCACATAACAGGTCTGCCATTTTATTTAAAAAAAAATTGACTTCAGATTCGGAAGCAGCGACCTTAAAAACCACCAAGTATTTAATTTCGTTGGAACCCCATCGTTTTTTCAAATCAAAGTGGTCCGCCATTTTCGATCGCCATTTTGATTTAAAAAAAGACTAGTTTTGGAATCAGCAGCCTCAAAAACCACCATATCCTAGATTTCGAAGGAATCCTATCATGTTTGATATAAGAGGTCCACCATTTTGTTTTTGAAAAATTTAATTTCAGATTTGAAATCAGCGATCTCAAAAACACCATAATCCAATGTTTCATTAAAATTGAACGACACCTTCATATTTTGGCCAGCTTTTGTGGACTTTGGACCCCTGTGCGGTGTGAATATTCATTCTATTACTTGTTATGGAATTAATTACATTGAAAATGCATAAGCGCAAAGTGTTTTGTTCCATAACAAAAGTGAGAATGTGTACGTTCTATGATCAAAATTGATTTCAGAATGCTTAAATTTTATAGTGGTCGTGGAGAAAAACTATTCTAAACGCACAGAAGGCAAAGCCGGAGCCAAAAAATATTTCAAATAAACACATATAATATTAAGGCTGTTCGACCCGTTCGAAAAATGAAGCGTTTTTGGCACTCGGCTCTATACTGATAGTGGTGTGATGGAAAAAATTTAAGTAATAATATTTCACACAGGGTTACATAAAGTATGAATGTAGGTTACTAAAGAATTACATTTTTTATAAGTATTTCTGAAAATGTGTAATTTAGTGTTGAAAAATAGGCATTTTCAACATTAAATAAAATGTAAATAAACGCTGAAAATTCAAAATGTTTTACTACAGTGACACAGATTGATTCTTTGGTAATAAAATCCATTGAATCAAATTAGTTTTTCCTGAAAAATAAGGACGCAATTACACTAGAGCTAGACCCTTGCGCGAGATACTTTAGTTGCCGTAAAGTAACGCAATCTGTAGAAAACAGTTCCCGCACAGCGGTAGGGGAATAAACGTACTAAGGCATATTTAGAAGCCCGATTTCAGTCGATTTTTCAGGGCATTTCGCGTATTTTAAGTTTCTTGTCGATTTTAAAAATAATCTACTATATGTTACGTAGTTTAACCCTTTGACCTACAACCACGAGTACTCCTCGTGTTTAAATGTTCGGGCCAAACACAACGACCACGAGCATATCTCGTGGCGTGCCGCTTGGGCCAATCACATCGAGCACGAGCTCAACCCGTGGCGAGCCGCGTGGGCCAATCAACGACCTCAACTCCTGGCGCAGCGCTTGCGTTAGTAGTGCTGCACAATGAATGCATTTTCTTGCGAAACAGAATTTTTTGAAGTCCATATTTTACGTTTTCAGTTGTGTCATGAAAAAAGCATGAATTTGTGCGCATACAATTGGGCACGCCAGGCGTGCCTCAGTCGGACTGGTTTCTGCTGCTGCATTCGGACGTAAGTAAAGTAGGCCAAAGGGTTAAGCAAATGCCCTACCATTATAAATATAATTTCGATATACATGTAATCGCAATTCTTCACACCAACAAATGAAATAATAGTATAAAATCGTAAGTAACTGTCAGGAATTGGCATACATTTATAACGAAAAAAAAAATACGCCTGTGTGCTGAACTCCGATTTTCATCGGGGTACCTGCTGACTGTCCCAAAGATATCTTCCAGACAAAATCATCAAAATTTTTAACTGTCAACATGTTTATTTTCATTCTCTGCTGGACCGACGAAATTCACCCGTACTTGATTTCGCATAAATTACTTTTACAACCTTTTACTTCCTCTGCAATTGGGAAAGTGGACATTTGGTCGCCAGATGATTTTCTGTGAATTTCTAAAAAGTGCGTTCGCAGTGGTGCCGAATGCAAAGTACTGCAGGTAGTGGACACACCCCCATGGCGCTCTACTTCTTAGAAGCTGTATTACGAAGTTACAATTCATGTAAATATTTTGTAATTGTTAGTATTAACTCAGATTTATATTGAGACAGAGTTTTAAATATACACAGTTATTATTGTATGTACCGGGTGGGCAAAATTCGGTGTTTGTATAGATAGGGGATCTCGATAATTATAATAGATAGAAGATATCGGAATTCTGATAAGGTTATTTTATTTTTTTCAAAAAAGTGCTTGAACAACATATAACTTTCATTATTGTCAAATGATAAACAACTGAGATATTTCAATATATCTAAAATGGAAACAATTGACTTTTTGGCTATAACTCGAAAACAAAAGGAGATTTAATAAATTTAGTTTCCATCATTGAGTTTTTCTCAAAAAAAGAGATCAAGGATGCGCCATCCGTTTTTCTCTATCTATTACAGTTATCGAGATCCCCCATAGAAATGACGAATTTTGCCCACCCTGTAATGTAATTTTTTTCGTCCGGTTGCCATAACCAAGTCCCTTACAAAGGACACAGTGTCCAGGATGAGCAATTTAAATTATTACCGACGAGGTAATAAATGCCGACTTTATTTATCCGCAAAACGAAAAACTAGCAAACAGTTTCCATGGAAAAAAAATGTAAGTAAATTTTAATCCAAAATCCACACACTGGGTATTGTTTAAATAATGCAATTCCAAACAAACTGGCTCACGAATGACCTGCATCATTTTTTGCCAAACTGTCTTACAATAAAAAAAATGGTACTATCTAGGGATGGGCGATATTTCACGTACCTGTAATTTTTCACTGATATTGAAAAATCACAGGTCGTTACTGTTACAAATAGGCAAATTTCACCGTGAGTGTGACTGTGATTGCGACTATTACTTAAACCGCGATTTGTTATTTAAAATCACATCTGTTACTTAAACTTTGATTGCTACTTAAAACGTGATCGCTATTTAAAATTGCAAAGTTACCCAAACAGTGATTGTTAATTAAACTGTGACTCTTACGTAAACAATTATTTCTACTTAAATTGTGACTGATGATTGTAAGAAGACAATATTTCTATACATATATAGCATTTCTAAATATTATTTTTTATATTCATTAGTTTATACTTCCATGTTGCTCTAGATTTTAAAGAATATCAAGAGAATGCTCTTATGCTCATGTTCTAAATTACGATTTTTATGAAACAATAAAATAAAAATAACTGCTACAAATATGAAACTTCTCAAATTTACTAAGAAAAATGGTGATGTGGCCATCATGTTACTTTCTCCGACTTGATGGTATCATTTATATTTACATTTTGATGGTTTATTTTCAATTGACATCATATTTTAAATGTACATCGAGCGTTGTGTAAACTCGGATGAAACTGACGTTTAAAACGTCAAAATTATGAAAGATGGAAAAATTATACTTCAAATTCAAAAACTCGGTTTACTCAAAAACTAACAAGATTTAGAAAAAAACTTATTCTTTAGAAGTTGTTCATTTTGGCATTCTCTACAATTATTATTAACATAAATTTACTGTAAATATTATAGTTTTATAATTATAAACCAAAAATTTAAAAAAATAAAATAATTTTTTTCTCGAATAAAAATGATTTTATGAAAAATGTTTTCAAGCAAAAGATGTTCATTTCTTTGTTGTCTTCAAAGATTGCTTAAATGCTTTTGTGATATTTTTCATATTTTAGAAAATATTGGCAAAAAACAAAAAACAGTTAAGGTAAACGCCCACTTCCGGTGTACGAAATCTTACCAAAAGCTTTTCAGTTCTTCAGATTATCAAATAAGACGTATGTTCAAAGCTTCATATCAATTGCTCTATTAGTTTTTGAGATACAGCGCGCACAGACAGACACACACACACACACACACAGACACAAAAATTTTTTTCCAGAAATTGTTGAAATGGCATCTAAGGACCCCAAAACGGATATTTCCGTAAAAAAAAAATTTGAAAAAAAAATCACGATCACAATACTTTCTCGTACTTCGTAACGGAGAAAGTAAAAAATGGTGATGTGGCCATCATGTTACTTTCTCCGACTTTATATTTACGTTTTCATGGGTTTATTTTCAATTGAAATCACATTTTAAATGTACATCGAGCGTTGCGTAAACTCGGATGAAACTGACGTTTAAAACGTCAAAATTATCAAAGATGGAAAAATTATACTTCAAATTCAAAAACTAGATTTACTCGAAAACTAACGGGATTTCGAAAAAAACTTATTCTTTAGAATTTGTTTATTTCGGAATTCTATACAATTATTATTAACATAAAATTGCTGTAACTATTATCGTTTCATAATTATAAAACAAAAATGAAAAAAAATTAATAAATTTTTTTCTGGAATAGTAATGATTTTATGAAAAATATTTTCAAGCAAAAGCTATTCATTTATTTGTTGTCTTCGATGTTTGTTTAAATGTTTTTGTGATATTTTTTATATTTAAGAAAATATTGGCAAAAAACAAAAAACAGTTAAGGTAAACGCCCACTTCCGGTGTACGAAGTTTTACCAAAAGCTTTTCAGTTCTTCGGATTATCAAATAAGACGGTTGTTCAAAGTTTCATATCAATTGCTCTATTAGTTTTTGAGATACAGCGCGCACAGACACACACACACACACACACACACACAGACACACACACACACACACACACACACACACAGACACAAAAAAAAAATTCCAGAAATTGTTGAAATGGCATCTAGGGACCCCAAAACGGATATTTCCGTAAAAAAAATTTTTGAAAAAAAAATCACGATCACAATACTTTCTCGTACTTCGTAACGGAGAAAGTAAAAAAATTGGTGATGGTATAAACTGACGTTTAAAACGTCAAAATTATGAAACATGGAAAAATTATACTGCAAATATAAAAACTCAGTTTACTCAAAAACTAAAGAGATTTCGAAAAAACTTATTCTTTATAAGTTGTTCATTTTGGTATTCTCTACAATTAATATTAACATAAATTTGCTGTAACTATTATCGTTTCATAATTATAAACCAAAAATTTAAAAAATAATAATAAATTTTTTTCTCGAATAACAATAATTTTATGAAAAATGTTTTCAAACAAAATAATTTCATTTATTTATTGTCTTCAATATTTGTTTAAATGTTTTTGTGATATTTTTCATATTTAAGAAAATATTGGCAAAAAACAAGAAACAGTTAAGGTAAACACCCACTTCCAGTGTACGAAATTTTACCAAAAGCTTTTCAGTTCTTCGGATTCTCAAATAAGACGTATGTTCAAAGTTTCATTTCAATTGCTCTATTAGTTTTTGAGATACAGCGCGCACAGACACACACACACACACACACACACACACAGACACACACACACACACACACACAGAGACACAAATTTTTTTTTTCCAGAAATTGTTGAAATGGCTTCCAGGGACCCCAAAACGGATATTTCCGAAAAAAAAAAATTTTGAAAAAAAAATCACGATCACAATACTTTCTCGTACTTCGTAAAGGAGAAAGTAAAAACAATAATTTTGAAATAGTACCACGAAACCAATTTTCAATTTACAAATTCCTTGAACTGAAAAAGTTAATAAATACAATTGCTAAAAATCTGCAACTTTCTAAATTTACTCAAAATATACTAGAGGGTTCTGCAAAAAAATACCCCTCGGCGTTATTTATTTAATTTAAAAATAATCCCTCGAGATTCTGATCTTTGCTCTGGCAAATCATCATTCTAGGGACACACCTCTTCAGAAGTAAAACAAACATAGAAAAACAATTATGACGTTTATGTAGTGGGTACAGGCGAATGATTGTACCAGTTACACCGCATGCCGTGTGGGTTCTAATCCCAGCCCGAGCGAAAGATTTCGGGGCCGCGGAATATTCGCTCGGGACCGTGGTCGTTGTAATTTGTCTTTCATTGTTCATTTAATTTCTAATATTTCTATAAAACAACGGTTGTGGCAGATTCACTCTCCCTAACCCGCAGTTCCATCCACGTCCTTCCTTAAAAAAATATATATCACGTACTTGAAACTGTCCAAAATGACTAAAAATGTATTCTACTTTATGATTCTGCAAAAATCTTTAATGCTTTTCGACTAGATTTTAAAATAACTCCCCGAGACCAAACCAAATCGTTATTCTGAAGATGAGCTTTTTCTGAGGCAACGCAGACGTATAAAAACATTTGCGATATCCTTGAAAGTATTTAAATTTACCCAAAATACATTGCAATTTACGATTCCGCAAAAATTTAGAAATGCTTCACTAATTTTTGAAATAATCACCAGAGAGGCTGAAACACCTCTGGTCAATAGCTTGTTGAGGTCATTTGTAAACGTGTCTCAATAAATATATTGTCTCTCTCTTTCACCCGAGAAAAAAATCGTCATTATGAACATGCGTCTTTTCGGAAGCAAAACAACAATGGAAAAACAATTGTCACATACTTTTCAAATTTACTCAAAATATATTCTACTTTAGGATTCTACAAAAACTTCCAAATGCTTCTTAACCAGATTTGAAAATAATCTCCCAAATCGTCATTCTAAAGATACGTTTTCTTCAGAGGCAAAACAAGGATAGAAAAACATTTGCCACATACTTGAAACTTTTTAAACTTCTATTTCAAGATTTAGTCAAAATAAGAAAACACCCCTTCTATAGTTTCTGAAATAATCGCACAGGAATAATGCTTATGCTAATTTTAAAACTACGATAACTATAACATATTATAACAATTGCTACAACGCTGAAATTTTCGTTACTTTTTAAAGAAAATTGTAAAAATTTGTAAGATCAAATGGGAATGTAAGTACCCTACTTCTTTAGAGTTCAAATTAATCGTACAAAAAAAATTGTGTATAAATTGTGACATAAAACTATTTCAATAAAACGATTAAGTTATTTCATGAAAATTATTCATAATTACATTAAACCGGTGTTTAAAAGGTTTATTTTGTGTAAAGAGTGTAATATTTGAAAGACGAGTGTAAGAGTGCCTGCAGCTCAAATGAATTATCTGACGCGTGCACGGCCAATGCGTTAATACGGTACGCCAGTGCCTAAGTCCGGTCCTTATTTTTCTGCGAGAGCGACGTCGCAATAGGATTTTAAAGAGATGAATATATGATTTGTTAGGTCCGCCCATTACTTGCCGTCTCACCCTTGCACCCCTGAGAAAGTATTCGTTGCGGGACGAACAGCCTTAAAATAGCACAATAAAAATTAACGAAATAAATTAATCTGCACATTCGAGAGCGATACGCTGTTGTGTACTTATGCGAAAAGTGCTATTTTTAATTTATCAAATCGATAAGTGTAATAAAAAGTGAGACAATCGAATAAATATTGAGTGTTCAAGCAGAGTAAAACATTAGTAGCTCAACCCTAACGTAAGCATAAGCACCATTGCCATTCAGAAATACATACAAAAAGAAACGTAAACGAACAAGCGCTAACAGTTTGACGACTACAGGATCTTTATTAGTTCGAAATTCGTTCGCAATGGGCGCCTCGGTCAAAAGGCTAGGTTCTACACTTGAGCCCAATCCTCAACTTTCGATATCTTCATAGCCTCCTATAATAAGGTGTGAGCCACAGAATTTTGTTTCAGAGTTGGTCATACCTGAGAAAGAGAAACATAGCAGTCATGCCTGAGATTAATATTTAAAAAAAATCTAATTCAATTGAACAAATCTAGTCTCATGATGTAATAACATGCGACATACCTCATTTATCCCACAGCCAACTCCGAAAGAAAATTTTGTGGCTCACACGATATAAAACGCCTATTATTAAAATTGCAAAGGCGCCGTCAAACAATTAGAGTGAAGTAATAGTGTGTAAATCATGTGGTGTAAGTGTAAAAACGTATGTAACATGTGTCGAATGCAGCAATAACTATCATCCAAATTGAAAATGTGGTGTAAACGTGGACGAAAAGGGAGATATTCGTTGCTGCAACAACTTAACCTCAAAGCAATATATTGTTGGAAACTTCCTAGTTGTAGATAAATAAACTGACAAAGAGGTGAGCTATCTCAAAGATATAATCCAACTTAAAGATGAACTTATTGAAGATCTTAGAAATAAAATTTGCATACTAAAAATCAGTTTCAAATTATTTGAAAATTATCTTAACAATAAGTCGCCATCTCTTAACAACATTCCTAATAACACAGTGACATGGACAAAGACCTCCGCAAATAAATGGGTTCTCATATCAAGGTAAGAGAAGTAAACAAATAAATAATGATAAATTAAATCACTGACCCCCGCTCGAGGAGATCCCGATAGTGAAGCAAATAAAAATAATCACCCAAATGGAAACAACGAAACAACAATCGCAAATCCCAAGCCGGCTGTAGCAAATAAGAAATCCAAACAAATATCAAGGACTACCGAACCATTGACCACACTGTCTAAAAATTCGGAAAATGCTAAAATAGAATACGGTAATCTAAGTACTGCCACTCATGGACGTAATAAATCAGTTGTTATTGGCACAGGAAAGATTACTGCAATAAAATCTGCTAAATATGCGCATCTTCATGTGTCTAAACTACATTTCCAAACAACAGTTGAAAATTTGTTGGACTATTTAAAACCAATATGCAACAATATTACGTGTTCAAAAATTTAGTCTAAACACCCACATCTGTACTCCTCATTTAAAATATCTATGCCAGTAGAGAAGTCTGCATCCATATTTTTTTTTGAAGAGTTCGCCTACCTATGACGAATCAATGAGCAAGAACTGAATTAAAATCATCCATATAAACGTATAAGAACTACCGAATAAACATAATTTAATTGACGGGTGTGAAGTTAGCAATAGATTTCAGCAAGAGATTTTAAAATTCATTCTTTTTGCCATAAAAATGTAGAATTTCCAAAACCTTCTATAAACAGGGTGGGGTTACTACTAAAGAATATACATAAACCTCTCCCACCCCAAAATGTCAACTCTCTACAATTTTTCACAATATATAAAAAAATTCCTTTTTCGCAAACTTCGATGACCGATAAAAAAATGCTAATTATTCTACATACTTAGACCTACTAATACAAAAAATAAAAAAACGTGAAGAGGTGCGCGGCCGCACTTACTAAGTTTTTTACGATGTTCGATGTCCGCCTCGAAAAAGTAAAAAACACAAAAACAATCTAGATATACAGGCCTAACAATAGGAGAAATAAAAAAAACGTGCCGGCCCCTGGATCACTTAAAAAAAATAAACAATCCGCCACACTCTCCGAAAATGTATGCGCCGTCACATTAACTGAAGTTTTTTTAAAAGTTCGGTGACCGCCATAAAAAAGTTAAAAATGTATAAACAATCTAGATATACAGTCCTAACAACAGGATAAATAAAAAAAACGTGCCGGGCCCTGGAACACTTTGAAAAAAAAAAAAACAATTCACCACACTCTCCGAAAATGTATGCGCCGTCTTAATGACGTTTTTTTCAAAGTTCGGTGACCGCCATAAAAAAGCTAAAAATTTATAAATAATCTAGATATATAGGCCTTTACGGTTCATTTCTTGTAGATTCAAGAACAGTATGCCTAAAGTTAAAACGGGACTTAATTACACAAAAAAACTATGACGAAGCAAATGTTGCCAAAGCTTTGGCTGCAATAGACGAGGGAATGTCCCAAAAAAAAGCTGCACTGCAGCGTTCCAAGATCTAAATTACAATTCCGCTAAAGCGACAAATTTGAAAATAAAATAACCCATGGACCTAGACAAGTTTTATCGGAAGAAGAAGAATTTAGAGGATTGGATTTTTGCAAAGAATAAAAAGGTGTTAGCGGCAAGAGGTACCAGAAATGTGCACGAGGTTGAACACCATCCTAAAAAAAAATAACCGTCATGTTTACGTTTTCGGCGTCCGGAATTACACCACCCATGATCATTTACGTCCAGTCTAGATTACCTACAGCAATTAGCAATTAGATGAATGGGGTCTTGACTGTAGCGACAATGGGTGGATGAAAAATGAGCTGTTTTATGAATACGTTGGCAATGTCCTGTACCCGTTTAAAAAAAATAAAGGTACAACTTTTGTGTGTCTGTGTCTGTGCGTGCTGTATCTCAAAAACTAATAGAACAATTAACATGAAACTTTGAACATAAGTTTTATTTGACAATTCGAAGAACTAAAAAGCTTTTGATAAAATTCTGTATGCCGGAAGTGGGTGTTTAACCGTTTTTTGTTTTTTTCCAATATTTTTTTAAATATGGAAAATTTTACAAAAACATTCAAATCAATTTTGAAGACAACTAAGAAATGAACATGTTTTGTTTAAAAATATTTTTCATAAAATCATTTTTATTGGAGAAAAAAAAAAATTTTTTCTTTTCTTTTTTGGTTTATAATTATGAAACGATAATAGTTACAGCAAATTTATTTTAATAATAATTGTAGAGAATGCCAAAATGAACAACTTATAAAGAATAAGTATTTTTTTAAATCTCTTTGGTTTTTAAGTAACCGACCATTAGAATTTACAGTATAATTAGTCATTTTCATCTTTCATAAATTTGACGTGTTAAACGTCAGTTTCATCCGATTCTACAAAACGCTGTATGCACATTTAAAACATGATTTGAATTAAAAATAAACCATGAAAACGTAAATATAAATGGCTATGATACCATCAAGTCGGAGAAAGTAACATGATGGCCACATCACCATTTTTTATTTAATAACATAAGCCGTAGCGAGAGGTAGAAGTAATTTCTCATCAATATTTTCCATTTTATATACCAAAAAAAGACACTCTTTTGGAGATCCTCTCGACAAATCGTCACCACTAACTTGAGATATGCTCCAAATAGTCAAACTACCTCAGAAAAAAATTAAATTTCATATCTCAAAAGCGAATCTATAAAAGCATTATTTAACGTAGTTTTCAAGTTTAGTGGGCCAGAATACGTAGGAAAAATCTAGTAGCACCTATTGTACAGATTTGTTTATGTATTATTTGTATACCCTAAACCGTTCGTTAAAAGTTTATGGAGTTGCCGTTGTATCAAAAATTTTAAATCCTCAAAATTATTATCAATTTTTTTTTAACTTTCTATCACTTCCGGTTCCACCGAAAGTAGCACCAAAATTGTTATTTTAAATATAACAGCCTGTATAATATTATATTTTTGGATTCCTCGCTTAAATTGCAACTCATTTTGTAGGAATTTTTGTATAATACTTTTTGTACTAAATTTTCCTCCCAATCGTTTTATGTATTAAAAAATAGGTGATTCCATTAAAAAAATTGAATTATGAGATATTAAAGAGGGCACTTAGATATAGACATTTTAAGAACACTTATTGTCAAAATTAACATCTTCCAATTATTTTACTCCTAGAGAAATTCTCTAGATACAATTAGGGATATAAATAATATTTTTATCTTATTCTTAAGAGAAGTTTCACACAGATTTCTAGCTGCCTTTTTGAGGTAAAAATTTAAGAAATAGTCTCTCTTTCTTAAAAACGAAAAGAGAGAAGCGTGTATACGTTCCTACAAAATAAGTTGCAATTTAAACGAGGAATCCAAAAACATAATAATATTTAAAATAACAAATTTGGTTCAAAATATTTCATATAACGCGAACTGATTTAACCGTGTGACGGTTTCAAATTTTTAGTACAACGGCAACCCCGTAAACTTTTAACGTACAGTTTAGCGTAGACACCTTGTATATCGGGTGAAGATCGCCACGTGTAGATTATCCGCCAATTTATACACACCCGATATATGTGTATAAAAGTATAAACTATTTGTATTACCAAAATTATTTTCAAATTTACATATTTATAATTGAAATTAAATATAACTAATCGCATTAAAAACATAATTTCAATACACACTATCCATTTGTACATAAATTACTGCTATATTTGTTAATGGCAGTTTACTTTTTTTGATTTAGGCCACTTCTTATGATACTATCACTTATTTATAATTATAAAATCAATGGTTTTCTCGACAGTTGAAAATCTCATTAATAACTTCAGAAAAGTACATCTTTTTTTTACAAAAGTGCGATATGAGAGGTATATAAACTTATTAATTACCATTGGTTTTATTTACACTAGAATAAATGTAATTGTCGAACGGGAAATTATACATAAAGTGCATAAATTATAGGCCTAGTCATGTATACAATGTACAATTATTTAATTATGAATAATGAACATACACTAAATATTAAATTATTTTAAATTGTACTCATTTAAAAAAACATAGTTTATGTTAAATGAAAGCGCATATGCATATAAATCTGATGTCTGATGAAATAATGATACGATAGCATGATGATTCATATACTTAATATTTGCTATTATTATTATTTTGTGTTGTGGAATTTCAATAAATTAAATTCATTCATGTTATTGAATATTATCAATTTTAATAAACATAAAAAAAATTAAATTTTAAAATTTTAAAATTAATTATTTTTAATAATGTCATTATTCAATTTTAATAAACTATGATCAATTTGATTAAATTATAATGAATCGGTGGGCCGCATAATAACAGTCTGCATATTGCTTTAAAACTTTATAATAGCAATAAATTAACTTTTTATAGCTTTAAAGATTTATACATATCTTATTCCAGACTGCCTGCACTTTCGTAAATTATTAAAAAAAACAAAATAGAGGACACCCATAAACAAAATAGGTATCATTGTACATAATACTGAGATCCCAGTAAACACAGCTACGTTTAATAAACGATGATTTTTGGTGTAGGTAAGTTTATTTTTCGACGTCCGTTAAAAATGTACAGTTTTTTTCATTAATTTGCGTTCATAAAATATGTGTTTTCTAAAGCCTTCCGGAAGCGTGAAAAAAGTGCCGTAACGGTTCATTTTTTAACGCAACTAAAACATCGTTTGCGCAAAGAGTGTCATGAACACTTCTCAACACGCCGCGAATTCTGCCGATAAATGTCAAACATTCGTTTCCGATCAAGTAAACTTCATGATTATTATTATTTTTTTTTATTTAAAAGTATTATTATTTATAAAAATTGATTAAGGTTTTATCGAATTTATTTAAAGTTACGGACGTAGAAAAAAAATTGTATGAAACTCGAGAGTAAAGCAACTTTTTTTCACTGGAGGAAATTGCAATTTCCTACAAGTGAAAAAAGTATTACTTTCCTCACTTGTTGCATAAATAACTAATATAAGTCGCAAATTATATATAATAGTCGCAAAATGTCATAACAATAAACCAATATTTTAAGAATAACTTTAGTATTTCTTAAACGTATTTTTAAATCCATTTTTTTTTTCAAATATTCGTATTGTGCAAAATAATAATAAATGTATTATATCAAAATTACAAATAAAACATGACTGTGTGGTGGTTATTTTACAGGGTGTCTACGCTAAATCGTTTGTTAAAAGTTTACGGGGTTTCCGTTGTTCTAAGAATTTGAAAAAAAAAACTCGTCACACCGTTGAATCAGTTCTCCTCATGTGAAATATTTTTATTTTCAGTTCCACCGGAAGTAGCAGCAAATTTGTTATTTTAAATGGAACTCCCTGTATATTATTACATTTTTGGATTCCTCGTTTAAATTTCAACATATTTTGTAGGAACGTTTGTACACTTATCTCTTTTAGTTTTTACGAATATTAATTATTTCTAAAATTTTTACCTCCAAAAGGCAGCTTTAAATCTGCCTCTAACTTCTCTTAAGAAAAAGATAAAAATATGATTTATATCTTTAATTGTACCTAGAGGATGCCTTTATGAGTAAAATAATTGGAATTTGGGAGTTAAATCTGAAACACCAATTATAAGCAATAACTGCAAATGATCATCAGATAAATTTGTCCTCTTTTAGATTCAGATACTTCATCCTGAAAATTTTGTCCACATACAGGGTGAGCTTTTTCGATGTTCTCTATGAGAATCTCGGAAACTATAAGAGATAGAGGAAATGTTAAATGGGGAAAAAAGTGCAGTTTTGCGAGCCCAATAAAATAACACTTTCAAAGTTTTTAAAAAAGTGAAATGTAAAAAGTGTCAATTTTTTCAAATAAATATATCTCGGTTATTATGACAGATAGAAAAAAACTGTGAAGGACAAATTTGTTGATAATTTTACGCAGCTTAGTAAAATAAATTTAGAAAAATTTTAGCGCCATCATTTTCCGAAATGTGACACAAACTTACATTTTTTTTTTAATGGAAACCATAGTTGGCTATGACCTCATTTCTCTTTAATACGACATATGACATGGTCATTTCTAAAAATAAGTGAATTAGTCATTTTTAAGTTTTATTATAAATAAAAAAATAGTTAGCCATGAAAAAGATAAAAGTAAAACAATCGCAGTGGTTTATAACAACAATAAAATATTGTACTTATTATTAGTTATTAGAGATAAACAAAGTTGACAAAAAGCAACATAAAGTATAATAATTATTTAATTATCAAAATAATAATAGGATCGTTTGATCGAAACTGCAATCACTAATAAATAAACGGTGTGATATTAACTAAGTAAACGTGCGTTTTATTTAAATAATAATAATAAAAAACTCGAACATGCCCAAAAAATCAAAAATTCGCTTATAAAAATCAATAATTCAGGCTAAATTCAGGTAATCTAAACTAATCAAAAATTCGCTAATTAAATTTAAAAAACAACTAAAATATAAACCAAATAAAATCGAAAATTAGAGTAAAAATTAAAAAGTCGAGACTAAAAATTAAAAATGTAAGCAAAAAAACCGATAATTTCGACAAACAAATCGAAAATTTTGGCCAAAATAGACCAGATTTAGGTAAAAAAACTCTAAAATTAGGAACAAAGAAAACGAATATACAGGTCAAACATCTAAAATATTGGCCCAAAAATTAGAAATTCTATAAAATAAAAATTGCAGACAAAAAATTAAAATTTCAAGTAAAGGATCATAATTTACCTTTTGCCGCCCAAAAATAAAAGCTCAAAATACTTTTTCCAATCAAATACTCGATAAAAGTAAAAAATTCGGCCATAAAAAACAATCATTCAGGCTAAAAATTCAAAATGGGCAAAAATTCACGCATAAAAATCAATAGTTCGGGTTGAAAAATCTATAAATGACAAATTTAGCCCAAAAATTCGGACCTAAAAGTTAAAAATGCGGACCAAAAAAACGAAAATTTTAACAAACAAATCGAAAACTTAGACCAAAATGAAAAAAATTTCAGACCAAAAAAACATAAATCCCGCAGACTATATTTTCTAGATAAATAGTTAAGTACATTAATTGTGTCTTAGAACAACTCTTATATTTAAATGAAAATAAAAATATCAAATTAAATAACCTGGAACGAACTAAAAAACGTTGAAAATACAGGCCAAAGAAATCAAAAATGCAGTCTGCAAAATCTATATTAGGTACAAGAATCAAAAACTTGGACTTAAAAACTTGAAAATACCCTCCAAAAAAATCCAAAACTTGAACTCAAAAACTCGAAAATACCCTCCGAAAAAATCAAAAATTCGCTCATATAAATTCGCACAAATAATTCAGATCAAAAATCTAAAGTTATCAAAAATTCGCTAATTCAAATTAATAAACAAGGTAAAAAACTAAAATATAGGCAAAAGAAAATCGAAAATTTAGAGCGAAAATCGAAAACTCGAGACTAAAAATTAAAAATGTAGACAAAAATACTTCGAAAAACAAATCGAAAATGTTGGCCAAAATAGACCAGAGTGAAAAACTCTAAAATTTGGAACAAAGAAAACGAATATACAGGTCAAACATCTAAAACATAGGCCCAAAAATAAAAAATTCTATAAAATAAAAAATGCAGACTAAAAAATTGAAATTTCAAGAAAGCGAGAAAAATTAAAAATTTAGACAAGAAAAAAACGATAACTTTCACAAACAAATCGAAAATTTTGGCCAAAATAGACCAGATTTAGGTGAAAAACTCTAAAATTTGGAACAAAGAAAACGAAGATACAGGTCAAACATCTAAAGTATAGGCTCAAAAATCAAAAATTCTAAAAAATAAAAAATGCCGACCAAAAAAATTGAAATTTCAAGCAAAGGAACATAATTTATGTTTTTCTTCTCAAAAATAAAAGCTCAAAATACTGCAAATACTTGCCAATCAAATACTAGATAATAGTAAAAAAAATCCGACCATAAAAAAACAATAATTCAGGCCAAACATTCAAAATAAAGGGCAAAAATTCAGAACCTTTGCCAAAAAAAGTCACATAAAAACCAATCATTCGGGTTAAAAAAATCTAAAAATTTAAAATTTAGCCCAAAAATTGGGACATAAAAATTAAAAATGCGAAAATTTTAACAAACAAATCGAAAACTTAAACCAAAATGAAGAAAAATTCAGACCAGAAAAACATAAATCCCGCAGACTATATTTTCTATTAATTGCGTCTTAGAACAACTCCTATATTTAAACGAAAACAAAAATATCAAATTAAATAACTTGAAATGAACTAAAAAACGTTGAAAATACAGGCCAAAGAAATAAAAAATTCAGTCTGCAAAATCCATATTAGGTACAGGAGAAAAAATCAAAAACTTGGACTAAAAAACTCGAAAATACCCTCAAAAAAATCAAAAATTCGCTCATAAAAATCAATAATTCAGATTAAAAATCTAAAGTTATCAAAAATTCGCTAATTAAAACATTAATAAACAAGGCAAACAACTAAAATATAAGCCACAGAAAATCAAAAATTTAGAGCGAAAATCGAAAATACCAGACTAAAAATGTAGACAAAAACCCGAAAACTTCCACAAACCAATCGAAAATTTTGGCCAAAATAGACCAGATTTAGGTAAAAAACTCTAAAATTTTTAACAAAGAAAACGAAAATACAGGTGAAACATCTAAAATATAGGCCCAAAAATAAAATATTAAAAACAACAAAATATGCAGACCAAAAAATTCAAATTTCAAGCAAAGGAAAATCAATAATTTGGGTTGGTAAATCTCGAAATTTAAAATTTAGCCCAAAAATTGGGACCTAAAAATTAAAAATGCGGGACAAAAAATCGAAAATTTTAATAAACTAATCAAAAACTTAGACCAAAATGAAGAAAATTTCAGACCAAAAAAACATAAATCCCGCAGACTATATTTTCTATTAATTGTGTCTTATAACAACTCCTATATTTAAATGAAAACAGAAATATCAAATTAAATAACCTGGAATGAACTAAAAAACTTTGAAAATACAGGCCAAAGAAATCAAAAATTCAGTCTGCAAAATCTATATTAAGTACAGGAGAAAAAATCAAAAATTTATACTCCAAAACTCGAAAATACCCTCCAAAAAATCAAAAATTTGGACTCAGAAACTCAAAAATACCCACGAAAAAATCAAAAATTCGCTCATAAAAATTAATAATTTAGGTTAAAAATCTATAGTAATAAAAAATTTGCCAATTAAATTTAATAAACAAGGTAGTAATCTGAAGAAAATCGAAAATTTAGAGGTAAAATCCAAAAAATTAAAAATGTTGACAAAATTACTTCTAAAAACAAATAGAAAATTTTGGCCAAAATAGACCAGGTTCATTCAAACATTTAAAATATTGGCCCAAAAATTAGAAATTGTAAAAAATAAAAAAATGCAGACCAAAAAATTGAAATTTGAAGCAATTAAGAAAAATAGTTTACCATTTTCCACCCAAAAATAAAAGCTCAAAATACTTTGCCGATCAGAAACTCGATAATAGTAAAAAAAATCCGGCCATAGAAAAACAATCATTCAGACTAAAAATTCAAAGTGAATGGTAAAATATCACAACCTTAATCCAAAAATCTCAAAAATTCACGCATAAAAATCAATAATTCCAGTTAAAAGATTTAAAAATTCCAAATTTATCCCGGAAATTCGGACCTAAAAATTCAAAATGCGGGTAAAAAATTCGAAAATTTTAACAAACAAATCGAAAATTTAGTCCAAAATTTCAGACAAAAAATCGAAAATACGTGCCAAAATTTTACAAGTAAATTGATTTAAATTTGAAAACTCTTTTGCATCCAAAAGTTTCCTTCCTTGTATTTATCCTTGATTTGATCGTCACCTTGAAGATTAATCATTTCCATTCGAAACTGCAAAATTGCAGTCAAATTGGATACCCATTATAAAATCAAACGGATTCGCGCGAAAAAAAAATAGTATTTTTCAAAAACTTTCACGGGCTGGATATAATCACCTGCTGGGCCGGGTCTGGCTCGCGGGCCGTAGTTTGGATACCTCTGACATGGAGTATTCAATAAAAAATTATCCACATTTGCCGCCGATGAATAAAACAAGATTTAGAAGATTTGCCCCAAATTTTGTTAAGTGATTGCAAAAAGACATCGACAAAAGCTAGTTATGGAAAATGAGGTGAAGGTGTTGGCCTATTTTTAAACTCATCCACTGTGCGCAAAAGAAATTAGGTGTTCTATATAAAATTTAAAAGAAAAAAACATGGCACGCCCAATTATACCTTGCAGAAATGCAACGAGAAACGAATCTTCGAAATAATTCTAAAACTACTTACTTTAGGAATATGGTTGTATACTACATTTTTGTAGCAAATATTCCTCGAAATCGTGTTGTGTGATAAAAATTGGTCATTCTATTAAAACAATTGAATTACGAGGTATTTAAGAGGGCACTTAGACATTTTTTTCTTTTTAGGGAAGGATAGTTCACGGGAATTCGGGTTGAGGAAGTGCGGATGTTATTTGAATTGGCTTAAGCATCTAGGCTATTCGAACACTAACGATATATTTGGTTTTTGATATTTCTTTTTTAATAATTAATGGGACATACACTAAACATCCGTGGACCCGTACGGCCACTTCTACGTTCCAAAAAAGTGACCGCACGGATGGGATTCGAACCCAGGACCACGAGGCCCGTGAGCAGGAGCTCCACTTACTAGGCCACCGCACTTAGACATTTTAAGAACACTTATTGTCAAAATTGACAGTTTCCAATCATTTTGTTTATAGAGGCATCCTCTAAGTAAAATTATACATATAAATCATATTCTTAAGAGAAATTACAGAGAAATTTCAAGCTGCCTTTTAGAGTTCAAAATTTTAGAAATAATAAATTTTCTTGAAAACTAAAAGAGATAAGTGAACAAACGTTCCTATAAAATATGTTGAAATTTAAACGAGGAATCCAAAATTATAATAATATACAGGTGTATACGTTGGTGCTACTTTCGGTGGAACCGGAATTGATAGAAAGTTAAAAATATTTCACACGAGGAGAACTGATTCAACTGTGAGACGACGATTTTTTTTTTCAAATTTGTTATACAACGGCAACCCTGTAAACTTTCCCACCCTGTATATGGATATAATTAGCCATTCAAAGAAAACAATTCAAGCATAAAATATAATAAAATAAATCTTACGGCTACAAATATACACTTTACACCGTATATACGTTTAATAAACGTATATCACTCAATTTTGTGTTTACTGAGAAATCTTTTAATTTCAAGATTGTTGCAGTTAAAATAATCTTAAACATGAATAAGTCACATGTAGTGTATGTGTAACTAATATCTCAGATATACGAAAACTCGATTGAATTCTTCCATAAACGAAACATAGCGCCTTAAAGATATCATCTCTAACATCAAAGTCAGTTGTTTATAAGATAACAGGATCATTATCATTTCACATTACCGGTTAAAATATATTCGTTTATATATATTTTCCTGTTGAAATTATATTTATTACTTTTGTGCGCCTTTCTTTCATCCCCAACTGCCTTGTTCCTTTGCCCTCGGGGTAGGTTTTCCGCTGACCCTCATCCACAAAACTCAAACCTGCAATTATATACTTATATAAAGGAAATATTTCATATGCCTCTCCGATTCGTTCATTATAAAAATTCTTACGTAATAGAAATACAGCGTACCTTTCAAGTCGTAATTTCTTTGATTTATATTTAATTATATTCCGTTCCGTTTCTTTCCTTCGAAGCTAATGTTGCCGAGTTTGGCATGAGCGCGTGTATCTATAATTGTGTTGCTTTTAATTTGTAAACTTCATCTCCCCGTTGTCACGTGCATGCCGCTTTGATTAATTAAATTTCAATTGGAAATTTCGAAGCGAGTTTCCTAAAGTGAAATGTATTTAATCCTGCGGCCTGCGAGAGGGAAGCTGTTCGACGCTGTGAAAATATATACGGTTTTTTTTTTGTCTGGATACATGAGTATTTAACATTAGGTCATTAAATTTATATGTGCAAAACATCCTTAAATTTGAGAAATTGATTTATTACGTAATATTTGGTTGAACTGAAAATTCGTTTGGATTTTTATAAACATCAATCAGGAAACTTATTATATAAAATTTACCAATGGTATCTGGGTATGTGATTAAATAATAATGTAAGCGTGGTAACAAAAAAAAATTAAAAAAAAAACTGTTAGATAAGACCAGCCTACTGAAAACATCGATAAAATATAATAAAAAAAAAATAGGAAACAACGTAAAACAATGGATAGCATTAGCAAGGTCAGATCAAGGTCAACTTTTTTATTATAAACAGAAACTGAATTTTTTTTATTGGTGTTGTAATCCATGGTTACTGGGAAATATGTAAGTGGTGTGTGTACAAGGCTATGTATTTACCCCTATCCCCTCCCCCTTATTTATATTTTTATATTTTGTTTTTTTATAATTTTTTAAATCTTTGTAGTTTTTCTGCTGAAGATGGATTAATATCCGAAACTAGTTCAAAAAAATAAAATTTTAACTAAACACTGGGACTTACGTCATTTTATTACACCACTTGAATTTTTTTTATTTCACTATATTCTTCTAATTAATCTAAATAACTGTGTTCTGAAACAGTTTTTTTATTTGTCTCGTATTTTCAAAATTGAGATATTTAAGCTTTTAAATAATTTGGCTTATGATACTTCAATACTATTTTTGACGAAAGAAAAAAAAACTATATAGGAGTTGTTTGCACTTCATTTAAAATTGTGCATGTGCGATTAAAAAAAAAGTTTCAGACACAAAAATTGATTAAAGTAGGTACAAATAATAAAAACTATTTTCTAACATCAACAACAAGTTTCATATGTCACCGACCTTGGTTATTTCAAAATGTATGAAAAAGTTGCTTTAATTATAAAAACACTTTTGAAAGTAAAAAAATATATTTTCGTAAAATTAACACAAAACGTCAAAATTGCACGTTTTCCTTTGAAGATTCTTCCGAAGATTAAAAATTGCAATTTTGATTTTTAAATTAAATTTTTTCATAAAACCAACTCTGAGCGTAAAATTGCACATTTTCAAATTTGAAAGATTTAAAAGTGGTATTTTGATTTTTTTTTAATTGCACAACTGAGCAACAATGCTTTGTCTGATTTTGATGATTAAAACGTAAAAATGTGGAGTTTGATTTAATTTTAAACTGATTTTAGTTTTTTTTTTATTTCGTGAAATTAACACAAACTGCAGAAATCTCACTTTTTATAATTTCAAAGATTTCAAAATCGTGATTTTGGTTTTTGAGACCACATAAATGCCAAACGCATTGTTCGATCTTGATAATTCTTACCTTAAAATATGGGAAATTAAGTGCAATTTGAAAACCTGTTTTTAAATATTTTCGTGAAATCAAGGCAACACATCAAAATTGCAGCTTTTCCGAATCCGAAGCTAAAAAATTGCGATTTTGATTTTTTTTTTGGATTGCACAACTGTTAAATGCTTTGTCTCATTTGGATAATTTAAACGTCAAAATGTGGAAAATTTCATGTAATTTTAAAACTTATTACAAAATTTTTACGCAAAATTAATACAAACTGCAAAAATTGCACTTTCTCAAAGTTGAAAGATATTCGTGATTTAGGTTTTTTAAACAGCATAACTGCCAAATGCGTTGTTCGATTTTGATGAATTTAACATCAAACGGTGGAAATTTTGGTGTAACTTAAAAGCTGCTAATAAATATACTCATAAAACCAACTCAAAGCGTAATATTGCACATTTTCAAATTTTAAAGATTTAAAAGTGGTATTTTGAATTTTTTTAAATTGCACAACTGGGTAACAATACTTTGTCTGATTTTGATGATTAAAACGTAAAAATGTGGAAAGTTTGGTTTAATTTTAAACTGATTTCAATCTGTTTTTTCAGAAACTGCAAAAATCTCACTTTTTTTAAGTTCAAACATTTCAAAATCGTGATTTTGGTTTTTGAAACCACATATTGTCCTATTTTGATGACTCTTACTTACAAATGTGGCAAGTTTATTGCAAAACATGTTATTAAATATTTTTGTGAAATCAACGCAAAACGTAAAAATTGCAGGTTTTCAAAATCCGAAGATGTAAAATTGCGATTTTCATTTCTTTTTAAATTGCACAACTGTCAAATGCTTTGTCTGATTTTGATATTTTAAACATCAAAATGAGGAAAATTTTATGTAATTTTAAAACTAAAATTTTACGTAAAATTAATACAAGCTGCAAAAATTGCACTTTTTTATATTGAAAGTTTTTCGTGATTTTGGTTTTTGAAACAACATAACTGCCAAACGTGTCGTCCGATTTTGATGAATCCACCGTCAAAAGATGGAAATTTTAGTGCAATTTAAAAACGGCTTAATAATTTTTTTCATAAAACCAATTAGAATCGTAAAATTGCACATTTTTAAATTTAAAAAATTTAAAAGATGGATTTTGATTTTTTTAAGTGCACAACTGTGCAACAATACTTTGATTTTGATGATTAAAACGTAAAAATGTGGAAAGTTTGATTTAATTTTAAACTTATTAAAACATTTTTTTTCGTGAAATTAACACAAACTGTAGAAATCTCACTTTTTATAAATTCAAAGATTTCAAAATCGTGATTTTGGTTTTTGAAACTACATAAATGCCAAACGCATTGTCCAAATTTGATCAATATAACTTCAAAATGTGGGAAGTTTAGTACAATTTAAAAACATGTTATTAAATATTTTTGTGAAATCAACGCAAAACATCAAACTTGCAGGTTTTCAAAATCCGAAGATATAAAATTGCGATTTTGATTTTTCTTTTACTGCACAACTGTCAAATGCTTTGTCCGATTTTGATAATTTAAACGTCAAAATATAGAAAATTTCAGGTAATTTTAAAACTTGTTACAAAATTTTTACGTAAAATTAATACAAGCTGCAAAAATTGCACTTTTTTAAAGTTGAAATATTTTCGTGATTTTGGTTTTTGAAACAACCTAACTGCCAAACGTGTCGTCTGATTTTGATGAATATAACGTTAAAAGGGGGACATTTTGGTGCAATTTAAAAACCGTTTAATAAATATTTTTGTGAGATCGACGCAACACCTAAAAATTGTAGGTCCGAAAATATAAAATTGCGATTTTGATTTTTTTTACATTACATTTTCAAATGCTTTGTCTGATTTGGATAATTTAAACGTCAAAATGTGAAAAATTTTATGTAATTTTAAAACTTATTACAAACTTTTCACTTAAAATTAATACAAACCGCAAAAATCTCACTTTTTATAAGTTCAAAGATTTCAAAACCGTGATTTTGATTTTTGAAACTACATAAATGCCAAACGCATTATTCGATCTTAATAATTCTTACCTCAAAATATGGGAAATTTTGTGCAATATGAAAACCGGTTAATAAATATTTTCGTGAAATCAAAGCAAAACGTCAAAATTGCAGGTTTTCAAAATCCGAAGATTGAAAAATGCTTTCTCTCATGATCATTTAAATGTCAGAATTGGGAAAATTTTGTGTAATTTCTAAACTGATTCCAATTTTTTTCTAAAAACTAACATAAACTTGAAAAAATCGCACTTTTTTAAAGTTCGAAGATGTTCGTGATTTTGGTTTTTGAAACAATATAACTGCTAAACGCATTTCCCGATTTTGATCATTCTTACGTCAAAAACTGGAAAATTTACAGGAATTTAAAAACCGGTTAATAAATATTTGCGTGAAATGAATGCAAAACGTCAAAATTCCACATTTCGAAGATTTAAAATTGCGGTTTTGATGTTTTAAATTACACAACTATCAAATGCTTTGTTTCTTTTGATTATTCGAAAGTCAGCATGTGGAGAATTTTAAAATAAAGTAATAAACGTTATTTTACTCTTATTCCTTTCAAATTTCTTTGTTTATATCTTACTATCACTTAACCTAAACAAAATTATTTTATGGATTACCTTGTAATTTTAAGCTGTGAAAATAAAAGTGGGTGAATTAAGGAGCGGACCTGAGAAACTGGGCGTTTCAGGAATATATTTTGCCATTTTTTTAAGACATAGACACTTTCTCAAAGTCTACTGTTATTTAAAATGTGCTTTGCTTTGTTTAGAATTATTTTTAGCACACCTTAGATAATATATTTTTTTGAGAACAAAATGTTATTTTAGAAACATTTTTGTATGCTTTCAACGTTGGATTTTTTTTAAAAGAAAGTATCCAATATAAACGCCCTTAATTCCGTAAAAATCACTCTCAATTTTTTTTTTCCGAAATATTTAACAAAATTTACTCTCTCAAATTATGAAAAATTTGCTTTCAAATTACTTCTTATTTCTTTATACATTTTTTTTTAAACAACGCTTTTTAAAAAGTTGATATAAAATTGTTCTGTTTAGAATTATGTTTAGCACATTTTAGATAAAATTGCTTTCAGATTTTTTTTGTAAGTTTGAGGTCAAAATGTTTTTTTAGAAATATTTTTGTCCGATTTTAACGTTAGTTATTTTAAGGAATGTCAGCATTTAATGAAATTCGGGAAAAATATACTTGATATTTTCAGAAATATTTTCTTTTTAATAAAATCAAACGTCTTTGGAATTCTTTTAAAAGTTTGACCTTAGAAATATTTAACAAGATTAGATGCCATTTTCTCTAAATTTTGTATTATTAAAATTATTTGACACTTACATCCACTGTTTTTGTACACTGTAATGTATTTCATGTGTTGAATGAAACTTTCATACAGAAATTTCGAATAAATAACTGTCAAAAATGACAATTTCGAATTGTCAAAAATTCTGCATTTTTGCCACCGCAAACGGCAAACGGATACCAAGTGGTAATCGGCCTCCTGTAGCCTTTGTAGAGGGAAGTCTTAACGCAATTCGGTATATAGGCAACATTTTAGAGCCAGTGTTAGTTCCCTTTTTAAATGGCTTGCAGAACCCAATTTTCAGCAAAATAATGCTCGGCCTGATACAGCGACCATTACAAGTTTTTTTATCGTGCCGAAATCACTTTATTACCCTCTCCAGATCTATAACCGATTGAACATGTTTGGGATATGATTGATGTTAGAATACAGAGCCCCCTAACCCCTGCAATGAAACGTCAAATTAAGAAAGCATGGAATTAAATACCCCATGTAGATATTGATAGTAGGGCTGTACAAAACAATCGATTAATCGTTAAACAATCGATTTATCAATCAATGGATTGTTTGATTATTACGCGAAAAATAATCAATGAATCAATAATTTGATTAATAGATTGTTTCATTATTTGATTATTGGATTATTTTGATTAAACGAAATAATCGATTATTAAAAAAAAAAACAATAGTAGACTATCAATTTCGATAATGGAACACACTTAATTGTGAGGTTGCATTTTTAAAGACGCCAAAAAAATTAAAAAAAACAATTGCAATAAACTCCAAACTTCTAAAGTTTACTTAAAACGGAATATACATCAAGCTTCTATAAATATTTTCAAACCGTTTTTTCCCAAATTTCAAAACAATTACACTTAACATCAGATAGTTCAATCTTGCTTGACAAACCGTCAATAAAACACAAAAAGAAAATTGTAAAAAATTCCAAGCTTACTTAATACATCAAAAATAAATTGCGCTTTATGATTCTAGAAAAGTTGACTGATACCCCTAACTTAGATTTTAAAATAATCACACATGAACAACTCTCTATATACAGTGGGCAAAAAAAAAACGGTACAAATTTTAAATATTCATATTTTCAATAAAAAAAATAAAAAATAAAATATTTACACTTTATAAATGACAAAAATAATTAATTGGGTTTTTGAAAAGTTTTCTTATCGAAGATATTTCACATTAATGAAGGCGCTGCAAAGACGGCAGTTTATATGTTCCGCCGCGCCGCATTTGTAGGTATCAAAATGAGTGAGCCATGATTTGATTTGATTTTCAAATAAATCTCAGACATTAGCTGTCACTTCTATCAGTCATTTTAGTTGTTGTCACAAAAATTGTTTGCCTAAGCAAAGAAGATAAAATATTCATTAAACGTTTATTTCACTATGACAATTTATCTGCACGAAAGATTGTGAACAAATACCCACAAAAAGGTTGGTCGGTTACAAGTATTCAGTGATTAATAATTAAACTCAGAACTTATGGTAACAATAATCGCAAACAAATAAGTGAAATGCCACGTACAGTACGAATTCCCGAAAGGTGCATTATAAACTCCCATTTTTGCAGAGCCTTCATTAGTGTGAAATATTCTCGATACAAACACTTTTCAAAAATGCAATTAATCATTTTTGCAATCCACAAAGTGTAGATATTTTGTTTTTCAAAGCGTTAATTATTATTGAAAATATGAATATTTACAATTTGTACCGTTTTTTTTGGCCCACTGTGTATACATTTTGAGGATAGACATTTTACAAACCGCCAAAAAAAATAGAAAAAGAGATGAACTCTAAACTTTATTGAATTCACTCAGAATAGATTGTAATTTATATTTATAGACAAATTTGCAAACACCCCTATAGATTACGAAATAATTACACTTGAACACCCCCCTTATTTACATTTTGTGGATAGCCATTTTCCAAACCGCAAAAAAATAGAAAAACAATTGATACAAACTGTGCACTTTGTTGAATTCATTTAAAATAGATTATACTTTATATTTCCAGATAAATTTGCAAATATTCCTACCCTAGATTTCACACTTGACCATCGCCCGGTCCGAGGTCTAACATTTTGCAAATCCCCTAAAAAATATAAAAACAGTTGCAACAATCTCTATCCTTTTCAAATTTGATCAAAATGGATGCGTTTCATGATTCTGTAAAATCCTATCATAACGTTTTCCTAAATTTTGGAATATTCACACTGCCCGATGCAATTTTGAGGTTGTAAGTTGATTATTTCTATTAATCAAATAATCAATTTGAACATATGACTCATCGATTATTTTGCGGAATCTATCAATCAGTTATTTTGATTAATCGATTAACTGATTATTTTGATTAAGCCTTTCGATTCTGATTCTTTTCTTTTATTAGTTTTGACTTAATTTTTGAGGTTGTATTTACATTTTTCAATGAAAAAAATGTATGAAATATATAACATTACTATCCTACAATCCAATCCATTATTTACGTGTCCAGATTTCCGTTAATAAATAAGATAAACAAATAAGAAAGACAGTGAAGAGTTTATATTTGATTCACTTATTAATTGGTGGAAACATGGGCGCGTGAGGCACACGTTGGATTGTGGGATAGGGCCCACCCACCACGCCCGGTTTCACTTTTATTTAAACTACAAAATCACTTTCTTTATTATTTCTAAACTTTACACCTCTCCAATAAATTGTTAAAGGAATTTCTTCAACAAAAGAGTTTGTAGTTTAAAATAATATGGATTTAAGGGGAGGTGGGCGGGCCCTATCCTAAAATCTAGGGGAGGTGGGTTGGTCTTATCCTACAATCCAATCTGTTGCTCACGCATCCAGATTTCCAATTAAATAAACCCTTTCCACCTTGGTATGTTAATAGCTATATATTTTATTAAATACATTTGCTATACAGTTCTATAAGTTAATGTTTGTTTTTTTTTGTTTTTCAATGGTCCTTTAAATCTAAAAAAAAAAAAATTGATCCGGACATCATGTAACTTTATTAAAATGGATTTTTGTGAATGTTTTCATATTTATCGATTGTTCGAAACACTACAGGGTTTCATTCATTCATTTTTTCTGCAATAAGTGTGAAAATAGTTATTTATGCAACAAGTGAGTAAAGTAGTACTTTTTTCACGAGTAGGAAAGATTTCCACACGAGCCAAAGGCGAGTGCGGCAATTCCTACAAGTGAAAAAAAGTTGCTTTACTTTCGAGTTTCATACAAATTTTTGTCTACGTCCGTAATTTTAAATAAATTTGATAAAACCTTAATCAATTTTAATAAGTAATAATACTTTTTTTTAAAGAAGAAAATAATAATCATCAAATTTTCTTGATCGGAAACAAATGTTTGACATATATCGGCGGAAATCGCGGCTTGTTGCGAAGCGTTCATGACACACTTTGCGCAAACAATTTTATAGTAGCGTTAAAAAATGAACCTCTACTTTTTTCACGCAAAAGAGTGAAAAAATGAACCGTTATGGCACTTTTTTTCACGCTGTTTGTAGGGTTCAGGAATCACATATTTTATGAACCCAAATTAATGAAAAAAACTGTACATTTTGTAACGGGGGTAGAAAAATGATATTAGTTAAGTGTCCACTGTTTGCGAATTATCGCACGGGCCGACTCTTTGTATTTTGCATTACTTGTTGCAGTGTGGAAGGTATAATTTGCGCAATTTTCGCTCTAATTTTGTCTTTCAACTCCTAAAAAGTCTGTGGTTTGTTGATGTAGAACTTGATCAGGTCCTGCCACAGACAAAAGTCTGGAGACGTTTGATCGATCGCGGCAGCCATCTCAAGCCACCATTTTTTGAGATTCGGAAATTGTTGGCACAAGTTATATAGGCTATAACACCATCTTGCTGAAACCATTTTGTTGTCCGCTCGCAAGAGTGGAAAGAGGAAGTGCTGAAGCATTATTTTGTACCGACCCTTGCACCTGCAGTATTTTAGAATACATGCGATCCATAAATCTTGCGTGAATTTATGCCACAGACATTTTTCAAAAAGGGCCGAAATCGTACCGGGGACCTCAAAATAGAATTTCTGTTGAAATTTTGAATTATAAAATCACGAGCGCAATACTTTTCTTTCATGATCATGATTTTTTCGAATACGAAATTTCAACGAAAATATCCGTTATGATGTCATCATTTTTGGAAAACGTCTGCGCACGTTCTATCTCAAAACCAATACAGATTTTGAAATTAAATTTAAAATACACTTATTTGACAGTCGGAAGAACTGATAAGATTTTGGTAAAACCCGGAAGAGGATGATCATTTCGCGACATTTTTTAAATATCAGTATTGGAAAAATATTTTAACAAATATTAAAGATATCGAAGAATTGGATATCTTTTGTTAGTTTTTCATAATTTTTTTGATTATTTATCGAAGAAAATGCGATAATATTTTTAGAAATTTTTTAATCACGAGGTACACATTCTGTGATGATGTTTCCAGGCGGATTGCGTCAATTATTTTCATATTGGCCAACAAGAAATATTTTTCGAAATCTTAAATTCAGGAAAAAAAGGTAAATATGAAATTTATCATAAAAATCCGTTTTATTCCATCCAATCAAAGTAAGTTACATGATGGCCACATTTCTTAACAAATTTGAAAAAGGAAAATTGCATGTTTAAAATAATTTCGCAAAACTTTATTTAGGTTAGGGCGGCAAATTTGTTTTCGGCTGTAGCGGCATAAACCCTAGCAGGGGCGTGCCCAAAGTGCCGAATTTCATACTACTGACCATACCCAAAGTGCCGAACGACGCCAAGCGACGTCGCGTCGCATCGTTCGTAAACAAGAACGTCCTCGCACGCATCCATGAGTAAGGCCTAAAATGTCGAATGCACATCCTTATGAATATTATTTTTGATAATACAATTTTATCAATGGAGGGTGAGATAGTTTTAGGGCTGGAGAATGTTTTTTTAATTTCAAATAAAAAAAATGTATTTATGTTATAATACCTTTTTAAAAGTATTATAACATAAATATTCGGCATTTTGGGCCTTACACGTAGGTGTATGCGAGGACCAAAGTGCCGAATGTCCAAACTGCCGATTCGCATTCGACTCCGACGCCTTGTTTACGAACGTTGCGACGTATGAAATTCGGCACTTTGGGTAAAATACCGATTCGGCACTTTGGGCAAAATACTGATTCGGCACTTTGGGCATTCGGCACTTTGTCCCGGACCTCCCTAGCACTGGCGCTGCGTGAGCCCCGATAGGCTAGAAAGGGTTACAAGGGTTACACTTTTAATTGATTGCCTGATTTTTAGCATGCCTCGACATGTTACAATGAATTCTTGGAAAATCGTGGCCGTCCAACACGTTATTAATTGTTATTAATTTGTTTTTTCTTTGGTTTATTAACCTTCACCTGGCACCATGGGCAGGGCCGATCCTAGACCCTTGGCCGCCCGCGTGCAAATGATGAGTTGGCCGCCCCCTCACGTGAAGTAAAACATTTCTTGGGGCGGGGGATTATATTTTTCAATTTGAAAATTTTTAAAACCCTCTGTAATCTTTTTAGTTTTAAGGCAGAAAAATATCATGTTAGATCGCATATACGCATATTTAAAATTTTGTCTGAATTGATAGAAGAAATAACTACAGAATTTGCAAGTAACCCGGCACTACTAGATGTATTTTTGCTTTGTTAAAATTGAAAACCTTTACAGAAGCATTAAATAAATCAAATAAAAACGAAAACCTCTAGGCAATTTTAAAACCTCAGAATTTCAACAATTTGTGTTCTCGTGCAATCCGGTGAAGGCAAGTCTTCGGATTTTCGAGGAATCTTATAGAAGAATGGATTTTCAATAAATCTGGAAATTTTCACGTTTGTGGCAATTGTTTTTATATTTTTTTGAGCTCTAGGCAAATGAACAACTTCAGAATTTCAACAATTTGTGTTCTCGTGCGATCCGGTGAAGGCAAGTCTTCGGATTTTCGAGGAATCTTATAGAAGAATGGATTTTCAATAAATCTGGAAATTCTCACGTTTGTGGCAATTGTTTTTATATTTTTTTGAGCTCTAGGCAAATGAACAACTTCAGAATTTCAACAATTTGTGTTCTCGTGCAATCCGGTGAAGGAAAGTCTTCGGATTTTCGAGGAATCTTATAGAAGAATGGATTTTAAATAAATCTGGAAATTTTCACGTTTGTAGCAAATGTTTTTATATTTTTTTGAGCTCTAGGCAAATGAACAACTTCAGAATTTCAACAATTTGTGTTCTCGTACAATCCGGTGAAGGCAAGTCTTCGGATTTTCGAGGAATCTTATAGAAGAATGGATTTTCAATAAATCTGGAAATTCTCACGTTTGTGGCAGTTGTTTTTATATTTTTTTGAGCTCTAGGCAAATGAACAACTTCAGAATTTCAACAATTTGTGTTCTCGTGCAATCCGGTGAAGGAAAGTCTTCGGATTTTCGAGGAATCTTATAGAAGAATGGATTTTAAATAAATCTGGAAATTTTCACGTTTGTAGCAAATGTTTTTATATTTTTTTGAGCTCTAGGTAAATGAACAACTTCAGAATTTCAACAATTTGTGTTCTCGTACAATCCGGTGAAGGCAAGTCTTCGGATTTTCGAGGAATCTTATAGAAGAATGGATTTTCAATAAATCTGGAAATTCTCACGTTTGTGGCAATTGTTTTTATATTTTTTTGAGCTCTAGGCAAATGAACAACTTCAGAATTTCAACAATTTGTATTCTCGTACAATCCGGTGAAGGCAAGTCTTCGGATTTTCGAGGAATCTTATAGAAGAATGGATTTTAAATAAATCTGGAAATTTTCACGTTTGTAGCAAATGTTTTTATATTTTTTTGAGCTCTAGGCAAATGAACAACTTCAGAATTTCAACAATTTGTGTTCTCGTACAATCCGGTGAAGGCAAGTCTTCGGATTTTCGAGGAATCTTATAGAAGAATGGATTTTCAATAAATCTGGAAATTCTCACGTTTGTGGCAATTGTTTTTATATTTTTTTGAGCTCTAGGCAAATGAACAACTTCAGAATTTCAACAATTTGTATTCTCGTACAATCCGGTGAAGGCAAGTCTTCGGATTTTCGAGGAATCTTATAGAAGAATGGATTTTAAATAAATCTGGAAATTTTCACGTTTGTAGCAAATGTTTTTATATTTTTTTGAGCTCTAGGCAAATGAACAACTTCAGAATTTCAACAATTTGTGTTCTCGTACAATCCGGTGAAGGAAAGTCTTCGGATTTTCGAGGAATCTTATAGAAGAATGGATTTTCAATCAATCTGGAAATTCTCACGTTTGTGGCAATTGTTTTTATATTTTTTTGAGCTCTAGGCAAATGAACAACTTCAGAATTTCAAGAATTTGTGTTCTCGTGCAATCCGGTGAAGGCAAGTCTTCGGATTTTCGAGGAATCTTATAGAAGAATGGATTTTCAATAAATCTGGAAATTTTCACGTTTGCAGCAAATGCTTTTATATTTTTTTGAGCTCTAGGTAAATGAACAACTTCAGAATTTCAACAATTTGTGTTCTCGTGCGATCCGGTGAAGGCAAGTCTTCGGATTTTCGAGGAATCTTATAGAAGAATGGATTTTCAATAAATCTGGAAATTTTCACGTTTGTAGCAAATGCTTTTATATTTTTTTGAGCTCTAGGCAAATGAACAACTTCAGAATTTCAACAATTTGTGTTCTCGTGCGATCCGGTGAAGGCAAGTCTTCGGATTTTCGAGGAATCTTATAGAAGAATGGATTTTCAATAAATCTGGAAATTTTCACGTTTGTAGCAAATGCTTTTATATTTTTTTGAGCTCTAGGTAAATGAACAACTTCAGAATTTCAACAATTTGTGTTCTCGTGCGATCCGGTGAAGGCAAGTCTTCGGATTTTCGAGGAATCTTATAGAAGAATGGATTTTCAATAAATCTGGAAATTTTCACGTTTGTAGCAAATGCTTTTATATTTTTTTGAGCTCTAGGTAAATGAACAACTTCAGAATTTCAACAATTTGTGTTCTCGTGCGATCCGGTGAAGGCAAGTCTTCGGATTTTCGAGGAATCTTATAGAAGAATGGATTTTCAATAAATCTGGAAATTTTCACGTTTGTAGCAAATGCTTTTATATTTTTTTGAGCTCTAGGTAAATGAACAACTTCAGAATTTCAACAATTTGTGTTCTCGTGCGATCCGGTGAAGGCAAGTCTTCGGATTTTCGAGGAATCTTATAGAAGAATGGATTTTCAATAAATCTGGAAATTTTCACGTTTGCAGCAAATGCTTTTATATTTTTTTGAGCTCTAGGTAAATGAACAACTTCAGAATTTCAACAATTTGTGTTCTCGTGCGATCCGGTGAAGGCAAGTCTTCGGATTTTCGAGGAATCTTATAGAAGAATGGATTTTCAATAAATCTGGAAATTTTCACGTTTGTAGCAAATGCTTTTATATTTTTTTGAGCTCTAGGCAAATGAACAACTTCAGAATTTCAACAATTTGTGTTCTCGTGCGATCCGGTGAAGGCAAGTCTTCGGATTTTCGAGGAATCTTATAGAAGAATGGATTTTCAATAAATCTGGAAATTTTCACGTTTGTAGCAAATGCTTTTATATTTTTTTGAGCTCTAGGTAAATGAACAACTTCAGAATTTCAACAATTTGTGTTCTCGTGCGATCCGGTGAAGGCAAGTCTTCGGATTTTCGAGGAATCTTATAGAAGAATGGATTTTCAATAAATCTGGAAATTTTCACGTTTGTAGCAAATGCTTTTATATTTTTTTGAGCTCTAGGTAAATGAACAACTTCAGAATTTCAACAATTTGTGTTCTCGTGCGATCCGGTGAAGGCAAGTCTTCGGATTTTCGAGGAATCTTATAGAAGAATGGATTTTCAATAAATCTGGAAATTTTCACGTTTGTAGCAAATGCTTTTATATTTTTTTGAGCTCTAGGTAAATGAACAACTTCAGAATTTCAACAATTTGTGTTCTCGTGCGATCCGGTGAAGGCAAGTCTTCGGATTTTCGAGGAATCTTATAGAAGAATGGATTTTCAATAAATCTGGAAATTTTCACGTTTGTAGCAAATGCTTTTATATTTTTTTGAGCTCTAGGTAAATGAACAACTTCAGAATTTCAACAATTTGTGTTCTCGTGCGATCCGGTGAAGGCAAGTCTTCGGATTTTCGAGGAATCTTATAGAAGAATGGATTTTCAATAAATCTGGAAATTTTCACGTTTGTAGCAAATGCTTTTATATTTTTTTGAGCTCTAGGCAAATGAACAACTTCAGAATTTCAACAATTTGTGTTCTCGTGCGATCCGGTGAAGGCAAGTCTTCGGATTTTCGAGGAATCTTATAGAAGAATGGATTTTCAATAAATCTGGAAATTTTCACGTTTGTAGCAAATGCTTTTATATTTTTTTGAGCTCTAGGTAAATGAACAACTTCAGAATTTCAACAATTTGTGTTCTCGTGCGATCCGGTGAAGGCAAGTCTTCGGATTTTCGAGGAATCTTATAGAAGAATGGATTTTCAATAAATCTGGAAATTTTCACGTTTGTAGCAAATGCTTTTATATTTTTTTGAGCTCTAGGTAAATGAACAACTTCAGAATTTCAACAATTTGTGTTCTCGTGCGATCCGGTGAAGGCAAGTCTTCGGATTTTCGAGGAATCTTATAGAAGAATGGATTTTCAATAAATCTGGAAATTCTCACGTTTGTGGCAATTGTTTTTATATTTTTTTGAGCTCTAGGCAAATGAACAACTTCAGAATTTCAACAATTTGTGTTCTCGTGCGATCCGGTGAAGGCAAGTCTTCGGATTTTCGAGGAATCTTATAGAAGAATGGATTTTCAATAAATCTGGAAATTTTCACGTTTGTAGCAAATGTTTTTATATTTTTTTGAGCTCTAGGCAAATGAACAACTTCAGAATTTCAACAATTTGTGTTCTCGTGCGATCCGGTGAAGGCAAGTCTTCGGATTTTCGAGGAATCTTATAGAAGAATGGATTTTCAATAAATCTGGAAATTCTCACGTTTGTAGCAAATGCTTTTATATTTTTTTGAGCTCTAGGTAAATGAACAACTTCAGAATTTCAACAATTTGTGTTCTCGTGCGATCCGGTGAAGGCAAGTCTTCGGATTTTCGAGGAATCTTATAGAAGAATGGATTTTCAATAAATCTGGAAATTCTCACGTTTGTGGCAATTGTTTTTATATTTTTTTGAGCTCTAGGCAAATGAACAACTTCAGAATTTCAACAATTTGTGTTCTCGTGCAATCCGGTGAAGGAAAGTCTTCGGATTTTCGAGGAATCTTATAGAAGAATGGATTTTCAATAAATCTGGAAATTTTCACGTGCAATCTGGTGAAGGCAAGTCTTCGGATTTTTGGGATTTTTGAGGAATCTTACAGTAGAATTAAATTTGAGATAAATCTGGAAAATTTCACGTTTGTTGCAAATTATAATTTTTTAAGCTCTTTGGCAATTAAACACCAATTTGTGTTCTTGTGCAATTGTTTTGAAATTCAGCGAAGGAAAGTTTTCGGATTTAGAATAATTTAAAAGTCCTTGCTGAGCTTGAAATTAGTGGTAGTGCCATGGCTTCTCGCCTACATAACGAGCCGCCCCTGGTCAATGCAATGAGTAAGGGAAACTTGCTAGAGTTGTACCATGAACGATTCGGAAGGAGCTTGACATGAACGTAGAACTGTGTGAAGGTTACATTTATGATAAAGCTCATCGGCTACCGTTCGTCACGAGATCCAGAACTACGGAACCGGGAGAGCGAGTTCGCACGGATGTTTGCGGTCCATTTCAAGAATCGAGGTCTGGATATCGATATTTTGTGTTTTTTAAGGACGATTACAAAAGTTCAGGATAGTTTGTATACTGCGGCAAAAATCCAAAAATTGCTGAAACACTGAGCCAGTTCCTAGCTGAGGAAGAAACAGTCTGGAGTTGCTGAGTGATAATGGAAGGGAGTTCGACAACAGATCTGGATCAGTTAACACATGAAAGGTATTATTCAACGTCTTATAATGCCCTCCACTCCGGAACAAAACGGGTCCAGTGAGAGGAAAAATCGTACGGTAGTGGAAACTGCTAGAGAAATGATGCATGCGCATGGGAACATTCCTCAGGCACTTTGGGCCGAGATGATACGAACAGGTACCTGCATCCTTAATAAGACAGGGATATGTTTGAAACATTGGTTCAAATTCATGTATATTATATCGAAGGAGCAAAGGACGATAATGGATCCAAAGACCATTAAAGGAATCCTCATCGGTTATGATAACGACGACGGACATAGGATCTATAGTGAAGAGGAAAACAAGCTGAAATTCCAAGATTATGTGATGTTCACCTCGACGACCGTCGAGGAACCAGACACCTACAACGACTCCACAAAGTAAAAACAAGGCCAGATTGGTGATCAAAGATTTTTCGCAAAGAAGAGGAGTAGATTATGATCAAACCTTCAGTTCAGCAACAAGAACATCTAATGTTTCGCCAATCTTATTTTCAATAGAAATTATGGCTAAATTAGCAAATCGCTCTTCTGTTATAGTTGACCATAAATAATTTTTAATTAATATTAATTTGGAAAAACTCCTTTCGCTGAAAGCCACAGTTATAAGGAACCAAGTCTTGGATAATTAAATGATTTAAAATTTCTAATGGTTTTAATTGGGAATGATTAGGAAATAGTTCTCTAAAAAGATAATTCTTTTAGGAGTTCGATTCCATCTAAATCTTTGGTCAATTTTCCGTTTTCGGTTACCTGTAATTTAATATATAACTCCATACAACATTTTCTTAAATATTCGGATTCTGCAGAATGAAATACCAACAAAAATTTAAACAAGGAGCAGTAATTTTCTAACAGCTCAGAACGTTCGGATATTAAATTAATAGCAATGCCCAAAATTTCAAAAGAAAAGTGAATTCAAAATTTTTCTCTAGGATCCAAAATACTCTCAACAGCGATTTTTTTTTCTTATATGAACTGCAGATGCTTTGTGATACTTCTTCTGTTTGTTTGGTAAAGTTGTTACCCGGTTAGAAATCGGATACACTTCCGACAGGAGTCCAGGCAACCGGCTGCTATTTTGGGGCGCTCGGATTTAAATTTACAGATTTCGGACGGCGTGAACCCTCTATTAGTGGTCCGCTTCGCAGGTTTCGCCGCCCCTCTTAACCGGCGCCCGTGTGCCATGCACGCTCTAGCCCCCCGGTAGGATCGGCCCTGACCATGGGGTATGTACCAACCCCACGCTCTTTCTCGTCGATTTTCGATATCTAAATCTTCGAAATCGAAACTCGTAACGACATCTATCGGTAGTCAAGGGGTACACTTTTATACCTATGCCACTGGGATAGCGCTGCGACCGTTCGTTCGTCTGCAGCAGTCATCAAAAGCAGTTTGGAGAGTACGTACCCCACCGTGCCGTTAACGTCGTTTTTTGTAAATTGTAGAGTATATTGTGTTTTTCATTTTCGTGTTTAGGAAGAAAAGAGAGGTAAGTAATCATCGTTTCTATGCATCAATTTTTTTTAACGTTTTTCAACGATTTTTCACGTTTTTTGTTTATGTTTAGAATGGCGTATAATTTGCGTTCTCGATATTTACGAGAGCAGTTGCTTGAGGATGACTCAGACGAGGAACCAATTGAAGATAATAGTGTCGACCATCTTTTAAGCTCGGAGAATTCTTCAGATGAAAGCTATGGAGAATCTGACGATGCTATGGATATCGACATGGAGGATCTAAGCGAAAATCAAAGGCTTAATAAAAGTCGAAGTGAGCCACAACGCAGCCGCCCGCCAAAACATCTCTTAGGGACAGATGGCTTCAACTGGACCAGAAAAACTCATTAATTTAAATTATTTTTATAAGCTATAAATAATTTTTTTCATTAACTCTACTTGTTTCAATGACTATTTTGTAATAAATTTGTTTAAAAAATAAAAAAACGAGGACTTTTTTACTATATTCCGAAATTAATTTTTTTCGTGAAATTCATACCTTAATTTCTCAAAATAAATACCTTTTTTTAAAGACCTATGAAAACTATTATTATTCCTTTATAGTGATGTAACAGAAGAAGACACAGCTAAAATTTTAGCCCTTTTTATCGAAAAACAAAAACGTTATGATTTTTTTTGTAAAAAACGCACTTTTTTCAAGTTTTTCATGTTTCCGAATTTTTTATGAACACTGATCTTGATTTTTCTAAACACGGACTATTCTACAGTTTAAAGTGGTATCTAAAGATGATCTTTGATTTTTTTTTAAGAAAAAATAATCAATATTTGAATTTTAACAAAGATATTTCTCACTGGGGTTCGTACGTACCCCATAAGTCCAGGTTTGTTACTCAGGATGAGCATGCCAGGTGAAGGTTAAGTTGATATTTAGATCAACGGTGCAGTTTATCTACATAAACAAATCCTGTATATTTCATTAAAATGGTCCAATAAATTCTTCGTGTTCTGATTTTTTTTACAATTAAAAATATCAATATTATTAAATCAGTAGAGTGCTAATCTTGGCGCGCGTCCTCAGAACTGAACTTAATGAAATATGCAACAAGTGGGTTAATCACATCAATTTAGCATAAATCAAATTATTTAGATTTATTTATATATGCAACAAAATTAGTTCTCAATTTATAATTATGGTATACGTCTTCTTTGCGCCAGGCAGTGCCATGGCAGGGGGTCTGCGAGCGATACCCGCGCGACATGCACAGTATACGGAATCGCAAAAAGTGGATTGGCGGGAGTGGAAGAAGCGAAAAATAAGATTGCTTGAAAAAAAAAACCTGTTTGCAACACATGAAAAACCCCAAAACCAAATTAATAAGTCATAATTTTAAACCATTATGAGGTAATTGGGCTCTAACATCGACTGTTTTTAACTGATGTATTTTAAGCGGAAATTGCAACGGGTCTAATTATTTTCTGAGCGAATTCCAACAAAGTCATTTAAATGATTTTTGTACTAGATAGAAAAAGAATGAAATACTTTTAAATGATATACATTTGAAAGCTTTTATTAATAAACAAATCTGAATTTAATTTCTGACTTTGGAAGAGCTGCAATCCATTATATCAATAAGTTCCATTGACTGAAACCGTCGGCAATGTCACTGTTTAATTAGAAGTGTAAATGACGTAATACCAATCCATTTGAATTTTCCGTTCAACCCAATATTCCACATGAATTCTTACACATTACGAATGGAAATATCGTTTTTTTTTTGTTGTGTGAATCGAATATAGATTAGTTCATGAATACTCAATATAAACAACTGCACACTTATCTAAATTCTATAACTGTACAGAGACCAAATCACAATCGAGTAGTTCATGTTCGGGAGTGATATCGGGCTTGACGCCTTGATTACACTCCGTTCTTGACTGCTATACGGATATTTCTTGTATTTGCACTCGTTTCTTCATCGTTCCACCTGGGGGATTACTGGACGTTCGGACCGGCGGCAGCGGTTTTTCTTTCTTCGAGTTGTCCGCCAGTTTTTGCACGGTCGAGTAGCAGGGCGGTTTTTCCTTGCTCGTTAAAATGGGCGACTGTCTCAGCGAGCCGCAGGGGGTGGCCGACCGCTGGGACATGGGAATGTTTTCAGAGGTGGAGTTCGAACGTGATGATCGATTCTGTGATTGTCTCCTGCGGTCACGTTCGCGCTGGTAATATATTCCGGCGAAGATGAGCATGTTGAGGACGAGAAGGAGACAGCCGACACCGACAGTGACGCCGAGCGCCGCGGTGTAGCTGTAGTAATGGCGGGTTGCCAGTCGCTGCAACAGTTCGCCGTCTTCTTCTTCGGTGGTTTCTCCATCTTCGCCCACCACGTCCAGGTCGGGCAGGTCGTTATTTGTTGTGGTGGGTATGCATTCGGTGCCGTCGCCGGTTGCGTGCGGATCGGTCATGGAGGCTGGATGAAGGGGAGGCGGTAATCTTGTAAAAGACTCCGCTCGAACGGCACCTAAAACAGATTTTTGTTATTTTCACATTATAACATTCGCTTAGTATTTAGTATTTTTTAAATAGATTTTGAAAACAATATTTAGCTTTTAAACTAACACACTATTTATATTCTTATTTATAAGACCAGTGGCGGATTTATAAACAGACGTACACGCCTCATAAATTCAGGGGGTCTCAAAATTTGACTCTCAAAATCATAACAATTTTATTTATATTAAAAATAATTGTTTTTCGCTTTTAGACTTATAAATTGTGAAAAAATAGGCAAAACTTTGGGTATTTTATAATTTAAATTACGTTTACTATGGGAAGCTCTAACCCATTTTGAAAATTCTTCCAAATGGATTGCAATCATTGAATTTATGTGGATAGGTTAAAAAAAATGAAATTTGACCTTTAATTGTTTTTATGTATTTTATGAAAGCTCTTAAAGGCATTGCCACTCCAAGTGCTATTTTATTCTTACTCGATATATTTTTAAATATAAAAATCCCTATATGAATATTAAATGTAACAAAGAACTGAAGATTTTTTATTAAGAAATTTATTTCATAATTTTTTACTTTCTCTCTTACGAAGTACGAGAAAGTATTGTGATCGTGATTTTTTTTTCAAATTTTTCTTTACGGAAATATCCGTTTTGGGATACCTAGATGCCATTACAACAATTTCTGGAGAAAAAAAAATTGTGTATGTGTGTGTGTGTGTGTGTGCGCGCGCTGTATCTCAAAAACTAAAAGATCAATTGATATGAAACTTTGAACATACGTCTTATTTGATAATCCAATAAGAAATAAAAAGCTTTTGATAAAATTTCGAACACAGGAAGTGGGTGTTTACCTTAACTGTTTTTGCCAATATTTTCTTAAATATGAAAAATATCACAAAAACATTTAAACAAATATTGAAGACAACAAAGATATAAACATTTTTCATACAATCATTGTTATTCGAAATTTTTTTTTTCATTTTTGGTTTATAATTATGAAACGATAACAGTTACAAAAAATGTACGTTAATAATAATTGTAGAGAATATCAAAATGAACAACTTATAAAGAATAAGTTTTTTTCGAAATCTGTTTGGTTTTTGAGTAAACTGAGTTTTTGAATTTGAAGTATATTTTTTCCATCTTATAATTTTGACGTTTTAAACGTCAGTTTAATGCGAGTCTACAAAACGCTCGATGTACATTTAAAATATTGGTTAAATAAAAAATAAACCAAGAAAGCGTAAATATAAATGACTACCATCAAGTCGGAGAAAGTAACATGATGGCCACATCACCATCTTTTTATAAAATCATCGTGTTTCCTGAAAAAAAATGTATTTTTAATTTTTCATTCTCGGTTTAAAATTTTGAAAGGATAATAGTTACATCAAATTTATAATAATAATAATTGTAGAGAATGCCAAAATGAACAATTTATAAACAATAAGTTTTTTCAAAATCTCCTTAGTTTATGAGTAAATTTCTAGACGAAGTTACCTCTTCTTGTTCCTACTCTCCTGATACAAATTGTGAAAATTTTTCGAAATTAATAATTCCTGATGCAAATAGTAAAATTTCTCGTAAATCAACAAAACTGTTCAGAATGTCTTCCCAAAATTGATTTTTGGTTCGCCTGTTCTTATAAATCTCACTCAACTGAAATTTGAGCTGTTTAGCACAACTTTCACTTTTTGATATAAGTGAAAGATCAGTAACAAGTAAACTTCGCCTCTTATAAATGTTATTTAGCTGTAATTCCAATTGTTTTGCACAGTTTCCGATTTAACAAAACGTATTAAATCTGTCAAATTTCAAAAGTGGCATTCTTAACTGCCGACGATGAGCATTTTTAACTGCCAAAAATGACAACTTTCACCTGCCAAAAACTGCAATTTTTAACTGTCGAAGGTAGCCATTTTTAACTGCTGGAAACTAGAATTTAAACTGCCAAAAATGACAACTTTCAACTGCCAAAAACTACTATTTTTAACAGTAAACGATGTCTATTTTTAACTGCTAAAAACTACAATTTTCAACTGCCAAAAATGAAAACTCTCAACTGTCAAAAACAACATTTATTAACTGTTAGCGATGGCCATTTTTAACTGCTAAACACTGCAATTTTTAACTGCCAAAAATGATAACTTTCAACTGCCAAAAACTACAATTTTTAACTGTAAACTATGGCCATGTTTAACTGCTAAAAACTACAATTTTCAAGTGCCAAAAATGAAAACTTTCAATTGCCAAAAACAACAATTTTTAACTGTAAACGATGGTCATTTCTAACTGCTAGAAACAACAATTTTCAACTGCCAAAAATGACAACTTTCAACTGCCAAAAACTACAATTTGTAACCGTCAACTCTGGCCATTTTTAGCTGCTAAAAACTGCAATTTTTAACTGCCAAAAATGACAACTTTCACCTACCAAGAACTACATTTTTTAACTGTCAACTATGGCCATTTTTAACTCCTAAAAACTGCAATTTTCAACTGACAAAACTACAATTTTTAACTGTCAACGATGGCCCTATTTAACTGCTAAAAACTACAATTTTCAACTTCCAAATATGACAACTTTTAACTGCCAAAAACAACAATTTTTAACTGTCAACTGTGACCATTTTTGACTGTAAAAAGTAACAATCTTTAACCACCAAATATTAGAATTTTCAATAATCAAAAACTATAATTTTTAACTGCTAAAATGACGGTTGCTAACCATGACTATTTTTAACTGTCAACAATTGACAATTTTTAACTGCCAAAAAAAATCAAAAACTACAATTTTTTTCATCTGTAACTTTCATCTGCCAAAAACTAGACTAGAATTCCGCTAGAAAATATAAAGTACGAAATAAATCTATCTCTTATTTCAACATAATGTTCAGCAGTATGTTTTGCGTACGAATTGCCTAATATTCAAAGGTAAAAGAATGAGCAAATTCAAAGAAAAATAAATACAGAATTGGCTGAAAGACTTAGGTCGCTGGCCCATTGTATTCCTCTAAGGAGGGCAATAAACGATTATTATTATTATTAAATACAGAAATTATTGAATTCCTAAAAATTTGAATGAATTTTTGGAAATTGATGTTTTTGGTAGTAGAGAAAAAAAATCTAAAAAAATAAATAGTGATATTAAAGAATTCCACAAAAATTTTAAAATCTTTACAATACATCTACCTTTTAAACTAACTTACATTTTTTTTTTAATTTGCCAATTTCTTATGAGTTTTTGAAAAGTAATATTTTAAGTTGTCAAACAATTGAACAAATAAAAATAAATACTTATATGATGGAATTACCTTAATATACATTTGGATTTTTGAAAATGTGTCAATTTCTGCTCGAGTCATAGATTTTTAAAAACGAATTTTTAAGTGGTCAAATATTTAAACAAGGAAAAACTAGAAAAAAAAATCATATCGATACGTTTGAATTCCCTAAAAACTCATGATGAAATCATAATATATTTACCTTTAAAATTAACCTTGATTTTTGAAATTGAGTCGATTTTTGCATGAGTTATGAATTTTTGAAAATTAATATTTTGGTAAAAAATAAATACTGATATAATACTAATTCCTCAAAAATTTTGATATCTTTACAAAACATTTACCTTTAAAACTTACTAAATCTGCCAATTTCTGCGTGAGTTAGGAATTTTTGAAAATTGGTCGAAATATTTGAACAAAAAAAAAATAGGAAAATAAAATAATATCGATATGATTGAATTCTTTAAAAAGTCCGATGCTATCATAACACATATATGTACCTTAAAAAAAAACTTTAATTTTTGAAAATGTGTCCATTTTTGGGTTTTAAATTGTCGTTTTTGGCAGCTGAAATTATCATTTTGGCAGTTAAAAATTGTCATTTTTGGCAGTTGAAAGTGGTCGTTTCCGACACTTGAAAACTGGCCTTTTTGCAGTTGAAAATTGTCATTTCTGGCAGTTGAAAATTGTCATTTTTGACAGCTCAAAATGGTCGTTTCCGACACTTGAAAATGGGCTTTTTTGGCAGTTGAAAATTGGCCTTCTTGGCAGTTGAAAATTGTCATTTTTTGGCAGTTAAAAATTGTCACTTTTGGCAGTTAAAAATGGTCGTTGCCGACACTTGTAAAATTCGCCTTTTTGTCAGTTAAAAAATGTCATTTTTGGCAGTTAAAAATGGTCGTCTCCGATACTTGAAAATTGGCCTTTTTGGCAGTTGAAAATTGTCATTTTTTGGCAGTTAAAAATGGCTATTTGCGACACTTGATTTATTACATGACATGCTAGAATTTATAAAAAAAAAATTAGTATTTTCACAAAACATCTAAATTATCTTTAATTTTTGAAAATGCGTCATAAATGTTTAAAAATTATGTTTTTTAATTTGTCGAATATTTGAACAAAGAAAAAATAGAAAAAAAATACTGATATGTTTAAATTCCTTAAAACGTTTAATGCAATCATAATATATTTACCTTTAAAATTAACTTTGAGTTTTAAAAATTTGTGTTATGAATTTTTGAAAATTAATACCTAAAGTTGATTAATTTTTAAAAATCAATACCTAAAGTTGTTTAAGACTTGAATAAAAAATCAATTTTTTAATACACTCACAAAACATATCCCTTTAAAAATTACTGTAATTTTTGAAAATCAACGTTTTAAGTTGTCGTACAAAAAAAACTGATATAGAATTTTTCAAAAAATTTAGTAAGTATATTCACAAAACATCTGCCTTAAGAATCAACTTAGACTTTTGAAAATGTGTCAATTTTTGCGTCAGATTCATTTTTGAATAAAGTTGTTGAAGACAAAAAAGCTTTTTTTTTCATATATTCACAAAACATCTTAATTTAATTTAATGTGCCAATAACAATGGGTTTATACAGGTCAATATACATAATATAAATAAGTGGTTTCAATAAATAAAATAAAAATATGAGTCATAACAGATATAAAAAAAACTTACAGGGTGTAGAAATATGCAAAAGATGCGTTCAGAAAGAAAACTGTAAGATGGATAAATAACAAATGTATCTTCCTTTAAAAATATTTTTAATTTTTGAAAATGTGTCACTTTATTCAATTATTAAAACGAAGTTTTAAACAAGGAAAAACTAGAAAAAAAATCATATCGTTATAATTGAATTCCTTTAAATTAATCTTGATTTTTGAAACTTATTATTTGTGTTAGTTATGAATTTTTGAAAATTAAAGTTTTATGTTTTAAGTTGTTGAACACTTAAACGAAACCAAAATCCAAAAGAAAATAAGGTCTGATATGATAAGAGTTCCTCAAATATTTTACACAGAACATCTACCTTTATTTTTCGAAAATGTATTCATTTTTCCGTGAGTTATTTTTTTTTAAATAATGTTAGTGCTTTTTCTCTTGTAAAATATACGTTTCGAAAATAAAGTTCAAATTTAAATTAAATTACGCTAGTTTTCTCAACCATTCAACACACTTCCGTTAGAAAATCCGCCAGCCGCTAAAACGAAAACTACTCCGCAATGCGGATTCAAAATCCGCCAGATCTAGAGGATTTTCCGCTGACCTGGCAACACTGCCTATGGGAAGTATTAAAATCTATCTCGCCCTGATAGTTAACATTATATTAGCAGATAGGACCATCTAGCGTCGATTTATGTAACAAATTCGTAGAAAAATGTGTAAATCACCGAAATAATCCAATATAACGAAATTATAAAACGTTTTTTATGTGATATTTTCGGTAAAAAACAAATTTAGAAAACCTTCGCTTCACCTCTGAAATCGTAAGTTTACATCATTATAAGTGTGTATTTCTCGTAGTCCACACCCTAATTAATTATCACATCTAACATGTATGTACGGTATTCCAGAGAACGCGGGTACGGTAATTCGTTTTCGAACGTGTGGCAACACTGGCTCCCACCCTTTAATCTTTTGAGTTCCTATAAATAAAAACATTTGTCAAAAAATCAGAAAACCATTAGATTATTTTGTTATCAATTAATTTACACTTGCCAGACCCTCGTTTGTGATGTGATGCTTAGAGGGTGGGATAGATGCATTTTATTTTTTCACTTTAAGTTTTAGGAATGTATTTATTATATGCTCTATTTCACCTGTGAAAACCTTTATAATAAAATATTATCATTATTATTAAAATCACAAAATAAAATCGTTACTATGTACAATGCATCGTCATCATTCGCTTGCAAATCATCGTCCTAATAATTCTGAGAACAGGAAGCGACGTTGATTGAATCGGAAGGGCGTCGCTCATAATCGAACGATCACGCTAGGATAGATACGTTTATTACTAAAGTTTTAAGGATCGTTGTGGAGGGAGAATTGAAACATGAAGCTCTAGTTTAAAAATATAAATAGAATAAAATATGAATGAAGAATAATAGTATTTTGTTAATAAAACACTAACCAGTGTATGGTTTCAAATTAATTTTATTGTTCTACAACAATTGTTTCACCACACAGTGGCTTCATCAGGTAGATGAAAAAGATAATTTATAAATTATAAAAATGGTGATGTGGCCATCATGTTACTTTCTCCGACTTGATGGTATCATTTATATTTACGCTTCCATGGTTTATTTTCAATTTAAATCATATTTTAAGTGTGCATCGAACGTTTCGTAGACTCGGATAAAACTGACGTTTAAAACGTCAAAATTATGAAAGATGGAAAAATTATACTTGAAATTCAAAAACTCAGTTTACTCAAAAACTAAAGAGATTTAGAAAAAACTTATTCTTCATAAATTGTTCATTTTGACATTCTCTACAATTATTATTAACATAAATTTGCTGTAACTATTAGCGTTTCATGATTGTATATCAAAAATGAAAAAAAAATTAATAATAATTTTTTTCTCGAATAACAATAATTTTATGAAAAATGTTGTCAAGCAAAAGATGTTCATTTCTTTATTGTCTTCAAAGTTTGTTTAAATGTTTTTGTGATATTTCTCATATTTAAGAAAATATTGGCAAAAAACAAAAAACAGTTAAGGTAAACACCCACTTCCGGTGTACGAAATTTTGCCAAAAGCTTTTCAGTTCTTCGGATTATCAAATAAAACTTATGTTCAAAGTTTCATATCAATTGGTCAATTAGTTTTTGAGATACAGCGCGCACAGACACACACACACCCACACACACACACACACACACACACAGAGACACAAAATTTTTTTTTCCAGAAATTGTTGAAATGGCATCTAGGGACCCCAAAACGGATATTTCCGTAAAAAAATTTTTTGAAAAAAAAATCACGATCACAATACTTTCTCGTACTTCGTAACGGAGAAAGTAAAAATCATTGGAAAATGTTCATCTTAAATCAATGTAAATTGTCAAAAATCAAAACTAAAACATCGTATTTTTTTTAAAATCATATAACTGTTGAACGCGTTGTTGGATTTGGATTTTTTAAATTTGAAATTATAGCGAATTTATCACTTTTTGAAAAGTTATTGGAAAATTTCCCCCTTAAATCAATGCAAATTGCCAAAATCGTAAATTTTTAAATCAAAACAAGAAATCGTATTTAAAAACAAATATATAACTGTTGAACGCGTTTGTTAGATTTTGATGATTTAATCGTGAAAATGTAGCGAATTTAATACGTTTTGAAAAATCATTATAAAATTTCCATCTTAAATCAACGCAAAATGCCAAAAATTCAAATTGTCAAAAAACTCAAATTTTCAAGTCAAAACAATTTTTTTTAAATTACGTAACTGCTGAACGTGTTCTTAGATTTGATGATGTAAACGTGAACATGTAGCGAATTTAACACATTTTTAAAAATCATTGGAAAATTTCCACCTTAAATCAACGCAAATTGCCAAAATCTCAGTTTTTTTTTAAATCAAAACAAAAAATCGTATTTTTTATAAATAAATAAAGTAATAAAAGTAAATAAATAATTAAATAAAGGAACTTCGTAAGCGGGAAAATCGGTAATTGGGTGGACTATTTTAATGAAATTTTTCAGAATTTTTCATCAATTTTTTGTTCGTCAGTGTAAAAAAAGTGTTTAAAAAAATCGATTAAAAAACTTTTGGGATTTTTTTTAGGGTTTAAATGACCTTGGAAAAAAGAATCAAATATGTAATTGTATGGACTATTTTCATGATTTTTTTCAGAATTTTTCATCCACTCGTTCGTCAGTAAAAAAATAATTTAAAAAAAATCGATTTACAAACTTTTGGTATTTTTCCAGTAACTAAATGACCTTGAATGACTTTTGAAAATTGTATGGACTATTTTCATGATTTTTTTCAGAATTTTTCATCAACTCGTTCCTCAGTAAAAAAATAATTTAAAAAATTTACAAACTTTTGGTATTTTTCCAGTAACTAAATGACCTTGAATGACTTTTGAAAAAAAGGATCAAATATGTAATTGTATGGACTATTTTCATGATTTTTTTCAGAATTTTTCATCCACTCGTTCGTCAGTAAAAAAATAATTTAAAAAAAATCGATTTACAAACTTTTGGTATTTTTCCAGTAACTAAATGACCTTGAATGACTTTTGAAAATTGTATGGACTATTTTCATGATTTTTTTCAGAATTTTTCATCAACTCGTTCCTCAGTAAAAAAATAATTTAAAAAATTTACAAACTTTTGGTATTTTTCCAGTAACTAAATGACCTTGAATGACTTTTGAAAAAAAGGATCAAATATGTAATTGTATGGACTATTTTCATGATTTTTTTCAGAATTTTTCATCCACTCGTTCGTCAGTAAAAAAATAATTTAAAAAAAATCGATTTACAAACTTTTGGTATTTTTCCAGTAACTAAATGACCTTGAATGACTTTTGAAAATTGTATGGACTATTTTCATGATTTTTTTCAGAATTTTTCATCAACTCGTTCCTCAGTAAAAAAATAATTTAAAAAATTTACAAACTTTTGGTATTTTTCCAGTAACTAAATGACCTTGAATGACTTTTGAAAAAAAGGATCAAATATGTAATTGTATGGACTATTTTCATGATTTTTTTCAGAATTTTTCATCCACTGGTTCGTCAGAAAAAAAAATAATTTAAAAAAATCGATTTACAAACTTTTGGTATTTTTCCAGTAACTAAATGACCTTGAATGACTTTTGAAAATTGTATGGACTATTTTCATGATTTTTTTCAGAATTTTTCATCAACTCGTTCCTCAGTAAAAAAATAATTTAAAAAATTTACAAACTTTTGGTATTTTTCCAGTAACTAAATGACCTTGAATGACTTTTGAAAAAAAGGATCAAATATGTAATTGTATGGACTATTTTCATGATTTTTTTCAGAATTTTTCATCCACTGGTTCGTCAGAAAAAAAAATAATTTAAAAAAATCGATTTACAAACTTTTGGTATTTTTCCAGTAACTAAATGACCTTGAATGACTTTTGAAAATTGTATGGACTATTTTCATGATTTTTTTCAGAATTTTTCATCAACTCGTTCCTCAGTAAAAAAATAATTTAAAAAATTTACAAACTTTTGGTATTTTTCCAGTAACTAAATGACCTTGAATGACTTTTGAAAAAAAGGATCAAATATGTAATTGTATGGACTATTTTCATGATTTTTTTCAGAATTTTTCATCCACTCGTTCGTCAGTAAAAAAATAATTTAAAAAAAATCGATTTACAAACTTTTGGTATTTTTCCAGTAACTAAATGACCTTGAATGACTTTTGGAAAAAAGGATCAAATGTGTAATTGTATGGACTATTTTCATGATTTTTTTCAGAATTTTTCATCAACTCGTTCGTCAGTAAAAAAATACTGTTTAAAAAATCGATTTCAAAAACTTTTGGAATATTTTAGTATCTAAATAGCCTAGAATGACCTTGAAAAAGATTGGTCAAATGGGTAATTGTGTGGACTATTTTAATGATTTTTTCAGAATTTTTCATCCACTCGTTCGTCAGTAAAAAAATAATTTAAAAAAAATCGATTTACAAACTTTTGATATTTTTCCAGTAACTAAATGACCTTGAATGACTTTTGAAAAAAAGGATCAAATATGTAATTGTATGTACTATTTTCATGATTTTTTTCAGAATTTTTCATCCACTCGTTCGTCAGTAAAAAAATAATTTAAAAAAATCGATTTACAAACTTTTGGTATTTTTCCAGTAACTAAATGACCTTGAATGACTTTTGGAAAAAAGGATCAAATGTGTAATTGTATGGACTATTTTCATGATTTTTTTCAGAATTTTTCATCAACTCGTTCCTCAGTAAAAAAATAATTTAAAAAAAATCGATTTACAAACTTTTGATATTTTTCCAGTAACTAAATGACCTTGAATGACTTTTGAAAAAAAGGATCAAATATGTAATTGTATGGACTATTTTCATGATTTTTTTCAGAATTTTTTATCCACTCGTTCGTCAGAAAAAAAATAATTTAAAAAAAATCGATTTACAAACTTTTGGTATTTTTCCAGTAACTAAATGACCTTGAATGACTTTTGAAAATTGTATGGACTATTTTCATGATTTTTTTCAGAATTTTTCATCAACTCGTTCGTCAGTAAAAAAATAATTTAAAAAAAATCGATTTACAAACTTTTGGTATTTTTCCAGTAACTAAATGACCTTGAATGACTTTTGAAAAAAAGGATCAAATATGTAATTGTATGGACTATTTTCATGATTTTTTTCAGAATTTTTCATCCACTCGTTCGTCAGTAAAAAAATAATTTAAAAAAAATCGATTTACAAACTTTTGGTATTTTTCCAGTAACTAAATGACCTTGAATGACTTTTGAAAAAAAGAATCAAATATGTAATTGTATGGACTATTTTCATGATTTTTTTCAGAATTTTTCATCCACTCGTTCGTCAGTAAAAAAATAATTTAAAAAAAATCGATTTACAAACTTTTGGTATTTTTCCAGTAACTAAATGACCTTGAATGACTTTTGAAAAAAAGAATCAAATATGTAATTGTATGGACTATTTTCATGATTTTTTTCAGAATTTTTCATCCACTCGTTCGTCAGTAAAAAAATAATTTAAAAAAAATCGATTTACAAACTTTTGGTATTTTTCCAGTAACTAAATGACCTTGAATGACTTTTGAAAATTGTATGGACTATTTTCATGATTTTTTTCAGAATTTTTCATCAACTCGTTCCTCAGTAAAAAAATAATTTAAAAAATTTACAAACTTTTGGTATTTTTCCAGTAACTAAATGACCTTGAATGACTTTTGAAAAAAAGGATCAAATATGTAATTGTATGGACTATTTTCATGATTTTTTTCAGAATTTTTCATCCACTCGTTCGTCAGTAAAAAAATAATTTAAAAAAAATCGATTTACAAACTTTTGGTATTTTTCCAGTAACTAAATGACCTTGAATGACTTTTGAAAATTGTATGGACTATTTTCATGATTTTTTTCAGAATTTTTCATCAACTCGTTCCTCAGTAAAAAAATAATTTAAAAAATTTACAAACTTTTGGTATTTTTCCAGTAACTAAATGACCTTGAATGACTTTTGAAAAAAAGAATCAAATATGTAATTGTATGGACTATTTTCATGATTTTTTTCAGAATTTTTCATCCACTCGTTCGTCAGTAAAAAAATAATTTAAAAAAAATCGATTTACAAACTTTTGGTATTTTTCCAGTAACTAAATGACCTTGAATGACTTTTGAAAAAAAGAATCAAATATGTAATTGTATGGACTATTTTCATGATTTTTTTCAGAATTTTTCATCCACTCGTTCGTCAGTAAAAAAATAATTTAAAAAAAATCGATTTACAAACTTTTGGTATTTTTCCAGTAACTAAATGACCTTGAATGACTTTTGAAAATTGTATGGACTATTTTCATGATTTTTTTCAGAATTTTTCATCAACTCGTTCCTCAGTAAAAAAATAATTTAAAAAATTTACAAACTTTTGGTATTTTTCCAGTAACTAAATGACCTTGAATGACTTTTGAAAAAAAGGATCAAATATGTAATTGTATGGACTATTTTCATGATTTTTTTCAGAATTTTTCATCCACTCGTTCGTCAGTAAAAAAATAATTTAAAAAAAATCGATTTACAAACTTTTGGTATTTTTCCAGTAACTAAATGACCTTGAATGACTTTTGAAAATTGTATGGACTATTTTCATGATTTTTTTCAGAATTTTTCATCAACTCGTTCCTCAGTAAAAAAATAATTTAAAAAATTTACAAACTTTTGGTATTTTTCCAGTAACTAAATGACCTTGAATGACTTTTGAAAAAAAGGATCAAATATGTAATTGTATGGACTATTTTCATGATTTTTTTCAGAATTTTTCATCCACTCGTTCGTCAGTAAAAAAATAATTTAAAAAAAATCGATTTACAAACTTTTGGTATTTTTCCAGTAACTAAATGACCTTGAATGACTTTTGAAAATTGTATGGACTATTTTCATGATTTTTTTCAGAATTTTTCATCAACTCGTTCCTCAGTAAAAAAATAATTTAAAAAATTTACAAACTTTTGGTATTTTTCCAGTAACTAAATGACCTTGAATGACTTTTGAAAAAAAGGATCAAATATGTAATTGTATGGACTATTTTCAATATTTTTTTTCAGAATTTTTCATCCACTCGTTCGTCAGTAAAAAAATAATTTAAAAAAAATCGATTTACAAACTTTTGGTATTTTTCCAGTAACTAAATGACCTTGAATGACTTTTGAAAATTGTATGGACTATTTTCATGATTTTTTTCAGAATTTTTCATCAACTCGTTCCTCAGTAAAAAAATAATTTAAAAAATTTACAAACTTTTGGTATTTTTCCAGTAACTAAATGACCTTGAATGACTTTTGAAAAAAAGGATCAAATATGTAATTGTATGGACTATTTTCATGATTTTTTTCAGAATTTTTCATCCACTGGTTCGTCAGAAAAAAAAATAATTTAAAAAAATCGATTTACAAACTTTTGGTATTTTTCCAGTAACTAAATGACCTTGAATGACTTTTGAAAATTGTATGGACTATTTTCATGATTTTTTTCAGAATTTTTCATCAACTCGTTCCTCAGTAAAAAAATAATTTAAAAAATTTACAAACTTTTGGTATTTTTCCAGTAACTAAATGACCTTGAATGACTTTTGAAAAAAAGGATCAAATATGTAATTGTATGGACTATTTTCATGATTTTTTTCAGAATTTTTCATCCACTCGTTCGTCAGTAAAAAAATAATTTAAAAAAAATCGATTTACAAACTTTTGGTATTTTTCCAGTAACTAAATGACCTTGAATGACTTTTGGAAAAAAGGATCAAATGTGTAATTGTATGGACTATTTTCATGATTTTTTTCAGAATTTTTCATCAACTCGTTCGTCAGTAAAAAAATACTGTTTAAAAAATCGATTTCAAAAACTTTTGGAATATTTTAGTATCTAAATAGCCTAGAATGACCTTGAAAAAGATTGGTCAAATGGGTAATTGTGTGGACTATTTTAATGATTTTTTCAGAATTTTTCATCCACTCGTTCGTCAGTAAAAAAATAATTTAAAAAAAATCGATTTACAAACTTTTGATATTTTTCCAGTAACTAAATGACCTTGAATGACTTTTGAAAAAAAGGATCAAATATGTAATTGTATGTACTATTTTCATGATTTTTTTCAGAATTTTTCATCCACTCGTTCGTCAGTAAAAAAATAATTTAAAAAAATCGATTTACAAACTTTTGGTATTTTTCCAGTAACTAAATGACCTTGAATGACTTTTGGAAAAAAGGATCAAATGTGTAATTGTATGGACTATTTTCATGATTTTTTTCAGAATTTTTCATCAACTCGTTCCTCAGTAAAAAAATAATTTAAAAAAAATCGATTTACAAACTTTTGATATTTTTCCAGTAACTAAATGACCTTGAATGACTTTTGAAAAAAAGGATCAAATATGTAATTGTATGGACTATTTTCATGATTTTTTTCAGAATTTTTTATCCACTCGTTCGTCAGAAAAAAAATAATTTAAAAAAAATCGATTTACAAACTTTTGGTATTTTTCCAGTAACTAAATGACCTTGAATGACTTTTGAAAATTGTATGGACTATTTTCATGATTTTTTTCAGAATTTTTCATCAACTCGTTCGTCAGTAAAAAAATAATTTAAAAAAAATCGATTTACAAACTTTTGGTATTTTTCCAGTAACTAAATGACCTTGAATGACTTTTGAAAAAAAGGATCAAATATGTAATTGTATGGACTATTTTCATGATTTTTTTCAGAATTTTTCATCCACTCGTTCGTCAGTAAAAAAATAATTTAAAAAAAATCGATTTACAAACTTTTGGTATTTTTCCAGTAACTAAATGACCTTGAATGACTTTTGAAAAAAAGAATCAAATATGTAATTGTATGGACTATTTTCATGATTTTTTTCAGAATTTTTCATCCACTCGTTCGTCAGTAAAAAAATAATTTAAAAAAAATCGATTTACAAACTTTTGGTATTTTTCCAGTAACTAAATGACCTTGAATGACTTTTGAAAAAAAGAATCAAATATGTAATTGTATGGACTATTTTCATGATTTTTTTCAGAATTTTTCATCCACTCGTTCGTCAGTAAAAAAATAATTTAAAAAAAATCGATTTACAAACTTTTGGTATTTTTCCAGTAACTAAATGACCTTGAATGACTTTTGAAAATTGTATGGACTATTTTCATGATTTTTTTCAGAATTTTTCATCAACTCGTTCCTCAGTAAAAAAATAATTTAAAAAATTTACAAACTTTTGGTATTTTTCCAGTAACTAAATGACCTTGAATGACTTTTGAAAAAAAGGATCAAATATGTAATTGTATGGACTATTTTCATGATTTTTTTCAGAATTTTTCATCCACTCGTTCGTCAGTAAAAAAATAATTTAAAAAAAATCGATTTACAAACTTTTGGTATTTTTCCAGTAACTAAATGACCTTGAATGACTTTTGAAAATTGTATGGACTATTTTCATGATTTTTTTCAGAATTTTTCATCAACTCGTTCCTCAGTAAAAAAATAATTTAAAAAATTTACAAACTTTTGGTATTTTTCCAGTAACTAAATGACCTTGAATGACTTTTGAAAAAAAGGATCAAATATGTAATTGTATGGACTATTTTCATGATTTTTTTCAGAATTTTTCATCCACTCGTTCGTCAGTAAAAAAATAATTTAAAAAAAATCGATTTACAAACTTTTGGTATTTTTCCAGTAACTAAATGACCTTGAATGACTTTTGAAAATTGTATGGACTATTTTCATGATTTTTTTCAGAATTTTTCATCAACTCGTTCCTCAGTAAAAAAATAATTTAAAAAATTTACAAACTTTTGGTATTTTTCCAGTAACTAAATGACCTTGAATGACTTTTGAAAAAAAGGATCAAATATGTAATTGTATGGACTATTTTCATGATTTTTTTCAGAATTTTTCATCCACTCGTTCGTCAGTAAAAAAATAATTTAAAAAAAATCGATTTACAAACTTTTGGTATTTTTCCAGTAACTAAATGACCTTGAATGACTTTTGAAAATTGTATGGACTATTTTCATGATTTTTTTCAGAATTTTTCATCAACTCGTTCCTCAGTAAAAAAATAATTTAAAAAATTTACAAACTTTTGGTATTTTTCCAGTAACTAAATGACCTTGAATGACTTTTGAAAAAAAGGATCAAATATGTAATTGTATGGACTATTTTCATGATTTTTTTCAGAATTTTTCATCCACTGGTTCGTCAGAAAAAAAAATAATTTAAAAAAATCGATTTACAAACTTTTGGTATTTTTCCAGTAACTAAATGACCTTGAATGACTTTTGAAAATTGTATGGACTATTTTCATGATTTTTTTCAGAATTTTTCATCAACTCGTTCCTCAGTAAAAAAATAATTTAAAAAAAATCGATTTACAAACTTTTGATATTTTTCCAGTAACTAAATGACCTTCAATGACTTTTGAAAAAAAGGATCAAATATGTAATTGTATGGACTATTTTCATGATTTTTTTCAGAATTTTTCATCCACTCGTTCGTCAGTAAAAAAATAATTTAAAAAAAATCGATTTACAAACTTTTGGTATTTTTCCAGTAACTAAATGACCTTGAATGACTTTTGGAAAAAAGGATCAAATGTGTAATTGTATGGACTATTTTCATGATTTTTTTCAGAATTTTTCATCAACTCGTTCGTCAGTAAAAAAATACTGTTTAAAAAATCGATTTCAAAAACTTTTGGAATATTTTAGTATCTAAATAGCCTAGAATGACCTTGAAAAAGATTGGTCAAATGGGTAATTGTGTGGACTATTTTAATGATTTTTTCAGAATTTTTCATCCACTCGTTCGTCAGTAAAAAAATAATTTAAAAAAAATCGATTTACAAACTTTTGATATTTTTCCAGTAACTAAATGACCTTGAATGACTTTTGAAAAAAAGGATCAAATATGTAATTGTATGTACTATTTTCATGATTTTTTTCAGAATTTTTCATCCACTCGTTCGTCAGTAAAAAAATAATTTAAAAAAATCGATTTACAAACTTTTGGTATTTTTCCAGTAACTAAATGACCTTGAATGACTTTTGGAAAAAAGGATCAAATGTGTAATTGTATGGACTATTTTCATGATTTTTTTCAGAATTTTTCATCAACTCGTTCCTCAGTAAAAAAATAATTTAAAAAAAATCGATTTACAAACTTTTGATATTTTTCCAGTAACTAAATGACCTTGAATGACTTTTGAAAAAAAGGATCAAATATGTAATTGTATGGACTATTTTCATGATTTTTTTCAGAATTTTTTATCCACTCGTTCGTCAGAAAAAAAATAATTTAAAAAAATCGATTTACAAACTTTTGGTATTTTTCCAGTAACTAAATGACCTTGAATGACTTTTGAAAAAAAGGATCAAATGTGTAATTGTATGGACTATTTTCATGATTTTTTTCAGAATTTTTCATCAACTCGTTCCTCAGTAAAAAAATAATTTAAAAAAAATCGATTTACAAACTTTTGATATTTTTTCAGTAACTAAATGACCTTGAATTACTTTTGAAAAAAAGGATCAAATATGTAATTGTATGGACTATTTTCATGATTTTTTTCAGAATTTTTCATCAACTCGTTCGTCAGTAAAAAAATAATATTTAAAAAATCGATTTCAAAAACTTTTGGAATATTTTAGTATCTAAATGGCCTAGAATGACCTTGAAAAAGATTAGTCAAATGGGTAATTGTGTGGATTATTTTAATGATTTTTTCAGAATTTTTCATCCACTCGTTGGCCACTATACAAATAATGATTAAAAATAGATTTAAAAAGTTATGTTGAATGACCTTGGAAAAAATTGGGTGAACTATTTTCATGAATTTTTTCGGAATTTTTCATCCGCTTGTTCGTTAGTATAAAAATAATGATTAAAAAATCGATTTAAAAAGTTATGTTTAAAATCTTTTGAAATAACCTTGAATGACCTTGGAAAAAATTGGTCAAATGGTTAATTGGGTGGACTATTTTCATAAATTTTTTCAGAATTTTTAATCCACTCCTTCGTCAGTAAAAAAAAATAATGTTTATAAAACCAATTAAAAAACTTTTGGATTTTATTTTCATTATGGTCGGTCTATATGACCTTGAATTACTTTGGAAAAAACTGGCCAAATTCTGCAATTCATATGAGACTTTGAACATAAGTCTTATTTGATAATCCGAAGAATTGAAAAGCTTTCGGTAAAATTTGGTACACCGGAAATGGGCTTTTTGTTTTCTTCCAATATTTTTTTAAATATGAAAAATATAAGAAAAACATTTAAACAAATATTGAACACAACAAAAAAATGAACAAGTCTTGTTTGAAAATATTATATCATTGCTATTCGAGAAATTTGTTTTTTCATTTTTGGTTTATAATTATGAAAGGGTAACAGTTACAGCAAATTTATATGAATAATAATTGTAGAGAATGCCAAAATGAACAACTTATAAAGAATACGTTTCTTTCGAAATTTCTTTGGTTTTTGAGTAAACTGACCATTTTCGTATTTCATAATTTTGACGTTTTAAACGTCAGTTTCTTCGGTTCTACAAAACGCTCGATGTATATTAAAAATATGATTTAAATTTAAAATAAACCATGAAAACGTAAATATAAATGATACCATCAAGTCGGAGAAAGTAACATGATGGCCACATCACCATTTTTCATTTAGACCTAGGTTGTTATACTGAGAAGAAAAAAGTCACTGAACTTTAATTATACATTTTTTTCCGCATCTTTAATAATTATCGAGATAATTATTTTTTAGAAAATCGAGATTATCAGTTTTTTGTGAATAATTTCTAAACTGCTCGGAATTTTGAAAATATTTCAACATGATCTGAATCAGCATACAAAACTGCACATTGCCCATTTAACCAGATCTCTAGCTTTAAGAATAAGAAAGATACCCATGAAATGTTACTCTATTTATGACACCCTGTATAGTATGTTTTATAAAGACAAATTAATTTAAAAAACCACTATTTAATTGTTTATTATTAGCGGCGTTTACTTCGTGGTACATCTTGATTGTAAATTGGAATAAAACACTTTAAATATAGTGGTATAAAAAGTTAAAGTGTTCCAATTTACACTATTCAATTGAAATCTATAGTAAAGGCAATGCATTTTCAGATATGCGAAGCGATAAAATGTGAAATGTGTTTCCCACCTTATCACAAGGAAAGTGAATTAAAAATGCACTAGAGGCGGTAATAAAATTCCAATGCACATAACGTGCTTAATGTGACACGCGTTATCGTTATGTATTCATAGTATAACGCCTTGGCGCTTCTTCAATTTAATGCACATAATAAACATAATGTATATTCTTGTAAATAGACATTATATATAGACATATAAAAAGGTGGTGAATTGAATGGAGGGGCTTCGCGCGTGCCTTTTTAAATCCTGTCAGGTTTTTCATACGCATTATGTATTCGTACAAAATAAATTATGCCCGAGAATGTGTAACTCGTGAGTGTCGGGCTGAAAATCTATGTAGGAGATAAGTCATTAATCACGCATGTATACGGGAAACGTAATAAAGTAATTCATCTGGCGGGGGCGGCCATTGTGGAAACCGCCATTCGGGGCGGCACAAAAAGATATTTTTTACTGATTTCGGCGAACAAAAAAAAAGGGAAAGATTTAGATGCCGTAGTAAGTTGTATTAATGTATGGGCGGTGTCAAGTAATTTCTGATGTTTTATAAGTAATAATGCAGTGGACTGCGTTCTTCGCGCACGGAATATAAACGAGGAAGTTGTTCTAAATCTTAACATTCAGGAATGCTGAAATTTATATTTACCTGCATAGTAATGAGGTTCACGCTCGTGGAAATGATGATGTCTCATGCTGACGTCTTCGTCGCCCGGTTGATGGAGCTGCGGTATTAGATTCAGCCAGACAGCCATTTTATGACCTCGGTAATGGCTCTTCATTTTTGGTTTTAATGCTGTAATAAAAAATAAAATGTCATTATATGGGTATATTAAGGAATTTTAGGAAGCTACGAGAAAAATATGAATATCAGGAATTATTATTAAATCAATACAGCGTATTATGTGAATGGAATATTGTGGGAATTGTACGTGTTGCTCTTGGCTAAAATAATGAAAAAATTAAATTGTGGTTGTTTTTTCTTGTAGATACCCCAACTTACTGTTATAATCAAGTCTCAAGAGTTCAAGTCTGACTGTGGAAGTGGACGTGTGCACCGTTTAATATAAAGTAACGTAAATTGTAATAAAAATTTAAATCAAGCATTGGGTAACAGTGCCCGATGCTACCAGTTTTTAAGTGTAGTGCAACGGTACAAATTGGTTTCCGGGTAATAACTCTTGGGTTGAAGTTATAGTTGAAATTGTAAATTAAATCAATTTCTAACCTCACAATTACATGTCATTCCCAAAGTAAATAAGCTGTCTGCGCTTATTTTTTTTTTAAAGAATTGTTGTTTTAGAACGCAAACAATTGCGCCGTTTTCATTGTCGTCATTAGGGCAGTGGGAAGCGTGAGTGAATAGTAAACTGGCAGTGCGAGTTCGATACTCGCCGACCCGTGAAACATTTTGTTTTCATTTTTACTCTTTTTTCTAAGTATTAACCCTTTATAAAACTATTTATCAATCCCCTTTTCGATTTATATCATTTATCACTAACATTATCCTCTGCCGAGGCCTACCTGTCTTGTTAAAAAGTCCTCACAACAGGCCCTGTTGAGGTGAAGTGTGTCCCTGTTTCAATGTTATGTGTTTGTTGAATTCGTTCATCTGATTAACAACGTTCTTATTAATATCCAATAATAATTCACAAATAATAATGGGTCAGGATAATTATTGTAAAAAATGCAAAAAAGCCGTAAACGAATTTGTGAAATGTTGTAAGTGCAACTCTGTCTTTCATCCTAGCTGTGCAGCACTGTTAAAGTATTTGATACGTACAGAAGAAGGTGAAGTTATTTGCTGCAATAAACATACCAGAGCAGCTAGCACCAGCAGTACCTGTGACGATTCCAGTTTGACAGACACATTGCATATAACTCCCTCTTCTAGTTCATACCATATTTTAACAGACTTGGTAAATACAGTTAAAGAACTAAAGGAATCCGTCAGTCACTTATCAAGTAAATGTGATAAGTTAACTGAGAATAATATCCAGCTTGTTGCTCTCATATCTGATATGACTAAATTAAAAACTGAGAACCAGAATTTACAGGATGACGTGATCATTCTTAAAAATAGAATAAACCAATTGGAAAACAAAATGAACGGACCAAAGGAAAATTTAAATATCATAAGTGAAATTGATGATCGCAAAAGGAGGGAAAATAATATTATCCTTTATAATCTGCCAGAACAAACCTCAAATAACAACCAAAATGAATCTGATAAGGTCTTATCACTATTACATTCGCTTGATAATTCAGTCTCTGTCAGGAAACACTACAGATTGGGAAAACTCAGCTCAGAAAACCACGGCCAATTAAAATCATCCTAGACCAGAGTTGTATGGCATCAACTTTAATTAGAAATAAAAGGAAGCTTGGCAATAATATTAGAATTAAAAATGATTTAACGCCAATGCAACGTGATGAATTTAAAATTGTGTTAGCTGAACTGAAACGACGGGAATCCTGTGGCGAGAAGCTCTTCATTAAATATGTCAACAATACTCCGAAGATCTTCACTAAAATTGAAAAAAACTAGATTCTACCCAACACTCACAACGCCTTCATGTACTATATCAAAATGTTCGGGGACTAAATTCCAAGTTAGTAGATGTATACAACAATTTACATATCAGCGATTTCGACATTTACTTCTTAACTGAGACTTGGCTGCACTGTGGTGTTAATAGTTATGAAATCTTCCCGCAAGAATTTGATGTCTATCGTCATGACCGATCTAGTTCTACTGGAGGAGGCGCACTAATTGCTGTGCACTCGAGGTTTTCTTCAGAGCTGATTAATCTGAACTTTCCTCACTCAGACTACATACAACTTACTGCTGTTAAAATCAAGCTACAATATAAACAGCTTATATTAATTTGTGTTTACATCAAACCTAATGCTCCAGTAATTGAATACAGTAGTTTTTTCGAATTGATTGAAAATGGGTTCCGTGGTGAGCAATTACTAATTATGGGAGATTTTAATATTCCCGAATATTATAACGGTAACACCACAAATTCTTTGGATGCTTTGAACGCTTTCCTAAATTGTAATAATCTATCTCAGTATAACAATATCCTGAATGGCAAAGAAAGAATCCTTGATCTGGTAATATCTTCATCTAACGTAGTAGAGCATTTAGAACGATGTGCATTTCCCTTGGTTAAGGAAGATACTCACCATCCAACTCTCAGCATCACCATTAATACTGCGTGTCCGGATAACCAAATTAATTTTACACAAACTAGTTTTAGGTACAATTTTAGGAAAACTAATTTTAGAGGCCTCTATGATGATCTATCAAGTAGCAGCTGGAATGAACTTTATAATTGTTCGAATGTAAACGTTGCTTGTGACATATTTTATAAGAAGCTATACCACATGTTTGATAAGCATGTACCTAAATCCCATGCAAGGGCTAAAACATACGACAAACCTCCTTGGTTTAACCGCTCTATTAAAATGAAACTTGCAAAGAAGGACAGGGCTCGCAAAAAATATTTGAACTCACGCGCAGAATGTGATAAACGTATATTCCAAGACCTACGAAGATCCTGTAAAAATGATATAGCTGCTGCTCACTCAAATTATGTGTCCCAGATAGAGGATAATCTTCGTACATCTCCACAACTTCTCTGGAAATATGTCAACCAAAAGAAGGCCTCATCTCGTATTCCTGGAGTAATGACACTAAATGACATAGAGTTATCCAACTGCAACGATGTAGTTAATGGATTTGCGAATTATTTCAGTAGATCGTTCGCTCCAAGCTCTATCACTGCCTATGAAAATAACTCTACGTTCACTCATCTCGCTGATTTTAAATTTTGTGAATCTGATGTGAGAAAACAACTTCGTGGCCTAAAACCCAACCTAATTATGGGTGTTGACTTAGTTCCCAGTTTAATTTTGAAAGATGCAGCTGATGTTTTGAGTGAACCATTGTGTTTTATATTTAATCTCATATTAAATGGCGGCATATTTCCTGATATCTGGAAGGAATCTCGTATATGCCCTGTGTTCAAAAAAGGTGCGAAAACCGCAATTGAAAATTATCGACCCATTTCCATACTGAGCAATTTGTCCAAGGTATTTGAATCACTTCTTAGCAGCTATATATACAGAAATGTCAGTGCCACTCTTCATGAAGATCAACATGGATTTATGAAAAAGCGTTCTACAACAACCAATCTAGCTAATGTTACACAAATTATATCTGAAGCCATGGATGCTGGTCAACAGGTGGATGTCATCTACACAGATCTAGCCAAAGCCTTCGATAAGCTGGATCATAATTTATTAATATCACGGCTTATGGATTGTGATTTGAGTGCTAATGTTATAAATGTGATTCGCTCATACTTGTATAACCGGTGTCAAATTGTTGAAATTAATGGTGTTCGGTCTCATATGTACATAGCTTCCAGTGGGATACCCCAAGGTTCAAACTTGGGGCCTCTACTATTCTTATTGTTTTTTAATAATGTCTGCTCTAAAATTAAATGTAAAACCTTTTTATACGCGGATGATTTGAAAATTTTAAATTGTATCTCAACAGATGCTGATTGTATAGACTTACAACGAAGCCTAGATGCCATGGTAAATTGGTGTCACTTAAATAAATTAGAGATAAGTATTGATAAATGTTCAGTAATGTCCTACACTCGAAAGTTAAGTGTTATAAAACATAATTATGTAATCGGTGACACACTGCTTGTTAGGTCTAACGAAACTAAAGATTTGGGTATTACATTCGATAGTAAACTCACTTTTAATACGCATGTAACAACACTTTCAGCAGAGTGTTACAGACTTTTAGGCTTCATTATTCGCAACTGTAAATCTTTCAAGAACATTAATGTCCTTATAAAGTTGTTTGATACCTTTGTGCTAAGCAAGTTGTGTTATTGTTCGGTGGTTTGGTCACCTCATTACTCTAAATATATTAATATGCTTGAGAATGTCCAAAAGAGATTCTTGAGATACATATATTTTGTTAAACATGGCACTTATCGTTTCGATGTTCCATATCAGGAACTACTAAGAGAGTTCAATTTTTTTTCTTTGCATTCAAGACGTATATTATATGATCTATGTTTCCTGTATAAGGTAATTCATAACGAAGTTGATAACCCTACTTTTTTATTTAAGCTTAATTTTAATGTTCCTAGGTCCGCGTCTCGTCATGCAAGGACTTTCTCTTATCGTACACTGAACACGAATCATTGCCTTAACTCTCCTGTCTATCGTCTCTCACGTCAATACAATCAGTATCAAAACTTCATTGATTTATATTCTCCACTTTTTATGCCCTTTAAGACATCTGTTATTGTTTGTCTAGAGAGTTTTTGTTAAACGTTTATTATCTGTAATTGTATTATTGTCTTATTTATATCACTTGTCATCTATTTGTACTTTTGTAATGTAATGTAATTTTATCTGTATCATTAGCTTAACTTTATATGCTTATATTACTCTGTAATTGGCCCTTGTGGCTGTTGGGTAAATAAATAAATAAATAAATAAATAAATAAATAATTTCCACCATGTGATACATAGGAAATGTAAAACTTAAAATGATTTTATAACTTAGTAAATTATCAACAGTAATTTAACGAGTGCCTATTATTTTGCCGGCAATTATTAGCGTCAGGATCACGATTTCTCTTCTATTAAATCTTTTTTTCTTCCTTCAATTATCTGAACCCGTTCCAACAAATATATTTTTGTCTAACCAATTCACCTTGAAACTAAATGTTTCAGCAATCCTCAAGGTTACTGATAATTTTGAAATACAGGGTGTCCGAAAATTATGGAATATCCCGTATAGCTCAGTAAATATCCACTTTAGAGAAAAAAGTTTTAAATAGAAGTTATTTAACACTTGGTTATTTACCACCTAGGATATATCAATTTTATTTTTTGCTATAAACAAAAGCGCAACGAATAACACTTCCACTTTTTAAATGACAAGGCACTCATTTGATAGATTTTTTTTCTTTTTTCAACGACATAAAACTTGATTACCTTTACATAAGAAACCTTTCAAGAAAAATAAGAAATTGTCTGGGAAATTTATTTTCATTTCATTAACCAAAAGCTATTGATGGTTTTAAAAACCAAATTTATCACTATCAGATCATGGAATGGTTTACACTTTAAACATTTGCTGTGAGTTTAGTTTCATTACATTATTCATTTGTTAAACAATTTGATGTTACAAACAATATCTATCTCTTCTAATAAGCGAGATCCTCATGGTAAGCCTCGAATTAAAAAAAACCCTGTATAGTTATTAAAATAACCATGCGTTACCCGGCGCATCTACCAGAATTACTATACAAGGTCCTGTATTTCACGTCCCGTCTTCTACAGCTCAGTTATTAAATAAGTTAGGATTTTGATATATTGCAGAATTAACTTTAACCCTAGGACGTATTTCAGGAAAATTTTTCTACAGGGTGTCCCAAAAAGGTGTGACGCCAAGATGATGTATCTTTTCAGATAACATGCTCTATATTTTACTGCTTATTTGGGCGCCTTTTATTGATTATTACATGCCCCTAGAATTTTATTGAAATCGGTTAAGTGATATCCGTATAAAAAAAATAAAAAAATTGCATCTTTGGTTTAAAAAAACGAATAAAGAAATAAAAATAGTGTCTCGTTAATAAAATGATACAGGGTACTTATTAAATAAGGTCTGACAGTCCCGTTAACCAAGTTTGATTAATATGAATTATCCAGGGTATCCAAAATTTAGTATCAAACTTTATAAAGTTCAAAGCACTACACTTTTTTAAATTTTTAAATGCCCTGCGAAATTTCATGTCATGCAGAATTAAAAAAACAAACATTTTTCCTTATCTATTTATCATAAAACCGAGCTTTCGCCAATGTTTATTAGCTTCTTCAGGGATAACGCTACAAATTAATTTACAAGAGAGAAAAATTTTATAAGTTAATGAATTGAGGTTATGCACGTGTTCGCGACGCACGTGTTGGCGAAAATTTACTTACATGGAAGATGTGAAAAAATAAACCGTTGAACATACGGGATTAATGAAAAGGCTCGATGCAGTAATAGTGAAACATATTAAAACTTGTTAAAAACGCTGATGTCACAAGATTAAAATTTACAAACTTTACAAACACACATCGCCGGACATGTTGGTTCGAGACGATGACTAACAGTGATTGTGAACTAGGTTAGATTGTAATGGCCGAGGTACAAGCCAAACTGCAGGGAGAGCACTACACAATTAGTTTTTTACTATTTTCCAACAAGTACGGCCGTTACTTCCCTCCAGCTTCTATATATATATATATATATATATGCATATATTTCAATTCTGTTTATTTAAATGTAATAATGTTTATTTTACTGTACCGTATATTTTGTTCTACTGTGTAAGAAATGCTAATAACTATTTTTTTTTGTAGAATAGTATACTATAATATTGCTTATTATTATCATAGATTGTATTATGTATTTAATTTTAATGTTTCCCTGTAATTGGATGTTTTCCGTTGGGATATAAATAAATAAATAAATAAATAAATAAATAAGTGGAGCATGTTACTTCATTAGGAAAATGAAGCACAGTTTAAGTTTTCAATCTTTAATAATAGTGTACCATAATGTATTTCTGGCCAACGTGCGATACAGTATACGACTTTGGGGACAAAGCAAATACTCTTCCCATGTATTTACAATATAAAAAAAAATGTTAGGATAATGTACGGATTAGAGTATAACACATAATGAAGAGACATATTCAAAAATAGTATATTGTTCAACGAGTGACGAAAGTAACCTTTTTTAAGCGAGAGAACAGTTTACCAAACGAGGCGAAGCCGAGTTTGGTAATGTTCGCGAGTTAAACACTATACTTTTTCTACCACCATGGCACTATAACAAACTTAAAAAAAAATATGTAAACAAATACTTTATTTGAACTAAAAATTACAAAACTATTGATCATTTTTAAATTACTTATGTTTTAAATATTGATTAATAGTTACATGTGAACAATTATTCAAAATGATGGGCATTTCACAACAAAACTTTTTATGAATTGAAGTAGACGATGCCACATCGGTTCTGTTATTAACTAATGTTATTCCAGAGGAAGATGCGCCGTAATTGGATTCCATCGTAGCTATTTTTGTATTTTGTACAGAATGTAAAATTTTGGTCTGTATTTGATTTTTATTGTTACTTGATTCATCAACATATCCCTCAGCAACGTTACTAGATTTCCAACCGCCGTGCCGTTTTAGTTGAAGCAGATCACCTCCTGCATCCACTAGCAGCGTAGCGGAAGTTCTACGTAGGCTATGCCCGGTATATTGTTCAGGAAAAGGCAAATTTAAATACTGAGCTATTTCTTTAGGAAGTTTACTAAATTTGTTAATTCCGACAACTTGCTTACTACACTTTCCATTCTGATAGTTAATAAAGAATCTTGAATTAATTTGATCCATATTCGGTGGACGAAGGTTCATATATTTTTTTAGAAATGTCATAAAAGTTTCCAGAAATATGAAATGAACGTGTTACCTTTGTCTTTATATTAGGTATTTGAACGAGAAGTGTAGTTTCAGAATCCTTTACATCATTGACTGTCAAATCTTTTAATTCGTGCAACGGCAAGCGCCAGAAATTCCAAAAATTAAGGTAACCTCAAAACATTTGTATCACTAAGTACTTATTAAAACAATACGTGATTACCTTACCTAAGTCATTAAATATTTGGAGTCAGGTGCATTCGTTAAGAACGTGTTTATTTCTTGGGCCGAAAAAGTTTTAGACTTTTTACTTTTAAAACCATCCGATTTTCGTTTTAGGAAAGAACGTAACTTGGCATATTTATTGATATTGGTATCATTTTTTATTGATAATGTTGTTCTTAACATAGAATATATAGACCATAAGGTCGATGGCTTCAAATTTTCCGACAATTTTGCAAAATATGCAAGCAGCACAGTTTCCGAATATGAATTTACGCGATTATCTACCTTCCATCCCATGAATTTTGCAAAGATTTCTTCATACATCTTTTTCGATTTTTCTGGCAATAAATCAGCGTAGGTTTTCTCAGCTTGATTTACTATTTCTGGTGGAGTATTGGGAATATCTATGTCACTTTCTGAATCAGAAATCATGATGAAGTTTCGAACAGCACAAACTGACGTGCTTTAATAATGACGTGATATAGTGATAGCAGGCAACTAGACGGAGGTGAAAATTAGTAGATAATTTTCGTCTCTAGTGACGAAAGTTAACGTTATGGGATTTTCGCTCACTAGTGACGGAAATTAAATTTTCGCGTGAATTCGGTGATGAAAAATATCTTTTTATATAGGGTAGCAGAAAAACATAATTTACTGACGATCTATTCACTATTCATTTACGAATGTTCAACATTTTTACATAAACATAAACAATTATTTAAAGACCATGAAATAAACCACGACTATACCACACGGCACTAAATTAACTACAACATGCGGAAGCATAGATTAACGGCTTCAGAAAAATCCTTAGGCTACAATTCAATTTTATTTTACAACAATCTACCTGTCCATTTAAAAACTGAACTAAACACAAAACGGTTTAAATCAAATTTGTTTAAAAACCTAGCATCAGTAGATTTATTTGAATGTGAAAATAAATTATTTAACATTCAAATGATAGCATTTGAAAATATCAATTGTACATAATATTGACAAGCATGAAAGTGTGTATGAACAATTTATTTGATGAGCTGGAGTGTAAATAATTAATGTTATGCAGATTTTAAGCAATTTACACTAAAGTCTTCACATCTTCGAAAAAATACAATACCGATTTTTTATTTTATTTTTCCATACTCTCGAAGTAATCCTCGACAACGTACCATAGAGTTAATCCGCCATTTTTACAGCACCTTATATAAATACATATTGACACATATAGACAAATCAATTAATAAATTCTGACAGATAATGCAGCTTATAACAGATAAGACAATTGAAAATTAAATATACACATCAATCTTGATGGAACATGGAGGCTACTTAACATTTTACCACAGTTTTGACATATTTCACAACAATTCTGCTCTTGACTCTATAAAAATGTCAACAGTATAATGAATACTATTGAAGAGCCTAACCATAGTGTTCATTGGTGAGTTATAATGCGCGAGTGTGCTGGCATGGGTTATTTGATATAGTTGACAGTAACGACTACTTACTCTAGGTATGTGAAAATTCAGCATACACAAGGTTTGGATCATCTATAAAATAATTTATAAGGCCATGTAAAAATAATATCATTGCAATGAATTTATATCAAACATAACTAAAAGTTCTTGATATGTTGTGTTTATCGGTGGATATTCCCGATGCATTTTAAAGAATAACATTTTTAGGAACTTTTTCTGTACTTTCTCAATTGCATTTATGTGAACATAATAATGCGGTGCCCAGATAATACAAGCAAATTCCAGATTTGATCGAACATATGCAAAGTACAATGTTTTCATTACTTGTATATTTATAAAATCTTTGCACGTACGATTAATAAATCCTAACATTTTAATACCTTTACTGCAAATATTATTAATGTGCTCACGAAAGGTGAGTTGAGTATCATAAAGAACTCCTAAGTCACAAACATTATCAACTCATTGAAACTTTATAGCATCTAGGGCATAATCATACATCATAACCTCTTTCTTTCGGGCAAATGAAAGACATTTACATTTATTTAGATTTAAGAATGGACCATTAACCTTACACCACTGCTTTGCGCGAATAATATCTCTTTGCAATTCAAAACAATCATTGATGGATTTAATAGTACTGTAGATCTTCATGTCATCAGCATACAAAAGTACATTTAACTGAAGATTGTCCACAGTATCTTTGATGAAAATTGTAAAAACTAGTGGCCCAAGGTTTGATCCTTGAGGAACATCACTAGTTGCAATGTATTTATATGAATTATGCCCTGAATATTGCACATACTGCTGCCTATTGGAAAGATATGAACACATTAATAAGACAGTATCATTAGTGAAGTATTAATAACTTAATTTTTGTGCAATAATTTGATGGCCAATCGTATCAAATGCCTTTTGTAAATCTCTGTAAATGGTATCCACTTGTCATCAAGGTTTTGTGAAACGTATTCAGTTAAGTTCATTAAATTTGATACAATTGACATCTTTTTTACAAAACCATGTTGTCGCGTTGCACAGTGGTTCAGAATTCGAAAAAGCTGGCCAAAAGTCGAAAAATGAAAGTTAATATTTTGAGTTTGGTACAATATAGTCGTATCCAGAGGGCTCCACGGGATGCCACACTGGAAGAATATGATTGTATCTACTACAAAATGCCTCGTAATTCGCGTTCAAACTTGTTACTTTGTTAAACGGGTGGGAGACGTTCGGACGCGGTGAAAGTTTGGCGTCGGTTTTTCACTATAAATACTAATATTTATGTGCTGGGATTTTTTCCTTGTTATTATGGATCTTCCTGAAGGTAAATTAATGGTTATTACATTTAATATGCATGTAAAATTTTTGTTAGCAATTATAGGAATTTGCCTTAAAAATAGGTAGATGTATATTAAACATTCATGAAAATATTTTTTTGCCTGTATATGCCTGTGTTCCTATAGCAATAAAACTATTTATTATAGTGTCCTTTAACGTGATAAACAACAATTAGCTGCATTCACTTGCATTCCTCAGTGTAGGATTATTTTTATTGCTGATGTGCAATATCGTTGAAAAATTTGACTTTATATTTTATTAAATATCTTGTATTTATGATGTGTATATGTATAATAAGTCTTTATAAGTCTTTATTTCTCTCTTAAATTATAATAAGATATACAATAAGAAAGAATATGCGTCATAATAAGAAAAACATAAGCATACATCACTAATCAAAGTATTCTTCTAAACTATACAATTCTTTTTCACATAAGAACTTAAACAAATTAGTTTTAAACTTCTTGATAGTTTTGATACACTTAAGAGAATCAGGTAATTTATTAAATAACAAAATGCCGTTATAACTTAAACAATTTTCTGAAGCAGTTAATCGGTGTTTTGGTATATTATAATTATTTTTATGCCTTGTAGCATATTCATGAACAATTTTGTGATCTTCAAATAATTGTTTATGTTTGTAAACAAATGTTAGGCATTCATAAATATACAGTGAATACACGGTTAATAAGTTGTATTTCTTGAATACCCCTCTACAGGATGTGTTAAATTCAAGATTAAAAATGATGATACAGGGTGTAGATGAACAAAACGGAACATAGGATTTTCAATGTTAATTTTTTTATATTGGAATATTATCTTCCCTGATCATTTTAGAGGAAAGATCTCCTCCTAGTCAAATTAGTAAAACAGAACAAATAAGGAATTTGAAAGAAGTTTGTACGGAGAAAGTAAAACATAAAAATGACAGACAGATAGACACAAAGGCAGATACTCACACAGACTTTTTTAACAAAAATTGTCGAAATCGACGAAATGGATATTTCCGCAAAAAAAATGTTTGGAAATTCTTTTCGATCACCATACTTTCTCGTAGTTTGCACGGAGAAAGTAAAAAATAAATATGACAGACACACAGACACACATTTTTTACAAAACTTGTCGGAATCGACGGAAATAGATTTTGCCACAAAAAAAAATGTTTGGATTTTTTTACGATCACAATAGTTTCCCGAAGTTAGTATGGAGAAAGTAAAAAATAAATTTGACAGACAAGACATATACAAAGGCAGACTCACATTTTTTTTTTTTACAAAAATTGTCGGAATCGACGAAATGGATAATTTCGCAAAAAAAATATTTGGAATTTTTTTATGATCACAATATTTTCCCTTAGTTTTTAAGGAGAAAATAAAAAAAAAATAGATACGACAGACAGACAGACAGACACAAAGGCATACACACAGACACTTTTTTTTCACAAAAATTGTCGGAATCAACGAAACGGCTGTTCCGCAAAAAAAAAATGGAAATTTTTTACGATCACAATATTTTCCCGTAGTTTGTACGGAGAAAGTAGAAACTAAATATGACAGACAGACAGACACAAAGCCAGACACATATTTTTTTACAAAAATTGTCAGAATCGAAGAAATTGATATTTCCGCAAAAAAATATTTGGATTTTTTTTAGAATCACAACCCCTTCCCGGAGAAAGTAAAAAAAATCAATATGACAGACAAACAGATAGACAGAAAGGCTGACACACATTGTTAAACAAAAATTGTGGAAATCGACGAAATGGATATTTCTGAAAAAAAAAATGTTTGGAAATTTTTGATGATCACAATATTTTCCATTACTTTGTAAGGAGAAAGTAAAAATAAATAAGACAGTCAGACACAAAGGCAGACACACAGACACATTTTTGTCACAAAAAATGTAGGAATTAACGAAATCGCTATTTCCGCAACAAAATATTGGAATTTTTTTACGATCACAGTACTTTCCCGTGGTTTGTGCGAATAAAGTAGAAAATAAATATGACAGACAGACATAAAGGCAGACACATAGTTTTTTTCGAAAATTGTCGGAATCGACAAATTGGATATTTCCGCAAAAATATTTTTTTTTGAATTTTTTTACGATCACAATAGTTTTCCGTCAATTGGCACACACCCTGTATAGTATAAGTTATGGTTTTGGCCCGAGGGTGGAGAGTGCCACTGATTCGAAGAACAGAGAACAGAGGTTTTTCACTAATTTTGAAAACAATCATTAAATTGTTGTTAAAGTTGCGAATTTCTTCAGTGTGGGCAAATAAATGTAAAAACAATTGTGACCAACTTAAAATTTTCAAAATTTACTCGAAATATATACAATTTTATGGTATAAAAAAGACCTTCTACACACCCTGACTAAATAATAAAATAATCACCGGAGAGCTGGGATCATTGGTTTTCTAAAATATTGGATTTCTCCAGTGAAGACAATAATAATTTTATCACTTATGTCCGCCATTTTGAATTTTTCAGTTTTGACATCAAATTCATAATCTACCCATTTATGTTAAAATTTATCAAGATTTAGACTTTTGGCCAGCTTTTTCGAATTCTGAACCACTGTGCGTTGTAATGAACGGGTATACATTATTATTCATTATTTTGCAACTTATCATTTCGAATAACTTTGCGAAATTATTAATAACTGTTATTGGTCTATAGTCTAAAATATTAGATATATCGGATTTATCACCGCTTTTAAAACTAGGCGAAACCCTACCCATTTTCCAAACGTCTGGAATTGTAGTTGTTGCAATAATTAAATTGAAGATGTGGTTACGAGGTTCAATAAGAAATTTTGTTCCCGACAATGTTATAATGAGCGCATTTATTAATTCTCCGGGTAGCATTAATGGGGTGCATTTAACACTCAAATTCATTAAACACGCATTTGCGTGTTTAATATGGGTATTAAACACGCTAATTCGCGCTTTAATTCACAGAACGCGATTTATGATAATATTTTGTTTACCCTGTTTAATAGTGATTTTAACTTTGATTTTAATTTTTTTTCAATTGTAATTGTAATCACAACTTTAATTTTGATTTTGATTTTAATTTTGATTCTAATTGTAATTTTAAATTAAATTTTTATCTTGATTTTAATTTTCGTGAACAAAGTATTAGTGTACAACTCGCATATAATGGCTATTAATCACGAGAACGATGTTCGCGGAACCCGTATATGCTCGTTATACAATCTTTAACTATGTACGCTGGAATACTGTCAGGTCCCATAGTGCCATTGCCTTTTAACTCATATGCAGCAAGTGAAATTGTGAGTATTGTCGTTTACATTAGCATTTTGAGCATTGTCATCAACAAAACTCATAGAATTATCGAATTATTAAAAATGTCGAGTGACTTACCTGTAAAATGGAACGATTTGATTGATTATATATGTTCATAGTTATTTAACCAACAAGTGTGTTAATCGCCAATTAACACACGAATTGGTTACAAGATTTTTCCGTTGATCGTAACTTAGATCAACATTAGAAATTAGATTAGAGAAAATCCAAACAAAACAAACAAATAAATTTGCTATTAAGCCCTTTGCAGCAATATAGGCAAAACATGCGAATAGAGCAGATTCCGAATGACGTCTTACCTGTTACTCCTCTCACCAGGAAATAAATTCTACGTAAGTTTTTTTGTAAAAATGTGAACTCTTTTCCGGAAGCAAATTTAATGTTGCATTATTTGGAATGGCTAGTACTTTGGCGGTGTTAATTTAAACTCGACACTATCCATAGTAGCAGACATTCACTTGATACACGCGTTTTATAAATTTGACGTTTCACAGTTTGACATTATTGTATAACAAAATCGAAGGCGGTTCGCCGCTAATTTGATCTTTTTCTCGCTATTATCAGTTACATTTCCAGTAATTATGAGTAATTAGCCACTCATGAATTAGCTATTTAATGCTTAACTAGAAATCGTTTTTTGTTTTAGGAAATATGATTGATATGAATTAGAGTTAGGGAATCGAGGATGATAGGGAATTGGCTTAGCCAGTTAAGGCATTCAGCCAAAACCGATGTATAGTATTTAATAATTCATTTAAGTGAAATGAGGACAAAGACTAAATATATCCAGGGACCCGCACGGTCATTTTTCGTGTTAAAAAAGTAAAAAAAGTGACCGCCCGGACGGGACTCGAACCCGCACCAGCGGGGTCTAGAGGCCGGACCTCTACCCACTAGACCACCGCGGCTCTAGATATCGTTCATTAATGAAAAATCGTTTATTAATGAAAAATCGTTCATTAATAGGGGTCATTAATGAACGATTTTTGATACATTTGGGTACATTAAAGTTAGCCGTTAACCAACGAGCAACGGAAAAAGAAAATTATCAGTAGCAGCACCATGGTGCTCGACCAATAAATTTAATCTACTCATATATTGAGTTGAATTCTCCTATTAAAGTTTGACAAATCGACATAATTGACAGTTATTTTTAATTGAATGCGTAGGAACGACACGCCTGCCTTCCATAATGATTAATATCAGAAATCAAAAGTCATCCTCTTCTATTTTATACATTTTATGGGCAGCATTAAACAAAACTCTATACAGCACTTGTGATGAAACTAATTTCGCTCACTTATGTACCGTTCGCAGGTAAAAGCGTGAACATAATTTGTACTTTCATCACTTGTATTGTAATATTTGTTTACATTATTTGTAGATTTAACATAGTACTAAAACTATGTGAACTATATGGAATAAAAAAGCTGTATTGTTTGTTATTGCTGTAAAATAACCGAAATTAAAAGGGTAGTTTCTTTCTAATTTAGTTCAATTTTTCTGTTGCCATAAAAAATATTTTATATTCCGATCATTGTTATCTTAAATACAAAATCGTTAAAGAAGTATTAGATGTTTAAAGCTTGCCTTATCTTAAAAAATTTGAAATGCAATAGGCTGTATAAAACAGTATGTTAGTAATTCCATTTATTCCTATAAATTATCTTGCCTAATTTTCATATTTATTTTTTACTGGGATTACTTTTTTATCAATTAGAATAACTTTCAGGTGTGACAGAATAAAAATTCCGTATTCGAAAAAGATGATGATCTATCTCCTATTAATTATTACATTAATATGAATCTACTATATCTAAAATGTTGCTGAAACTACTTAATTTCTTAGGAATTGTAGGCTATATTTTATGGACATGTAACAAACTGCTGGTTCTAATGCAAAAGGAATTTTATTACACATCGTAAATTTCTAAACCAGTGACCCAGTGCAAATAAAATGCCTAGAGCGTATCGTAATTTACTTCCTCGTTATACACAAAGAAACTAAATGCGTTCTAATGTTATGGAAACGAAACGGTATTAGAACAAATGTAATCTTTATGGGAAGGGTGATGAATATATTGTAGGTAGGGTAGCTGTATATTATTATTTTACTTTCACTCTTCTTCCTTCTGGAGAATATATATTACGTATTTAACAAATAACTGATAAATAGAAAATATTTTTGTATGTTTTGTAGACGCATTAAAGTTATAAAAGAGCAGGTATTTGATTTTTAATAACGTAACTTTTGAACTGGTTAAATAAATTCAATAAAACGAAATATTGTAAGTAAGGTTGTTTATAATTTATTTGAACTGGTTGGCAAATTTTGATCTTGCATCTGATAAAATGAGTATAATGCATTCATTGGTGCTTAAAAAATAACCCAGAAATAGTTCAATGTGATCTACTTTCAGGAAATAATTTTAATTGGAATTTTTAATAGTGAAGGTTTTTGTTATTTCGGACAACATTACCGAATATCCAATTTTGATTAAAACTGAATAATTGTTGACTATTTTAAGGTTCAAATTGATGTAGAATTTAATTCATTTTAGTACCAAAATGAAATCAAATTATAAATTATGCTATTCAATTCATGATAATATTTGTATTATTTATAAGTTTTGTTGTACTTGTTGTAATAGAAATAAAATTTGAGTCTTGCCGTCACGCGATAAAATATGCAAACTTGTGCTTCGTACAGTACGTGGCCTGTATCATGAAGTTTTCCGTTCCGGTAATTTATTTATCATATAAATTCGAAACATTTCGTTGGCTGTTGCGGCGGGCATTTAGGATGGTATATACGGCGGCGCTGGACATTTTGTCTTTAAAATATTTGCTGCATCCGAGCAGAAATGGCGGCATCCTGTAATCCTATTGCGCGTATTTTACCTAAGAGGAGGAAAATTCCAAGTTTGGCATGGAGAGTATCGAGAAAACATAAGCCGCGAAAGACACTTCAGACCGTATTCGATAAATTGGATGTACGTGCATATACGTAATATATTTTTCATATCAGGAAGTTCGACGATATTCAATCGACGATTACATGTCTGGAGCTGTATGGAGAGCAAGTTCAATAAATTATGAAACAGATTGAAAATAGCAATTAAAGGCAAAATTATATTTTTAGATAAAGAAAATCAACAAGTAGCCAATATTTATAAATGTGTTTAGAAATACAGGACATTAGAGAGTGATGCAGCTTTTTTTTTAATAATTAGGGATTGGTATGGCTTAATAATAATAATAATAATAATAATAGGTTTATTCGTGTACATAACAACAGTTTTACACATGTCAAGAAAAGGAATAACTATAATCATACAATGTTATTAGAAGATACATAAATTGCCCTATTATTTTCGAACTTAAAAATTAAAACATGTAGAAATATATTAAGAAAGAAAAAGAAATTATTAACAATGCAAAGCATGTAAATATAATATGATACAATGCGATTATAAATTAATAAATAAGTCCCTATATTCCTAAACACATGTCCAGGATCCTTTAGGCTTCATTAGTTAGGTAGTTAAAAGGCAAGTAATTGACATTTTTTCATGTAAGGAACATTAATTATTATGGTGTAATTAAAAAACTCATTTAACTTATTATAATGAGCATACACAAATAATGTTAGAATTTATTTTAAATAATATTAAAAGTTTAACTCCCCGGCGCATCCACCAGAAATCGATACAATTTATACGTGGTTGTAGGGATAAGATAGGTGAAATGCCCCCAGATTCGGAATTCCTAATTAACCAAATAATGTTGTATCTAATATTTATGGGCGGACATGGTTTATATGGTCCCCACCCCTCCCCTCGACCCCTGGGCCAAAGAGGGTTATTTTTTTAATTAATTTTTTATCTGACCATATGTTTAATTTAAAATTCAGAAAAAATTCATCAACGTAGGTTACCAAGAGTCCTATCAATAGAATTTTTTTCAAAGTCATCCAAGTTTATTTGGTTTCTCAAAAAAATTAAAAAACAAATTTTTCATTTTTTGAGGCAGAAATCGTTTTATAAAAGTCGATTCATTTTACCTCTGACAGAAACTTTTAACACATTTCGAGTAGTGCGTCATCTCGAAAAATATAATTTTCCTCTTTTTTTTTCGATTTTTTCAATTTTATATTTAAGGGTTGAGGTTTTGCCAAAAAAACTAATTAAAACTTTTTTGTAGCATTTTGCAAGACAAGTTTTTTCATTTTTTTCTATCTCTAATATTAAAAAAGTTATAACTAATTTAATTTTTTTTTCTTACTTGATTTTTCATTTTTTTTCGATATTTACCAATTATAATCGCACAGGTGGATATTTAGCAGAAAAACTTATAAGACATGTTTTGTAGCATTTTTCAAGACGAAAATTTCAGATTTATATTTTTAGCTTTAATACAAAAAATATATATGTAAATCTATTTATAACTTTCTAAAAATTACATAGTTATTAATGAACAAAAATGTTTTTCTTCATTTGTGATTATAGTAAAGTGAATTATAATAATATATAATATATATGTAATCTACATTTTTAATCAACAAAAATTGATCATAGTTGGAAAAAAAAATTTAATTGGTTATAACTTTTTACTAGTAATTTTTGTATTGCAAGATGCTACAAAAAAGTATTAATCAGTGTTTTGGCTAAACCTCAGCCCTTACCTGTAAAATTGAAAACATCGAAAAAATACCGGAAAATTGGATACAACATTATTTGGTTAATTAGGAATTACGAATCTGGGGGCATTTTGCTTATCTTAATCGGGAAACCCTTTGAGGCGTCAGCTCATAGTGAGTTATACTGAACTATTGTAAATTATATAGTTAAATTAACATTTCTTTTGTCATAATCCATTAACTCTGATGATCCCACATCTGAGAATTACCAAGAATTCTAAGAATCAAGAAACGGTGGTATCAACTAGGTGCAAATATAAAAAGGAGTGCTAAAGTTAGGCCCTTCAGAAAAATTAATAGGAATTTACCACAGAAATAAATATACAGGATGTCCCATTTTAAATTGCCACCCCGAATATCTCGAAACCTGAATAACATGGCAAAAAATGTTTCGGATGAAAGTTGTAGGGTTCGAAAGGGGACAAACGATGGTGACCTTGAAAATGACCTTGGAGTTAATTTTCAAGGTCAAACGGAGGTCAACTTTCATTTTTCAAATGGAATTCTCCTTTTCTTATTTCGGGATCGTATTCTACGAGAAAAAATACAAATTTTTTGTAGGAAACATTTTTTTGAAAATGCTTTAAATTAAGAGTTTTTTTACAAATTTTGTCCGTCATGTTGTTTGAAATCTCAGATGAATCCAGGCTGTGATTCATGCATTTATTATTATTAATGGGACACCCTGTATAACCGTCAATGCTACGTTAACTAAATCTGTTATTAAATGTTGTTCCCCCATCAGAACACCTACAGTCCGGTTTCGACCTTTCAGGTGTCATAAGTTTAGTTAGTTGCTGATGAGACCTGAAAGGTCGAAACCGGTCTGTAGGTGTTCTGATGGGGGAACAATATTTAATGTTCACATTAATATTGTTATATTTGCCGCCGCTGGCAATGTCCATATCTTGTCGGTGTTAAAGCCACCCGGATTTGGTTCAAGTACAGCATTCAGGCAATAGATTCCGCCACTTTGGCGTTTCTACCTAAATTCGTTATATTGATTTTTTTGTTAAATGCTGCAAATAATCGCACAAACCCACTATTATTATTGAAAGACTAAAAATTATAATTTTGATTGAAACACTTGTATTTGGGATTTATTTATTCGATTACAAACTACTTTGTTTTATAAACATTTTGTCTAAAATAAAAGGACGATGGATCTTATTTCCTTAAGTTATTCGGAGAAGAACATAAATACAGTTTCGGTTTAATGTACGGTTTGGTGTATCAAAAATTCTTGGACCCTGTATTTAAAAATAACATAGAATAGAAATGATCATATTTTCTTTAAGATTTCTTTGTCTATTTAAGATTATTCATCACAAGCTAGATCACAATAGGTGTAATATCATGGAGCTACTAAAAATATGCTGGCTGTAAAAATCTATCCGCTTTGCACTTTTTCTTGTGGAGTTATACAGGGAGACCCAGGGATCTGTAAAAGCCCCATAACTTATTTGCTATTTGAGATATCGACTTCTAGTTTTCTTGAACTGTTACCCACACTTATTCTACATATTTTAAAAATATGTATGTTTTTGTACAGGGTGTCCCAGTATACATAAGAGAACAAAGTTATGTTTTTTTTTTAAATAGAACACCCTATATTTTATACTTTATTTTCAACCCTCTTGAGAAGCTGATAAACAATAGTATAAGATAAGCAAAAACAAGGACACATTGAAAAAATTGCGGAAGCGCTCCTAACAAAGCTAGCGTCGTTTTTTATACACTTAAGAATTTTCGACAACATGAAGAATAATAAAAATTGGCTTTGGTTCTTTTTTGTTCATACTGCTATACAGGGTGTCAACATACGCAAAATAATGGATTTTTTTTTAAATGAAACTCCCTTTATATCTTGCCACCAATGAATGGAATTTTTAATAAGCTTTCCAATGATGTACAATTTGTATGATGAAATATTAAGGATTCTTGAGATTTATCCATAAAAACATTTTTGTTTCGTCACCTCCTGCTCATTTTTGGATTTTCAGCCAAAACTATGCATTTTCTGAAAAAGTAATTAGAGACCAAAGTTGTAGAGCGGAAAATTTTCAATCGATATTGGTCTTTCGACTTTTCCAATAATGCGTGTATTGCCCTCCAGAGTGCGCGAAATCGTGACCGTATTTGCAATTTAGCGTTTTTCTCAAATTCTTTGTTCATTAATTGCACTATATTTTATTTTCCACGTCCTCTAGCGGAAAAACGGGTAATTATAGAATTATTCAAACGACATACATCGATTAAAATATTCCGCTGTACAACTCTTAAAAGAAGCAACTTTTGCCCAAAATGCATAGTTTTCGCTAAAAATGCAAGAAACCGTTGAAAACCGCAAAAATTGATACATATATTTTCAATTTGCATTTTTAGGGAAAACTATTTTTGGCAAAAATTGCTTCTATTAAGAGTTGTAGAGCGGAACATTTTCAATCGATACGGGCCATTTTAATTTTCCTATAATTTCCCATTTTCCGCTAGAGGGTGCGGAAAATAAAGTATAGTGCAATTTATTAATAAAAAATTTGAAAAGAAAACGCTAAAATGCATATACGGTCACGATTTTGCGCACTCTGATGGGCATTGCACGCATTATCTTAAAAGTTGAAAGACCTATATCGATCGGAAATTTTTCTTTCTACAACTTTGGCCTATAATTTTTCCTGAAAATGCGTAGTTTTGGTTGATAACTAAAAAATCAGCAGAATGTGGCAAAAGAAATATGTTTTTATTGATAACTTTTAAGAATCCTCAATATTTTGTTATACAAACTGTATATCATTGGAAAGTTTATTAAAAATGCCATAGATTGATGGAAACTTATATAGGGTGTTCCATTTGAAAAAAAGTAGTTATCCATTGTTTTGCGTATGTCGACACCCTGTATAGCGCTATGAATAAAAGAGAACCAAAGCCGATGCGTATTATTCTTTATGGTGTGGTAAATTTTCTAGTGTATAAATAATGATGCTATCTTTGCTAGGAACGCTTCAGCAATGTTTTCAATGTGTACCCATAGTATCTTATACTATTTTTATCAGCATCTCAAGAGGGTTGAAAATAAAGGATAAAATATAGGGTGTTCTATTAAAAAAAAAACAAAACTTTGTTCTGTTATGTATACTGGGACACCCTGTACAAAAACATACATATTTTTAAAATATATAGAATTGGTGTGGATACCAGTTTATGAAAAACAGAAGTCGATATCTCAAATAGCAAATAAGTAATGGGGCTTTTACAGATCCCTGGGTCACCCGGTATGTCATATCAAAAATTTAATAATGTAAACAGAAGAACTGTGAAGAATAGTAGAAATATAATTTGTGCTATAATATTAATGATGAAATTTTTTAACATGTCTTGTAATAATCATCTTTTACTATACAGGGTCCTTTACTTCACCTCCCGTCTTCTATAGCCCAGTTACTAATTAAGTTAGGATTTTAATATTTTACAGACTTTACTTGTATCCTAGGGTGTATTTCAATAAAATATTTTTGATTTTACTGGGTGTCCTAAAAAAGACATCACACTTTTTGATGATATACTTTTCAGATTACATGCAGTGTATATTGTTGCTTATTTGAGTGCCTTTTAGGGTTACCTACATACCCTTAAATTTTTATTGAAATCGGTTTAGTAATATCAGCAAAAAAAAAAATGAAAATTAGAACATATTTGGTACCATTGCACATTGGCCCATTTCGCGAAAAACGTGGACAAAAATCGAAAGACTGAAGTTCCTAATTTCATGTTAGTATCTCATAATTTGATACAGGGGATATCACTTTACATCCAATAATCTGTTGGGCCTTCTAGCCTGTGAGAACATGTCAAACTTAATCAACACGTTTGCTGTGTATTTGTGCTATAAATTTGAGCGGTGTTTAAGGTTGTAATAACTTTGGTTGTAACTGATTTACCCCGCTACGGTCCTATTCATGAAACTTAAAATGCTTGCGGTTTGTGTACTACCAACCATTAGTGATCCTTTTCAAGATTTAATTAACATTGAAGAAATTGAAATTTATGACTATGTCCAAACCTAATAAAAAAATGGTGATGTGGCCATCATGTTACTTTCTCCGACTTGATAGTATCATTTATATTTACGCTTTCGTGGTTTATTTTCAATTAAAATCATATTTTAAATGTACATCGAATGTTTCGTAGACTCGGATGAGACTGACGTTTAAAACGTCAAAATTATGAAAGATGGGAAAATTATGCTTCAAATTCAAAAATTCGGTTTACTCAAAAACTAACGAGATTTCGATAAAAACTTATTCTTTATAAATTGTTCATTTTGGCATTCTCTACAATTATTATTCACATAAATTTGCCTTAACTATTATCGTTTCATAATTATACACCAAAAATTAAAAAGAAAATAATAATTTTTTTTTCTTGAATAGCAATGATTTTATGAAAAATATTTTTTTTTATGTTCATTTCTTTGTTGTCTTTAATGTTTGTTTAAATGTTTTTGTGATATTTTTTATATTTAAGAAAATATTGGCAAAAAACAAAAAATAGTTGAGGTAAACACCCACTTCCGGTGTACAAAATTTTACCAAAAGCTTTTCAGTTCTTCAGATTATCAAATAAGACGTATGTTCAAAGTTTCATATCAATTGCTCTTTTAGTTTTTGAGATACAGCGCACACAGACAGACACACACACACACACACACACACACACACACACACAGACACAAAAAAAAATGGTGATGTGGCCATCATGTTACTTTCTCCGACTTTATATTTACGTTTCCATGGGTTTATTTTCAATTGAAATCATATTTTAAATGTACATCGAGCGTTGCGTAAACTCGGATGAAACTGACGTTTAAAACGTCAAAATTGAAAATATGGAAAAATTATACTTCAAATTCAAATTTACGATTTACTCAAAAACTAACGAGATTTCGAAAAAAACTTATTCTTTAGAAGTTGTTCATATTGGCATTCTCTACAATTATTATTCACATAAATTTGCTGTAACTATTATCGTTTCATAATTATAAACCAAAAATTTAAAAAAAATAATAAATTTTTTTCTCGAATAGCAATGATTTTATGAAAAATATTTTCAAGCAAAAGCTATTCATTTTTTTGTTATCTTCGATGTTTATTTAAATGTTTTTGTGATATTTTTTATATTTAAGAAAATATTGGCAAAAAACAAAAAACAGTTAAGGTAAACGCCCACTTCCGGTGTACGAAGTTTTACCAAAAGCTTTTCAGTTCTTCGGATTATCAAATAAGACGTATGTTTAAAGTTTCATAACAATTGCTCTATTGGTTTTTGAGATACAGCGCACACAGACACACACACACACACACACACACACACACACACAGACACACACACACAGACACACACACACACAGACACACACACAGACACAAAAAAAAAATTCCAAAAATTGTTGAAATGGCATCTAGGGACCCCAAAACGGATATTTCCGTAAAAAAAATTTTTGAAAAAAAAATCACGATCACAATACTTTCTCGTACTTCGTAACGGAGAAAGTAAAAACAATAACATTTCTATGTAATAACATCTACAATTATAAATAAATTAGAGAGTAGTGATTGGCCGATTCGGATGAAAATAATCGGTGACTCCGAAATTAATTAATTAAAATAATCGTCGAGTGGCGATTATTTTTAATCCGATTCGAAATCGTATTCGGATTCGTATGCCGATTCGTATTCGTATTCCGATTCGGAATCGAATTCGGATTCGGATTCGTTTTCCGATTCGGCTTAATGTTCGGATTCGGATTTGCTGGACGTATCAACAGTTCGGCACTTCAAGGACAGTATAATAACATGCTTAGCATTCGAGGCGAGACTAGTAAATACTTAAAGTAGCTTTAGAATGTCTAAACATGTGGATCACTCATCCCTTGTTAATATTGGTGTCGATCTTCCGTAAATCGCCATTTGGAGATTATTAGACAAATTATTTAATGATTTCATTAATTTAACACTTTATAAATTTAATTGTAATATATCTCTGTCGGCTCTGGGAATAACTTTGACGCAGTGTTTTTGCAGTCCTACGGCGCACCGTGTCCTTTGGATCTTGTTTTATTGCGTCCTATCGATGTCGGGTCGATAATGAACGTAGAGAAAAAAAACGGAGCGTTTCTATTATTTCTGAAGATTTAAGTATTACAATTCGAACAAATATATCTCTACTGTTAGAAATAGGATAGGAAAATTGTTTTTACTTTCTCCGTTATTAAGATGACCGGTAAGGGCACAATTTTCAAGGGAGGGCCTTTTTTGTTTTCTCCGACTATTTTTTCCGATTTAGATTATTTTCTCCAATTCCGATTATATTTTTATTTTTCTGATTATCAAAAGATACTCCGATTACGATTATCATCCGATTATTTCCGTCATCCGAATCCAAATATTCCGATTATTAAAATCATCCGATTATCCCATCACTATTAGAGACAACATCACTTGCAGAAGCATTAAATACGTTCATTTGAGTTTATTTAATCTTGAGATTTTCACACATTTAGCATCACGGACTCAACAAAAACAAAAATCACAACTACCGAATGCGTTGTTACATTTTGACGATTAAAATGCAAAAATATAAAGAATTGAGTAAATTTCAACACCTAATAGAATTTGTTTGAGACCAGTGAAAAACGTTCATACCGCACCTTATTTCGAGCGGTACGTCTCGAAAATTCTTTTTTCGATTTTTGTAAATTGCACAACTACCAAACTTATATTTGGATTATTTAAAAACCAAAATATAGTTTTACTATATTTGAAAACCTTAACAATATTTTTTTGCAAAACGTTTTTCGCGTCGTTTGTCTCGAAAATTTGCTTTTCTATTTTTCAAAACTGCAAAGCTTTGGAACATAATGTTCGAAATTGATAATTAAAGCGTCAAAATATGGCCAATTTACAATGAGTTAAAAACAGGTCAAGATATTTTCTTGGTGTAGTGGGTACAGGCGAGCGTTTGTGCCGGTTGCACCGCGTGCCGTGTGGCTTCGAATCCCAGCCCGGGCGAAAGATTTTTCGGGGATCGAGAAGTATTCGGTCGGGTCCATGGTTGTTGTGTATACGTCTGACATTATTCATTTGTTCATTTATTCATCCCAAAATTAAAATTAAAATGTAATTAAATATTCGATGTGACTGGCACATGCCTCAGTAAAAAAAATCAATATTACATGTCTTTCAAGTTCTAATCCGCCAAAATTAAGATATAATTTCCTTAAAATTAAACAACTACCGCACGAGCGGCGAAATTTGATTAAATTTAGTACATTTAAAAAAATTGCGAGACCACTGCAAATCATCTGTATCGGCACGTTTTTCGAATCACACGTCAAGAAAATTGTGATTTTGGTTTTTGAAAATTGTACAACTATTAAAATATAGCCAATTATGTATGATTCAATAACGCATCAACACACTTTTTAGTCAAATCATATAATAACGTAAAATTTGATTGTTTTTCGTTCCAACTCTCAAGATTCGTGAATATGATTTTTGAAATTGCACAATAGAATGTGCTGTTAGATTGTGATGAGAAATAAAGGTTAAAATATGGCCAATTTAGTTTGATTCACAAACGTATAAAATAAATTCTTTTGAGCTGAAAAGTGAAAATTGCAGTTTCTCGAAAGTTACGAAATTTAAATGTATTAACCGATTTTGTATAACACACGAACTAAATTGAATAATACGGTCCTACGTTTTTTTAATTTTTACAATTGCAAACTTATAATAAAAAAGAAATTGGTAATTTTTCGATTCTAAGTATATTTTGAAAGTTTTAAGTTTGTCGCAGTTGTATTTTTTTTTTGTTTGACTTAAAAAAATGTGCAACCTCTGAATGTAATACGGCGTATTAAAATGCGATTGTTTAAAAATCTCGACAAGGGGTAACTACAGATTTGTATAGAATCACACAGTAGAATCAATTATGAGTCGAATTTTTATGGCAGTTTTTTTTATTTTTTTAACAACTTGAAAAATGTGCAAACTGAAAATATGGCATGGTGTATTTAAATATGTTTATTTTGAAATATCGAGAAGGAACTATAAAAAAATTGTACAGAATTATAAAGTCCAATCAACTATAAGTCTATTTTGAAAGTTTGAAGTTTCAGGCAGTTTTTTTAAATGTTTTGATTAACTTGAAAATTGGGCAACCTATAAATAAGACAAATTCTGTTAAAATACAATTATTTTTAAATCTTAAGTATGGGTCCTTACAGATTTGTATAGAATCATAAAATTAAATAATTTTTTAGCAAGTGCCAAGTTTGTCGTTGTTGTTTTTTTTTTTATTTTTTTTTAACCAATACACAATATTAATTTGTGACGAAGTGCCTTCAAATGCGATTATTTTAAAATTTCAAGAAAAGATAATTATAGTTTATTACAAAAACATAAAGTAGAATCAATCCTGAGTATATTTTGTAAGTTTTAAGTTTGTGGCAGTTGTTTTTTATTTTTTTCGAGTAACTTGAAAATTATTATGTATTTGTGAGTTATGTGAAGTTGCGTAATTAAATAATTAAACACAGTTAAATTCCTTACTTCACTCGTTTATTTATGACACTAAATGTACATTTCGAACACGATGTGTTCAGTTAACTGATGGATTTACAAATTGGTCGGTTCAATATATATACAAAGGCGGTATGGCGCGATTAATAAACGTAATACTAGGAACAGAATACTTAAGGTAAGTTGGGAATTACGGGAAAGACCGAAAAGTAATAAACAACAAATTGTAATTCAAGGTCGGAGATTTCCCGGATTAGTATTAACCGGGATAGGAATTAAAACTAAGAATGTGTTATTTAAGGGGGAAAGGTCAAAATTAAGAAGGTTGTACATGTGTTTTTTCATTTCTATTGCTTCTAATAAATTTAGATTATAGGAGTTAGAGTATTTTAATAATTTTACATTATTGATATTATATTTGTGTCCTGTTTCTAAAATGTGATGTGCGAACGCCGACTTATCTGGGTTCATGTTCTTAATATGGCAACAATGTTCTTTAAACCTAATATTAACATTTCTTTGGGTTTGCCCGATATAATTTTTTTCGCAATTCGAACATTTTAACGAATAAATTTTAACGAGTTAAGTAATTTATTTTGATTTGTAAAGGTGTTGCCTAAAAATTTTGTGACTTTTGTGGTTGAGTAGTATGCAGGCGTAAGGTTAAATTGTTTGAGGATTTTATTGATATGTAGGTTGGCTTCAGGCATGTGGATGACTTTTACGTATGTAGGTTTATCTGATGAATTAGAGATTGGTTCTAGTGTTGTATTAGATTGTATGTAATGTTTTCTCATGTGTCTGTTAATGAGCTTGTCTATAGTTTTTGGATTATATTTTAAAGAAAGAGCTATTTCACGTATAAGGTTAAACTCAAACTCTCGGTTTTGTTTGGTGATAGGAAGATTGATGGCTCTGTATATCATACTGCTGAATGCCGAAAGTTTATGTTTAAATGGAGAATGTGAGCTTGAATGAATATAATTAAATGTGTGAGTTGATTTCCGGTAAATATTGAACTCTAGTTTTCTATTTTTTTCTAATGACTAGTAGGTCTAGAGATGGAAGTTGGTTGTTGGATTCAACCTCATACGTGAATTTGATACTAGGGTAAAAGCTATTCAATTGAGTAATGAAATCTGTAATGTTGAAGTCGTTTTTAGTGATGGCAAAAATGTCATCCACATACCTTATCCAAGTTTTCGGGAAGCTGTTCAGTTCATTTTTGACTTTATTTTCGAAATGATTAAAAAAAAATGTTAGCCAGGAAAGGTGAAAGAGGGTTGCCCATGGCCGTGCCAAAGGTCTGTTTGTAATATATTTCGTCAAATTCGAAAGTGTTTAAATCCATAACTAATTTAGTAAGGTTTATATATAGGTTTAATTTGTCAGTAGGTATGTTGTTTTTAATTAAAATGTTTTTTAAAATGTTTAAGGTGTCGTCAATTGAAATGCTGGAAAACAACGATTCTACATCAAATGACACAAGTTGTTCGTCTTGTGATAACTTGATATTTTCTAGTTTTTTAGTGAATTCGTATGAATTTTGGACCGAGAAGTTATTATCTATTTTAAGTGTCTGAAATTCTTGAACTAACCATTTTGCTATTTTGTAGGTTGGGGAGTTTATATTTGAAACAATCGGTCTGAGTTTATTTCCGGGTTTATGTATTTTTGGAAGGCAATGTAATTTCGGTATTTTGGGATTCTTTATCTTGAAAGAGTAAGCTGTTTTTTGTCTATTAAATTGGTGGACTTTTTTAACAAATCGTTGATTTTACTATTAAAGGAGGTTAATGGATTCTTTGTTTGTACTAAGTAAGGGCCTGATTCTAACATTTCTCAAAAATAGTCTGTTTTGTTTACAATAACTGTGGCATTACCTTTATCAGATTTTAAATAGAACACATTTTTACTTTTCAGTTTTTTCGCGGTCACTATTTCATTCTTGCACTTTCGATTTTTTTTCTTCTTTTTCATCACTTTTTGGAGACTTTGTTTTACGGAGGCTCGTAATGCGGTGGCCTTGTCCTCTTCTAATTTCGATGCGGCTAACTCCAAGTCATTCAAGATGTCTTCTACTGGGAGATGATGTGGTGCCAATGAGTGTTTTAAACCTTTCTGTAAGAGGTTTGTTTCTTCGTCCGAGAAGGTTTCATCTGACTGATTTATAACTGTAGATGATGGATGTGGGAGATGAACTTCTGTATTCTTCGTTGTTGTACGTTGTTGATATGTGAGATTCTTCAACTTCTTGTGTAATCTTATGGATTTCTTCTTAACTTTTGTTTCGATGACGTTGAACATTTTTAGTAAGGATTCATCCCATGTATGTGGGGAACACCGGCTTGCCAGTTTTAGGTGGAGGCCGTAAGCACTAGTTTCTAACATGGATCGTTTTTTGTGGAGTGCACTCAATTCTGATTTTAGGATTTTTACTTTGAACACTTGTATTAGTTTACTTTGATCACTGTTGCACGTGTGTACTTTCATTTTGGTGAATGTCGGGAACAAATGTTTTGTTATGCATGTGTCATAAATAAACGAGTGAAGTAAGGAATTTAACTGTGTTTAATTATTTAATAACTTGAAAATTTCGAAATACTTAATGACTGATAATTTTGCACCCAACGCAATTCTGTAAATCATAAACACGTATTTCGCACCTAAGAAAAGTCAAAGTCCAATTATAACTCGCCTGAATATGGCTCCGTTCTTAAGACCTAACGGAAATTGAGAAATAAAACCGTGTATTTAAATTTATTAGATTCGATATTTTTATGTTTAATTTTGAAAAACTTGTGCTACTTTGTCCGTCATGGTCTTGCTAGGGGAATAGTTGTAACATTATTAAATGGTGTTAACAAGTAACGGAGTTAAACTTTTAGTTGTTTTTTTATTATATTTTGAGATAAGTGAATATTAATCAATTCACTAATTGATCTTCTTAACAGAAATATCGATTATTGTGATCTTTTACAAAGAGGGAGCCCGATATTTCCGTGACATTTTTATGAGCCCGTGCTGATTATTAACCCTTTGCACTCGTATTTATTAATGACAAAACGTATTTTGGTGACTATAAGTCGACATACGAGTGCAAAGGGTTAACTTACCCCAATAAATTCATGAATAGAATTGCGGGGAAAGGAGGGCCGCCAACCGATAGGGCAAGATGAACAAGTCCTTAAAAATAGTTGTAAAATCTAGGTGACCAGCCAATTTTTTTTTAAAGAACTTAGGGTTATATTGTTTTCATTTGTTACGAGATCTCGTTGCCACCGTGTTTTTGATATTAATTTAAATCTCATGATGATGGGTTAACCAAAAGGCGCACGGTAGAGTTTTCCTTGAATAATTGTTAATTAAATGTATCTACAGGGTGTCTTAAATAGAGTAGGATTGCATGGGTATCTTTCTTATTCTTAAAGCTAGAGATCTGGTTAAATAGGCAATGTTGTGCAGTTTTCTATGCTGATTCAGATTATGTTGAGAAATTTTCAAAATTCTGAGCAGTTTAGAAAATATTAAAAAAAAACTGAAAATCGTGATTTTCAAAAAAATCAAGTATCTCAATAATTATTAAAGATGCGAGAAAAAGTTTTAAATAAAAGTTACTTGGTTTAATTAGGAAAACATATAAATCAAGTCAAAATACAATTCAAGATGGCGGTTTCCGAGATATAATTTACCAACTTTCTTATTTCAAATGGTCGCCATATTTGATTTTTACACGCATAAATAGACTTTTTTTTTCTCTTTTCAACGATGCACAACAACCTATGTCAAAATAAAAAATAATGGAAATATTAATTGTTTAAATTTTAATTTTATTTTTTTAAATTATTTTTAAAGCAAATGTAACAAAACAAAAAGAGATAATACAACCAAGTAGTAAAATAACAATAAATTATAAAAAATGCTCAAAATGTTGACCGTTATTGGCCAAACACAATTGACAGCGTTTTACAACACTGCCAGTTACTTTTAGCAATGTGTTGCGATTAATGCTGTTTATTGCCTCTGTCACTGCTTCGCGAAGTTCATCCACATTGTTATAATTGAAGTTACTTCCATAAACTTTGTTTTTTAAAGTGCCCCACAAATAAAAGTCAAGAGGCGTCAAGTCTGCAGATCTGGCTGGCCACTGTACAGGTGGATTAGTCGCTATTACTTTATTATTAAAACGTCCATTTAGATAAGTAATAACATCTCTGGCATTGTGTGCTGGAGCGCCATCTTGCTGGTACCATATTTGCATATTTTGTGCCAAAGGTAAATCATCCAATAAATCTTCCAAGGTTGTTTGAAGAATTTCCAAATAACGTTGTGCAGTTAGAGTTCCATCAAAAATTATAGGACCAAGTAAACGATTTCCCATTATGCCACAAAAAAACACTAAAGCCGAACCGTAATTGGTTTCGCCGTGGAATAACTATGTGTGGATTTTCTTGAGTCCAATAGTGCTCGTTTTGACGATTAAATAATCCACAATTAGAAAAGTAAGATTCGTCAGTCCATAAAATTGTGTTTATAAAATCACAATTTTCCGTAATTTTGTTGATTAACCACCTGCAAAATGTTAATCTACGGATGTTATCATTTGGTTGTAAAATCTGAGATAGGTGCAATTTATAAGGGTGAAACTTGTGCTTTTTTAAAATTGTTGATGCTCTAGACTGTCTAGACTTAGATACGTTAACTTCATTTTAACTTCATTTTCTATCTGCCGACATGAAATGTTTCGATTAGCTGCCACACAAGCCAATGTTAATTCTTCATCATCAACGATCATATTTCTATTTCTCTTCGGTTTTTTTAAACTTCCATACAATTGCATATTTTCATCCAATCTTTTAAATACCTTAATGTACGGCTGCCTTCTTTCAGGAAAGTTTGCTTGGTATGTTTGTGCTGCAAGATGGGGGTTTTTGTAACACTTGATGTAATTACAAAACATATCGTATTGTTAAGATATTGAATAATTCGCCATTTCAAGTAATTAATATTTATCGATATTACAACAACTTAAGACAATACACATGTATAAATGATTAATACAACTGATAAACTAATATAAGATGACAGTTAGTCGTTATAACAAATTTTGTTTTATTTTTATTTATGCCTACTTATTTTAAACTTACAACAATTAATATTTCCATTATTTTTTATTTTGACATAGGTTGTTGTACATCGTTGAAAAGAGAAAAAAAGTCTATTTATGCGTGTAAAAATCAAATATGACAGCCATTTGAAATAAGAAAGTTGGTATTAATATCTCGAAAACCGCCATCTTGAATTTTATTTTGACTTGATTTCTATGTTTGCCTAATTAAACCAAGTAACTTTTATTTAAAACTTTTTTTCGCATCTTTAATAATTATTGAGATATTTGATTTTTTTGAAAATCGCGTTTTTCAGTTTTTTTTAAATATTTTCTAAACTGCTCGGAATTTTGAAAATTTCTCAACATAGCCTGAATCAGCATAGAAAACTGCACAACATTGCCTATTTAACCAGATTTCTAGCTTTAAGAATAAGAAAGATACCCATGCAATCCTACCCTATTTAGGACACCCTGTATATTTGATTCCTATAGAAAACAAGGTGAAAAGCGAGTCAAAAATGAAATATAAAATCCAGGTCCTTATTCAAAAACGACTAAACGTCGCATTTGAAAACGAATTATTTTAATCCAAACCTTCACAAAAGCGTCTTAAAAAGTGCCCTTAGTTTTTCTAAATAACCAGTATTAGAGTCGTAAAAAAAAAGAAAATTAACTTTTTTGGTTTTTATCGAATATCTCCGGAAGTAGTTGGAATATTTTAAATATATTATAAACAAATTATTTATTATTAAAATGCGCAACTTTGCCTTAATTTAACTAACGATTTATCTCTTATACTTACCCATATAACGATGCTAATGCGTCGAATTTGTAACAGCCTGTATTGAGTGGTGATAAAGTTTCGCACAAAATTAATAATTGCTCTTTTAAATGATAAAAAAAAATCGTTTAGGCAGGTCGATCTTTGTTTATTATTAAACTTTTTGGCTTGTTGAAAAATATTGTGGCGTCACTAGTGTTTGACCTGCGAGGTCATTGGCAATTTTTTTAAATAGAATTCGTTTTCTTTTATTTGGAAATTTTTATACAGGTCTTAATTCTTTTTGCAGTCACATAATTCTTTTACAAAATTACCCTTGAAGAACGTAATTTTTCAAATGAATCATTTTTTCTTCATTTCAAAGTCGACCATTTTAAATCAATCATTTTGGATTTTGGAAAAAATTATATCTGTAATAATATTATTAATAATTGACCTTGGAAATGCTTATTTTTTCTGTCATTTTGAATTTTGATTTTTTTAAATCAAATCAATAATTAACTATCTTGAAAACTCTCATGTACCAATTTTTGTTTTAATCCGAACCTTTTTAGATTTTTGTCCGCGTTCTTCGGAAAATGGGCCACTGTGCGTTGGGGAGGCGGATCGACCATCTTTTGGGTTTTCCTGGCAGCTGCACATTTCCGTAATTAATCCGTAAATTGGCCCTACTGTGGAGGCTTATCTCTCTATTATGTTCGTACTGGCAGCTGTACTTCTTCGAAAATTGTCTCGTTTGGAAATTCCAATAATTACGCATTATATATCAAGGAAGAGAAATGATTGATTTTTATTTAGGTACAAAAACCCAAGGGATAAAACGCACCGAGAGAAAAATAGCATTCTCTTCCGAGATATACCGGGTGTTCAATAAAAAAAACGGCCATTATTTATTGACTGATTTGAATACACTAAAAAACAAAGTAAATGGCCTTTTAAATACTATAAAATGAGGGTAATTATATATTTTTTCAAAATGTCTTCTTTGCCAAATAATAGTCAATTTTAAATTATTAAATGGCTGCATGTGCTTTTCTAATTTTATAATATTAGACTTTGTTTTTCTGAATCCAATTATGCCCGATATGTGGATTTTAATTTAATATTTATGCCAAAACAAAATACTAATAAATCTTGGTCACATGATTTTTTGGCAATGAAAGTAGTGTATTTCATACTGAGGGTATTACATATTTAGTTCCACACAACACAACTCTTTTTAATTTAAGTATAAATTTCATATGAACACACATTAAAATTCAATTATGCTTGTATTTATAAGCTCGTATAAAATCAAATTTATTGGAAATATTTCTTGTCTTTGGAAACTTGACTCTAAAACTACCCGTCAATCCAATTAAAATGCATATCAGTTTGGAATCTGTCGCAACTTTACCTTATACTTTTCCCAAGAACAATTTTCCGCAACATTGATCGGATTCTCTAGCAACATAAGTATTATTTTTCATATTGTAAGGAGATGATAAACCTTCAACTAGGCATTCATCTATAAAATATGAATCATCGCTTAATATTTATCTCTATAAATATGCAATGAATTAAAAGATACAATCCTAAATAAGATTCAACACGCCAACTGCAGATGGATGGAGTGTAAGTCCTCAGAAGACCGAATTTAAAGGGATCGATTAATTTACATTAAAAAAAAACAATATAAAATGTTTTAGTGACTATATTTGTTTATGTTTAGATAAAAGATATTACTTTGATATAGATAGTTTAATTCTCTATAACGAGTTAAATTGTTAGTTCAGCACACGAACAAAATAATGTTGAAATAGATTAGTATTAACCAATGAAATATGCGTATTTAAATTATCCATTATCCCTTTTAGTCTTAGGCTTAATCAAGCACGAAAAGCCCCGACTCATAAATTATTCCATAAAATAATTATTACATCAAGCGGAATCCCCTTTAACATTTTAATTCTCCATAGTCTCAATTTTTCTCGGATTTTTTTCAACGTCGGACTTGAGTCCTTAACGAGCACGATAAAATTCCGTGTTATGATTTTAATCGCATTATTCAAAGGAGCTCCCGTCCCGATTAAACTTAATCCCGTTTGCATCGCAAAAATTCAATTAACCTTCAGCACTAATACGAATAATTTCTCACCAACAGCTCTAATTAGGATCAGAGGGAGAATTATTGACATTGCAACGAAAGTTTTCTTTTAATCCGTCCGGGACAGGATTGAAAAAAATCCGGGCTATAATTTCTAATTGCGTCCACCCTTTAAAAAGGGCTGGCAATAAAATCAAATGAATGAAATTATTTAATTAAAACAAAAATTCCAGTAAAAAAATTTAATTGTTTTACAAAGGGCATTGTTAAACGGATTGGGGTAACTAAAGATGTAAATAAAAGGGATAGTGTACGGGGTCCTGTTTATGCCCGACCTGTGTTTACTATGTGATGGTTATTTCCGCCAGTAATGTTTGATTTATGGATGCCACACATTCTGCAAAACATGTTAAATTTATATATAATTCAGTGGAACATGTTTTTACTTAAATAGCTTCATGTCACACTAATATTTGAGGGTAATAACTTAACAATGCAAAACACGCAGACACTAGGAAATAAATTTGTTCCGCGAATAAATTACAAGTGTGATAAATGGTCGTTAAGTTTTGCCAGTCAGACATTTCTTTTTGTATTGTTTCTCTCCACTCGGATGAGCAGAATTTAATCAGGATTCACTAAGCCGTTTCTACTTACACTAATTGATAATGTTTTCCGACTATATAAAATAAGATTAGCAATTTATTACTTATTCAAAGTTAATATACTATAAAAATTCACTTCTGAACTCAATGCTCTTGGAAAGTAGATAATTGTAGATGTCAGTGTGAAAAGTTTACGATCTATTTGATATTTCAATTAGTGTGGTTAGAATGGAAATGTTACAACGTGTAACATTGAATATTTTATTCAGGAGAAACAGTTCCTAGCAGAACGTATCTAATAATATTTTCGGTTGAACTGTTGTATGCAAATGGAGAAAATCCGAATCATTGATGGAACAATGATCCGACTGGGATGCACTCTACTACTCGCTACCGGAACAATGGCTTCCGAATAATATCGAGAGCAGAGGCAGTATCCATACAAATATGGGATTAGGGAAAATTGCTATTTCCTCCGGCCGCTCATTTCCTAAATTAAATCTACAATAACATTTAGCAGCAAACGCGCTCATTTGTATAATGCCATTAATTTCTTGTACGCCCTGAAGTATAAATGTATAACGAATATGAAAATTTGCCGGAATATCCGGAATGTCATCCCAGTTAATCCTATTAAGTAACTATCTGCGATAGTAATCATAATGAGCCTAAGCCAAACTAATCAGCTTAAAACAGATATATTAAATTCGAAACTGGAATATTATATACGTTGCGGAAATAAGCTTTCAGTACCCAACGTATTATTTTAACTATTATATAATTTCTGGTTATTAGTTCATATTATTAAATTAAACAAAATGGCGACTTAATTAAGACGTTCCATTGGTGAAACTGTTTTAAATACTTATAATACGATATAAATTGATAAAGTTATAGCATAGAGAGACTATACAGTACGTTGATTTGTAAAGAGGGCCAAGGGATTTACAAGTAAAATTTGAAATGTGGTAATATTGGCTACCCTAATTACTTAGCAGTATTGATCTTTCTTATTATTTTTAAAGTTTGTCGAGCTGCATGTTTCGGTACCTTCCTTAATAATTTCTAGAAAGTATTTGGAAAATACACAATCACATTTATTAAAAAAAAAATCATACAAAATTAGAAATACACAAACAATTGAACATTCATCAGTCAATCACCACCCCAAATCAAATTCCCCCTGCTCCATTTCTTCCTCTCTCTCTCTTTCTTTCTCTCTCTCTCTTTCTTCCTCCTCCTCCTCTATTTCTACCTCTCCCTGTATTTCTCCTTCTTCGTATACTTCTTGGGATACCATTATACCTTCACTATCTTTATAATTTGAACATGGGCTAGACTGACATGAAGCACTGATAGATGAACATTTTAGCCCCGCTTTCTTACATGAACATTTGTTCCCACAGTCCGCCTTGCATTGGCAAAATATCATCTTCAGGAGTTCCGGATGCGCCGGCTCTTTTGTGGCCTGGACTGGTATGAGTACATACCCTGCACGTTTCCATCCCCATTCTTTGGGTGACAGTTCGTTTGCAAGCCACTGCTGGACTTGTAAATATACCCGATAAAAGTATTGCCTTGCAGCTTCAGCGGTAGGTGGCAAACTTGCTAGTTTGATCGCGTTTGGCTTTGGAACCAATCGCTTGAAGGTCTCGAATCTTAGAACTATGATAGTTTTCACACCCTTCTTCGGCGCATTATAAATCGCCAGAAGAACAGTTTGTCCGTTCCGAAATACGGTATGGTGTGAAAGGTCCGGATTTTTAAAGTTCGAGCTCATTTTTATCTTGCTTCAATACATTTTTAAATAAATTTTCCAATATTCACGTTTTCCCTTTTCTGAAGAAAGCAGAAGTGGTATCACTCCCGGAAATTACATGCAAAAATAGAATGTTGTCTCTGATAAAGGGACGTTCATCCAAGCTTTTGGAGGAAAATGTTTGCTGGGACTTTTTTCCTTTTGCAGCCTTTAAGAAATAAATCGTCTGGTCTTCTGGGGTTAGGGCTGTTAACAGTACAAGTATGCCACTACTACTACTGGTAAGCCATTGGCAGAGTATTTTCGAAAGGCCGTTTGCACAAATCAATGTATCTGCGTAGTCGGGAGCTTGTATAACGGAAATATTTTCCTTTTCCAAAGCTCCTTTCAAATGATCGATAAAGCGAATTTTATTGTTATTATTAGATAAAAAATTTTCTTTTGAAACATGACAATTCATAAAACAATCAGGGTTAATAGCAAATTGTTACAATAAATGTTGTTGAATTAAAATGGGGCAAAATAAACGAAGGCTTACCTCTTGCTCCAAATCACCAGTATTGAAAAGTTTCCAATATTCTCCACTTTTTATATTACAAAAATAACCTCAAATGTGTGTTTCACTTTTTAGCACTTTTCGTTTTTTTTAATCTATCGCAAAATTAGAACAATCTGGACAAGCCAAGGACTTCTAAAACACAGAATGTTTGGAAACAAATACACTGACACAGAGACAGCTGATTGCGTGCGTGGCGCCGACCACGCTTGTACGATACTAGTACTGCGCATATACGCCGCGTGAGAATTATTAGAGAAAGTTTGGGGCTATTTATTTTTTCCTGAAAAATCGGAACATATGCTTTATATACATGACTGAAAAGCTTAGAATCTCATCTTTATGTCGAACAAGCTATAAGAGTGAACAAAATCAAGAGCTAAGAGGAAACAATCATTAAAAAAATACCGTACTTCCTTTGCGTGGCCAATTCCTTCATTTCTGAAAAACTGCTAAAACTGAGAAAAAAGAAAAGAAAAGTCCTATCAAAAAGGGGACATTATAAGCTTTCCAGTGATATGCATTAGAAAGTGATACAATGATTGGTACATTTTTAATCCACGATTGTGGATGAAAAAGTGACTTTATATTAAGATGCAAAATAAAAAAAAACAAAACAACCTTTCTCAGCTGTTTCTACACCTTTTAAGGACCTATTATCAAAAACGATCTGAATAAATTACTATTGATAACAAAATTATGGGTCAATTTATAAAAGTCGAAAAAAATCTCTTAAAAAAAAAACTTTGGCCACTTTTTGCAATATTTTAGAACATTCAAAATGGGGCTCAAGTCACAGCATATGATAGCTATGGATTTCCCCTTTCAAATGAATTTTGAATCATCAAAAAATATCAATTTTAACTCGAGTTATCGAATAATTTGTCCGTCCAGCAACGAGTAAATGCATAAAACGTGCTCTTCTGAAATCAGGGCAGGAGCTAGAAATACAGGGCACGTTCGGGTTCCGCTATCTCAAAAACTATAGAATTTTCGACAAAAATTATACGGACTATTTTTGTAGATATCAACTGATCTTCATTTGTTGTCCAAAAAAATAATCTCCAATTACCGCATTTTAACAGGGGTTGGTGAAAAACCGATCTCTTGGAACTTTAGGGCCATTTTTCAGAGTCTGCTCCATACCCTTTTGTCCCAGGATATTTTCGAATTTAAAAGTACCAGTCAAAATCTACCAATTAAAACTTAAATATCCTCTGCAAATTTGTCTATCTTGGACCATTCATCTACTGGACTATTAGAAATTTTTGGCAATTTCCATTGTCTGGACATGGATATTTTTAATAAAATTTAAAACACACTGAATTCTTTACTTTTTAACATACATAATATCATAATAAAAAAATGCGTTTAACACCTTGGCAATTTTTCAAAATTAAAATTGCAATTTTGTTGACTTTGAACTTGAAAAACAACAGATTTTGGCAACTTTTTTGAAATACATGTATATTTCGTTATATTTTCTAGAATTCTATGATACATAGAGCATTCACAATCCCACTAGCAGAATTAGCTAAAACAACAGAACTAAACACAATTATTTCAACTGCTCAAGAGAATGGATTTCCAGTCAACGTCATTAAAAATTTAATTAACAAAAAACTTTATAAAACCACAACAACAGATATTTACCCACGTATTAAAGATCATATAAACCAGAAATTTATAACATTTACAAACTTTGGCAGTCAACAGATAAAATTTCCAATATCTTTCGAAAACAAAATCATCAAATTGCTTTTAGACCCTCAGTAAACTCTCAAATATATTATTTAACGCCAAAGATAAAATTGCATCAATTAAAAAATTAGGAGTATACCAAATACCATGTTCCGAATGCAATAGTGCATATGTAAGGCAGACAGGAAGGAGTTTTGAGAAGAGATTCAGTGAACACTACGGAGCATTCATACTTATTGTTAGACATACAACAAGTTCATTTTCCAATCATATTTTAGAGTGCAATCATTCATTTTCAGGAATTGATAAATTAAAAATATTACATTTTTGTAATAAAGGCCAAAAACTAAACCATTTGGAGTCGTTAGAGATTTTCCGGCAAAATAAAGATATAAACACTAATCTGCTTAGCAAACAGACTGATTTAATATATTCACCGTTATAAAAGCTCTTGTAATGACATGAACCATTTCTGAAAACTCCATTTTAATTTTAAGTTTAATTTTAATTGTAATCCTAATCCCCTTGTTACTAAATTCTGCACGTTTGTAATTTCACGTAAAATAGTTACACCCCCGCCCCCCATTTCTGTAAGTATAAAATGTAAGTCTTCTGTATCTGACACTCATACAACACTTGATAATGACCTGCAAAGGTCGAAACTATAGTTAATTTTGTTAATAATACATATTAAAACATTGTGTTTGTCTGTATTATGCAATAAATAAATAGTGGTAAAAAAAACGTTGAAAGTTGTTTAATTCAAAGTTACCTGACAATGGACTACCACATAGTAACGGTCGCAACCATCATCTTCATACAAGTCGTCATTATCAAGAAACTTTAAACTGTATTTTAAGCTATTAAAATTTTAAGGGGGCGGCCCGTTGGTGTAGTGGGTAGAGGCGAGCGACAGTGCCGGCTGCAACGCGGCCGTGTGGGTTCGATTCCCAGCCCGGGCGGAAGATTTTTCGACGATCAAGAAGTATTCGTTCGGGTCCATGGTTGTTGTATATGTCTTACATTATTAATTTCTTCATTTATTCATACAAAAATACAAATACAAAAATAAGGTGTGTGTGACTGAATGGTTAAGCCTAAAAAAAAAATTAAGGAGCCGAATTAAGATGCGGACCTACAAAGTAGGCGTTTGGCCCAAAATGGTTAAGAAACACTGATATACATGTGATTTTTCTGGAATTACGCCTCTTTGCTTCGGCCTAGACCTTTATGATTAACATTCGGCGAGATACCACGCGAGAATTCTCCATTTTTTTGAGAAATTCCAATTTCTGTCTTTCGAGATTCTTGGACTTATTTGTATTCTCTATAATGTTGACATCCGTATCAGATCCATCTGTTGTCGAGGGATTTCATTTAGACTGGTTGTTTATTTTCATTACAGAGTTCTGCTTCCTGATTTGCATATTACCGTAATTTGGGTTTTGAACTTCACTGGTCAAGGGCGTTTCCAACCAACTAGTGTAGGGGGGGGGGGGTAATTAAAAAAGATAAATAAACTGGTTCTTCCGCTCTCATACACCTGTTCCGTGAAATCTCCCTATCATTTTCCAACGTTTTAAAGTGTTAGAAAAATTTATCCGTTATATTATAATATAAATACAAATAATTATTTGTTTGGAATATGGAATATCTGTAATTTTTAACAATAAAAATTGTTAAGCGAAAAATTATTAGGGGGGTAATTATCCCCCCCCCCCTTTTTAAACCGCCACTGTCAATAGTTTGTTTATTTTCTATGGTTTTAATGTCATTAAGTTACATTATTAATTTCTAATTTTTATCTTGAAAATAACTTATTTTGATTGCTCTCCGTATCTCGAAGCAAATCAACTCTTTCTTCATGAATATTAGTAGTTGCAGTAAGCACTTTTGAATCCCGCTCTTTTCACACGGGGCACATGCAGGAACACCAAACTTATTGTCGGATTTAACGCAGCGATGATGATTATCCATGCAAGGGCGTTTCCAGCCAACTGGTATAGGGGGGGTAATTAAAAAAAAAGATAAATAAACTGGTGCTTTCGTTCTCATATACCACACCTGTTCCGTGAAATCTCCCTATCCTTTTCCAACGTTTTAAAGCGTTGAAAAAATTTACCGGTTATATTATTTGTTTGGAATATGGAATACCGGTAATTTTTAACAATAAAAATTGATAAGCGAAAAATTCTTAGGGGGGTAATTACCCGATTATCCCCCCTTTGATACCGCCACTGCAAAATATACCAAAAAAAAAATAAATAAAAATAGTGGACCAAGGAAACAAACATTTGAACAGACAAATAAAAATAAATAAAGAAAAATTTAGGGCAAAAGATTAACAAAAAATCTACAATGTTGGTCAAAAAGTCGAAAATTTAGACAAAACATGGAAAATTCGGACCCAAACATAATAAATGCAGAGTAAACGAAAAACCAAAAATGGGAGCCAAAAAACCAAAAAATTTTAACAATAAAATCGAAAAGAAAAAATTAGGTCAAAAGATTTAAAAAAATTATAAATATTTATAATGTTGGCCAGAAAGTCGAAAATTTAGAGAGTATATCGAAAACTCGGGCCTGAAGATAATAATTGCAGACTAAAAAATCGAAAATATCAACAAACAAAACTCGAAAATACCGAAAAAAATCAAAATAAGTCTCGCATATAAATCAATCATTCAGGTTATAGATATTTTAACCAAAATTGACTCAAAATTTTGGAACTAGAATTAAAAAATGGGCCCGAAAAATCAAAAATGCGGACAAAAAAATCAAAAATTTTAACAATTAAATCGAAAATTTATGTCACAATAAAGAATATTTAGGTCAACAGATCAAAACTTTAAAACAAAAATAATCGAAAATACAGGTAAAAAATCTAAAAATTTGGGCCAAAAAGTCGAAAATTTAAAAAATTAAATCGCAAAAGGTCTAAATAAGGGATATTTAGGCTAAAAGTTAAAATATTTTGACCAAAAATATCGAATATACAGGTCAAAAATTTAAAAACCAAAAATTCGTCAGGAGAAATAAAAAATGCGGACCAAATAGTCGAACATTTTAACAATGAAATCGAAAATTTAGGTAAAAATAAAGAATATTTAGACCAAATGATCAAAAATTTAGCCAGAAAACAAATCGGGAATACAGGCTTAATAATAAAAAATGCAGAATATTCTAAGAAAAGGGTTTAAATTAGTCTCAAAAATCACTCTATTGTTCAAAATCATTTTCCATTTTTTTTTTAATCGGAAAATATTTTTCTTTAATTTTCGCTTTAATTAGCTTTAAAAGTTGAGACAAGGCACTTTTCTACTAAATGAAATCAGTGGCGGCTCGTGGAACATGTTGATGGTAGAGCCACTTATACAATATCCGTCCTCTTTTTTTGAAGAAACAAAGAACCATTTATTTATTTAGGATTGCTTTAATTATAAGTTAAAAACTCTCAATTACATTATATTTTCTCTTTTATTTTAAGCTACTTAGTTTTTATATATTTTTCCCTGTAATAAGATGTAAGATCTGTTGGGAAATAAACATATTATTATTATTATTATTATTATTTATCTTGCTAGAAAAATCGAATATTTTGGCCAAAAAATCAAAAATTTGGAACAAAACAGCCGAAGATCTAAATTATTGGCCAAAAAATCAAAAACCTGGTTTAAAAATAAAAATGCGGACCAAAAAATTGAAAATACAAGCAAAAGAAAAATAATTTGTCATTTTTAGCCCCAAAATAACTCTTTTTAGCTTAAAATAAGTTCCAAAGAGAAATTTGAAAATAATAGCAAAAATAAAAATCGATAGCCCTTTCAGAGCCAACGGAAAGCGGATTTCAAGTTTTTAACATAATGTATTTAGATGTTATTTCTGTGAATAAAGATGTTTGTATATTTAAAAATAAAAAATAAATTCGCAAGAAAATCTAAAATATGAGACAAAAAATAAAAAATGAAGACCAAAAATCTAAAATTCGTACCCAAAAATCAAAGCTGTAGACTAAAAAATCAAAAATTTTAACAAACGAATCGAAAATTTAAGTCGAAATAAAGAAAATTTCGGCCAAAAGACCAAAAATTGAAACAAAATATAGGCCAAAAAAGTAAAAACCTGAAAAGGTGAAAATTTAGACTAAACAACAAAAATTCGGGCGTAAAGATAAAAAATATGCAGACAAAAAATCCAAAATTTCTACAAACCAATCGATTTTTTTCGTCAAAATAAAGAATATTTAGACCAAAAAATAAAAAAAAACTACAATATAGCCTAAAACGGTGAAAATTTAAACAAAACATCGAAAACGAGCGTAAAGATAAAAATTGCAGACAAAAAAAATCGAACATTTCTACAAACCAATCGAATATTTTGGTCAAAATAAAGAAAAATAAAAAAAAGTTGGAAATGCAGAAATCTCAAATATGGGCCAAAGGAATCAAGAATCCTGATCTAAAAATAAAAAAGCAGACCAAAAAATCGAAAGGTAGAAGCAAAATAATTTGCCACCAAAAATAAGTTTCTGACCAGAAATTCGAAAATATTAGTAAAAAATTAAAAAATCACGAAATAAAATCAATCAATCAATCAATCAAATAATGTAAAATATATTATATTATTTGTTTGGAATATGGAATACCGGTAATTTTTAACAATAAAAATTGATAAGCGAAAAATTCTTAGGGGGGGTAATTACCCGATTACCCCCCCCCCCCCCCCTTTGAAACCGCCACTGTATCCATGTCACAAATACAGAATTTGAAGAGGATTCAACAGTTATATTGCGCACAAGGCACACTTTATTTAAACCTATTGCAGTATTATTTAAATCACTTTCCGAGAATGAGCTACCTAACTGGGCCGCCATATTGGTAACAATATGTTATCATTGTATCGTGTGAGCCACAAAATTTTGTTTCAGAGTTGGCTGTGAGATAAATGAGGTATGTCGTATGTTATTACGTCATGAGATTTAAAAAAATGAATTAATCTCAGACATGACTGCTATGTTTCTCTCTCTCAGGCATGGCCAACTCTGAAACAAAATTCTGTGGCTCACACCTTATATCATGTATAACATTGTAATTGTAAAAAAAAGTTTATTTTCAAATATATAAATATACAGAGTGACTTGCTTAAAAAAAACTGTTGAAAATAAAAGTACAGAATAGAATAAACAAAACTACGAGGGTCGATCAATAAGTACCCATGTTAGGAATGTAGAGGCAAGTTTTCCACAATTTTTTTTTCTATTTTTCAAAGTAATCTCTTTTTAATACAACACACTTTTCCCAACGTTTCTGCCGTTTATTTAACCCCTCCAAAAAATACGATTTATCAAACTTTTCAAAATACGCTTCTGTATCGACGATAACCTCCTCGTTTGAGCTGAATTTTTTTCCCCCGAGCCACGTTTTCATGTTGGGGAACAGAAAGAAGTCGCAGGGAGCCAAGTCGGGTGAGTACGGTGGGTACGGCAGCAATTCGTAATGTAGTTCATGCAATTTGGCCGCGACAATTCTGGATGAATGTGCTGGTGTGTTATCGTGGTGAAACAGCACTTTTTTCTTAGCCAAATGGGGCAGTGTCTCCTTTAATTTTGCATCAAACCGGTCCAATAATTCACTGTAGTACTGCCCCGTGATCGTCCTTCCTTTCTGCAAAAAGTCCATGAGGATTATTCCCTTGGAATCCCAAAAAATCGTGGCCATGACCTTTCCGGCCGATAGGACCGTCTTTACCTTCTTCAGAGCAGATTCACCCCGAAAAACCCATTGTTTTGACTGTCGCTTGGTCTATGGCGTAAAATAATGGATCCAGGTTTCATCAACGGTGACGACTCGACGCAAAAACTCCTGCGAATTTCGATTAAAGGGGTCCAAACACTGCTTCGACATTGACAGCCGTATCCGCTTGTTGTCCACCGTAAGTAATCGCGGCACCCATCGGGCCGACACCTTTCTCATGCCTAACTTATCATGTAAAATATTAATTGCCGTACGACACGCTTACGGCCTCTGCTACTTCGCGCACTTTCGTTCGGCGATCAGCGAGAATCATGTCGTGGACCTTTTCAACGATTTCCTTGGTAACCACGTCTGCTGGGCGGCGTGGGCGTTCCTCGTCAAAAACAGATGTACGACCACGTTTAAATTCGTTGAACCAATATCTTACGGTTATCATAGATGGTGAAGGGTTCCCATAGACAGCATCCAACTTCGCTTTTATTTCTTCGCATGTTTTTCCATCCAAAAATAAAAAAAAGCGAATTACGGACCGATATTGTTCTTTTTCCATTTTATTGAGAAACACGAAACACGTGTGATACAACTGGCTGCCAAATAAAAACTAACCTATGAATCAATCTGAAGTTTAGTATTGTGTTGTGTGACAGATGGCAGTACACGGCGGTAATGTCAACTTCCCTCTGCAACACCACCTGTCTTCAAACACGGGTACTTATTGATCGACCTTCGTACATAATATAACATTTATTTTAAAGTAATAAAAAACAGACGTTTAGCTAGAAATTACGTGTTCCGACACCTTTGCCCAACCTATATATAAAAGTATCATTTTAATTGAAAGTGAAAATATAAATACCCATTATACTGTCAAATCGAAGAAAGTTACATGATGACCGGATCACCGTTTCTATTTATTGGTTTATTCAAGCTTAGAGTGGTAGAAAGTGCAGGATGGTGAGCATATTCAGGCATAAGTGGAGACATCCCTTTCGTTATTAACAGCAACTTCAAAGTTATTATATTAGGTACTATATCTAGGAAATCGTTATAAGATAGATATTGACTTTATTAAACTGATTTAACTTCAATTTACTCATAAACTAAAATAAAGCAATGCATTTCGTGTTATTGGGTTGCAATCGATACATTATCATTTCATTATATGATGGAATATTAAAGTCACCAACTATAATTATTATTATTATTAGTATTTGTTTATAGTCTTAGTAAGACTTAATTTTGCTTGCAGAGTTACGAACAGGTTGAATATTCATATATTCAGGCTACATTTCGTTGTATTAAATTTGTTTGGAAATTTGTTTACGATCACAATAGTTTCCCGTCAATTTGTACTCACCCTGTATAGTATCGTATGTTCATTAAAAAAAAAACCTCAAGTGTGCTATGATTTTTTACGTTAACAAATTTAAGTTGGCACATGTTAGGAATTGACATACAAAACGTCAGATCGTTCTAAAAGTCACAATTATTCCTAGTCATAATGGTTTACAGCAACCAGCAAAAAACGTTACTAGTTGAAGTTAATCTTCGCTATCGATTGCAAATCTTGTATACGAAACACTTAATGAACATCAATTGACCTCAAAGTGTGTAGCATTTATTGGCGATAATGCAAATGTAAATTTTGGGGGTGTTAACCGAAATCCAGGTCAAAAGGTTTTTACGCGCCTTAAAGAAAGTTTGGAGAAAGAAAACCTCATAGGAATTGGCTGTCCAGCACATATTATGCATAACAGCAGTCATAATGGTGTCGATTTAATGAAACTTGATGTCGAGTCCATAATAATAAACATATTTAATTATTTTTCTGTGTACACGGTGAGAACAGAAACACTTAAAAAGTTTTGCGATTACGTTGAACTCAATTACCAGCCTTTGCTAAGGTACAGCAAAACAAGGTGGCTTAGCTTGTTTCCGTGCGTAGAAAGAATTTTGAAGCTCTATCCAGCATTAAAAGAATATTTCTTAAGCCAAAGAACAATACCATACATAATAAAGACATTTTTTGAAAGCCCAACTTCAGAAGCAATATTTGGTTCACGCATTCTCTTATGTCTATTTACCAAGAAAATCGAAGAACATAATTCCCTTCTGAAAATTTCAAAGATCATTCAATATATATTGCGTATGTTATGAAATCGAAGAAATGACAAGTTTTTGCCACTACGGGTAAGGCAGCTGCTTCGTGACAACTGTGGTGAAAATGAAGAGTCCATTTGCAACGAATTTTTTAATGTTTACACGGCTTGTGAAGATTACTTGATGGGATGGATTATACCATTTGAAGATTTCAAATGTTCTGAGTGGATGACGTTGTTTAAAGAGAACGAAACCCTTATATATGAGGATTTAGTTCCATGCATTAGCTCTTGAGCATCAGAGGTGTCGAAATTGACGATGTTAAATTACATGATCAATTCTGTAATTTGATTTCATTTCTGAAATCGAAATCAGATGGTGATTCTGTTAACAAATATTACGATTTGAAGCAGTGGACAATCTACTTCAAAAGTGCCAAACATAATGAATGTTTTTCTGAACTGCTTAAGATCTGCGAGTTCTATTTCTCTATAAGCGCACATAACACGAATGTTGAAAGAGTTTTCTCGTTGATCAACACTCAGCAGAATAAAGAGAGACACAGACTAAGCGCGGAGTCAGTTAAATCTTTAACTATGACTCAATATAACTTTAAAAATACGACATGTGAAGATTTTCATAATTATTTGTTGAAAAACCAAGAACTTCTTGCAACAATTGGCAGCTCCACTAAATATGATGATTAAAATAAAGTAAATTATATAAAATATTGTTTCATTGTGAATGTCCTCGTTTTTTAATGAAAATCCTCCTTTTTAGACCTATCAGCCCTCCTTTATCAAATTATTATCTGACAACCCTACTCGCATTTTTTAAATAACTCAATATGGTATTGTTAGTTAACGTTGCATCCAGTCTATATACGTGCAAATATTTATATCTAGTTGCGCCTTTTAATATATTATCCCCGGTAGCCGTGCCGTATAATGGAGGAGTTCTTCGTTTCTTCTTTCGGTTCTTCACTAGATTCCACGATTCCTCCGACTGCAAATTGGGTCCTTTTTGTGTTTTCTGTGCTGGGTCGGTTTGGATCACTTGTCCGTTTGGACCGGGCGGGCGCCTGTGGTGCTTCGTGCTTGCTCTGCTGGATGGTGAGTTTTTCCATCGCGCTCGTTGGTGCGGCGCGGGCTTTTTTGTCTTTTTTCCATGGTGTTCGATTTTACATTTAAATGTGTGATTTCTTTTATTTGTTCAGAACTTGTGATCTGCTTGTGAACTATTGGGCGAAAGATGTTGCTGTGGATATTGGTTGTTGCGGCCGAGTTATTTGCTTCATCATTTAGTAGCTTCACTAGATCTTTAAGAATGTTATTTTTATTTAATAAAACACTAACACAGTGTATGGTTTCAAATTATCTTTATTGTTCTACAACAATTGTTTCACCACACAGTGGCTTCATCAGGTAGATGAAAAATAATGGTTATACATTTTACAATGACCGCTTATATACTAAAAAATTGGGAACAAACGTTGAGCGTGGGGTGTTGTATTAATGCGTTGAAATCAGAATTAAAATTAAATTTTTTTAAAATTTGCGTTATAATAAATGAATTATTGTAGAGATGACTAAAAACATGATAAAAACGGAAACTAAACTACAATTGCACGCTACATACATACATATACATATACATATTATTCACTTATGTGATGTTAAGTAAAGGCGAATTCTTGACGTCGATTTGGTCATTTAACAGAACACCGCGTTTATTGAATCTGTTGATTTCCATTGACTCTAGTAGATTTAGTTTTAGGCTTTTATTTTGTTTATGGAGGATTTTAAAATTATCATTAAATGAATGGCAGTGTTCTGTTAGATGATCGGCATAGGTGGAGTAGATTTTCCTTGAATAAAACAATTTTTGTGCTCTTTTATCCTTTGCTCAAAACTTCGTCCAGTTTGTCCAACGTAAACTTTTGGTCAGTCTCCACAGGTGAGTAAGTATACACCTGATTCCTTATTTCTGTCTGACCCAAAATCAAAAATTGAAAAGACTTCTACCAAACCAAGACCAACCCACTTCATCTACAAACAGGAAACCAACTACACAACAATTCTACGAAAGATTCATCAACTTAACATCCACGTCGTTCACCGAAAATGAAACAAAATTATTATCAAAAGGCTTTAAATACAACATAAAACCAGTCATCACCAAACCAGATATCCGGAAGTTAGCTGTCGACACAGAAATCGCCCTCATTAGGACTAAAAACAACACTTCAGAAAATAAATACCAATTAAAATCAAGCATCACCAGTAACATCAAGACCAGCAAACCAAACCAAGAGATCAACGTTGCGAAGAACATCCAGAAGAAATCTATTGAAAACAATATCATATTTACCAAAGCGGATAAAGGTAACACAGTTGTAGCCATTCCTGTTCAAGACTATAATCACAAAGTTAACAACTTCCTTGAATCAAACAATTTTAAAACACTAAAGAATGACCCCATAACCAAATTTCAGAAACAATTAAAAACAACATTGTCCGAAAATAATGCTCTATTCAACGAGACGCAAAAACGCAACCTAGTAGTAATGAACCCTAGACCACCAAAATTATACGGACAGATCAAGCTTCACAAAAATCCCCATTCTATCAGAACCGTAGTATCGTATCTTGCTGCACCATGCACAAAACTATCAAAATCATTAATTAAAACGATCTTAGAATTCACTAATTTCACCTCTAAATATGCCGTCAAAAATTCCACAGACTTAATAAACAAAATTTCCAATATTAAAATCCCCCTTAATTGCACACTTATCTCTTTCGACGTAACAAATAAGTTCCCAAGCATACCACCAGGGGAGGTAATCGGTATAATAAAGGAGAAACATATCTCTAAAGGTACCAATCCTGTTATTATATCCGAAATCCTTCTATTCCTGGATGTATGCTTAACACAAAATTATTTCCAATTTAACGACAGGTTTTTCCAACAAACAGAGGGTTTAGCAATGGGTAATCCGTTAAGCCCGCCCCTAGCCGAAATTTACATGTCACATTTAAAGTCCATTATAGAAAAACATAACTTATTTTAAAAATTGTTTATACTGGCACAGATATGTAGATGACATTTTAGTCTGCTTCAAAGGCACTAATAGACAATTACAAACATTTTTAAAATTTATCAATAATATACATAGCAACATTAAATTCACCTTGGAAGTAGAGACAGATAAGTCAATTAATTTCCTGGACTTAACGATTACCCGTGTGAACAACAAACATACATTCAACATCTTCCACAAACCAACCCACACCGGTACCACGATCCACATGGATTCCTTTCACCCGAAGTCCCATAAATTCGCTGCATATAATTGATCCACCGTTTAATCCACACGCCCATTTCAACAAGTGACTTCAACACCGAATTCATACGTATTTGCACCATCGCAGAAAATAATGGTTTCCAAGTCTCATCTATCAAAAATCTCCTGCATAAAAAACAACAACAACAAATCACCTCCCTCATCTTTCCCCAACCCCACAATAACCCCCGTACCCCATATGCATCCATGGTATATTTGGGAAACCTATCGGAAAATGTTGGGAAAACTCTAAATAAATTAAACATCACCACATCATTCAAAACCAATAACCCCCTCTCAAAGTTCATCAATAATGCAAAAGATAAAACAGACAGAAATAAGGAATCAGGTGTATACTTACTCACCTGTGGAGACTGCCCAAAAGTTTACGTTGGACAAACTGGACGAAGTTTTGAGCAAAGGATAAAAGAGCACAAAAATTGTTTTATTGAAGGAAAATCTAACTCCACCTATGCCGATCATCTAACAGAACACTGCCATTCATTTAATGATAATTTTAAAATCCTCCATTAACAAAATAAAAGCCTAAAACTAAATCTACTAGAGTCAATGGAAATCAACAGATTCAATAAACGCGGTGTTCTGTTAAATGACCAAATCGACGTCAATAATTCGCCTTTACTTAACATCACATAAGTTAATAATATGTATATGTATATGTATGTATGTAGCGTGCATTTGTAGTTTAGTTTCCGTTTTTATCATGTTTTTAGTCATCTCTACAATAATTCATTTATTATAACGCAAATTTAAAAAAAAATTAATTTTAATTCTGATTTCAACGCATTAATACAACACCCCCCCCCCCCCCACCCTCAACGTTTGTTCCCAATTTTTTAGTATATAAGCGGTAATTGTAAAATGTATAACCATTATTTTTCATCTACCTGATGAAGCCACTGTGTGGTGAAACAATTGTTGTAGAACAATAAAGATAATTTGAAACCATACACTGTGTTAGTGTTTTATTAAATAATACCATGGAGTTTCAACAAATAACAGCCTCATCCATCCAATGTTATTTTTGTCTTCCTGCTCACCTACTAGTCACCGCAGTAATTCTACTTCTTTCTTGAGGCCGTTGTTTTCACGATTGGATATAATCTTAATATCACAAGTATTATCAATCACTTATTCAGCTGCGATGAAACGAATTACCACAGTTTACGCATAATTATTACACTGCGTTTAACATCTTCAGGCGTATTTGTATCGCTCGCCATGCCATGTGATTAGTGGTACAGGATTATGTATACGAGACACATCAATATATTCATACGAGACATTCTTATTAAATCCCTCCAAGAAACCACCCTCCCCCCCCCCGGTAGTTATGTTAGTACAGCACGGCAAACATAACTTGCCGCTGCGCAGTGGCAAAATTGTGGGCGGAACCTTCGAAGGGCGCTCTCGTGAAGAGTTCGCGCACCTGGTACATTCAATTATGTGGAGGAGAGCGCCCGATAGAGTTGTAAATGAATAGCGCCCGCGAAGAATATGTGCTTGCTTATTACAGAGACTGTACTCGGCCGGCTGTAAAGAGAGAGAGAGAGAGAGAGAGAGAGAGAGAGAGAGCTTTCGCTTGCTATCTGCGCGTCTGGCCAACTTATATTTGTCGTCCTGTAGCTTGCGCATTCCTATCCTGTCGCAAACAATATATTGAGAAATAAAGAGCTCAGTCGTATAGACGGAATCCCGAAACCAACTTTCAGTTGAAAAAAATAATATTGAAAGAGGAATTGCATGTATTGTTACAGAATTCATGAGAACACCACGGGTGTTTTGATAATAAAAGTTTACTAATTGGTAACTGGACATATTTAGTTTGCCGAATTGACAATCGTTGAAATGCCACGTACATATTTTATTTCAAAACGGGAATAATAAGTCGTGATAAATAAGAGGTCACAAATCTGAGAATAATAAGAAATGTCACGTATACATTTTATTTTGAAGTAGACGTTCCACGCAGAAATTCCTTTTTCATTTCTCTCTACAGTTCAGTGTGGAGTGGAGTATCATTGGAGACACTAATATGTTTAAATTTATTCATCATGTACTGCAAATGTTATCCATAGATGATAATTTTAAATCGGGAGTATTAAGTCACGATAAGTAATTTTAAGAGGGAGGCCACAAATCTGGAAGTAAGTCGTTCAGATCTAGGGGAGATTTTAATAATATCGAATCCTGCAAATCCCATAAGACGTACAATGAAAAAGTAAAATAGAATTGCTCTGTCTTGACCTGGCTTACGGCACACCCTCAGAAAATGAGATTTCGAGCTAACGTTACATAAAATTATTTGGGTCCATTTTTTCCGGCAGATCCAATAAAAGCAAGTATTAACTTCTTACGCTGTTCCACTTATTACTGCCCATCCCGATATTGCTAACATAAAGTACTACAGTTATTATTGAACCCAATCCGTGTTTCATTTTGAAGTTAATTCATCTAATAGTAAAGTTTAATTAAATAAGTTATACTGGATTTATTAGAGGTGAATAATATTTCCGTTTGTTGCCGGGAAATGCGAAATATGTATTACTCGTGTCACGCTTTGAGGACTAATGGTTCCTTATATTTTCCTTTTAACTTGGAAATACATCGTTATTCCAAGTGGCTTCTCTAATTTTGTTTAGGGGAGTTTCGCAGTTGTAAAATTCCGAGTGTTATACATTCTGCGGGCATACACTCAAATAAAAAAAAAGTTCGTGCTGGAGTTTTAGTGAAGATTCCGGAGGTGGAGAAAAAAAATACTGGGTTAAGTTTAAACCTACAAATCGTTGTTCATGACCGACCGTAGGAAAACAGGATTCACCGACATCGATGGTCAAAGTTCAGACTGTTGAAACAAAGAGACTCGAGCGTAAGAGTATGCAGTTTAACTCAAGTTTAATACTTAATTAAGAACACGCCTGTTAGCACTTACCTTAAAGTTTTACGGGTGAAAGGTAACTCTAAAAGTCAATTAAACTGATTTAAACTTCGAAACGTATGATGATGCTAAGGTATGGCTCAATATCAAATTGGATTTACCTTGCGATAAATAAAGGCCATTTTCCGCTCGGGCACGAATTAGGAAGATTTCGTCTCGGGGAATCCGACGGATTAAGGGAAATCAATAAATCATCTATCTATAAAATAATGAGTTAAGAATTACTTTACTTTAATTTCTTTCTTAAGTTGTATAAAAGTATTATTTTCCGACGTTTGCATACAAGCGAGCTATAAAGTTGTATAGCTAATAAATACAAATTAAGAATAAAACCAAACAAAATAGATGTAATATCAACAAAATAAATATATCCAATATTTGCCATTATTGATTTTAGGCATAAAATCTTCAGATATATGAATGGCACCAATCAGAGATTAATTAATCTAACAGTATGAACGTTACCTAATAAAATATATACAGTGCGAGTCTCTAACTTGGAATAAATTCAGTAAATCAAACAAAGTTTATTTTTCGGAAATATACTCGGACACGTCGATTAGTATTTTAAATTGCGCTCTTTTTGTTGTAATAAAATTTTATACAGCGTGTCCCAAATTTGAGATATGACGTCATCGACTATTTTTTTTAATAGCAACCCTAATTTTTTTATCACTATTTTGAAAGGGTATATCAAGTTACACATGTGTGCCAAATTTCAAATTTTTATTTCCTGTCATTTAGAAGATATTTAACAAACATTATCAAATTTGTAGAATGAAGAAATCAAGTCACCTTAATCGATTTTTTATGCATTTTAAAAGTGGAATGCCAAAACGTGCTGGTTTGTCATTTTTTTTCAAACTGACGTTTATAATTTTGACGTTTAGTTATAAAAACAAGTAAGAAGTGTAGCATCCCATTCCACGCATATTCGAGTGAGGAGAGTATTAGTCATTCCATTGTTGTGTTGACTGTTGTTCACCGTTGGTCGAAAAATTATACTAACATGCCGTACTTAACTGAAACCCACAAAATCGAAATTTTAATGATGATTGGCTATGTAGATAAGACAAGAACACAAAATGAAGTTATTTATTTATTTAGAGAGAAGTATCCTGACTTACCAGCCATATCTCAAAGTACCGTAAGCAAGATTGAAAGTCAGTTTCGGGAAAATGGGCATTTAAGAAAAACGAATAATCATCGTCAGAATGCGCTGAGTGAAGAGGTCAAAATTGATGTACTTCTCTCTGTTCAGGAAAATCATCATGTCTCCTCTAGGCAGATGGCTAGGGAACTCAAAATTAGCCAGTCTTCAGTGTCAAGAATCCTTAGAGAGCAAACATTTCATCCTTATAAAATAGATAGAAGACTTCAGTTTTGCGAAAAAATGATGGATCTACTAGATAGAAATGTTCTAAAAATATAAAATATATTGTTTTCCGATGAATCAACGTTTATGTTAAATGGTGAGGTAAATCGTCAAAATTGCCGTTATTGGGCAGACAAGAACCCACACTGGATGAGGGAAGGCCACACTCAATATCCAGAAAAAGTTAATGTTTGGGCAAGGATTGTTGGTGATCGAATTTTAGGACCAATTTTCTTTCCAAATAATCTCAATGGAGCGGGATATTTACAATTCTTGGAGGAAGAGCTAATTCCGAGTTTGGCTATTTTGTTTCCTTGCCCTGTAGAAGCTGACGTCCGGAATAGAAACATCTGGTTTCAACAGGACGGTGCGCCTCCTCATTTTGCAAGGCGTGCCCATGAGTACCTGGATAATGTATTTTCACGAAGATGGATTGGCAGAAGAGGACCAGTTGAATGGCCACCCAGGTCTCCGGATTTAACACCTATGGACTTTTTCTTATGGGGGTACTTGAAAAGCAAAGTTTTTAAGACCAAACCGCCAAATCTTGAGGAGTTGAAAGAACGAATAAGACAGGAGTGTAGACTAATTTCCCCCGAAGTAATTAGAAATGTTCAAAACGAGTTTCAGTTCCGTTTAGGGTATTGTCAGTTAGAAAATGGACAACATTTTGAGCATTTATTGAAGAAAGACTATTAAGTTGAATTCATTTTTAAAATTTGATACTGTTTGTTAAACATCTTCTAAATGACAGGAAATAAAAATTTAAAATTTGGCACACATGTGTAACTTGATATACTCTTTAAAAATAGTGATAAAAAAATTAGGGTTGCTATTAAAAAAAATAGTCGATGACGTCATATCTCAAATTTGGGACACGCTGTATAAAATTTTATTACAACAAAAAGAGCGCAATTTAAAATACTAATCGACGTGTCCGAGCATATTTCCGAAAAATAAACTTTGTTTGATTTACTGAATTTATTCCAAGTTAGAGACTCGCACTGTATATTTTATAAGCTCATTTTCTTGCAGTTTTATAATCGTAGGAAAACATTTGTACCACGGGTGAAATAATTGTATTATGCGTTCGGTGGAGTTTTTCCGTGGTTCGCTTTCGGCTGTTCGCAAAACTTTCCGCCTGCCTAACAAAAAATTTTTCGCCATTGATTAAAATAACTATTTTATTTATTATTATCACTATTATGTTACTTTCACCGATATGACAGCGCAGAACCCTTCATTGTAAATTCAAACCATCACATATGCGATTGAAAGTTTTTGGGATTTCAGGATATTTATGTAAATATTAGAACAATGTTTAAAGTGTATAGGATAAAACAAATAATACCGTATTTCTAGTATCTAACCAATAATGTAAACGTGGCCAAAACCAATGCTAAAAATATATGAGAGATTAAAAAACGAATTGCAAAACAATATACTGAAATTAAGCTTTAATTACATATTCGTTAAATTTAAATTGCGAACGTGAATTTATTATCAGATTAGTCAAATTCAAGATGGCGGACCAAAAAATTTTTTATATGTCAATTTGGAATGTGTCAGCTTCACTCACTTGGCGTCGTCGTTGACGCAAAAATTATAGCACGTCGGACCGACCTGAAGCTGCAGAACCTGCATTATTTGCATAATGTCGTGATGTTCATCATTGTAATTGCAAGCAGCAATACCGGCCGCGATGTCTACCACTGACTTCCCAGGATGAACAACTTTTGGAGCTATCTGCCAGAGCGTCGCGTTGAAGCTTTCGTTCCCTTATATCCAAATTTTGGTCAAAATTGGTGGATGGAAATTTCTTTTGGTCGGCCATATTTGATCCACCATCTTGAACTTTGCAAATTTGTGTTTTTCTGTTTTCAGATTCGTGTTCACTGATGCCAGAAACATATAATACGTGATAGTCATCGTGCAAACTGAACAAATGAGAAAGGTATTTCAAGTTAAACTTTCCCAAAACTTTAAACGCGTTTATCTCAAAACAGTATTTTTCAAAACTGCGGGGGAAAATTCTTGGCAAGTTTACATCCGATTTCGATGCGGTTTTGCCCACTGTATTAAGAATTGAATTTTCTAACGAAATACGGGCCGGATTTTCTATTTTTTCAAAATTTGATTTTTGGTGCACGTTTTTGTGACGAATTTTTGGGGCAGATAATGAGTTTTTTGTTCGGAAGACCACCATTATCGTAAAAATCAACTTTTTCAAAAAAGCTCCCGTGTTTAGTTGCGAAACATTATGAAAAATAATATTCCGAACCGATTTTTATTGCAGGATGACTTGAGGGACCAGGAATCTCCCCGCAGTGGGGCGATCTCGCGCAAGAGGCCGTCTACGCCACCTGGTGCAGTGGCCTCAAGGTGGCCGCGATCAGCGCAAAAAGAAAATAGTTTGGAAGTTGGTTTATCACTAAATAAAACCATCAAACATGATTTGCCCTCCTGACTTGTTTTCATGCCGAAAATAAGATATGGAAATGACCAATTTTTCAGCGCTTAAAGTGGTGTTCCCCCTTAATAAAATCGTTCGATTTAATATTATTTCGAATATTCTTCATAGTCTAGTCAAAAAATAAATTTTTCAAAATGCAGTATTTCAAAAACACATCTTACAAAGTAAATTCTTCGAAATTAAGTTTTTCAGAAGCACATTTTTAAAAGTATATTTTTCGAACACCAATTCGTCACTTGGTCAATTGTTGGAAAATAAGTTATTCGAATTTTAATTATACAGGGTGTTACAGCGCTCTGGGAACGGCCAATCACATGCTCATTTATCAAAATATCGAAAACTGTTTTTAACAAAAGTTATGAGGGTTAAATTTCCACACAATACTTGCATGTTAGAGCGATCATGAATTTCAAAAATTAAAAAAAATATATTTCAACTAGTGATACATGTTTTTATTAGTAACAATACACTTCTTACATTCTTTAGCTTTAATAATTTTGTTATTTAGTTCAAATCCGTTGATTATTAAAAAAGTTATGAATTCTTGAAGCAATCATTGCATGTTAGAGCGATCATGAATTTCAAAAATTAAAAAAAAAAATATTTCAACTGGCGATACATGTTTTTATTACTAACAATATACTTCTTACATTCTTTAGCTTTAATAATTTTGTTATTTAGTTCAAATCCGTTGATTATTAAAAAAGTTATGAATTTTTGAAGCAATAATTACACGTTAAAGCGATCATGAATTTCAAAAATTCTAAAAAAAAAATTTCAACTGCCGATACATGTTTTTATTAGTAACAATACACTTCTTACATTCTTTAGCTTTAATAATTTTGTTATTTAGTTCAAATCCGTTGATTATTAAAAAAGTTATGAATTCTTGAAGCAATCATTGCATGTTAGAGCGATCATGAATTTCAAAAATTAAAAAAAAAAATATTTCAACTGGCGATACATGTTTTTATTACTAACAATATACTTCTTACATTCTTTAGCTTTAATAATTTTGTTATTTAGTTCAAATCCGTTGATTATTAAAAAAGTTATGAATTTTTGAAGCAATAATTGCACTTTAAAGCGATTATGAATTTCAAAAATTCTAAAAAAATATTTCAACTCGCGATACATGTTTTTATTAGTAACAATACACTTCTTACATTCTTTAACTTTAATGATTTTGTTATTTAGTTCAAATCCGTTGATTATTAAAAAAGTTATGAATTTTTGAAGCAATAATTGCACGTTAAAGCGATCATGAATTTTAAAAATTCTAAAAAAAATATTTCAACTGCCGATACATGTTTTTATTAGTAACAATACACTTCTTACATTCTTTAGCTTTAATGATTTTGTTATTTAGTTCAAATCCGTTGATTATTAAAAAAGTTATGAATTTTTGAAGCAATAATTGCACGTTAAAGCGATCATGAATTTTAAAAATTCTAAAAAAAATATTTCAACTGCCGATACATGTTTTTATTAGTAACAATACACTTGTTACATTCTTTAGCTTTAATAATTTTGTTATTTAGTTCAAATCCGTTAATTATTAAAAAAGTTATGAATTTTTGAAGCAATAATTGCACGTTAAAGCGATTATGAATTTCAAAAATTCTAAAAAATATTTCAACTGCCGATACATGTTTTTATTAGTGACAATACACTTTTTACATTCTTTAACTTTAATTATTTTGTTATTTAGTTCAAATCCGTTGATTATTAAAAAAGTTATGAATTTTTGAAGCAATAATTGCACTTTAAAGCGATTATGAATTTCAAAAATTCTAAAAAAATATTTCAACTCGCGATACATGTTTTTATTAGTAACAATACACTTCTTACATTCTTTAACTTTAATGATTTTGTTATTTAGTTCAAATCCGTTGATTATTAAAAAAGTTATGAATTTTTGAAGCAATAATTGCACGTTAAAGCGATCATGAATTTTAAAAATTCTAAAAAAAATATTTCAACTGCCGATACATGTTTTTATTAGTAACGATACACTTGTTACATTCTTTAGCTTTAATAATTTTGTTATTTAGTTCAAATCCGTTAATTATTAAAAAAGTTATGAATTTTTGAAGCAATAATTGCACTTTAAAGCGATTATGAATTTCAAAAATTCTAAAAAAATATTTCAACTCGCGATACATGTTTTTATTAGTGACAATACACTTTTTACATTCTTTAACTTTAATTATTTTGTTATTTAGTTCAAATCCGTTGATTATTAAAAAAGTTATGAATTTTTGAAGCAATAATTGCACTTTAAAGCGATTATGAATTTCAAAAATTCTAAAAAAATATTTCAACTCGCGATACATGTTTTTATTAGTAACGATACACTTTTTACATTCTTTAACTTTAATTATTTTGTTATTTAGTTCAAATCCGTTGATTATTAAAAAAGTTATGAATTTTTGAAGCAATAATTGCACTTTAAAGCGATTATGAATTTCAAAAATTCTAAAAAAATATTTCAACTCGCGATACATGTTTTTATTAGTAACGATACACTTTTTACATTCTTTAACTTTAATTATTTTGTTATTTAGTTCAAATCCGTTGATTATTAAAAAAGTTATGAATTTTTGAAGCAATAATTGCACTTTAAAGTGATTATGAATTTCAAAAATTCTAAAAAAATATTTCAACTCGCGATACATGTTTTTATTAGTAACAATACACTTCTTACATTCTTTAGCTTTAATGATTTTGTTATTTAGTTCAAATCCGTTGATTATTAAAAAAGTTATGAATTTTTGAAGCAATAATTGCACGTTAAAGCGATCATGAATTTTAAAAATTCTAAAAAAAATATTTCAACTGCCGATACATGTTTTTATTAGTAACGATACACTTGTTACATTCTTTAGCTTTAATAATTTTGTTATTTAGTTCAAATCCGTTAATTATTAAAAAAGTTATGAATTTTTGAAGCAATAATTGCACGTTAAAGCGATTATGAATTTCAAAAATTCTAAAAAAAAAATTTCAACTGCCGATACATGTTTTTATTAGTAACAATACACTTCTTACATTCTTTAGCTTTAATAATTTTGTTATTTAGTTCAAATCCGTTGATTATTAAAAAAGTTATGAATTCTTGAAGCAATCATTGCATGTTAGAGCGATCATGAATTTCAAAAATTAAAAAAAAAAATATTTCAACTGGCGATACATGTTTTTATTACTAACAATATACTTCTTACATTCTTTAGCTTTAATAATTTTGTTATTTAGTTCAAATCCGTTGATTATTAAAAAAGTTATGAATTTTTGAAGCAATAATTGCACTTTAAAGCGATTATGAATTTCAAAAATTCTAAAAAAATATTTCAACTCGCGATACATGTTTTTATTAGTAACAATACACTTCTTACATTCTTTAACTTTAATGATTTTGTTATTTAGTTCAAATCCGTTGATTATTAAAAAAGTTATGAATTTTTGAAGCAATAATTGCACGTTAAAGCGATCATGAATTTTAAAAATTCTAAAAAAAATATTTCAACTGCCGATACATGTTTTTATTAGTAACAATACACTTCTTACATTCTTTAGCTTTAATGATTTTGTTATTTAGTTCAAATCCGTTGATTATTAAAAAAGTTATGAATTTTTGAAGCAATAATTGCACGTTAAAGCGATCATGAATTTTAAAAATTCTAAAAAAAATATTTCAACTGCCGATACATGTTTTTATTAGTAACAATACACTTGTTACATTCTTTAGCTTTAATAATTTTGTTATTTAGTTCAAATCCGTTAATTATTAAAAAAGTTATGAATTTTTGAAGCAATAATTGCACGTTAAAGCGATTATGAATTTCAAAAATTCTAAAAAATATTTCAACTGCCGATACATGTTTTTATTAGTGACAATACACTTTTTACATTCTTTAACTTTAATTATTTTGTTATTTAGTTCAAATCCGTTGATTATTAAAAAAGTTATGAATTTTTGAAGCAATAATTGCACTTTAAAGCGATTATGAATTTCAAAAATTCTAAAAAAATATTTCAACTCGCGATACATGTTTTTATTAGTAACAATACACTTCTTACATTCTTTAACTTTAATGATTTTGTTATTTAGTTCAAATCCGTTGATTATTAAAAAAGTTATGAATTTTTGAAGCAATAATTGCACGTTAAAGCGATCATGAATATTAAAAATTCTAAAAAAAATATTTCAACTGCCGATACATGTTTTTATTAGTAACGATACACTTGTTACATTCTTTAGCTTTAATAATTTTGTTATTTAGTTCAAATCCGTTAATTATTAAAAAAGTTATGAATTTTTGAAGCAATAATTGCACTTTAAAGCGATTATGAATTTCAAAAATTCTAAAAAAATATTTCAACTCGCGATACATGTTTTTATTAGTGACAATACACTTTTTACATTCTTTAACTTTAATTATTTTGTTATTTAGTTCAAATCCGTTGATTATTAAAAAAGTTATGAATTTTTGAAGCAATAATTGCACTTTAAAGCGATTATGAATTTCAAAAATTCTAAAAAAATATTTCAACTCGCGATACATGTTTTTATTAGTAACGATACACTTTTTACATTCTTTAACTTTAATTATTTTGTTATTTAGTTCAAATCCGTTGATTATTAAAAAAGTTATGAATTTTTGAAGCAATAATTGCACTTTAAAGCGATTATGAATTTCAAAAATTCTAAAAAAATATTTCAACTCGCGATACATGTTTTTATTAGTAACGATACACTTTTTACATTCTTTAACTTTAATTATTTTGTTATTTAGTTCAAATCCGTTGATTATTAAAAAAGTTATGAATTTTTGAAGCAATAATTGCACTTTAAAGCGATTATGAATTTCAAAAATTCTAAAAAAATATTTCAACTCGCGATACATGTTTTTATTAGTAACAATACACTTCTTACATTCTTTAGCTTTAATGATTTTGTTATTTAGTTCAAATCCGTTGATTATTAAAAAAGTTATGAATTTTTGAAGCAATAATTGCACGTTAAAGCGATCATGAATTTTAAAAATTCTAAAAAAAATATTTCAACTGCCGATACATGTTTTTATTAGTAACGATACACTTGTTACATTCTTTAGCTTTAATAATTTTGTTATTTAGTTCAAATCCGTTAATTATTAAAAAAGTTATGAATTTTTGAAGCAATAATTGCACGTTAAAGCGATTATGAATTTCAAAAATTCTAAAAAATATTTCAACTGCCGATACATGTTTTTATTAGTGACAATACACTTTTTACATTCTTTAACTTTAATTATTTTGTTATTTAGTTCAAATCCGTTGATTATTAAAAAAGTTATGAATTTTTGAAGCAATAATTGCATGTAAGAGCGACCATGAATTTCAAAAATTAAAAAAAAAATATTTCAACTGGCGATACATGTTTTTATTAGTAACAGTACACTTCTTACATTCTTTAGCTTTAATAATTTTGTTATTTAGTTCGTTCAAATCCGTTGATTATTAAAAAAGTTATGGATTTTTGAAGCAATTATTGCACGTTAAAGCGATCATGAATTTCAAAAATTCTAAAAAAAAAATTTCAACTGCCGATACATGTTTTTATTAGTAACAATACACTTCTTACATTCTTTAGCTTTAATAATTTTGTTATTTAGTTCAAATCCGTTGATTATTAAAAAAGTTATGAATTTTTGAAGCAATAATTGCACGTTAAAGCGATTATGAATTTCAAAAATTCTAAAAAAATATTTCAACTCGCGATACATGTTTTTATTAGTAACAATACACTTCTTAGATTCTTTAACTTTAATGATTTTGTTATTTAGTTCAAATCCGTTGATTATTAAAAAAGTTATGAATTTTTGAAGCAATAATTGCACGTTAATGCGATCATGAATTTCAAAAATTCGAAAAAAAATATTTCAACTGGCGATAGATGTTTTTATTATTAACAACACACTTCTTACATTCTTAAGCTTTAATAATTTTGTTATTTAGTTCAAATCCGTTGATTATTAAAAAAATTATGAATTTTTGAAGCAATAATTGCACGTTAAAGCGATCGTGAATTTCAAAAATTAGAGCCTAAACCGTTTTCGGCCAATATCGTCACCACTTTATTTGCTTAATTTCAATGGGCCACACACGGACGACGGCGCAGCGCAGTGGAGCCGTCGTTCGTCACCAGTAATAAGCCACGTATTGACGACGACGCAGCGCACCTTTTTTAATTTTTAAGGGTTACGCACGGATGACGGCGCAGCGAAGCGGAGCCGTCGTTCGTCACCAGTTGATTTGCTTAATTTTAATGGGCCACACACGGACGTCGTCAGTCACCAGTTATCTGCCTTAATATACCGGGTGTGGCACTTAAGACGCCTCGGACCATAGCTCCTTTACGATAAAAGCTATCGAAAAAAATCTAAGAACAAAGTGGTGCATAGTTACCGTCGCTATGTTTTAAAAATATTTCTAATCATCAGTGGCGTGCCGTACTCCAGTGGCGTACCAAACTTATGTTTTTTTAAATGGAATGCCCTATTTTTTATTGCAGATTTGGAAAGTGCTCGACGAGTACTTATTTTTTTATCTAACATGTTATACCCTTCACTTTAGCGGTTTCGCTGTTATAACCCCTTCTTTCAAAATTGCGCCCCATTTTTGAGATTTTTTTGTAGAGAAACTAATTGACGCCGGCGCCTAAATTTTGAATTGAGGTACAGGTTAAGACCTCGTATACCTTCACATTATTTTTTTTCGGGTAATTTATGGAAAAAAAATAATTTTTGATTGATCTTCGTATGTTGTCATTTTTTCCGAAAATTTCAAATGGCACCCCCCTAAAAAAATTACGGCGTTGTACAGCCAAAACTCTAAATTTTTCATTGGTGTAAAAAAAATTACACATTGCATAACAAAATTTCGGAGAAAAAAGGAATTTCATCGCCAATGTCGGGAAACGTTTTCCGTTCCCAAGTGTGCCATGAGAAAACAAAAGATTGGTAATTGTCAAAGTACCAAAACAAATACACAAATACGGTCAACATAATAGTATGTACCTATTTATTCAACATGATATGAAAAATGCAGATAAAGAAAATTTAACAACTTAAACTAGATGTTCGAAATGACGACCTTCCTGCTGGAGGCATAACCGCAACTTCTGGTGATATACCGCAGTTCATTATTTTCGGTAATAACTGCCTTCTTTCTAACTCTCCTTGGCCGTTTCATACTTCCCGTAGTAGTAAATCTCTCCAATACTTTTTGAAACGCACGTTCATTTGGATGTGCCCTGTGCGGATATCTCGCAGCGTACACTCGTGATGCCAAGAAACAATTCTTGTTACATTCTCCAAGAATAAATATCATGTCAACCATTTCCTCTTGAGTTCGGAACATTTTTAGAACGTTTATCAAAAATGACTTATGGCTGCTACTGACGTCTAATAATTTACTTTGACAATTACCAATCTTTTGTTTTCTCATGGCACACTTGGGAACGGAAAACGTTTCCCGACATTTGCGATGAAATTCCTTTTTTCTCCGAAATTTTGTTATGCAATGTGTAATTTTTTTTACACCAATGAAAAATTTAGAGTTTTGGCTGTACAACACCGTAATTTTTTTAGGGGGGTGCCATTTGAAATTTTCGGAAAAAATGACAACATGCGAAGATCAATCAAAAATTATTTTTTTTCCATAAATTACCCGAAAAAAAATTATGTGAAGGTAAACGAGGTCTTAACCTGTACCTCAATTCAAAATTTAGGCGCCGGCGTCAATTAGTTTCTCTACAAAAAAATCTCAAAAATGGGGCGCAATTTTGAAATAAGGGGTTATAACAGCGAAACCGCTAAAGTGAAAGGTATAACATGTTAGATAAAAAAATAAGTACTCATCGAGCACTTTCCAAATCTGCAATAAAAAATAGGGCATTCCATTTAAAAAAACATAAGTTTGGTACGCCACTGGAGTACGGCACGCCACTGATGATTAGAAATATTTTTAAAACATAGCGACGGTAACTATGCACCACTTTGTTCTTAGATTTTTTTCGATAGCTTTTATCGTAAAGGAGCTATGGTCCGAGGCGTCTTAAGTGCCACACCCGGTATATAAATATATATGGACCATGCACGGACGACAGCGCAGCGCAGCGGAGCCGTCGTTCGTCACCAGTTACCTTGCTTGATTTTAAAGGACTACGCACGGACGACGGCGCAGCGCAGTAGTTACTTTGCTCAATTCATGATTATGGTATCGATTTTATTACGTCGTTGGCAGAAAATAAAACGAAGAATGTTGTGTATCATAGATCATTACAATAATAAACACTATGTTTTTGAATATTTTCTTTTTATGAATTATACCAATTCGAATTCAATATTCATAGTTAAGACAGGACAACGTCTGTCGGGTCAGCTAGTATTTATATAATTTTTATTGTCCTGTAATTGGTTTCTGTTGGGCAAATAAACTATTATTATTATTATTATTATTATTATTATTATTATGTTACGAGTCTTAGAAATTAGAATTAAAACAAAAATTTGTGCTCCTGAGAAAACAAATGGCATTGGTCTGTATCAATAAATATCTAAACACTTTTCACCTGTAGTTCTAGTATTCTTACACGTTGATTTTAAAATATAAAACATTCAGCATGTACAAATTCGACAGTATATTTGAAATTCAATTTGTTCACGGGGTGGCACCATTTAAAAGTAATCGAGTTTGCAGACGTATTTATTCCGTGTCTCGAGCATTGGCGTGGGAAATAAAAAGGGGAATAGATAAAAGTGATTACGGAAGTGAAATGTGGAAGCACACAATTAAAGCTAAAACACGGAGCGGGCATTTTGCCAGTCCGACATCGCCTAAACTCGTTGGCCCTTCAAAAATAATTAAGGTGTACTTTCCGAATACTGGCGGAATCAACGGCTTGTTAGTTACACGTGTTTCAGCGCCGGCTTAAATCACATTATCCGATACATTATTTTACGGGTTATCAATTTCCAACCACAGCTGTATTTATTGAGCGAGACAATATTTAAATTTTCCCCAGGGTCTGTAAATAATTTTCCACGCATTGAACTTTCGAATCATTTTGTTAAATCAGCGAATATAAATAGGTCAGAGTAGCGAACAGGCAACTAACTCCTAGACATATAGTAGTGTAAAACACAATCGCTCTAGGGAGCGTAATGGTCAAATCCCTTACACCTGTTGATAAGGCGATGAAGAAAATAACAACTAATAGAAAGAGAGGCAGACCCAAAAAACCGGATACAAACCATCCCAGCAAAAAACGGCAGTCTTCGCCGGCGCGCGAGGTCGAAGATATCAGCAGCGATTCCGATATGGAGTCCGTACATTCCCAAACATCTACACCAACAGCAATAACAGTAAGCAAAGTACAATTACCCTCTACATCACAGAACATCTCGTTAATATCCAATATATCACCACAAAACACATCCACTTCACACAACCCATCATATCAGCCTGCGGCGAAAACAAATAATTCACATAACGCGTATTCAACAAATATTAATAACGACTACAAAAACATTTTCTACATAAGAACACAGAACGAAATTAGTAGAATTAAATTAGCCACCATCTGGAACGAACATAAATTCAATGACAATGTTATCTTAATAAAAATCAGGACCGGGTTTTTATTAAAAACAAACATTGAAAAAAAAATTTGCGAACATTTGAAACAGCTCATCATGGAAAAGATCGTTTTAAATTTTAACGAAGCAAAACCCAACAAAATTCCGCAAAAATCTCCCCCGTCGGAAATGTATATATGCGTAATCAAAGGGGTTGAATTAGAAATTGCAGACGAAGTAATTAGTGATCACCTCATCAAGAATGGGATCTCACACCGCTTTTGCAAGCACACGGGGTCCCACGCCCATTATTTAAAACTATTGCAAGATAAATTCAAATTTATGATTAAAGCATACAACGTCGTCGAAAACATCCCTCCAGCGCCGCTACCAATCCCATGCGGAAAATGCACCAAGTACGACCACACCACTGAAAATTGCACCGAGAACGCCATTTGTGGAAAATGTGATGGACCGCACAAGACATCATCATGTACAACGACCCTGATTGAAAAATGTATATCCTGCAAAACAGAAGGTCACGGAGCATGGTCTACCAAGTGCCCCAACCGTCCCAGGAAGCCAATAGAAGGAATTCCCAACGTTAGAGTGCATTCCTCGAACAAGAAATCGGTCGATATTGAACAGTCATTAACCTCATCTTCACGCATTAATCAACCCATTACACTACATGATTTCATCATTGATACATACGTCACCAAGATTAATTCACCCAAAAATAATGATAGAGTGGCATTATTAAAAAAATTAAAACTTAAATTCATCGTGTCATATCAAATAGACACATGTGTCTCCATTTCAGGTAATCGTATTTTCATTGTAATGTTTGACCTCATTCACCCAGAGAAAATCCCAGCAGTCCTTCCTTCAACCGGTGTCCGCATATCATACTCAAGCATCAGCAATGGATAGTGTACGTTTTTTATATTGCAACATAAATGGGCTGTCAAGTAGGTCATATATAGTAAATCACTATTTAACAACTAGTGAATCGCAAGTAGCCCTTCTGGTAGAAACTAAATCCCTTTCCCCACAACTCCTACCAAATTGGCACTCTTTGTATAAACCCGCAACAGTACGTGAACGCAATCTACGAGGTGGATCTATCATAGCAACACATCCAAATTTTCCTATTGGAAAAGCAAACCCTCCAAAAATTAACAATCCCTTAAACGAATCCCTCCATTTCACCCTGAAATTCCCAACATTAACTCTACATGTTTTTGTGGTCTATATCCATCCACATGCACGAATTGACGAGTCAATTTTCACTAAGGCGTCTCTATATGATCATTGCATAATTATAGGTGATTTTAATATCACAAAACCCAAATCCAAACACTTAAATGCCTTCCTATCCCAATCCAATTTTGTCAAAATTCATACCCTCCCTACGTTTATAATGTCCAACTCTCAAAGCACAACCCCAGATCTTCTTTTATGTACATGCAACCTCAAACCCTATATCCACTCTCTTACTTTAATCCCTGATCTTGGCTCAGACCATCTAGCCATTCAATTTGACGTACATATCCCTGTTAATAAAATAACATTAAAAAATGGTGATGTGGCCATCATGTTACTTTCTCCGATCTTGATCGCATAACAGTTATTTATATTTATACTACCATGGTTTGTTTTCATTTTAGATCAGATGATACTGACGTTGAAAACGTCAAAGTTATGAAAGATAAAAATAACAAATTATACTTCCAATTCAAATAATCTTAAATTAGTTTATTAGAAAACCAAATAAAACCCTAATGAATTCTTGAAAAAAAGTCCTAAAAACAAATCTTGCTAAATCCCGAAAAAAGCCCTGAAAAAGATTTCTGAAAACGCCCTGAAAGAGTTCTGGTTATAAAATTCCAAAGAGAATACCAGAAAAAGTCTTGAATAAAACAGTCCTGAAAAAATATGTTAAAACTCCTCATAAAGAGTCCGAAAAAAGTGCTCTGATAAAGAAATGTCTTGAAAAACAGGTTCTTGAAAAAGACCTAGAAAATGTCCCGAAAACAGAGTCGTCACAAAAAAAAAAATCGGAAAAAAGGTCTTAGCAAAAGACTTGATAAAAAAGACTGTAGAAAAGTACTGAAAATAGGCTTCTAAAAAATTCGAAAAAAAGACCTGTAAAATAGTCCAGAAAAAAGTCCTAAAAAAAGTCATGCAAAGAATACTAAAAAAGACCCGAAGAAATTCGAAAAAAAACAGAAAAAAAAAACAGAAGTCAAGAAAAGAACTGATAAAAAGCATTTAAAAAGTCTTGATAAAATAATCCTGATAAAAGATCCTAAAAAACGTCTTGAAAAATAATCCTGTTAAAAAGTTCCTAGAAAAAGTTCTGATAACACGGCCAGAAGAAAAGTACTGAAAAAGCATACAAAAAGTCAGAATAAGAACCTTAACAAGGCCCGAATAAGGCCTGTGAAGTCCCGAAAAAAGTTTTAAAAAAAGAGTCCTGAAAGAAATTTCTGAAAAAGTTCTGCAAAGAGTGCAGAAGGTCCCGAGAAAATTCCAGAAAATAGTCCTCACAAAAGCCTTAGATGATATCGGATAAAAAGTGTTAAAAAAGTCTTGAATAAATAACCCTGATAAAAAAGGCCCCAAAAAAGGTCCCGAACATATAGTTTTTAAATAATCTTTAAAAAAGGGCCCTGAAAAAAATTCGAAAAAGAAAGGATCCGAAACAAAAGTCCTGAATAAAACGTCGTGCAAAAGGCCTCAAAAAAGAAAAAAGTTCTGAAAAAAGTAGTAACAAAAGTTTTGAAAACATTGTCCTGCAAAAAAATCCCAAAAATAGTCTTGCAAAAAGACCTGAAAAAGGCATTAAAAAAGTTACAGATTAAAAATCCTGAAAAAAAATTCCCAAAAAAAGCACCAAACAAAAACTTTTTAAAATAAAGTCTTGAAAAAAGAGTCCTGGAAAAAAATTCTGCAAAAGAAAAGTCCTGAAACAAAAGTCGTTAAAAAAAAGTCCTAAAAAAAGTCTTGAAGAAAGTTCTAAAAAAACTCGTCTTGCAAAAAACCCAAAAAGAGTCTTGCAAAAAGACTTACAAAACATCTGAAAAGGCATTAAAAAAATCCTGAAGAGGAGTCTCAAAAATAAAAAGTTTTTTAAAATAAAGTCTTGAAAAAAGAGTGCTCGAAAAAGAAATTCTGAAAAGAAAAGTCCTGCAAATTAGGTTCTAGAGAAAGGTTGTTAAAAAAGACATGAAAGAAGAAATGAAAAAATCCTGAAAATAAAGTCTTACAAAAAAGTGATGAACAAAGTCCTGAAATTTTAACTTTAAATATACATCGAACGTGTTGTAGTATTGGATGATTCTGACGTTTGAAACGTCAAAATTATGAAAAATGGAAATTAAAAATGATACTCTTTACCGACGATTTACTCAAAAAGTAATAAGATTTCCAAAAGAACGTATTCTTTATAGGTTATTAATTTTAGCATTACCTACCAATATTATTATTATAAATTTGATTAACTATTATCGTTTCCTAATTATAAACCAAAAATGACAAAAAAATCGATAATTTTATTTTTTCAAAAAAAAATTTGCAACAAAAGATTCATTTCTTTGTCTCCTTTTGTTATCTTCAAGATTTGTTTAGACATTTTTGCAATATTTTTCATTTTTAAAAAATTATCGGAGAAAAAAGAAAACGGCTAAGGTTAACTCATACTTGAGGTTTATGAAATTTTACCAAAAGCTTTTCAGTTCTTCAGATTACCAAATAAGGCTTATGTTCACAATTCCATGTTAATTCATGTCGTAGTTTTTGAGATACGGCGCGCACAGACTGACAGACATTCATCTCAATAGGAATGCATATCGAAAAAATGGTGATGTGGCCATCATGTTACTTTCTCCGACTTTACATTTACGTTTTCATGGGTTTATTTTCAATTGAAATCATATTTTAAATGTACATCGAGCGTTGCGTAAACTCGGATGAAACTGACGTTTAAAACGTCAAAATCATGAAAGATGGAAAAATTATACTTCAAATTCAAAACTGGGTTTACTCGAAAACTAACGAGATTTTGAAAAAAACTTATTCTTTATAAGTTGTTCATTTTGGCATTCTCTACAATTATTATTAATCTAAATTCGCTGTAACTATTATCGTTTCATAATTATAAACCAAAAATAAAAAATAAATAATAATTTTTTTTCTCGAATAGCCATGATTTTATGAAAAATATTTTCAAGCAAAAGCCATTCATTTCTTTGTTGTCTTCGATGTTTGTTTAAATGTTTTTGTGATATTTTTTTATATTTAAGAAACTATTGGCAAAAAACAAAAAACAGTTAAGGTAAACTCCCACTTCCGGTGTACAAAATTTTACCAAAAGCTTTTCAGTTCTTCATATTATCAAATAAGACGTATGTTCAAAGTTTCATATCAATTGCTCTATTGGTTTTTGAGATACAGCGCACACAGACAGACACACACACACACACACACAGACACATACACACAGACACACACACACAGACACAATTTTTATTTTCCAGAAATTGTTGAAATGGCATCTAGGGACCCCAAAACGGATACTTCCGTAAAAAAAATTTAGAAAAAAATTTCACGATCACAATATTCACAATATTTTCTCGTACTTCGTAAAGGAGAAAGTAAAAAGGTATGTGTGGGTCTCCTTATTCGTTTTGAGTAGATTATATTGAATAGGAAACTAGCACGATATTTTCTCATTCAAAACACAGTTAAATTACTATAATCATATAGTTACGTTCCGGGAACATACAACTTATTATATGTTATGTAACAAGGTAATTGTAATTCTAATTTATATTTACGTAATTTTAGGGCACTCACGTGAAACTGTGAACACTGAAGTGCTGCACGCACTCACGCCCATGATACATCCGTTGACAGTCGAGGTTTATATTGCCCACAAATTCTGCATACATCGGGGAAAAAGCTTATTGTGGCCACATGGTAATATATTTAACATTATCTGTGAAAGCAAAAACAGAACCGCTACTCGCGCTATATGAATTGAAATATGGCCGCATTTAAACGCTACGTTTTTTTTTATAACTCAATGTAGATAGCGCTTTGTTTACGACTTTACGTTTATTAATATAATTCAATTTGTCTCTCCCATTACCGTCGCCGTAAACACTATAAATTGTTTGCAAATTATAAAATGCGTATAATGTATTTTTTTATTATGCCACAAAAAAATATCATATCATACCACACATCATTTATTCATTATCAAACATAACAAAAAAAATACATTGGAAAATATAGAATTAGTTTTGTTGGGAACCTGATGGGATGTAATGTTTAAATGTAGACGTTTTCAAAGTTGATACTAAATGTTTAATGTGGGTTTAAATTACAAAATTCATAATAAGAGATAATTGTTTTTCAATTTAAATTAAATAATTTTTATCCTCAATTAGTAATTATTGCAAACCCGTTTCGGGGATATTATCACTCACTAGTGCCTTTTATTTGAAGATGAGGAAATGGTTTACTATCAGAAGCTACCAACTCGCCAATAGAAAAATGAAAAACATTTTTTTTTATTCAACAATTGTAACTTCATAAAAATAGGGTTGTTTTGATGGTAAATTATAGAAGGTATACAAGAAATTGCACCATCGATAATATAGCACATTAATTGTAATGAAATGAGCTATTACGATACTGTTTCGGGTTCTGCAACAATATAAAAAAAAAATTGTGTTCGACTGTACGAAAATATTAACTTTTACCGTTTGGTTTAGCCCAAAATGTCATTCATTTCGTACTAGTTCATAATGAAAAAGTATGACGGACTCATATCAATGTCAGAAATAACAGCTTTTTCCGCATCTTATTAAATAATATAAACGTTGCTAAATCGTTTTTGATTGAGAAAGTTGTCCATTATTCGGCCGAATCATTTTCTCCACAGGTGATGTCCAATCAAATGATAGCGGTTTCATTGCCCAACAGTTTAGTTGTTACTATGGTTATGATTCGTTTTTTGTTTACGAATTACCGCAGTTTCCAAATAGAAAAAATATTCGTTATAATTTAATACAAACAGAAAAATCTTTAGGTAATTATTTAATATGATGCGAAAAAGTATAGTATTAAAGTCGTGAATAAGTTGGCCATTGCCACTCGGGTGAATTGCAACACTTGCCTACGGCTTGTGTTGCAAACTTCACTCTCGTGGCAATGGCCAACTTTCTCACCTGTTTAATAATATACTATTAATTTTAAACAGAATTAATAAATGCCATTCAAATTACTAATGAAAACAAGATATCATTTGAAGGGTACACGAATAGAACAAGGAATATCACAAAAACAATATTTTGAGATAACGATACTTTTAATGTTTATTCGAATATTGCAACAAATATACTTTATTAAAGTAGTGCTATGTTACTTTTTCTTCGGTTTCTTTTTTGTTTTTGTTTATGTGTTATTTTTTCATAGTGGAGATCTGTGTAAAATAAAGCTGCATCCGGATTTTCACAAAAACCTTATCATAAGATTTACGTATTTATCTGCTTTTATAGGAAGAAAATCTGAAAATAAAAAAATAAGGCTTAATTAATAATAGTGATATGCCAAAATTGTTTTTAAATGTCTTTTAAAAATGTGTAAATTACTAATAATAAAGATATTTTCATATTTTATGGACGTGTTAAATTATAGTTAATATAAGTTATAGAAATGCATAACATTATAACTCGCTGAAGGAAGTTAAAATGATTTTTTTGCCAATATTACAGTTTTTTTGACGCCGGTTCGTAAAGGTTTAGGTTATTGGACTCTGCAGCTAGTGACCATTGCAAGATATGCGGTAATACATCAGACGTGAGTTCTCTGTATTGCATTTAATTCCTCTTAGTGGAAGAATATAGAAAGGGCATTTTGCAACAAATTTGGTATTGAAGTGGCCACGTATGGGATATGTAATTTGTATGGACTCCAGCCGTTTAACAATATGCACAAAATAATGCAGGAATCTGAACATCGCAAAATTTCTATTTTTATATTATAATAATTGCTATTAGACGCAAATCAACATCAGTAGGCGGCCAAAATGTGATTTGAATGGGACACATTGAGCCGTCGTGCCACCGTCGCTCCGCTGCGCTGCGCCGTCGTTCGTTACCAATTTAATGGCTTAATTTTAATGGGCACCGCACGACGATGGCGCAGCGTAGCGGAGCCGTCACCCGTTACCTGCTCAATTTTAATGGGCCACGCACGTCGTTTGTCACCAGATACTTTTCTTACATTTTTACATTTTAGAATTTCACATAAAGAACGCAATTTCACATACATCAAACTTAAGCCTAGGAAAAACTAGTTGTTTGTTAAACGGTAATTCATTTTAATTATAATTTAGCTCATACAGAAAGATAAAGAAAAAATGATACAATAAACGTTGGTAATAAGGACAATAGTAAATACCTTTGTAAATTGTAATAGTATAAATTTTGTACATGTAGAAACGCCAAAGTGGCGGAATCTATTGCCTGAATGCTGTACTGAACCAAATCCGGGTGGCTTTAACACCGACAAGATATGGACATTGCCAGCGGCGGCAAATATAACAATATTAATGTAAACATTAAATATTGTCTGTAGGTGTTCTGATAGGGAAACAATATTTAATGTTCATACAAATTTTGTATTTAGGATTATGTTTAGGAAATGGTTTTGGTAATCAACTCGAAAACTACTGTTTCCGAGTGGATCACAACCTGTTAAAAAAATAAAATAATTTCGTATGAAGTACAGTGCCCCGATTTGATTTGAAACTATATCGTTCGTAAACAATGATATTTGAAAATAGAAATATAAAACAAACCTTCGCGTGCCTTTAAAGGAGAAATCAATGTTTCGTGAAACGTAAAACTCTGACATATATGAGGTCTTGTTCCACCGTTAACATGAAGTCATGGATTTTATCCGGGCATTCCGATCTCTATAAAAAAGGGCATGTGTAATTTGAATGCACATTTTAGATACGAAACAAACTGGAATGTTATCGATTTGAGCGGCGCAGTATTAATGGATACTTCGGCAAAACAGCAAAAAAACAATAGGAAGCTTAACCTGAAGTATATGACGACCATTTAACGATTTGCCTGCGCAAACAGCAGTGGATATAAAAAAGCGAATCCATTTGGCTGGGGACGTCCTCAGTTCTACACACACTGGTATATGCGAAAATTGATTCCGAGCTCCTCTTTGGAAGTGTCTTGTTTATGGATTCAATGGCTGATTTAAGCGCAAAGTCGTGCTTTCACTCCGGTTAAGTTGTTCTAGATTAATGGCGTACTCTAAGTGAATATATGTTTGCTTTATCGCCACGAAACTTTTATATATAAACGTATGATCCTGGAGGGTGGTGTTAGTGCCGCAACCTATATACGGGCCACATAATTTCATTTACGATACAATCTTGATGGGAATTTTCCGATCGGCAGATTTCTAAATGGAAACATCAATTTTAACGAAACACGAGCATGCGAAATATGCACTTCATTAATTTTTTATTGATTCATTATTGGCTCATAGTTGATACTCGGTTATTTATGATGCAGTTATAAAAGTTACCTGAAAACTAGCTAACAAATTGTAAGCATTTTAATTAACTTTAGAATGCATACATAACAACAGACCCTGCATCGATGCCAGAGAGTGTTAATGGCGATTACATTTGGATTAAAAGGATGCGCAGATCCTTGAGTTATATTACTTCTTTCTAGTTGTTCAGTTACTGAATACTTCGGCTTTCTAACGTTTGGTGTTAAGCGAATTAAATGGGTTTATTGTTGAGTTGTATATTTATCGCTCAATACCATGCTATACCCTTTCTGTCCGTTATTTTATCATTTCATGTTTTTTTTTCTCTTGGTTGTCCGTTATAGATTTTACCTGGCGCACATGTATCGTATATTCCATTTGGAGTGTATTATCGTGCATGCGGAAAACATGTCCGAACCACCTCAAATTTCCCTTCATTATTATTTAAGCTTGTCTGCCTGTTTTATTTCTATTTTTTCCCCTTTTGATTGCCTTTATCTGTGCTTTTCTGTCATGTTTGACTATACATTGAAGTTCTAATTACAATTTTAACTATTTATCAGCAGTGTCAACAGTTGATTTAGGATGCTTGCTGTAAATGTATCAACGGTCCGAGTAGAACAGTACAGTGCCGACGAGGATTCATAAAAACTAGTTCCCCACGCCGGATGTTGAATGATACAAAAGAAATTTGCAGGTTATTAGTTTAACACACAGACTTTATAAAACAACATAATATTAACACAGTCCTGAAGGTAATTTGATTAAGAGGGATTTTAATTGTGTGTTTAATTACAAAATGATAACAATACAACCTATGAAATACATTGCTGATACGATAAATGCAAGTGACAAAGTAAATTTAAAATAAAACGGATCCTTGGGAACAGAACAACATTATGCTTGTCAACCCGAGCATCTTGACGTTACGTTTTTATTCTGTTTACAAGCTTTAATGGAAGAGACATCAAAAGCCATTTAAAGGAAAAGATTTGTACAATATAAATACATAATAATGCAGTTCAAATGCTACAAAGAGTATCCATCTTATGGAGTATCCGTTCCCAACGTACAAAGGATTATTTAAAGAAATTTGGCATATGGCTGTAGGGCGATTGCAGTATTTACTTTTTCATAAAGGATTTAAAAAGAAACGTAACTGGGTATTATTTCTTACGTTTTGGGGGAATATATCGTGGTACATTAAGCACAATAAAGCTCTTCGATGCTCACTTTCCGCAAAATATACATTTTTTTCACAACGTACTACTGTATTTTTCCAACAGTAAAATTATAAGTGCACGTGAAATTAAGGGCATTGGATACCGATGAAGAAATAGAAATGTAAACAAACCAACCCCTTGCTCTTGCATCTAACCCGCGAAACCCCTAGAAGAGCACCATATGTGATATTAATGTAGCGAGACAAGGATGTGGTCGTCAAGAGTGGACCAACCACTTGAATGAAATTTTGGCGCTCAGCACTATTATACTTATTTGACTTGACTGACTATTAGAATCTTGTGTATGTTTGTAAAAGGGAGGGACCGTCTTATCTGAAGTGACGAGAGATTTGTGTAAATTCATTATCGAAAAATCTCAGCTCCAAACGCGCTTGTTCCGAGTATTTCCGTAGTGTTGGCTTCGATGATGAATTCACTATTCTTGTTATTTTTTGCAAAATTGACGTATAATTTTTTTAAGGAAGTTTTTTGTTATTTCCAATATTTTTCTAAATATGAAAAATATTACAAAAATATTTTAACAAAAGTTGAACACAAAGTAAAAATGAACAAATTAATAAATATTTTAATTAAATCCTTAATTTCCCAATAAAAAAAATTATAACATTTTGTTTTGGTACAATTATGAAATTGTACTAGTTGCATGAAATTTTAATAAACAATTTTAGAAAACGCCAAAATTAACGATTTATAAGTAATTAGTATTTTACGAAATCTCACCAGTTTTTGTATAAAATCGATAAATATAAAAAATATCTCGAAAAAACAATACTATAGATAAATCGGAGAAAGTAATGATGGTGGCCTCATATTTTTTTCAATACCTAAATACTATATTAAAAAACGAGTTCGATAAGTGCAAAAAAAAGGCCTTATGAACGAGTTTTTTGCAGTATTTTTCTATTTTGCCCCCTTTTATTCCATTTTTAAATTAAAAAATCGACCATAAATATTTAGAAAATTGTATGGTGGTTGGTAGCACTAATAATTGACATTTCAATTTGAAATTATTTTGCGATTTCCACACATCACATACCCTCAAAACTATCTCTCTGAAAATTTAGCACAGGTTGATGGCTCTGAATTTGAACGGTGCCAACCTTGAAAAAATAAATTATTAAAGCACTCGGCGAGCCATTAACGAACCCATATGAGTGCGTTATTGACGGTATACCTTACTCTTTTTTACTTAAAAAATAACTATATTTAGTTTTAAACTTGATTCTCATTGATCACTTGACAAAACATGATTTGATATTTAAAAAACGATTAAATGTAAGAAATATAACTTGATATGTACATTCCTTGAAAATGGCTTGCAGCCGAAAGTAGTCGGAATTAATAATTTAATAAGTGAAACATATCAAGTGATTTTTCTTAAATTTAATCGTTTTTTAAATAAAAAAAAGAACATATTCAATTTGTATTTCAGAAGAGAAGTTAGGGAAATTGATTTATCTAATACGTGATTTCTAGCTTTTCTAGAGTCTATTCATTCCAGTGACATGTGACTAAGGAAAAAGTATTTTAAAAGTTTTACCATTTTGTTACTTCATATCTCTGTATCTCTGGCATTCTATAATAAAAAAAAATACGCAAAAAAATTTCATTTCAAATTAGTTTTCTAAGAAAATTCCTTGATAAGTATGAATAATAAAATAACAAGATCACCCTTCCTGTTATATTAAGCTGTCCCTGATTTTGGTAGTAATGATTATTCCTATTTAATTTCATTGTATCATCATTTGTTCTGAAAACGAAACATTGCTGCTGCTTTACATCGTGTTTCGTATTGCCTATGTTTTGAAAAATTTACTCTATTCCCACATATAAATTTGAAAACAATTTAAGTATTCTGCATTATTGGCGTCTACATGTGATACCATCATGACCTACTTTTCAAAATGAACAATAATAGTAGATTGTTTATCAAGGTGTCTACGCTAAACCGTTTCTTAAAAGTTTACGGGATTTTTGCTCAAGACAAGATTAAATCAGTTCTCCTCATGTGAAATATTTTCAAATCTCTAGCACCAAATTTGTTATTTTAAATGTTTATATATAATTATAATTTTGGCTTCCTCGTTTAAATTGCAACATATTTTATGGGAACTTTTGTACACTTATCTCTTTTAGTTTTTTTAAATTTTAAACCTCGAAAATGCATCTTGAAATCTGCCTGAAACTTCTCGTAAGAATAAGATAGAAATTTGATGTATATCTCTGATTGTACCTAGAGGATGCCTCTATGAGCAATATAAATTAATTTTTAAGTTTTAATTTTTAATTTTTAATTTTTAATTTTTAATTTTTAATTTTTAATTTTTAATTTTTAATTTTTAATTTTGAATTTTTAATTTTTAATTTTTAATTTTGAATTTTGAATTTTGAATTTTGAATTTTGAATTTTTAATTTTTAATTTTTAATTTTTAATTTTTAATTTTTTATTTTGAATTTTGAATTTTTAATTTTGAATTTTGAATTTTGAATTAACCTTGTTAGCACATTTGTTAATTGTCGGGTTTTCAGTGAAAACATGACCCGCTAGAGTAGGCCCATTCTAATTGACTCAATCCGTCCGTCACCGCAATAATCTAAACATATTTTTTGCATTATTGCACGAGAAACAAAGTATTAATTTCATTTCTTAATTTTGTAGTACATTATAGGCTCATCTAAAATATTTTAATGAAATACGCAGAAATCGACGAAAAACCGTCGGATAGATAGCCGGTTGTCAGGACCAAAGAGAAGAAATTTTAATCATAAATACATTTTATTTAATAATTCCACAACTGTTTTTGTATGAGTCGTTGATCCCTCTTGTCACGAAAGAGGTATATGTTTAGTAACACCACTGTGTAATTTAGATAACGCGGCTAAGTTACAGCGAGAAACCGCCTTGGGAACGCCTCCTCTCATATACACAGTCTGTTAAACAAGAATGCCGCAGAGGGCGCACCACGACAGAGTATTAAAATGAATAACTTATTATTCAAATTTCGGATACAGTTTCGAAAATATGAAAAAATATTATTTAAATAATAAATTTTAAATAAATTACCCCAGGGTACGACGGATTTTTTTTCTAAATTACAGCAATATTAGTATTAAAATTGTTTATAAACATTATTATAAAAAAAATAAATCCGTGCTACTCTTTAGAATATATTTATAGAGGTGAATTCAAAATTTCACTTTGAAGTCTTTATCCGTTTGTGAATAATGTTTTAAATGAATTTAGAGGTACGCTCCAAGAGCCTTAAGCGAACAAATTTTAATGTTATCACGATCGTGATGCGCGGAAAGTTTGAAATACAATTGAATAAAAAATATACATTGATTGATGCTTGAGGCGTTTTTCAATACTCGAGTCACTAAAAAATAAAGTGTGATATTAACAAAGAAACTGTTTTATTTGAGGTTAAAAATTATACAGAATTTGTTCAAAAGCAACATGCTTAATTGAAGAATGTTAAAATGTCGTTTGGTTTCGAACGCACGCAGTGTGTTCAGCGTGGCCATTTCACGAATAATACAATACAATTAACTCCAAATCGATCGGGTTCTATAATTACGAGTAGTAAACACTTATCGGCAGTGATACCGTGAACATCATACAATAACAACGTGACCACGAAGCTGTGACAGCCGCGCGCGATTTACATGGCACGCAAGTATCCATTGATCAATGTACGAACTACCGTGAGATTAAAAAGTCGAAAATAGTTCGCAGTCCTTAAAACATAACCTAACTGACAGAAATTCAGTGGCGTCACTACGAATGAGAATTTTGGCATGGAAAACCCTAAAATTCAAATAAAACAGTTAGATTATGAATCCTAAATATATTATTAACCTTTCGATGGGCAAACAAGAAATATTACATGAATGGGCGCGTATGTGTAATTAAAAATATTTTATTTGCATATAGTTTTATAATCTATAAGGGATTTAACACTTGCATACAAAAAAATAAATTAACTAAATGATTTTTCTATAAGTTAATTAAAAAATAAACACGTTGAAAAATGCATTGTTTAGTAAAGTAAATTCATACTTATTTAGGAATATAATCCGTGCAAATTACTGAACAATGTTCAAGGCATAAATGCTTATTACAATTTACACACTATAGTTGGAAAGGGGGATACGTTTTGCGGTAGTATAGCAGGTAGTACATCTTTTCCTTGTTTTCTTCATCCCTCTCTTCCCCAGCTGTGCGTGAAATATTTTTGTTTTAGCTAATCGCCTCTTTTCTTTTTTTACCTAAGCTTTCGCCATTCAGTCACGACCGGATATTGACCTATTCCTACAGGGAGACAACAAGGATCAGGGTAGTCGAAGAGGGCCATCGTGACCTTTAGGGCTTCATGAAACAGGAGGAGGCCCTTGGAAAACATATAACAATAGAGATACAATTGCTAGTTAGCATATAGTCTAATACAAGAATTCCGCAAAAACTCGAACAACAATTCATAAACTGGCATATCATACAGCGCAACAATATAATTCATATTGATATGAAGTTATATATAACGCATCAGCTTTTTCACTTCCTGGAATTTCCGGGTGCCCATTACACCAAACAAAACTAACATATTATATATTTACTGTCGAAGGTTTTCGGTGAATTACTGTCTATTGCCCCAAGACTGGTTCCGGAATTCGAGGCAACAGATAGAGCAGGATCGTCGCAGGATAGGGAAGACCTGGACATATCACCTCCTAACTCGGAGGCTCTGGTCTCGGAATGGAGCACAGTCGTTGGTAGAGACACGAGGGGGAAACAGCCGCCTAAGGACATGCAGCTCAATGCGACGGACTTTACAAGGGTTCATGCCAGCCAACCACCGGTCATCCGCGCCCACCCTTCAGAAGGGGCGTCATACAGCGAAACGTTGAGATCTGGCAGGGAGGGCGTTACTCAGGCCGAGAGGTCGGGGCTAGTCTCGTTTGCGAAGCGCGGCATGGCGGGCAATCTGGTTCTGGAGCCTATGAATGGGGCTAGTAGCGTGGATATCCTCAAGGACATCGCTAACGTCTTGGGCGAAGGCAAGGCAAGGATTGTTGCCGGGACCACAGCGACTCTTGAAATCAAGGAGTTGGATGTTGATGTCACGAAAGAAGATATTCTGCAGGAAGTGGCCAAAGCCGAGAAGGTGGAGGTCATCTGGATAAAACAGTATGGTCCCGACCTCAGGATAGCGCTGGTCGAGATCTCGGCTGTTACTATTAACCGGCTCGTAGCGAAAGGTAGAATAACCATTGACTGGTCTCGGTGTATCGTGCAGCAGAGGCCTGTCAAACCACCTAGCATCGACGTTTAAGGGGGTCGACGGCGCGAACCAGTGCCGCAGGTGTGGCAGCGAGGGACACATGGGATAAATGCCGACCATTTCGTTAGGAGCAAGGAATGTCAAGCTCTCATAACGGCGACGCAAAGCGCTGAAGGATGCAGAGTGAGTTAGGTGTCATGACGCTCCAAAGGGCCAAATACCGGCGGCAAAAAGGGAAAGGGGAAGACATATAAAGACGAGGGGGTTGTAACGATGGGATTTTAGAATGTGGCTGGGTTAAAATCGAAATGCAAGGAAAGCCGGTGGCGGACGGAGTTTGAGAAGTGGTTTGCTGGAAAGGACATAGTGGGGTTAGTGAAGACATGGATAGTAAGGAAGGAGTGGGAGGAAATAGAAGGATGTCTACCGGTGGTGTTCGAGTGGACTATGAAAGAAGCTATAAAGGGGCCGGAGAAAGGAAGAACGGGATAGTAGTGGGCAGGAGGAATGATATGGATGGGGGCAGAGTGGAGGTCATGGCAGGCTTAAAAGGATTGCTATGGATGAAATATCAGAAAGGAAGGCAGGGGGTTCATGTGGGAGTGATGTACGTAAATAAAAATTGGAACGAAATAAAGAAGGAGATAGAAAATAGAACGAGAGGAGGAGGAAGGTGGGTGGTGGGAGGAGACATTAATGCTAGAATGGGGGAAGGGATTAACGATGAGAGATCGGTGATAGAAAGAAGGTCTAGGGACAAGTGTGTAAACGGGGAGGGCAAGAGAATGAAGGAGTGGGTGATAGAGGATTGGTGGGAAATACTAAACGGATGCACGGAGGGGGATTGGGAAGGGAAGAAAACGTACATTGGGCCTAGGGGATCGTCGGTGGCGATAAAGCGGATGACAAGCGGGGAAGTAAGAAGTATGGAGATGGAGAAAGTAAAGGGGTCCGATCATCTACTTCTAAAAGTAGAGGTATGGATGGAGAAGGGGAAAAAGACGGAGGGGAAACAGGAAATTGGGAAACTAGAGTGTGGAGTGAAGGCAATAGAAGAAATGAGGAAGAGGCTGAGGAGGATCTAGTGGGAAGACGTCAAATCAATGGAGGAGATGGAGGAAGTAACAGTGGGTTGCGGAAGAAAAGCAAAGTGACAGAAAGGAGCAGGGAGTATGTGGTTTGGTGAAGAATGTAGACAGGCAAAAAGTGAAGTGAGGATGGCAGTGGGAGAATGTATAAGAAATGGAGGGGAGGAGAGGAAGATCGTTACCCTGGCAAGAATGGTTGAGAGGGTGACGGAAGAGAAGGGAAGCATGTATGCGGTGTTTCTGAATTTAAAAGCGGCTTACGACTCAGTACCGAGGGAGAGGTTGTTTAAAATGTGTGAGGAGAAAAGGCGTGAGTGAGAGTATGATAGAGTGGATAAGAGGAGTGTATAATAAAACTTGGGTGTTGGCAAAAGTGGAAGTGGATATATCGGAGAGGTTCAGTACGTGGTGGGTGGGATTGAGACAGGGATGCTCGTTAAGTCCTATATTATTCAACTTATATCTAAGTGAACTGGAGGAGGGGATGAAAGGGCAGGCGGGAGGGGTAGTCATTAGGATGAATAAGGTGTGGATGCTGGCGTTTGCAGATGATATGGTGTTGATGTCGAAGGATTGGGAAGGGATGAAAGACATGTTGAGACGAGCGGAGAGGTATATGGATAAGAGGGGACTGTGCGTGAATGTGGGGAAGACGAAATGGATGAGATTCAGGAATAAGGGAAGAGAGGGGACTGTGAAAGAGTTAGAGCGGAAGGGAGAGGTGATTGAGGGGGTAAAAAGATTTAGGTATTTGGGGTTTAAAATGGGCAGAGGGATATGAGGAGCATTTAAGATGGGCGCAAGGAAAGTCCTTGGGGTATCGTATGGGGAAAATGGGGAGAATGGGGAAAATGGATGGGGAATAGTTTCAGAATGGCATGTAAAGTGTGGGATGCGTGTATGAAGTCAATTTGAATGTATGGAGTGGAAGTATGGGGGGCGAAGGGGTATATGGAGCGGGAGCAGTTGTGGTTCATGAAGCGTATGTGGGGAGTGGAAAGGTCAACGCCCGGATATATACTGCTTCAGGAGACAAACAGATTAATTTTAGAATTTATTTATTTATTTATTTATTTACGGAATAACCATTTTACAAAAATAAATTACAATTAATCAATTATGATGATAATTAAATTAACAGTAAAACACAAAATTATTATAAAAAAAAAATAACATACATATTACATAAAATACAAAAATAAAAATAAATACAAAAGAAATAAATAAGATCGCAAGGATATTATGAGACACACTGTGATAAGTCAATGTATTTTAAATGGCGCTTAAATCTATTGTACGATGTTCCGAATAAAATAAAATTAGGCGAAGAACAGACCAAGTTGCCTATTCTCATCATCCGACAGACCGCATTGTTACGGGCATAATTAGTGCGATGAAACGTTTCTCGGAAAAGTAAGTTTGATCTCGTTGTAGATGGTATGTTGAAATTTATACTAGCAAGTAGTTCACTGGAATTTATTAATCCGTTTACGATTTTGAACAGTACGCATAGATCAGAATTAAGGCAATGGAGAGAATGGCCAGGTACGAGGTGAGGTTATGAGAGCTAGGAGAAGAGAAATTGGTGAAGAAGGCGGTATAGAGGACGTGCGTGCATATGGGGGGGGGGGATGGAGGAAAGAACAAAAGAAAATGTATGAGAAAGTAGGACTGTCGGAAGTGAAAGTGAGCGAATGGTTGGAGAGAGCGGTGAATGTGGCAACGTGGGTGAGAGAGAGGGAGAAGGAAGTGGAAGTGCAGGAGAGACAGGGATGTATTGAGAAAAGTGAATACAATGACATGAATGGGAGTTGGTAGGTGCATGGAAGGAGGCCGAAGTACTTGGACGAGGACGGATGGAGCAGAGAAGAAAGGGTGATCCTGGCTAGGGCTAGGTGTGGATCAGGAGACCGAGGGAGGAAGAAAAGAATGGGTGAAGAGTATATGAGATGTGTAATGTGTGGACGGGGGAGGAATACATGGAGGCATCTGCTGAATAAATAGATGCCTCATTAGCTATTCTTTCCGAATAACTATAGTTTAAGCATGGGATAACAAAAGCCAGGCCCTTTCTTCCTTGAATTTTTGAGCCGTCACAATATAAGTGAGTGTAATTTATGAAGTAAGTACTTAATATCAGATCTAGGGTAGCAATATTGACCCGTTTGTTATTTCTACAAACGAGCATAATTAGGGATGTGTACAGGAGAGGTACTTGATAGTCATAGAGATATCTATATGGCTTGTTACATTTAAAATATTGTTTTATAGAACTCGAACCAAAAAAAGCTGTTGTTAAAGATGGCGAGTTCTTTTTGCTCCAAAATTGTTTAGTTAACACACTTGTATTTAGATCTCCTATCAGCTGTGTTTTATGCCGGTTCGGTGCCTGGTATTTTAATAATTCTTTGTTAGACAGATATGCTCGCCGTATGTGTAGTGGAGGTTCATGACATTCTGCAAGTATGTGTTTGTGTCGACATCATAGCTCCCGAAATAATTCGAAGAGCTTTAATTTGAACATGGTCAACTGTTATTAAGAGTGTGTTGCATGGTGACCCATTAAAGCAACATCCGCAATCAATTATCGACCTAATAAAACTTTAATCAAAAGTTATGCCCATGTATACATCGGAGCCACATCTGTATTTGCAGAGGCTGAGCAAAATATTTATTCGTTTACATTTTCTTATGGTATTTTGAAAAAAACGATTCTTGTATATTGGTAACCAGATCATTTATGGCATCTATAGTCCCCATTTTTTCCTGAATCCATATTGCTTCTGAGGTAGTTTATTTTCATGTTCCAGCCACCATTCTAGTCTGTTTTTTTATTAGACGTTCAAAAGTTTTTGTTATAATAGAAAAAAGAGCAATTGGACAAAGGGACGAAACTAGTTTTTTGTCCTTGTTAGGTTTTAATGTTGGGATTATTATAGCTGTTTTCAAATCTTCTAAGTAGTTCATATCGCACCACCAAGAATTATATATTGCTAGAAGGGTGGTTTTAGCATTTAATGGAAGATTTTTAACATATCATTTGTGATGCCGTCAATCCCTGGGGCTGTTACTGGATTTGATTGCATGTTCCAGTTCGGTGGTGGTGAATGGTTTACATAAGAAGTGGCTCGTGTTGTTACTAGTAATATTTATATTTTTAGTAGGAGCAGTTTTAGGTATTATGTGATCTAGGAATATTTTTTTGGTTTTATTTGGAATGGGGTCAAAAGTATTTTTATGTCTGCCATTAACTGTTGTTGTAAGATTAGGGTTTTTTCTGTAATCAGCTAAAGCTTTTTTCCTGTTATCTATCGATTCTTGGCAGAGGCCTGTATGATCCGATTGTATTATAGTTTAGAAAGTAACAACTAACTGCACTGAAAAATGAATTGGGTTATTTTTATTGACATGTATTCAATGTATTTTAATTTCTGAAGATCGGAAAGCCGTTCTAATGGCTCCAAGATCGACTAGCCTTTTTCTGAGATAAACTGGATAAACTCAACACCCGCTCGACGACAAAAAGGAGGAGTTTTAGCTGGTATGCCCTTCTGGTGAATCTTTTGACCACGACCTCTGGTTTATTGCTTAGTGTATAGGGTCCCTCGGGCTGTTGCCCGGCATATATTTCCAAATTCTAGATATAAAAAGGATTTGCTTCTACAAGTGCAAATATCTTGAACCGTACTTGATGGTATTTACTGACGAAACCGACATTTTCCTCTAAAGGCCTCCAATTTTTCTGGCGGAATTCTAATGGAATTAAGTTGGCTATCTGGCGGAAATATTATGTGATCAGTTGGCAACACTGTCTGAGACTCCTTGATTGATGTGAACAACAAAAAATTCGATGCTCTATAGTCAGGAGTAAATGAGTATGATTAATTTCAGAAGTACAGAAAAATTGTAATAAACATAAATTTCAATTTTAAGAAAAATACTCAGACTGGCGGCCTTGTATGCGTTATCTTTTATTTACGTCCTTACATAAAATAAATGGCGCAGCTTTATTTCAATAAATTACGCAGCAACATCACACGGAGTAAATATATAGTAATATAAAAAAAAGGAGTCTGGAAACGACCATTTGTTTTAAATGAATCTAATTTCGCTCTAACGTGATTTTCCTCAACGAGGAACACTCGTTCCTAAAAAAAATAAACATAATATTTCTGCCTGGTTTATTTTCGCCTGCTCTTTATGCGATTAAAGTCACGGCGAAATGAATTAGGGATAACATGGTCCGTTTCGGTCCGTTTTGCACATTTTTTTGAAAGTAATTTTTCCGTATTAATTTTGCGATGATTTCACTCTCCGTGCTGCTAAGTAAAAGGCACTTGTGAAATACTCATTTTCCATTCAGTGAATGCTCCTGGTAGTACGTTGGGTTAATTAAAATTTAATAAATTTCACTTAAATTAAAGTCATTTTCTACTTTATATTCCATGCGCTGTTTATTCGCGTTCATTATAATAATTCAAGATCTAAGTTATGGTTACCGGCTAGGCTAATTACACCCAATTATATACATATCCTAAACATGCCGCTTTTATGTCAGAACTTAAATGTTACACGTGTTTAGCTTCAACAGTTTAGGAGATAATTATCTAAATTTATGGAACATCTAGTAAATCTACATAATAGACTAATGTAAAATATACATAATATATTATCGTAATTCAATCAATTGTAAAAATTAGGTGATTTCTATATAATACGGCATAAGTTATTATATTGTATTTACGCTATATTTCTTATTTCTTTATTTAATAATTATTTTGTAAATTATATAAGAGGCTAGAATTTAGGCCGATAAATTTGATTTAGGAGGGATCACTGACTCGATACAAATTTCGTGAATGAATTGGGATGCAAAATTGTTTGGCCTAATCGCAATCCATTCGAGAAAGGACCCGGCACTAATCCTATGGGATTTGTTTCCCGGTAAAATCAGCTTATTTTCACACAATCCACTGAACAAAACATGTGATAGGCGCAAGCCGAAATATAAGAATAGATTAAGTAAATATAATAACTAAATTAATAAAGGAGTTTATTCATAAAAATGTTAAGATGTAGTTTATAAAACGTATTTATAAGATTAAATGTTAAATTACGTAAATATTATATTATAAGTTTATTACATCACACATGCCTTATCTCTCTTCTTCGTATAGAGATTACGGCATTATTTGAGAGGGGTGGTGTAGGTGAGTTCAAGGAGCTCGAACTAATGTCTTTTAATAAACTAATAAATTCGCACGCTCTGATAACACCATGTTTATAAAAATACGTATTTATGGTACACAGATCTTGTTATATCAATATTATGTAAATAGTAAATATTTAAATAGTTGTAATGATCGGTAAAGTGCAGTGGATACATTAAAAGCTTCGCGTTTAAGAAATATAAATAATGTGAAATTCGGGGCGGATCCAACAAAAACCCAGCGTGATCAGTTAAAATTCTTAAATAATGAATTAACTACTCGCAGGCAGAGGTGAACCTAAATTAATTAATAATACATTTGCGGCAAACCAATGATTTAGAGCCGGATTTTAAGGTGTCAGGACCCGGGGAAGTAAAGAAAAATGAAGGCCTTTTAAACAGTTGAAGAGCTTATATTTAAGCGAGAGACACTTTTTCGAAACAAAATAATTAATGATTTTTCTCAATGATTTCTTAAAGCAAATCACTCTCTATGCTGATTAACGACAGGTATGCTACATCAATTAGTCCACATCGACCCTAAATAAATTTTCAACACAATTTCATTATTAGGAAATGCAGCGCCAAAGATATTATTAGCCAGAATTATGTTGAAAAACATTTCTTTTCATTCACTGTCGATTTTGAAGTCACCAATTTATTTCCAAGACTTACTTACTTTCTCTGCAGCTGTGTAGCTTAAAATTTTCCAAATGATTCAACAAACCGCACTAATCGCGGACAACGTCATCAGCTTGAGCCGTTTTAGCTAAAAAATGCAGAATGCTGGGGTCTGTGTGTCTGTGTGCGCTGTATCTCAAAAACTAATAGAGCAATTAACATGGAACTTCGAACATAAGTTTTATTTGATAATTCGAAGAACTGAAAAGCTTTTGGTAAAATTTCGTACATCGGAAGTGGGTGTTTACTTTAACTGTTTTTTGTTTTTTGCCAATATTTTCTTAAACATGAAAAATATTACAAAAACATTAAAACAAATATTGAAGACAACAAAGAAATGAGCTTATTTTGTTTGAAAACATTTTTCACAAAATCATTGTTATTTGAGAAAAAAAAAATTTGTATTTTTTATTTTTGGTTCATAATTATGAAACGGTAATAGTTACATCAAATTGATGTGAATAATAATTATAGAGAATGCCAAAATGAACAACTTATAAACAATAAGTTTTTTCGAAATCTCTTTAGTTTTTGAGTAAACTGAGTTTTTGAATTTGAAAGTATAATTTTTCTATCTTTTCATTTCGTTTCATGCGAGTCTACAAAACGCTCGATGTACATTTAAAATATGATTTAAATTGAAAATAAACCATGAAAGCGCAAATATAATATTTACCTTATAACCGTTACTTGTCAATGCATTATGACATTTTCACCAAGTTGATCTTTTGGCTTAATTATTTGTGTTATTAATTTCAACTTTGAAAGCGAAAATAAAGAATTCTAACATGGTTATGTCCTTCTAACGATGAACATTTCATAGAAAAATGATTGATTTATTGATACAAACAAAAAATTGTATCAAATTCGCACGACAACAAAAGTTAACATGGGGCACAATTTTTACCATGTAAATCCCTATGGCCACACTTAAATAAAATGCACTGTATAGAAACATACAGTGCGTACTTAAAGTATGGAATAAATTCAGTAAAACGAAAATAAAGTATTTTTAGAAAAAAAAAAACTCGAATAGGTCAATTTTCTTTGATAAAAATACACATTTTTGCATAAAAGTTGGTTGTCAGTTGTCATTTGAATTCAATAATATCAGTATAATATTTTTATATTTTTTTCTTTGTTCAAATACTCAACAATTTAAAAAAATAATTTTCAAAAATTCATAAGTTATGCATAAATTGACACATTTTCAAAAATTGTAGCTAATTCCAAAAGCAGATGTTTTGTGAATTTACTTCAATTTTTAAGAAAATTTATCATTTCAGTATTTTTTTTTAGATTTTTTTTGTCAACTTAAAAAGTTAATTAAAAAAAAATCATAACACCCGAAAATGAATACATTTTCAAAAATCAAAGTTAGTTTTAAGAGTAGTCGTTTTGTGATTATATTAAAATATTCGAGGGACTCAATTTTGTTTACGATTTTTGTTTTGTCTAAGTGTTCGATAAGTTAAAATATTAATTTTTAAAAATTCATAACTCTCGAAAAAAATTGAATCATTTTCAAAAATCAAAGTTAATTTTAGAAACAAACGTAATATGATTGATTGCATTTGAGTTTTTAAGGAAATTAATCATATCAGCATTATTTTTTATTATTCTATTTTTTCTTTGTTCAAATATTCAACAACTTAAAATAATTTTCAAACATTCATAACTTACGCAAAAATTGACAAATTTTCAAAAATCCTATTTAATCGTTAAGGCAGATGTTTTATGAATATACTTAAATTTCTGAGAAATTCTATATCAGTATTTTGTTTTAAATTTTCTTGTCAAGTGTTCAACTTAAAACGTTAATTTTCAAAAATTCATAACATCCGAAAATGAACACATTTTCAAAAAAGAAAGTTAGTTTTAAAGGTAGTCGTTTTGTGAATATAATAAAATATTTGAGGAACTCAATTTTGTTTACGAATTTTGTTTCGACAACTTAAAATATTAATTTTCAAAAATTCATAACACGCAAAAATTTACACTTTCTAAAATCATATTTAATTCTAAAGGCAGATGTTCTATGAACATACTTAAATTCTTGAGAAAATCTATCGTATTATTATTTATCTTTAGATTTTTTTGTTAAGTGTTCGACAACTTAAAACGTCAATTAAAAAAAAATAAAATAAACACATTTTCAAATATCAAATTTAGTCTTAAAAGTAATCGCACTGTACATGTATTAAAATATTTAAGGACATCAGTATTGTTTACGATTTTCGTTTTATGTAGTGTTTTAGATTTTTTTGTTTAATTCTTCGAGAATTAAAAACATTAACTTTCGAAAATTCATAACCCGCGCAAAAATTATCTCATTTTCAAAAATCAAAGTTAATTTGAAAGATAATGTATTATGATTGATTGGATTATGGAAGTTTTAAGAAATAAAATCATATGAAGCATTAATTTTTATATACACTGGAGGAAAATAAAAATGAAACACTTGAAATTCGTGAAATTTTGACGATTTTCAAACTGCCATAACTCAGCTTATTTTCAATCGATTTTGATGAATCTTTAAGGGCGTATCTTCTTTATAGTCATGCATGCGAACTTAAGCGTAACCCCTTCCGCCCCTCTCTAGCACCCCTTTGAAAAAAAGTGTTTTTTCAGGAAACCATGTCCAACTTTGACGATGTCTACGGAGTTGGAAAATTTTTGTCGACTCGATCCACCATAAAGGCATTAAAATCTGATCAATTCCCTATGCAGGACTGGAAGAATGAAGTTCCTACGACGAGGATTTTGAGGTTTTTCGCACATAACTCAGCGACTTTTCAACCAAATTTGATGATTCTTTCGGGAACAAATCTCATTTTGGCCCTACTTTAAGGAGGTAAACTCAGATTGGAATGATCCCTTTTCGAAGCCATCAACGCCCGAACAAAAAAATACGTTTTTGGACAAAAAAATCTCCAATTTTGGCAACGTGTACCGAGTTGGATAAAATGTGTCAACTCGATCCACCAAAAGGGCATTGAAATGTGTTCAATTACCTGCGCAGGACTCAAATAACTAAGTTCCTACGACGATTTGTCACAAAGTTATGGGTGTTTGAAGAAAAGTGAATTTTGTGTTTTTTTTTACTCAAGTCCAAAGTTCTTCGACGAAATTGTTTTCGTTTTCATGAATGAAATTGTGGGCCTAACTCACCACGATTTTCCAATAAAAACAAACAAATTACACTGACGGAAAAAAATGGGGATGTGTCCATCATGTTACTTTCTCCGACTTGATGGAATCATTTATATTTACGCTTTCCTGGTTTATTTTCAATTTAAATCATATTTTAAATGTACATCGAACGTTTTGTAGACTCAGATGAAACTGACGTTAGAAACGTCAAAATTATGAAAGATGGAAAAATTATACTTTAAATTCAAACATTCAGTTTACTCAAAAACTAAAGAGATTTCGACAAAAACGTATTCTTCATAAATTGTTCATTTTGGCATGCTCTACAATTATTATTTACATAAATTTGCTGTAACTATCAGTGTTTTATAATTATATACCAAAAATGAATATTTTTGTGATATTTTTTATATTTAAGAAAATATTGGAAAAAAACAAAAAACAGTTAAGGTAAACACTCATTTCCGGTGTACGAGATTTTACCAAAAGTTCTTCGGATTATCAAATAAGACGTATGTTGAAAGTTTCAGATCAATTGATCTATTCGTTTTTGAGATAAAGCGCGCACAGACACACACACACACAGACACAATTTTTTTTTTCCAGAAATTGTTGAAATGGCATCTTGGGACCCTAAAACGGATATTTCCGTAAAAAAAATTTTTGAAAAAAAAAATCACGATCACAACACTTTCTCGTACTTTGTAACGGAGAAAGTAAAAATGAAACACTTGAGATTTGTGAAAATGCAGGTAATTTTCAAATTACCATAACGCGGCTTCTATCCAACCGATTTCGACGATCTTTTGAGAAATCAAAAGCAGAATGTGTGTTCTTTAAAAGAGTTTATCCCCCACTCAAAGAACCAACTAAACCAAACCAAAACCAACCAACCAAAAAAAATAAACAACCACAAAATTCCCTTTTTTCAAACATCCATAACTTTGTGCAAAATCGTCGTAGGAACATCGTTTTTTGAGTCTTCCGCAGGTAATTGAACACATTTCAATGCCCTTTTGGTGGATCGAGTCGACAGAGCCAAAGTAGGACGTTTTTTGCCCACATCGTCAAAATTGGACATGGATTCCTGAAAAAACATTTTTGTTCACAGTGGTGCTAGAGAGGGCGGAAGAGGTTACGCTTAAATTCGCATGCATGACTTTAAAGAAGACACTTCAGGGGGTAACTTTGAAATCTTAAACAAGAACCCCTATTTTTATTGCAGATTTGGATTCTATGCTAAAAAATATTAGGTTTTTATCAAAAAATAATTTTTTAATGGGCGACAGATGGCGCTATATTCGGCAGAAACATTTATTGAATTAAATTTGTTTCTCGCATCAAATGACAGATTACGACATTTTTTTCGTAGTCATCTCTTAAATAAGGGGTTGGTTGAAGTTATTCATTATTTTATGTCATAAATAAGTAAAAAAGAAAATCCTTTGTAAAAAAATCGTAGAAACGAATAAAAATTAATTTGATTATTAAATTCTATTCTATTAGTTTCTATTGTGGTGATGTATGAATGTTTGTAACAACAAACTGGATTTCTTTTTAATAAAAAAAAAATTTTAAAAAAGAAAATTTTTTTTGCTAATCGAAAAAAAATTTGGAATAAAAACCTAATATATTTTAGAGTAGAATCCAAATCTGCAATAAAACATGGGGCTACCTATTTAAGATTTCAAAGTTACCCCGCCCCAGGGGGGAGGGGGGTGGTTTACATTTCACACCACATGATAGAGCTCAAAAAAAAATTAGACTTTTTTTTGTCAATCCGATTTGTATTTCGCGAGATATTTGGGGTGTAGGTGGTCTGAAATACATGGTATATTTTCATTGTTCAAATCTTTGGCAACGTTTTAAAAATTCATTACTACCGCAGAAATTGACACGTTTCCAAAAATCAAAGTTTACGTTAAAGACTATATAAAATCATTTATTTTTGGATTTTTTTTAATTGTTCGACAACTTAAAATATTATTTTTTGTCATTTAAATGAGAACCTCCCTTTAAGAAATTTGATAGTGAGGTGGTTATAACATCAGAATTTAGTATGTATACATGAATATGACCTAGACGCTTAACCCCGCGTATTTTATCCGTTGATTTATAATCTCTGGATCCTAATCGCTTAGTAAAAGTTTCGAAGACGCAAAACAAGAAATAATCGACGAGTTAAACAATGATCTTAAAAATAAATCAAACCACATTGAAAAACTTACACACCGCATCAAGTTAATCGAAAATGATGAACTAGTGGCAAGTCAAATAAATGAGTTAGAGAATCACATTAAAAACATAAAGGATGAATTAATAAAAGCAAAGAGGCTAAATGCGGATCTCCACGATGAATTAAATAACTGTCAAGAATTACAGCAACGATGTACTCGAAACGTCTTTTCCTCTTCTTTGATACCAGCTACATCATCGTCAACTTTTACTGAAAAAACCTTTGCAAATTGCGTCGAACTTAAGCAGAGATATAACATTAAATCCATCGATATCGTTTCTCTTACCGAAGACAACGACAAACTAAAAGATAAACTAGCGATTATTGCACAAACACTAGTGACCTTCAACACCAACAGACACCAACAAACCGAAATCTTCAACAACACTTCCCGGATTCTGATCCTAAGCGACAATTACGGGAGAAATATGGGACATCTATTTGGGAGGATTGTCAGCAAACTCACTAACCAACCAAAAATCATATCAATCTATAAACCCAATGCTAATTTTTATGATGTCATAAAACATATTAAAGAACTGACTAGTGAGTTTACCCAATTGGATCATGTTATTATTATGGCCGGCACAGTTGACGCGATTAAAGGTCGTCACTTGGATCTAAAGGAAATAAACCAACTTCTAACGCCACTAATTAACCGGACTAATGTTTACATTATTGAAAATCCTCCTTGGAAAGGTAGACGAATCTTAAATAATTACATAAACTCAATTAATACGCAATTAGCTAAGTGCGCAAATGAACTCAAGTGCATATATATTAAAACTAGGGTAACCGCGACTATTTCCTTTACCATACACAATAGATCAAAATTTTCAATTATTAAGAATATCTTAGGGCAAATGAATACGACTAAGTATGGTGCTCTCAATAATGACCAAAGCATCATATCAGCCCCAAAAAAACTAAGTCTGAATACCGCCCCCAATGAAAAAAACTGAGATAAACTGTTTATTTCTAAATACTCAATCTCTACGCCAGCTGCACTAACAAACTTTCTTGTAGCATCATATTTCTCTCGAAAAATATCTTCTGGTGGAGGAGTTTTAATAATGGTCCGAAATAACATTGAATATACCACCTTAAATTTAGAAAGTCACGCCAAGGAGAAGGATTGTGAGATTATCGGAATTGAAACTAACAATAATATAATACGACAGCTTATAGGTCGCCAAGTGGAGATTTCCATAATTTTCTATGTACTCTTTCAAATGTATTGAATAGCCTAAAATTTAGCAAAAAAAATGTCTTCTTAGCGGCACATTTCAACGTAAGATTCAATGATGAATACCCACACAAAACAATCCTTGTAGATTTTGCTCATACCTTTGGTTTAAGGTTCTTAGTTAACTTCCCGACTCTCCTAAACAATTGCATCGACAATATAGGCACAAATTGCCTCGACTCAGTGGTACGACCTCTAGAAACAGGAATCTCGGATCACAGATGAATATTATTTAATATAATCACTAAGAAATTTACATGCGATACAACGAAACGCGTAATCATACGACCCATTACGGCTGCTGGTAAATTCACTTTTTTTTTTTTTGCTGGATTCACAAGAATGGAGTTTCATTCATGAAGCTTCTGATGTAAATGATTCCTTTGATAAATTTTTGTCCACTTTTCTGAAGCACTTTCACGTATCTTTTCCCGAAAAGCAAGTCAATATACCGGATAAGACAATTAAAATTAAATGGTTTAACAAAAAGCTAGCGAACATGAGAAATTCTCTAAACCTAATATCTGAACTATACACCCAAAACAAAGATCCTGTAATGAAACAGCTTAGAAATCAATTCAGACTAAATTATAAACGTGCAATCAAGTCATCAAAACGGGAAGCTAATAACGCTTATATTAAAACCAACAACTACAAACCAAAAGCTATGTGGAATATCATTAACACAAAAAGAGTGAAAACTAACAACAATAATAAATCTTCAGACATATCAGCAGAAGATTTTAACGTATTTTTTTCGGAAGTCGCTAACAAAATTATAAACTCATTGCCTGAACCTACCATGGACCCAATAATTTTATGTGTAGTAATCCTCCTCCCAACTGTAAAGACTATTTTAAATTTACTGAAGTTTCATTTGGTACTGTTAGGGATATTATAGGTAGCCTAAGTAACAGTAAAAGTAGAGATGTTTATGGCCTCCGCACTGATGTAGTAAAATCAGTATTAAACGCTATTATATTACCTTTGACGAAATTACTAAATTTGTGTATCAGAAACAATATTTTTCCGGAGGTACTGAAAAAGGCTATAGTAATCCCTATTTATAAAAAAGGTGAATGTGATGACCCAAATAACTTTCGCCCAATCTCCTTACTTCCGATTTTTGCAAAAATCCTAGAAAAAATCCTACAAATACAACTAATTGCATATTTTGAGGACGAGGGGCTACTACGTAACGAACAATTTGGATTTAGGAAGGGTCGATCCACCACGGACGCCGTCTTACAATTTGTTGAAATGATGATCGACTACTTTGAAGAGGAATCAGTCTCAATGTCCAGCTTCCTTGACCTGTCAAAAGCATTTGACTGCGTATCACATCAAATTGTTCTACGTAAACTCTATTTACATCAGGACAGCTGTAGGTTAATAATGTCATATCTCTCTGGAAAAAAACAATGTGTATTAAGTAATGAAACTTTATCTAGCCACTTGCCCACCATACATGGGGTCCCACAAGGCTCAGTATTAGGGCCGATACTATTTTTAATATACGTTAACGACTTACCAGACTCCACAGCAAGTGCGAAAATAATCCTATATGCCGATGATGAATGCGGAATCACATGAAATAGCATCATGTTGGTCTATAAGTAATAGGCTTAAATTAAACGACAACAAATCAACAACCCTCACCTTTTCTCTCGGCAAGAGAGCAAACGAGAATGAATCCGTTAAATTTATAGGCATACACGTTGATTCTCAATTGACATGGGCCTCTCATTCAGATGCTCTTGCTAGCAAACTATGCTATAACATCTACCTTATCCGTAACCTAGTATCCATTGTATCAAAAGACATACTACGGGTGGCATTCTTTGCGTTGATCCAAAGTCATATCTCATATGGGCTGATTGTATGGGGCCACTCCACGATTAGGCATCGAATCTTTGGGCTGCAACGCAGAATCATCAGAATTATGTCTGGCTATGGTTACACCGAGGATTGTCGTCAGGCTTTCAGAGATATGTGAGTATTAACCTTGCCCTGATGTACATCCTAGACTGCCTAATATATATTAGAAACCATTTATCCCTTTATCAAAATACCTCTGATATTCACAGTTACAATACGAGGCATAAATCGGATATTTCTTCAAAATGCACCAGATTGACAAAATCTCAGACGGGAGTCAGATACCATGCAATTAAATCTTATAATGTGCTTCCAGACAATAAAAACGCAAAGCAATGGCGTATTTACTAAATGCATTAAAGACTTCCTAAGCGCACAAGCTTTTTATAGTTGGGAGGAGTATTTTGTCTTCGATTTTAGCTCGTATATGTTTTAGAATAATTATTTATCTGTCCTCTGTTTATTTATTGACTTATTTTAATAATTTTAAATCTTTTAACATGTCTGTATCTGTCTTCGATTTTAGCTCGTATTTATTTTAATATGTTTTAACCTTTTAAGATGTCTGTAATCATGCGTTAGGTACTAATGCCTCTTGTACGTGTTTAAACACAAAATGTTTCATTTTATTTTTCTCTAAATTTGAGAATATCTGTCACTATATATTATGACGTATGTAAAACATATACCGGGTGACCCAGGGTTCTGTAAAAGCCCCGTAACTTATTTGCTATTTGAGATATCGACTTCTAGTTTTCATAAACTGGTACCTACAACTATTCTACATATTTTAAAAATATATATGTTTTTGTACAGGGTGTCCCAGTATAAGTAACAGATCAAAGTTATGTTTTTTTAAATAGAACACCCCATATTTTATACTTTATTTTTAATCCTCTTAAGAAGCTGATAAAAATAGTATAATATACTATGGGTTTATTATGGACGGTTGGTTAGTTATGGGCAAATTTGTAGCAAAAACATGTACACATTGAAAACATTGCAGAAGCGTTCCCAGCAAAGATTACATCATTTTTTATAAACTAGAAAATTTTCCACATCATGAAGAATAATACACATCGGCTTTGGACCTTTTTTGTTCATACTGCTATACAGGGTGTCAACATACGCAAAACAATGGATAACTATTTTTTTTCAAATGGAACACCCTATATACGTTGGCACCAATCTATGGCATTTTTGATAAGCTTTCCAATGATATACAGTTTGTATAACAAAATATTAAGAATCCTTGAGATTTATCAATAAAAACATATTTCTTTCGTTACCTTCTGATGATTTATGGATTTTCAGCCAAAACTATGCATTTTCTGGAAAAACTATAAGAGACCAAAGTTGTAGAGCGAAACATTTCCGATCGATATAAGTCTTTCAACTTTTAGGATAATGCGTGCATTGCCCGCCAGAGCGCGTAAAATCGTGACTGTATATGCATTTTAGCGTTTTTTTACAATTTTTTATTAATAAATTGCACTACACTTTATTTTTCGCACCCCACTAGCAGAAAAACGGAAAATTATGGGAAAATTCAAGTGACCAATATCGATTAAAAATGTTCCGCTCTACAACTCTTAGTAGAAGCAATTTTTGCCCAAAATGCATAGTTTGCGCTAAAAATGCAAATTGAAAATGTGTGTATCAATTTTCGTGTTTTTGAATGATTTTTTGAATTTTCAGCGAAAACTATGCATTTAGAGCTAAAATTGCTTCTATTAAGAATTGTAGAGCGGAACATTTTCAATCGATGTAGGTCATTTGAATTATTCTACAATGCCCCGTTTTTCCGCTAGAGGGCGTGGAAAACAAAGTATAGTGCAATTAATTAATAAACAATTTGAAAAAAAAAACGCTAAAATACGGTCACGATTTTGCGCATTCTGGCAGGCAATGCACGCATTATTGGAAAAGTCGAAAGACCAATATCGATTGAAAATTTTCCGCTCTACAACTTTGCTATCCTATTATTTTTTTATAAAATGGATAGTTTGGGCTGAAAATCCAAAAATAGGCAGGAGGTGACATAAGAAAAATGTTTTTTATAGATAAATCTCAAGAATCCTTAATATTTCATTATACAAATTGTACATCATTAGAAAGGTTATCAAAAATACCAAGCATTGGTGGCAAGATATATAGGGTGTTCAATTTGAAAAAAAATAGTTATCCATTGTTTTGCGTATGTTGACACCCTGTATAGCGGGATGAACAAAAAAGAACCAAAGCCGATTTGTATTATTCTTCATGATGTGGAAATTTTTTTAGTGTATAAAAATGACGCTATCTTTGCTAGGAGCGCTTCTGCAATTTTTTCAATGATTCCTTGTTTTTGCTACAAATTTGCCCATAACTAACCAACCGTCCATAATAGACCCATGGTATCTTATACTATTTTTATCAGCTTCTCAAGAGGGTTGAAAATAAAGTACAAAATATAGGGTGTTCCATTTAAAAAAACATAACTTTGTTCTGTTATGTATATTCGGCCACCCTGTACAAAAACATACATATTTTTAAAATATGTAGAATAAGTGTGGGTACCAGTTTAAGAAAACTAGAAGTTGATATCTCAAATAGCAAATAAGTTATGGGACTTTTACAGAACCCTGGGTCACCCGGTATATGTTAATGCATTAATAAAGAATTGAATTGAATTGAATTGAATTGAATCCTTGTATTTCATTTTTAGGCCTTCTTGTCTTCTTTACCACCGTACTCCATCCTTCGGTATTTGATTCCCCTTCTCCAAAATTTCTATGGTTTTATTTGTATATTTGGTTGCAAACTGAATTCTTGAAGAATAGGTTTCTCATTCATTTTAATTCCATCGTTTTGTTTATAGGTATTTGTTACAAATTTCATTACAAGTTTCTGTACATTATTATTATTTGTAGATTCCGTTATTATTTCATCTTCGCTATTGTTTCGGTTTGCCTCCAATCTATTTATCTTATCAAGTAAATAAGCATTTGTATGAATGGGGCTTTCATTATTTTGAGACAATATTCTGATATTCTCTTCCAATTTTTCAATTAGTTTTAGTAAATGTGAAACTTTTTGGGATTCTGCATCACTATTTGTTGTTATTGTACATACGTGGTCCGTCGATGCGTCCTTTTTTCCCTTTAGAAAGCGACAAGCAAAGAATTTTGTACCACAAATAGCGGATTATTAACGTTGCTTTAGTTTACAATGTAAGTAGGTATAAAAAATATATTAATTATAATTAAAATCTCTTACTTGTTGCAGAAGCAGTAGACATGTAGCCTTGAATATTCATATATTCAGACTACTTCTCGCCTTTCTGTAATTTAGAAGATAGATTAGCCTGCAGGCCGGATTTTAACCAGCGCCATCTGCATGCCTAGTGCGACGATCCAATCAACTAATTTTTGCCGCAAAGAACACGCTAATTGTATCAGCGTGTAGCGTTCCGCTAAGATAATAAAAAAGAATAAGACTTTGGATAAAACAAGTTTTACTCATATATTTGAAACGGAATACAAAGCTTTAAATTATTGATCGAGTTATCGTCGTCACTAATGCAATTATAAAGTGCTGCGTAGTTCATTCGTTAGTTCAAAATTGAAACATATTTGATCTGCTCCGGCGGATATCCTATCGAACGAAATGATGGATTGTGGACCTGCATGTCAATTTAAACTAAATACTGGCAGTTTTGCGCTCGCTAAGTAAATTAATAGAACGTGACAAGGGTATGATCACTGACATCGGTGCTGCTTATTGTCAACGACCTATCGATTTATTTTCGCCATTGTCCTGAAAAAGTAGTGACGCGTACCTTTATTATTGACTGCGACTTCCAATTAATTCGAGGCCGTCACTTAAAAGAGTTATTTTCAGAAATTAATTACTTTCGCCATTATAAATTTTAACAACCTTCCGTTCAAGTCCATTGTTATGAAATATAATTTATTACGTAATGAAATATAATAAATCCATATATTATGCGTGCTAATAGCTCAATCAATAGGTCCCACGTTAATAAATGGAAAACGCGACAGAAACACGTCTTTGATTAGGCTCAGAAGAAAATACCCACCAAACCCTACATCATTGCAAATTTTAGAACAATGTAAAAATATACAGGGTGTTTCATTTAAAAAAAAAGTGCCAATGACATATTTCGAAAAATAGGGTAGCTGTAGAAAATCAAAATACGTCGCCGAATAGAAATAAACATTTCTTTTAAATGTAATGACAAAAATCGTTTAGCCAGAAATTAGGTGTTTCGACACATTTGCCTAACCCTGTATAATTTAACATCTTATACATATTTAGGTTTAAGTAAACAATAAAGCGATTCTTTATTTTATGCAATACCATTCGTATTTGATTAGATTCATTCTTGATTTATAAACAGTAAATGTTATATAATAAAAAAGGGTGCATAAATTATTCATGAGGTGGAAAGCAATTCAATTCGATTAAATCTGTTATGGGTTTTATTATGTTTTTGCGCGATAAGAGTGTGTAACAAAATATATGCTGAGATCCGCACATATGTCGCATGCATATTTCAGGGGGGAAAAACGTGCATACAGTCACACCACAAGATTAATTGGTCTCGTACTTTACTGCAAAATTATGATTTTTTGTATATTTCAAATATACGTATATTTTACATAAACTATTTTTATCATCCTCGTGCATACATATTTACTGCATATTTATGGAAAAAAGCACGAATATTAGCATCCATCTCTTGACATTGTCAGTGTAAATTTTCCCATTTCATGTGTTCACTGGACAATTTTTGATTTACAGATTACATATCGCATATATTCTCATTATAGTTTAATCCTTGTGGTATTGATGGTATTTGGTTTCAGTTTTTTATTACTGGTTATTGTCAATTAATGATATTATTTTTAGATTATGAACATCTTCTTTTCTACAAATTACTAATATTAATAAACGTTTATTGTATTTACTAAATACATAATAAATACAATGGCTATTGACAGAAGTCCTTCACCCATACAATTACTATTTTCTTTAAATGACATAATTTTTATAAATATAATATAAAATTTGCTACCAACAATTAATAACATTATATATTTTATTAAATACACCGGGTTTTATTATACTACTGATGCAGTTAACTTTTCAGTACATTGACACCATCAGTCACAATTTAAACATAAATTGTTATTATTCGCTTATACAGTGCGAACGTTGGCTGTGGAACGCTCCAAATAAAAAATTCCCCGATCATCTGCGGCCAAAATCCTCCGATTCGTCAACCTTATTTTTTGAACGCGCATCTTTTCTGATAGTTGTCAATTTTCCATACCCCCACCCCTTTGCGTAATGACGTCATCGTCATTTTTTTTTAATGGCAACCGCCACATTTTTCGATGGATTCTGTTTCTCCTTACAATCCTACATACAGCAATATGCAGTTTGGTGATGTTCATTTGATTAGTCAGCGGAACTATTGGGATTTATGAAAGAAACTGATTTATGTAAAATTAAAAACAAAAATTGAGATAGCTGTGGAATTTTTATCAATTTATTTGAATCAGATGAATAGCAATTTGACAGAATATTAAATAAATAAAAAAAGCAATTCAAAAAACATTAAACTATCAAATTAAGTGTTCAAAGTGAGTCTCATTTACTTCTTGGCAGAAGGCATGAATGCATGAATTCCTGCCTAACGTTTTGAAGGATCTCTGGGTTAATTTCCTGAATTTCATTTCGGATTCTTTGTTTCAAGATATCAATGGAATTTGGTCTGTTAAAGTAGACCTTGCTTCTAAGACAACCCCACAAAAAATGATCTAAAGGCGTGAGGTCGGGGGATCGTGCCGGCCATTCAATTGGCCCCCCCATTCTGGATGTATTTTCAAATTTTGAAGCTTAGTTCGGCCGAAATGATTTTTTTATGATTTTTACAAGCAGCGTCTGCAATTTTTTCTTTGTTTTTCAATTTTTGAGGATAGCCATTTTGTTTACAGCCATAATGTGTCAAGTATTAAAGTGGATTATCAAAATTAGGTTCATTTTGGATGCATTTTGAAATTTTGAAGCTTACTTTGGCCGAAATGAATTTTTTACAATTTTTATAAGCGCAGACTGCATTTTTTTTCTGTGAATTTCGAGTTTTGATGGTTGTCATTTTGTTTCCAGCTATACTATGTCAAGTATTGAAGTAGATTATCAAAATTAGATTAATTCTGAATACATTTTGAAATTTTGAAGCTTAGTTCGGCCCAAATTATTTTTTTGCGATTTTTATAAGAGCAACTGCAATTTTTCTCTGCTTTTCAACTTTTGAGGATAGCCATTTTGTTTACAGCCATAATGTGTCAAATATTGAAGTGGATTATCAAAATTAGTTTAATTCTGAATGCATTTTGAAATTTTGAAGCTTAGTTCGGCCCAAATTATTTTTTTACGATTTTTATAAGAGCAACTGCAATTTTTCTCTGTTTTTCAACTTTTGAGGATCGCCATTTTGTTTACAGCCATAATGTGTCAAATATTGAAGTGGATTATCAAAACTAGATTAATTCTGGATGCATTTTGAAATTTTGAAGCTTAGTTCGGCCCAAATTATTTTTTTACGATTTTTATAAGCAACGACTGCAATTTTTCTATTTTTTAAACTTTTGAGGATAGCCATTTTGTTTACAGCCATAATGTGTTAAATATTGAAGTGGATTATCAAAATGAGATTAATTCTGGATGCATTTTGAAATTTTGAAGCTTAGTTCGGCCCAAATGATTTTTTTGCGATTTTTATAATAGCAACTGCAATTTTTCTCTGTTTTTCAACTTTTGAGGATAGCCATTTTGTTTACAGCCATAATGTGTCAAATATTGAAGTGGATTATCAAAATTAGATTAATTCTGGATGCATTTTGAAATTTTGAAGCTTAGTTCGGCCCAAATTATTTTTTTACGATTTTTATAATAGCAACTGCAATTTTTCTCTGTTTTTCAACTTTTGAGGATAGCCATTTTGTTTACAGCCATAATGTGTCAAATATTGAAGTGGATTATCAAAATTAGATTAATTCTGGATGCATTTTGAAATTTTGAAGCTTAGTTCGGCCCAAATAATTTTTTTTACGATTTTTATAATAGCAACTGCAATTTTTCTCTGTTTTTCAACTTTTGAGGATAGCCATTTTGTTTACAGCCATAATGTGTCAAATATTGAAGTGGATTATCAAAATTAGATTAATTCTGGATGCATTTTGAAATTTTGAAGCTTAGTTCGGCCCAAATAATTTTTTTTACGATTTTTATAATAGCAACTGCAATTTTTCTCTGTTTTTTTCAACTTTTGAGGATAGCCATTTTGTTTACAACCATAATGTGTGAAATATTGAAGTGGATTATCAAAATTAGATTAATTTTGGATGCATTTTGAAATTTCGAAGCTTAGTTCGGCCCAAATTATTTTTTTACGATTTTTATAATAGCAACTGAAATTTTTCTCTGTTTTTCAACTTTTGAGGATAGCCATTTTGTTTACAACCATAATGTGTCAAATATTGAAGTGAATTATCAAAATTAGATTAATTTTGGATGCATTTTGAAATTTCGAAGCTTAGTTCGGCCCAAATTATTTTTTTACGATTTTTATAATAGCAACTGCAATTTTTCTCTGTTTTTCAACTTTTGAGGATAGCCATTTTGTTTACAGCCATAATGTGTTAAATATTGAAGTGGATTATCAAAATTAGATTAATTCTGGATGCATTTTAAAATTTTGAAGCTTAGTTCGGCCCAAATTATTTTTTTACGATTTTTATAATAGCAACTGCAATTTTTCTCTGTTTTTCAACTTATGAGGATAGTCATTTTGTTTCCAGCTATACTATGTCAAGTATTGAAGTAGATTATCAAAATTAGATTAATTCTGGATGCATTTTGAAATTTTGAAGCTTAGTTCGGCCCAAATTATTTTTTTACGATTTTTATAATAGCAACTGCAATTTTTCTCTGTTTTTCAACTTATGAGGATAGTCATTTTGTTTACAACCATAATGTGTCAAATATTGAAGTGGATTATCAAAATTAGATTAATTTTGGATGCATTTTGAAATTTCGAAGCTTAGTTCGGCCCAAATTTTTTTTTTACGATTTTTATAATAGCAACTGCAATTTTTCTCTGTTTTTCAACTTTTGAGGATAGCCATTTTGTTTACAGCCATAATGTGTCAAATATTGAAGTGGATTATCAAAATTAGATTAATTCTGGATGCATTTTGAAATTTTGAAGCTTAGTTCGGCCCAAATTATTTTTTTACGATTTTTATAATAGCAACTGCAATTTTTCTCTGTTTTTCAACTTTTGAGGATAGCCATTTTGTTTACAGCCATAATGTGTCAAATATTGAAGTGGATTATCAAAATTAGATTAATTCTGGATGCATTTTGAAATTTTGAAGCTTAGTTCGGCCCAAATTATTTTTTTACGATTTTTATAATAGCAACTGAAATTTTTCTCTGTTTTTCAATTTTTGAGGATAGCCATTTTGTTTACAACCATAATGTGTCAAATATTGAAGTGAATTATCAAAATTAGATTAATTTTGGATGCATTTTGAAATTTCGAAGCTTAGTTCGGCCCAAATTATTTTTTTACGATTTTTATAATAGCAACTGCAATTTTTCTCTGTTTTTCAACTTTTGAGGATAGCCATTTTGTTTACAGCCATAATGTGTTAAATATTGAAGTGGATTATCAAAATTAGATTAATTCTGGATGCATTTTAAAATTTTGAAGCTTAGTTCGGCCCAAATTATTTTTTTACGATTTTTATAATAGCAACTGCAATTTTTCTCTGTTTTTCAACTTATGAGGATAGTCATTTTGTTTACAACCATAATGTGTCAAATATTGAAGTGGATTATCAAAATTAGATTAATTTTGGATGCATTTTGAAATTTCGAAGCTTAGTTCGGCCCAAATTATTTTTTTGCGATTTTTATAAGCAACGACTGCAATTTTTCTATTTTTTCAACTTTTGAGGATAGCCATTTTGTTTACAGCCATAATGTGTTAAATATTGAAGTGGATTATCAAAATGAGATTAATTCTGGATTCATTTTGAAATTTTGAAGCTTAGTTCGGCCCAAATTATTACTTTCTCCGTTACGAAGTACGAGAAAGTATTGTGATCGTGATTTTTTTTTCAAAATTTTTTTTTACGGAAATATCCGTTTTGGGGTCCCTAGATGCCATTTCAACAATTTCTGGAAAAATTTTTTTTGTGTCTGGGTGTGTGTGTGTGTGTGTGTGTGTGTGTGTGTGTCTGTGCGCGCTGTATCTCAAAAACTAATAGACCAATTGAAATGAAACTTTGAACATAAGTTTTATTTGATAATCCGAAGAACTGAAAAGCTTTTGGTAAAATTTCGTACACCGGTAGTGGGTGTTTACCTTAACTGTTTTTTGTTTTTTGCCAATATTTTCTTAAATATGAAAAATATCACAAAAACATTATAAGTGATATTGAAGACAATAAAGAATTTCAATTATTTTGTTTGAAAACATTTTTCATAAAATCATTGTTATTCGAGAAAAAAAATTATTTTCTTTTTTTTTCATTTTTGGTATACAATTATGAAACGCTAATAGTTACAGCAAACTTATGTTAATAATAATTCTAGAGAATGCCAAAATGAACAATTTATGAAGAATAAGTTTTTTTCGAAATCTCTTTAGTTTTTGAGTAAACTGAGATTTTTAATTTGAAGTACATTTTTCCATCATTCATAATTTTGACGTTTTAAACGTCAGTTTTATCCGAGTCTACGAAACGTTCGATGCACACTTAAAATATGATTTAAATTGAAAATAAACCATGGAAGCGTAAATATAAATGATACCATCAAGTCGGAGAAAGTAACATGATGGCCACATCACCATTTTTTTTTTACGATTTTTATAAGCAGCAACTGCAATTTGTCTCTGTTTTTCAACTTTTGAGGATAGCCATTTTGTTTACAGCCATAATGTGTCAAATATTGAAGTGGATTATCAAAATTAGATTAATTTTGGATTCAATTTGAAATTTCGAAGCTTAGTTCGGCCCAAATTATTTTTTTACGATTTTTATAAGCAGCGACTGCAATTTTTCTCTGTTTTTCAACTTTTGAGGATAGCCATTTTTTTTACAGCCATAATGTGTCAAATATTGAAGTGGATTATCAAAATTAGATTAATTCTGGATGCATTTTGAAATTTTGAAGCTACGTTCGGCCCAAATAATTTTTTTACGATTTTATAAGCAGCAACTGCAATTTTTCTCTGTTTTTTTCAACTTTTGAGGATAGCCATTTTGTTTACAGCCATAATGTTTCAAAAATTGAAGTGAATTATCAAAATTAGATTAATTTTGGATGCATTTTGAAATTTCGAAGCTTAGTTCGGCCCAAATATTTTTTTTACGATTTTATAAGCAGCAACTGCAATTTTTCTCTGTTTTTCAACTTATGAGGATAGCCATTTTGTTTACAACCATAATATGTCAAATATTGAAGTGGATTATCAAAATTAGATTAATTTTGGATTCAATTTGAAATTTCGAAGCTTAGTTCGGCCCAAATTATTTTTTTACGATTTTTATAAGCAGCGACTGCAATTTTTCTCTGTTTTTCAACTTTTGAGGATAGCCATTTTGTTTACAGCCATAATGTGTCAAATATTGAAGTGGATTATCAAAATTAGATTAATTTTGGATTCATTTTGAAATTTCGAAGCTTAGTTCGGCCCAAATTATTTTTTTGCGATTTTTATAAGCAGCGACTGCAATTTTTCTCGGTTTTTCAAATTTTGAGGATAGCCATTTTGTTTACAGCCATAATGTGTCAAATATTGAAGTGGATTATCAAAATTAGGTTCATTTTGGATGCATTTTGAAAATTTGAAGCTTACTTTGGCCGAAATAAATTTTTTACAATTTTTAAAAGCCCAGACTGCAATTTTTTTTCTGTGAATTTCGACTTTTGATAGTTGTCATTTTGTTTCCAGCTATACTATGTCAAGTATTGAAGTAGATTATCAAAATTAGATTAATTCTGAATGCATTTTGAAATTTTGAAGCTTAGTTCGGTTCCAATATTTTTTTTATGATTTTTATAAGCAGCGACTGCAATTTTTTTCTCTGTTTTTCAAGTTTTGAGGATAGCCATTTTGTTTACAGCCATAATGTGTCAAATATTGAAGTGAATTATCAAAATTAGGTTCATTTTGGATGCATTTTATAATTTTGAAGCTTACTTTGGCCGAAATGAATTTTTTACAATTTTTATTAGCGCAGACTGCAATTTTTTACTTTCTCCGTTACGAAGTACGAGAAAGTATTGTGATCGTGATTTTTTTTTCAAAAATTTTTTTTACGGAAATATCCGTTTTGGGGTCCCTTCAACAATTTCTGGAAAAAAAATTTTTGTGTCTGTGTGTGTGTGTGTGTGTGTGTATCTGTGTGTGTGTGTGTCTGTGTGTGTGTGTGTGTGTGTGTCTGGCTGTGTGCGCTGTATCTCAAAAACTAATAGGGCAATTAATAGGAAACTTTTAACATACGTCTTATTTAATAATCTGAAGAACTGAAAAGCTTTTGGTAAAATTTCGTACACCAGAAGTGGGCGTTTACCTTAACCGTTTTTTGTTTTTTGCCAATATTTTCTTAAATATAAAAAAATATCACAAAAACATTTAAACAAACTTTGAAGACAACAAAGAAATGAACATCTCTTGCTTGAAAACATTTTTCATAAAATCATTTTTATTCGAGAAAAAAATGTATTATTATTTTTTTAATTTTTGGTTTATAATTATAAAACGATAATAGTTACAGCAAATTTATGTTAATAATAATTGTAGAGAATGCTAAAATGAACAACTTATAAAGAATAAGTTTTTTTCGAAATCTCTTTAGTTTTTGAGTAAACTAAGTTTTTAAATTTAAAGTATAATTTTTCCATCTTTCATAATTTTGACGTTTTAAACGTCAGTTTCATCCGAGTTTACGCAACGCTCTATGTACATTTAAAATATGATTTCAATTGAAAATTAACAATGAAAACGTAAATATAAATGGCTATGATACCATCAAGTCGGAGAAAGTAACATGATGGCCACATCACCATTTTTTTCTGTAAATTTTAACTTTTGATAGTTGTCATTTTGTTTCAAGCTATACTATGTCAAGTATTGAAGTAGATTATCAAAATTAGATTATTTCTGAATGCATTTTGAAATTTTGAAGCTTACTTCGGCCCAAATTATTTTTTTACCATTTTTATAAGCAGCGAATGCAATTTTTTCTGTTTTTCAACTTTTGAGGGTAACCTGTTAATCCAGAAAACAAATCACAGATGGCGCATGATACACGAAACGCTGATTTAAAAATTATTGAGGTTGATAATAATATTAAACCAAAAAACAACTCCACAAAGAAACATGGAGCATCAACCGCGGAGTATATAAATAAACACAAAACAAATAAACAAACGGAGATTCCCTCTCAACCAATCAGCTGAGCATTGGACTCGAATAGCCAGGCTACGATCATCCCCGAGAAAAACTCTACAAACGATGGATTTTAAAACAAACGCAGCCGTACGGACAAGCAAAAAACAAAACATGTGTCCGGCACATCTACTAATACCGATCTGAAAGGTGCTAAGAAGTATTTACACTATCATGTTTTCTACTGTGCACCCGAGTCAACGGTTCAAGATATGCTTACATTTTTGAATAATAGTGACATTGGAGACGCAAAATGTGAGCAACTCAAAGCCAAACGCCCCGATGAGTATAGCTCATTCAAAATATCCGTGCCAGCAGAGCACGAGCTTAAAATGAATGATCCTAACTTTTGGCCAAAAGATGTATGTGCAACTCGTTTTTTTCGCCATCTTCAGCCAAAGACGGTAACCGCATGAAAGCTACAGATATCAATAGAAAAAGCATAAGAGTTCTACAGCTAAATACGCAGTCCATCAGGAACAAAATCGACGAATTAGAAAGTCTTTTAGTTAACAACAACTTTAGTGTTTTATGTGTTCAAGAACATTGGCTAAAAAACTGTGAAATGGATGTGATAAGTGTAAATTGTTTTAATATTGCCACACATTACTGTAGAAAAGTCTACAATCACGGTGGAGTAATGATTCTGGCAAAGCATAATCTTAAATATGAGGAATTGCACTTTAATCATCTGTCAGTCGAAAAAGACTGTGAAATTTGCGGCATTCGTTTAATAGACTTCAATATTATTATCATAACCGTATACAGAAGTCCTTCGAGTAACATTGACGTATTTTGTGATGTACTTAATCAAGTTTTATCCGGCATTGATCTTGTAAAGTGTTCCGTCCTATTAACCGGAGATTTTAATGTTAATTTTATTGGAAATGATCCAAAAACTCGCCATTTTCTGGATTTTGCGAACAGTTTTGGTTTGTATCATACAGTTGATTTTGTAACGAGATATACTTCATGCTTAGACAACATACTTATTAATAATAAGTGTATTTACGAGGAAGTAAAACTGAAACATATCCCATTTTCCGATCATGATGCAATTGTTATGACTTTAAATGTGAGTGAAACAAAACCCATCACTGCAACGAGATTAACACGGCTAATCACGCTAAGAGGCAAAATAACCTTTTACCAACGACTCTCGTTCGAGAATTGGTCTCTTTCATTTCATGATACAAACAAAAGCTGGTTCGATTTTCTAAATATTGTATTAGGTCATTTTGTTATAGCATTTCCGGAAATAGTAAAAATCTGTAAAAATAATGAATCTCATAGTATTAAGTGGTTTACAGCCGAGCTGAAATTAATGAGAGATAATTTGCAACTAGTGCACGAGGCATATTTACGTCTTAAACAACACGAACTTCTGCAACTTAAAAATAGTTTGCGAATAAATTACAAAAAAGCCATTATTTCTGCTAAACGAGTAGCTAATGATAATTATATTAATAATTCATCAAATGTACCTAAAGCTATGTGGTCTCTTATTATTAATAGGCGGAGCAGCAAGGTTCAAAATATAACCACCCCCGATATTTCTGCAAGCGACTTTAATACTTACTTTACAAACATAGCAAATGAAATTTTAAGTACCATCCCTAGCTGTGACATAGATCCAGTCATATTAGTCAACAATTCTATACCAAACAATTTACCATTTTTTAAATTTATTCCGGTCTCTTGTGTAAAGGTGAGAGACGCAATATAAAGCATCAAAAATAACTGCAGCACGGACATATATGGTATCTCCATTTCCCTTATTAAAAGTGCTATTGACGTTCTAATTGAACCGCTAACAAAATTAATAAATGCTATCATAGGCAGCGGTAATTTTCCCGATGTGCTTAAAATATCTAAAGTTGTTCCAATATTCAAAAAAGGAGATATAAATAAATTGGATGATTATCGCCCAATCTCATCCAGCATTTTTGAAAATTATCGAAAAAATTCTATATAATCAAATTTTATCTTTCTTTGAAAATAACAACCTATTTAGCAAAAACCAATATGGATTCAGGCCGGGAAAATCTACCGTTGCTGCCGTAGCGGATCTGGTGGATAAAATTATCGACTGCTATGAACAGGGAAATTTTGCCATTGCCTCATTTATCGACCTATCCAAGGCCTTTGATTGCGTATCCCACTGCTTACTTTTGCGGAAGTTATACGCTTATAACTTTGACCCTAGCAGTTGTCGACTTATCATGTCCTATCTCACAAATAGAAAACAATCAGTGTTCTTTAAAGGGGAGACATCGGAGAATTTACCAATAGACCATGGTGTACCACATGGGTCCACACTCGGACCATTGTTATTTTTAATATATATCAATGACTTTTCCAATTATTTATTTATTTATTTATTTATTTATTTATTTATTTCCCAACAGGACAATCCCAATATAAGGGGAAATATCACACATAAAACATAATACAGAGTATAACTAAAATACAAAATAAAATAATCTAGATTTCGTCTATACAACATTTACAAATATACAAATATGCATACATGCACACATATACATAATTTCATACCTAATTTATACTATATATATATATACATGATTTTAAAGATTTTATAAATTTACTATAGTTTGACATAAATATGTCAATATCATATTGCACATGATGATAGGCTGATAGCATATTTAGAAGTGGCGAATGGGCAAAATGAGAGGTGCGTGGGCGTTTATGACAAAATGTACGAGAATTGCGGGTATTATACGATGCAACATGAAATTCGAGGAGATCTAGAATAAATTTGTTATCTAAGTAATGGTGAACATGTTTATATAAAGTACTTACTGGTATGTACTTATGCCTCTGAAGCATAGATGGCATGTTAAATTCTGATAATAACTGTACATATGAAATGGTAAGTGGAGGATATACACCATGTTTAAAGAAATATAGATATCTAACAAATTTTTTCTGTACCTTTTCCAGCAGATTAACATATTTTAAATAATTAGGACTCCACACAGATGCGCAATAGTTCATTTTACTCAAAATAAAGGAATTGTATAATTTCATAATACTGCTAATTGATGAAAATTTCTTGCAATTTCTAATTATAAACCCAAGCAATTTAAGACATGATTTAACCATTGATGAGATATGAGGCAAAAACGTTAATTTATGATCAAATAAAATTCCTAAATCTTTAAATTCATTCACTCTAGAGATACTAATATTATTAATTTTATAATTAAATATTATCGGAGATAACTTCCGATGGTATGTGATACCATTACATTTACTAATATTAATATCAAGACCTTGTTCTGAACACCACCTCGTAAGATTATGTATATTGTTTTGTAAATCAATGCAATCATTTTCACAATGAATTATCTTGAGTAGTTTAATATCATCAGCGTACATTAGAAAATTGCAATTTAGAATCGAGGAAACACGATTTATGAAAACCAGAAACAAAACTGGTCCCAAATTAGATCCTTGAGGCACCCCGCTCGTGGCTATGTATGGAGATGATTTACAGCCTTCAACTTCAACCATTTGTTGCCGATTCGCTAGGTATGAGGCAAGGACGTTTACAATATTGTCATTAATTTCTAGTTTTCTTAGAGTATTTAATAATATATGATGAGGCATTCTGTCAAAGGCCTTTGAGATGTCAGAATATATAACATCGACCTGTGATTGATTATCAAGAGCCTGGGATATGAAATATGTAGCATTTATTAAATTTGTCATAGTATTGCGCTTTTTTACAAAGCCGTGCTGTTCCTTCAGAATACTAGATGACACCTGACTGTATATGTAATCCGCAATAATGCTTTCAAAAACCTTTGACAGATTGCTAATCAGCGAAATTGGGCGGTAGTTTTTTACATCACGACGATCACCTGATTTGAAAACTGGTATCACTTTCACTATTTTCCAACATTCCGGAAATGTACCACTGGCGAGAATAAGGTTGTAAATCCGAGTAAGAGGCGCAGCTAAAACTTCAGCAAGATCATGAAGAATAAATGCAGGTAAGGAGTCGGGTCCCATAGTCAAATTTGGTTTCAGCTTCTTCATGTGTTTGATCACGACCTCTTCAGAAATTTTATAGTTGCCCAAGCGATCCTGATTTACCAAGTTACACGGAGGAATTAACGGGCCGATTTTATAGCAAGTGGAAAAATGTTCTGCAAAAGCCCCTACGACAGCCGATGGATTGGAATAAGGTTCATTATTATAAATGATTTCACCAGGAATTTTTGATGTTTTCCGTTTCTTGTTAATATACGTCCAAAAATTCTTAGGGTTATGTGTTATTAATTTTTCTGATTTGGCAATATAGTCGTTGTATGCCTTCATGGAATCTGTTTTTACTGTCTTTTGCAAATTGCGAAGATGTAATTTGTTTAAGAATGATGGGTATCTTTTCAAGCGCAATCGATATCTCCTTTTTAATTTAATCAATTTGATTATTTTGTTGTTAAACCAAGCCGGATAACTATGCTTGGTAGTTTTATACTTAGGAACATGTCTATCCAGTATGCCATGAAGTGTTTTCAGAAATATTGAAGCGATTTTATTAACATCCTTACTGTGTTGAAATAGAGTTGTCCAGTCATAATTATTGATGTCCATGTAAATTTTATAAATGTTTGCTTTCTTAAAATTGTACTGATTAGAGATGTTACCCAGAAAATTGGTTGAAGAGCGCTCCACTGTAACACTAAAAGTAAGTGCGGGATGATGTGCGTCTTCGGGCACGGGAGGATTTTCACACTTCTCCACTTTACAATTTAAATTTGACGATGTACATACAAGATCCAAAATCCTGTTATTTTTATTAAAAATATTATTTCGTTGTATTAAGCCAGAATAATTGATAAAATTAAGTAGCGTATGTGTTAACGTCGAAAAATTGCCATTTAGATTACAACTTGCATAGTCTGGTATATTAAAGTCACCTAATATTAATGTATTCTCCATAGATAGTTTTGTCTCAAGGCACTCAAAAAATGCTACATAATTATTTATATTAGTATTTGGTGGAATATAACAGCATAAGATATTAAAACTGCCACTGTTTAAAGATATGTTTGCAGCAACTGCATCAATATTCATATCATTCGGTAATTGTAGATCTATTTGTTTAAAGCGATTTATATTTCGAAATGCTATAATGCGAAATGCTATATTCATTATGCAGATGTAGTCCAATTTGCAGACGATACGACTTTGATATCTGCATCAAATGATCTGAATACCACTTTAGTAGCGAGTGAAAGTTCTCAGTCAATGGCAAATGATTGGTTTTGTGTCAACGGCCTCAAACTAAACAGTAGGAAAACCGAACATTTAATGTTTACACTTAGGCATGCCGCCGACCCGATCGGTACCGTCTCTGTAAAATTCCTAGGAATATTTATTGACCATCTACTGCTGTGGGATAGGCAGGGCGAAGAAGCATCTAATAAAATAAACAAAAGTATTTTCTTATTGAGAATTTTAAACTCTAATGTGTCTTACCAGACTTTGCGCACAGCTTATTTTTCGCTTTGCCATTCTCACATGGTGTATGGAATACTAATTTGGGGCCATTCGTCTATCCGACACCGATTATTTGCATTGCAGAGACGAGCCATCAGGATTCTGTCGAACGTAGGATATAGGGAAGATTGCAGGCAGAAATTCATCGAACATAAAATACTAACTCTCCCTTGCGCATATATTCTTGAATGTCTCATTCACGCTAAAAAACATCTCAATGACTACTTGACTGCTCAAATTGGATATAAACATGAACATAACACCAGGGCTAAGTTCAACTTATGCCCTAAATTTTTAAGATTAAATTGCTGACAAACCGGACCTAACTACTATGGGATTCAGTTTTACAATAAACTGCCTCTACAATTTAAGAACTTGTCTCCAAAAACATATAAAATAAAAATTAAGTCATTCCTAATTTTTTTTTTTTTTTTTTAGTATAGAAAAGGAAGGATGATTGACGGAAATTTGGTTTGGGGAATTATGGATGATATGGGACTTTGGCTTAGACATCGTAGGTCATTCAGCCACAACCGATTTTTTATAATGTTTAATTCATATTAAATGAAAATAGACATCCACAAACATCCATGCCCTCGCCGGGATTCGAACCCAGGACCCTCCGCATTAGTTCTGGCGCGCTAACGCACGCGGCTAGTGGGCCGGCCCATTCCTAATTAAGTTCGCTTTTTATTCATGGGAAGAATATTTAGCACATAATTTTACGTGAACTGTCGATTATGCGCCAGTACTTATTTACTTTTAGTAACTTTGTGTAATTTATATTTTTCTATTTAAGACCTGTGTAAACATATGTGTTAGCACCAATAAATACTATTACTATTACTATTACTATTGCCATAATGTGTCAAATATTAAAGTGGATTATTAAAATTAATTTCATTTTGGATGCATTTTGAAATTTTGAAACTTACTTAGGCCGAAATGAATTTTTTGCAATTTTTATAAGCGCAGACTGCAATTTTTTCTGTAAATTTTAACTTTTGATGGTTTTTATTTTGTTTCCAGCTATACTATGTCAAGTATTGAAGTGGATTATCAAAATTTAATTAACTCTGAATGCATTTTGAAAATTTGAAGCTTAATTCGGCCGAAATATTTTTTTTTACAATTTTTATAAGCGCCGACTGCAATTTTTTTCTCTGCTTTTCAACTTTTTATGGTTGTCATTTTCTTTCCAGCTATAATCAGTGGCGGCTCATGTAACATGTTGATGGTAGAACCATTTATATAATATAGACCCCCTCCCCCGGCCCTTCCTTATTTTTTGAAGAAAGAACGATTTATGTTAATAGACCAAAGTAACGGGCGAAAAAGTGTTTTAAGAATTAATTAAAAATTCTTGCTGAGCTTGAAACTACAGGTAGTGCCATGGCTCCTTGGCTCTGTATAACAAGCCGCACTTGTTATTGGGAACACCGAGGTCATCGAGATTTGGGTACAGTACGGCGAGAGCAGGAACGAGATAGTCTCTCTGAGTAGTTCTAAATACTTTTCACCTGTTAGTGTTCCTTCAATAAAATAGGGTCCTAGAATTATGTTCCCAACAATGCCAGCCCAAACATTCAGCATTTCTGGATATTGGGTACGGGCCTCCATCAACCAGAGTGGAATTAGGGGAGCCCAATACCGACAATTCTGTTTATTAACCGTTCCGTTGAGATAAAATGTAGTTTCATCAGAAAAGATAATACGATTGACAAAATCAGCATCAGCATTGCACCGTTCCATCATGTTATTGCAAAATTCAATCCTGCGATCAGGATCGTTTTCGTTCAACTCGTGAACTAAAGTCACTTTGTATGGATGCCACTGATGTTTTCTTAAATACTTCACAACTGAAGATTGACTGATTTCGTTATCAGCAGCTAACGCTCGTGTAGTTTTATGCGAATTATCTTGCAATTCCAACAATATATTCAATTGTACTTCTTCAGGCACATAATGGTGGTGTCGAAAATCGCTCCTACAGTGTCCCCTTTCAGAAAAATTTCTTTCAATTTTGCTTACTGTGGAGCGCACAATGGGACCCTGATTGGGATATTTAATAGGAGTATTAAATAAAACACATACTTCTTCTTGTGTACACTGCCTGTCCCTATATCCCCCCATAATTAAAATTTCAATTCTTTGCCTTTCCGTTAAATAACGAACCATGTTTTGCTAGATCAATGGCAATAAACAACAATAAAACACTACCGAAATGAATTTTCAGCAAACTGCCAAATTGCGATTCATCTGATTCAAATAAATTGAGAAAAAATCCACAGCTATCTCAATTTTTGTTTTCAATTTTACATAAATCAGTTTCTTTCATAAATCCCAATAGTTTCGCTGACTAATCAAATGAACTTCACCAAACTGCATATTGCTGTATGTGAGATTTTAAAGAGAATCAGAATCCATCGAAAAATGTGGCAGTTGCCATTTTAAAAAAAATGACGATGACGTCATTACGCAAAGGGGTGGGGATATGGAAAATTGACAACTATCAAAAAATAAGGTTAACGTAGCGGAGGATTTTGGCCGCAGATGATCGGGGAATTTTTTATTTGGAGCATTCCACAGCCAACGTTCGCACTGTATATAAATATTAAACTATTTCCCTGAAAGAACTCATCCATAATAATAAAGCAATACATTTATGTTTTATATGTGAAAAAATACTGAGAAAAATAAATAGAGATACTCCAACAACTAACATAATATTGACATATTCTCTTGTATTCCAGTTAGGATTTAGAGGATTCAGTTCAGATAAAGATGAGAAATTGCGGGGGCCTGGAAAATGAAAAGATTGCGTGCGGGGGAGGACTGACAAATCAAATAAAGGATGCCTGACGGGAGAATTATATATATAATACATTATATAGACTCGTTCATTTTAAGTCCAAGCAAAAAATGAATATTTGCTTCGGATAAATTGTTTGTCCTATTTATTTAACACTTTTCACTCTTTTTTTTAAGGAACGAAATTGTAGACACGAGATTGATTTATAGTCCGAGTTTTCCGGAGTTGATTACACAGGCCCCATCTGAGAGCTGGTGTTGCGCTAATTAATTATTTTTGCACGTTTCTTTTGGAATTGTCACTATAAATTATTCTCAGCACTAAACGAGAGTAAAATAACTTCATCGCGCCCTTAAATAAACTTAACGTCCATTTATTCCGTGGAGTATCATTTTGGAACTCACCGTTGAGATACGTAATTAATGGCTAATCATATTTCAAAGTTGAAATTAAAAAGCGTTTATCAACTTAATGAAGAGATAGTAATTATGAGGCTCACTGCAGCCTTTAATAAATGGATTACATCTTAAACTAGGTGGAAATATTTTGAATGCAAATGTGCTATTTTTGACAAATTTATGATATTCAAATGGATTTGTACTAGCGTCAATTATAAATTCGGTAAAGATGAAAAATAACCCCATTATTTTACTAATCAAGGCCCTATGCGATTAAGATACTAAAATCGACCTTTGACGGTTATTTTCTCCAAATCATATCAAAATAGTCCTCCTGGTAAGACAAACATTTTCCTATATCTTTGAACCCCTCTGTCTCCCTGAGCCGAGATATTAGGTCATTTAAGGCGGACCTATTAAAATTAATATTTTTTATTGTAATGACAAGAGAAAGGATTTTATGCAAAATGCATATTTTTGCAAATTTAGCCATGTAATGTATATTTCATCTTTTAATGCACATTTTAACATACTATGGTAATATTTAACATTTTGCAACACATTGCAACACGTGTAATTTTCGATTATGGACATTAACCAACATTCTATCATTCAAGCAAATTCCGGCCAAATGTTATCAAAATAATTTTCAATTCGTCCTGCGATAAACAGTAATTTATGCGTTCACATGTTTTTGTCGGTTTACTTTGAAATATGTGAAATATGCGCATAAAAAGAAATTTGAAGAATTGAAGAAAATAAAATTTTTGCAAAATATGATTTGCGATTTGAGTATATGTAGGTCAATATTCGTCGTGGTATTAGTTGTTTCAAAAAGTGATAAGTTAATTTGTTAATTTGTTGTATATAAACAAACTTATGTAGTTTTACTTTCTCCGGTACGAAGTACGAGAAAGTATTGTGATCGTGAAAATTTTTTTTTCACGGAAATATCCGTTTTGGAGTCCCTAGATGTCATTTCAACAATTTCTGGAAAAAAAAATTGTGTCTGTGTGTGTGTGTCTGTGTGTGTGTGTCTGCTGTGTGCGCTGTATCTCAAAAACCAATAGAGCAATTGATATGAAACTTTGAACATACGTCTTATTTGATAATCTGAAGAACTGAAAAGCTTTTTGTAAAATTTTGTACACCGGAAGTGGGAGTTTACCTTAACTGTTTTTTGTTTTTTGCCAATAGTTTCTTAAATATAAAAAATATCACAAAAACATTTAAACAAACATCGAAGACAACAAAGAAATGAATGGCTTTTGCTTGAAAATATTTTTCATAAATTCATGGCTATTCGAGAAAAAAAATTATTAATTTTTTTTAATTTTTGGTTTATAATTATGAAACGATAATAGTTACAGCGAATTTAGATTAATAATAATTGTAGAGAATGCCAAAATGAACAACTTATAAAGAATAAGTTTTTTTCAAAATCTCGTTAGTTTTCGAGTAAGCCCAGTTTTGAATTTGAAGTATAATTTTTCCATCTTTCATGATTTTGACGTTTTAAACGTCAGTTTCATCCGAGTTTACGCAACGCTCGATGTACATTTAAAATATGATTTCAATTGAAAATAAACCCATGAAAACGTAAATGTAAAGTCGGAGAAAGTAACATGATGGCCACATCACCATTTTTTCGATATGCATTCCTATTGAGATGAATGTCTGTCAGTCTGTGCGCGCCGTATCTCAAAAACTACGACATGAATTAACATGGAATTGTGAACATAAGCCTTATTTGGTAATCTGAAGAACTGAAAAGCTTTTGGTAAAATTTCATAAACCTCAAGTATGCGTTAACCTTAGCCGTTTTCTTTTTTCTCCGATAATTTTTTAAAAATGAAAAATATTGCAAAAATGTGTAAACAAATCTTGAAGATAACAAAAGGAGACAAAGAAATGAATCTTTTGTTGCAAATTTTTTTTTTCAAAAAACAAACGTTTTTGAAAAAATAAAATTATCGATTTTTTTGTCATTTTTGGTTTATAATTAGGAAACGATAATAGTTAATCAAATTTATAATAATAATATTGGTAGGTAATGCTAAAATTAATAACTTATAAAGAATACGTTCTTTTGGAAATCTTATTACTTTTTGAGTAAATCGTCGGTAAAGAGTATCATTTTTCATAATCTTTCATAATTTTGACGTTTCAAACGTCAGAATCATCCAATACTACAACACGTTCGATGTATATTTAAAGTTAAAATTTCAGGACTTTGTTCATCACTTTTTTGTAAGACTTTATTTTCAGGATTTTTTCATTTCTTCTTTCATGTCTTTTTTAAGAACCTTTCTCTAAAACCTAATTTGCAGGACTTTTCTTTTCAGAATTTCTTTTTCGAGCACTCTTTTTTCAAGACTTTATTTTAAAAAACTTTTTATTTTTGAGACTCCTCTTCAGGATTTTTTTATCAGGATTATTTTTCAGGAACTTTTATCACGACTTTTTAATGCCTTTTCAGAAGTCTTTTTGCAAGACTCTTTTTGGGTTTTTTGCAAGACGAGTTTTTTTAGAACTTTCTTCAAGACTTTTTTTAGGACTTTTTTTTAACGACTTTTGTTTCAGGACTTTTCTTTTGCAGAATTTTTTTCCAGGACTCTTTTTTAAAAAGTTTTTGTTTAGTGCTTTTTTTGGGAATTTTTTTTCAGGATTTTTAATCTGGAACTTTTTTAATGCCTTTTTCAAGTCTTTTTGCAAGACTATTTTTGGGATTTTTTTGCAGGACAATGTTTTCAAAACTTTTGTTCCGACTTTTTTCAGAACTTTTTTCAAGAACTCTTTTTTGAGGCCTTTTGCACGACGTTTTATTCAGGACTTTTGTTTCGGATCCTTTCTTTTTCGAATTTTTTTCAGGGCCCTTTTTTAAAGATTATTTAAAAACTATATGTTCGGGACCTTTTTTGGGGCCTTTTTTATCAGGGTTGTTTATTCAAGACTTTTTTAACACTTTTTAATCGATATCATCTAAGGCTTTTGTGAGAACTATTTTCTGGAATTTTCTCGGGACCTTCTGCACTCTTTTTCAGAAATTTCTTTCAGGACTCTTTTTTTAGAACTTTTTTCGGGACTTCACAGGCCTTATTCAGGCCTTGTTAAGGTTTTTATTCTGACTTTTTGTATGCTTTTTCAGTACTTTTCTTCTGGCCGAGTTATCAGAACTTTTTCTAGGAACTTTTTAACAGGATTATTTTTCAAGACGTTTTTTAGGATCTTTTATCAGGATTATTTTATCAAGACTTTTTAAATGTTCTTTTCTTGACTTCTGTTTTTTTTCTGTTTTTTTCGAATTTCTTCGGGTCTTTTTTAGTATTCTTTGCATGACTTTTTTTAGGACTTTTTTCTGGACTATTTTACAGGTCTTTTTTCGAATTTTTTAGAAGCCTATTTTCAGTACTTTTCTACAGTCTTTTTTATCAAGTCTTTTGCTAAGACCTTTTTTCCGATTTTTTTTTTGTGACGACTCTGTTTTCGGGACATTTTCTAGGTCTTTTTCAAGAACCTGTTTTTCAAGACATTTCTTTATCAGAGCACTTTTTTCGGACTCTTTATGAGGAGTTTTAACATATTTTTTCAGGACTGTTTTATTCAAGACTTTTTCTGGTATTCTCTTTGGAATTTTATAACCAGAACTCTTTCAGGGCGTTTTCAGAAATCTTTTTCAGGGCTTTTTTCAGGATTTAGCAAGATTTGTGTTTAGGACTTTTTTTCAAGAATTCATTAGGGTTTTATTTGAATTGGAAGTATAATTTGTTATTTTTATCTTTCATAACTTTGACGTTTTCAACGTCAGTATCATCTGATCTAAAATGAAAACAAACCATGGTAGTATAAATATAAATAACTGTTATGCGATCAAGATCGGAGAAAGTAACATGATGGCCACATCACCATTTTTTTTTTCCAGAAATTGTTGAATTGGCATCTAGGGACGCCAAAACGGATATTTCCGTAAAAAAAATTTTTGAAAAAAAAATCACGATCACAATACTTTCTCGTACTTCGTAACGGAGAAAGTAAAAACTGGCCAAAAGTCGAAAGCGTTTTCCAATTTGGGTGAAACTTAGTAGCCCGAAGTTATTGGGCTCGCTGATTACGAATTCCAAGTCAAAATTTGAAAAAAACAAAATGGCGGATCTAATATGGAGGACAATTTCTTCAAAAATATTTCCACCTTAGGTGAACCTCAGTAGTCGTAAGTTTCAGGGCTCGATGATTACGAATCCGAAGTCAAAATTTGAAAAAAACAAAATGGTTTCAATATGAACGACTTAAAAATATTTAAAAAAAATGGTGATGTGGCCATCATGTTACTTTCTCCGACTTGATGGTATTATTTATATTTACGCTTTCATGGTTTATTCAATTTAAATCATATTTTAAATGTACATCGAGAGGATGACACTGACGTTTAAAACGTCAAAATTATGAAAGATGGAAAAATTATACTTCAAATTCAAAAACTCAGTTTACTCAAAAACTAAAGGGATTTCGAAAAAAACTTATTCTTTAGAAATTGTTCATTTTGTAATTTTCTACAATTATTATTCACATAAATTTGCTGTAACTATTATCGTTTCATAATTATAAACCAAAAATTTAAAAAAAATTAATAAATTTTTTTCTCGAATAGCAATGATTTTATGAAAAATATTTTCAAGCAAAAGATATTCATTTCTTTGTTGTATTTAATGTTTGTTTAAAAAATTTTGTGATATTTTTCATATTTAAGAAAATATTGGCAAAAAACAAAAAAACAGTTAAGGTAAACACCCACTTCCGGTGTACGAAATTTTACCAAAAGCTTTTCAGTTCTTCAGATTATCAAATAAGACGTATGTTCAAAGTTTCATATCAATTGCTCTGTTAGTTTTTGAGATACAGCGCACACATACAGACACACACACACACACACACAGACACACACACAGACACAAATTTTTTTTTTCCAGAAATTGTTGAAATGGTATCTAGGGACCCCAAAACGGATATTTCCGCAAAAAAAATTTTTGAAAAAAAAAATCACGATCACAATACTTCGTAACGGAGAAAGTAATAAAAAAATGGTGATGTGGCCATCATGTTACTTTCTCCGACTTGATGCTATCATAGCCATTTATATTTACGTTTTCATTGTTTATTTTCAATTGAAATCATATTTTAAATGTACATCGAGGGTTGTGTAAACGCGGATGAAACTGACGTTTAAAACGTCAAAATGATGAAAGATGGAAAAATTATACTTCAAATTTAAAAACTCGGTTTGCTCAAAAACTAACGAGATTTCGAAGAAAACTTATTCTTTAGAAGTTGTTCATTTTGGCATTCTCTACAATTATTATTCACATAAATTTGTTGTAACTGTTATCGTTTCATAATTATAAACCAAAAATTTAAAAAAATCATAAATTTTTTTTCTCGAAAAGCAATGATTTTATGAAAAATATTTTCGAGCAAAAGATGTTCATTTCTTTGTTGTCTTTAATGTTTATTTAAATGTTTTTGTGATATTTTTCACATTTAAGAAAATATTGGCAAAAAACAAAAAACAGTTAAGGTAAACACCCACTTCCGGTGTACGAAATTTTACCAAAAGCTTTTCAGTTCTTCGGATTATCAAATAAGACGTATGTTTAAAGTTTCGTATCAATTGCTCTGTTAGTTTTTGAGTTACAGCGCACACAGACAGACACACACACACACAGACACACACACACACACACACACACACACAGACACACACACACACAGACACAAAAAAAAAATTCCAGAAATTGTTGAAACAGTATCTAGGGACCCCAAAACGGATATTTCCGCGAAAAAAAATTTTGAAAAAAAAATCACGATCACAATACTTTCTCGTACTTCGTAACGGAGAAAGTAAAAACGTTTCATTTAGGCTAAAATTTTAATTCTGTCTTTTTCAATGATAATTAATTAAAATTCGAATTCTAAATAACAATATAAAAATGAAAGATTGAGAATGCTATCCAAATTATAATATATGAATACAAACTTATTATTAAAAAACAACTTTTTTTAATGTATAGTTATTTATTATAAATTAACATTAAATTTCTTGTTAAATATATACATGCTGCTCATGAAGGAAGAAAATGAAATGTAAACACTTAATTATGTAGCAGATTATAGATAATACTACAAAGAATGGTCACTAATTTTATAAAATTTTAGAGTGTACTAGTTTTGGTAATATACATGCTGAAATACAGTAGACTCCCTTTTTGAAACAAATAGTAAGCAAATACAGAATGGAATTTATAAAACCGTCATATAACCATTGTTTATGTTTGCCGGGAAAAATTTGACTTAGGCCTGATCGGGCCGATATTGGGCCCCGGACCCACAATGTGAGTACACTCCTGCATATATATTTCAAAACCATACAACTTTTATCAGAAACACTTTTTCCATATTTTGTATTTTTAATGTTGAAAATTTAGAAAAAACTGTTTTTAATTACAAATACTTGCACCAATAGCAGAGTAGCAGCTAATAGCAGCAGGTTTTTGTTGTTTTCGTTAAACAATAGTTGAATCTACAACGTATAATAGATTTGGTCGCAGAACTCTACAGAACTCATAAACTTTTCTCTACTTTTCTAAAATTTTCCGTTGCAATTTTACGGTAGTTTTCGTTTAAGTCATCTGTTTATTGGTATCACATAAATTATTACTAAAAAGTTTGTACAACGTGATGATATTCTACTATCCAGCTGTCGAATCCATTTTTTACTTTCTCCGTTACGAAGTACGAGAAAGTATTGTGATCGTGATTTTTTTTTCAAAATTTTTTTTTACGGAAATATCCGTTTTGGGATCCCTAGATGCCATTTCAACAATTTCTGGAAAAAAAAAATTGTGTCTGTGTGTGTGTGTGTGTGTGTGTGTGTGTGTCTGTGTGTGAGTGTGTGTGTGTGTGTGTGTGTGTGTGTGTGTGTCTGTCTGTGTGCGCTGTATCTTCAAAACTAATAGAGCAATTGATATGAAACTTTGAACATACGTCTTATTTGATAATCCGAAGAACTGAAAAGCTTTTGGTAAAATTTCGTACATCGGAAGTGGGTGTTTACCTTAACTGTTTTTTTGTTTTTTGCCAATATTTTCTTAAATATGAAAAATATCACAAAAACATTCAAACAAACATCAAAGACAACAAAGAAATGAACATCTTTTGCTTGAAAATATTTTTCATAAAATCATTGCCATTCGAGAAAAAAAATTATTATTATTTTTTTATCTTTGGTTTATAATTATGAAACGATAATAGTTACAGCAAATTTATGTGAATAATAATTGTAGAGCATGCCAAAATGAACAACTTCTAAAGAATAAGTTTTTTTCGAAATCTCGTTAGTTTTTGAGTAAACCAAGTTTTTAAATTTGAAGTATAATTTTTCCATATTTCATGATTTTGACGTTTTAAACGTCAGTTTCATCCGAGTTTACACAACGATCTATAATCATTTAAAATATGATTTCAATTGAAAATAAACCCATGAAAACGTAAATATAAAGTCGGAGAAAGTAACATGATGGCCACATCACCATTTTTTAGATTTGAAATTGATTCATTTTTAAAGTTTTAGCGTCCTTTTGAATAAATAGTTCAAAACTCGGCTCCGAACACGACACGTCTTGCTCGAGCGAGGATCACATTCGAGCTCAAATATAAAAATAGGCATAAGGTGTAGGACCCTCTCTAGTGTAAAATCCAACCCTCGGGTTATTACTCAAACAAACCCACCACTTCAAATTCCCAGAATCGGAACTTTATTTCTCGATTTTTGGCCGTCTTTTTGGGATTTGGCCCCACTGTGCGCCGGAACTGGGTGTTTTAAATGTTTATGTTTTTTTCAATATCTTTTTCAAATGTGAAAAATATCACAAAAACATTAAAACAAATTTTGAAGACAGCAAGGAAATGAACATCTTTTCTTTAAAAATATTTTTCATAAAATCATTGTTTTTCGGAAAAAAAATTATTGAATTTTTTTTCATTTTTAGTTGTTAATTATAAAACGATACTAATAGCAAATTCTTGGTGTTGTTAATTTTGTAGAATTTTTCTAATCGTAGAATGCATTTTTCGTTTTCGCAAGGTCAAGTTTCAAGGGCTGTGATGTTGCTGAATGCAAGGATATTACAATTGATTTTACGGGAAATCAAAAATGCAATCATTTTTAATAGATTTTGTAATTTTAAAGCAAATTATTGGTGATGTTAATTTTGCACAATTTTTCAAATCGTTGAATGCATTCGTCGTTTTCGCAAGGTCAAGTTTCAAGGGCTGTGGAAATATTTTCATTCTAATGTATTTATTAACGGTAGGCCATGTGCAATTAAACAAGTACAGTAAAATAGATTCTTACAAACTAAAAATAAACGTCAGAATAAATAAAATACTAAGACAATTAAGACGACTTTAAAACAATATACACATACTTAAAAAAAAACATAATTTAAATACAATTTAAAATATTACAAAGAAATATCGAGTTAAAAACAATATACAAATACTTAAAAAAAACAAAATTTAAATACAGTTTAAAATATTTCAAATAAGTCATGAATTAAAAACAATATTCAGATACTTAAAAGGAAACACAATTTAAGACAGTTTAAAATATTACATTGAAGTCACACATTAAAAGATTATCATTACAAACAGTTATCAAGATACAAACGCAGGCCATTTATACCTATATTAAAAAGATCGACTTGGCAGTTGTTACTGTTCCGAAGTAACCGAGGAACACCGTAGTTTCTTGCATAGTCCGTCTTTTTTGTATTAATAAAAAATGTTTGACTAGATCTTAAGTGTATGGATGGTACATATAGGTCAACAGATTTAAGTAATGCCGGACAATTTATTGAGCCGTGTAGAAGTTTGTGAACAAACAAGACATCACTGCAAAAACGTCTATGAGAGAGCGAATAAAGACTAAAATATCAGTCAGAATGTCCTGGTAGTTACCTTCCAGGGCAAATTTAAATTTCAAAAAATTCACAAATTTCCTTTGCACTCGCTCGATCGCATTAGATTCAATAGATGTATATGGGCACCATATAATGGAGCAGTATTCCAAATGAGGACGAACTAACGCAACAAATAACTTTATAAGTGTCTGTATGTTCTGGAATTCTAGGGTATTTCTTCTAATAAACCCAAGCAATTGAAAAGCTTTAGATGTTACATTATTTATGTGCTTAGAAAAACTCCAGTTACTGGTCAGGGTCACACCTAGGTCTTTCAGTGAATCGACACGCTCAAGGGATATATTATTGATGGAGTAATTAAACAAAATCGGCGATTTGATTTTAGTAAAGGTTATTACATTGCATTTGTCTATATTAAGCTGGATTTTATTCAAGTTACACCAAACGTGAAAGCTGTCAATATCTTGTTGAAGAAGTTGCGGAGTGGTTTTACCGGGAAATGCACTGAAGATTTTTATGTCATCGGCAAATAGAAGACAGCAAGAATTCTTAAAACAGGCAACCACATCATTAATGAATATATTGAAAAGGAGAGGACCCAGATGTGAACCCTGCGGAACACCGGAGGACACATGAATTAAGCGAGAGTAATAGTTTCCAATACGTACACTTTGCGTTCTGTCCCTCAAATAAGAACGAATCCAAGCAAAGAGTGAACCATGTATACCAATTTTATTTAATTTTGTTAATAGTATGCCATGGTCGACCGTGTCAAAAGCCTTGGCAAAGTCGGTATATATCGAATCAACCTGTTGGCCCTTCTCCAAAGCTTTTGTTATAAAATCGGTGTATATTAACAAATTGGTGGCAGTTGAACACCCGCGTCTGAAGCCGTGTTGTTGCTCCGTTATTAGTATATTAACCTTCCCAGAAATATAAGAAGTTGTAAACTTTTCAAATATTTTTGGAATGTGTGATAGGATGGAAATGGGTCGATAGTTAGGAATACGATTTCTAGAGCCCTTTTTATGAATCGGTGTAATAAGGGCTTTTTTCCAAAAACTTGGAAATTCTCCACATCTCAATGAATTGTTAAAAATAATCCAGAGAGGACGGCAAAGAGAAAATGCACATTCTTTTAGGAATATACCAGGCAAACCATCAGAACCCATTGAATTGTTAGGCTTTAGGTGTGAAAGTTCGTCTAAAACAGAACATATACTAATAGCGGGCATGGAATGTAAGTTTAAATGAGAATCACCTACGTCAAACGTAGGTAAGTCGCTAGAGTCCTTATAAACTGACCCAAAAAAGGTCGCAAATGAATTCACCACTTCCTTTTCATCACTTATAGTCTCCCCGTTGTGTTCAAAAGAAATAGGAAGCTCTGAGTGTGTACGTTTGGATTTAACATGCTTCCAAAATAATCTAGAATCACTAGCGACAGATTCTTCGAGTGACCGTAAATAACTTTGGTGACACATTTTAGACAAGTTTTTACAATTAGTACGGGCTGTTTTAAAAGCATCATAATCAGACTGTAAATTAGATTGTTTAAAGTTTAAGTGCAGTTTCTTTTTAAGAGAAACTAATTTTTTCAACTCTGGAGTAAACCATTTCGGAAAGCGATACCTATGATTACTTTTGATCTCGATCATAGGAACAAATCTATTAATCGAGTCATAGAGTACACTATAAAAAGTACTTACTTGATCATTTATTTCTTTGCCCTCAAATAAGGAATCCCAATTTATGTTGATAAAAGTATTATTTAGGTTAACAAAATCAGAATTCGAAAAATCATACTTGACTTTAGGATCCCAGACAGATTCCTCCGCAGTAGCAGTCGGGAGATTAATAATTAATAATTAAATAGTTAATTCTCAATAGTCATTGTTACAGTGGTGTTAACAACCACTGGATTGAGTTATCCTGTTACTCGTCGCTGCAATTAGATGGCGTTGTCGACTCAACAGTATTACAACCATGAAACTGTGAAAAGAACTGATGGTTTTTCTAAAAAAAAATAAAAGATTTTTGCAAATTTTGCATCACACGCAAAGTGACGTTGGTTGTTTAATGAACAATCAACTGTCAAAGTCAAAATCATTTTTCCAGAAAAATGACTTCCAAGGCTCGAATCTAAATTCAGAAACGTACAAATAACAAATATATTACGAAGCAACAATTGTTGCTAAATTTTTGATCATTTTTTTCGTGTTCGTGTTCGGATTTGAATTTGCTTGAAGGAACAATCGACCAAAAAAACTAAAACGAGTCAACTTTCGAAAAACTATAAAATTGCAAACAATGTTTTATAGAACTTAATGAAATTACATTATCGAGCGGTGTCATGAGATATTATATTTATAAATGCATTCATGCGCCATCTAGTTGTTTAGTTTATAATTGTATTTATTTTATATTTTTCTTATTGTACTTTTTATATGATCCAGAAATAGTGGCTAGTGAATATATGTATTTCAAGCAGAGCTGTCGCATTATTATCACCACGTTGTATATTATACATCAAGCGGAAACTTCCCTTCTTGCACATTTTCCACATGAGAAGCTCAGATTCGCTCTGAAATTGCAAAGAATGCGAAAAATAAAAAAATAATTTTATTTTTATGCAAACACCCGTTATTTGTACGTTAGATACAAGGTGTCATCTGTCAGAATTACATTATTTGACAGGCATTTCTGTACCCCAACATTTTCGGCATGAGAAGCTTAAATTCGTCTTGAAATTGCAAACTAAGAAGATAATTTTGTTTTCAAGAAGAAAAAACGCTAGATAAAAACTGAGCGCTGTCAAAATAACATCAGTAGACACGTATTTTCGTACCATTGAAAAATTATATGTGATTATATGTGAGATTCTCAGATTTCCTTTAAAATTGCTTAAAAATGAGAAGCAAATTTTGTTTTCATGTCGTTTATTTCTAGGTTAGATAAGATGTGACAGTTGTCAAAGTTACAATATTTGACACCTATTTTAGCATTTCTTGTACATTTTCCACGTGAGAAGCTCAAATTTACTTCGAAATTTCAAATAATGTGGACAATGAGAAACTAGTTATGTATTCATGTTGAAAAAACCTCATTTCCGGCTAAGATAAAAGCTGACAGCTGTCAAAATCGCATTATTTTGCATGTGTTTTAGTACCGCATCTTTATTTAATGGATATTTCCACGTAAGAAGTTCAGATTTCCCTTGAAATTACAAAGAATGTTAAAAAAATGAGAAGCTAATTTTGAACTTCTATAAAGTCTGTGGTTTGTTGATGTAGAACTTGATCAAGTACTCCCACAGAAAACGAAAGTCTGGAGACGTTAGATCGATCGCGGCAGCCATCTCAAGTCCCAATTTTTTGATATGACAAAAATCTCAGACACAAGTTATATAGGCTATAACAACTTCTTGCTAAAACCATTTTGTTGTCCGCTCGCAAGAGTGAAAAAAGGAAGTGTTTAAGCATTGCTTTCTACCGATCCCCATTGCACGTGACCCTTGCACCTGCAGCATTTTTGGATACATGCAATCCATAAATCTTGCCTGAATTTATGCCACAGACATTTTTCAAAAAGGGTCCTCAAAATAGAATTTCTGTTGAAATTTTAAATTCTAAAATCATGATCGCTATACTTTCTTTTACTACGTACGGAGTTCTATTATGAATATGATTTTTTTGAATCCGAAATTTCAACGAAAATATCCGTTATGATATCATCATTTTTGGAAAATGTCTGCGCATGCTCTATTTCAAAACCAACACAGATTTTGAAATGAAGTTTAAAATATAACACTTATTTGACGGTCTGCAGAACTGTAAAGATTTTGGTAAAGGGCCCGGAAGAGGGAGTTTTTCCCGACATTTTTTTAAATATGAAAAATATTAGAAGAACGTATTAAAAAATATTAAAGATAACGAAGAATTGGATATCTTGTGTTAGTTTTTCATAATCTCCTTGATTATCAAAAAAAAATAATTTAAAAATAAAAATGTATCATTTTTGGTGCATAACTAAAAAAAAAAATTATTAACAAATTTACATTAACGATACTTGTAGAGAGTTTGAATAATATTTTGAAATTTTTTTAATCACGAGGTGCACATTTTACTCACTCAAATTCGAGTTCAGAGTGCTGCCATTTTGTTTACAAGCATGGTGCGTCAATTATCTTTTGGCATGTCAAAAATATGTTATTTCTAAGCAAATTTGAAAATTTTGAAGCAAATTCCGCGAGCGAAAATTTTTTTGAATTTTTTAAAACCGGTGGTGCTCATTTCGCTCACTCAAATTCGAGTTCAGAGTACTGTCATTTTGTTTAAAAGCAAGATGGGTCAACGATTTTTTGATATCTAAGATATATGTAATTTCTGAGCGCTTTTGACAAATTTGAAAGATAGTTCTGCTTGGGATGATATTTTTAGAATGTTTTTAATCACGAGGTGCTCATTTCTCTTACTCAAATTTCAGTTCAGAGTGCTGCCATTTTCTTTACAAGCAAGCTGCGTCAATTATCTTTTGGTATGTCAAAAATATGTTATTTCTAAGCAAATTTGGAAATTTTGAAACACATTTCGCAGGCGATATTTTTTTTAGAATTTGTTTAATTAGGTGGTGCACATTTCACTCACTCAAATTCCAGTTCAAAGTGCTGCCATTTTGTTCATAAGCAAGGTCCGTCAATTATATTTTAATATGTCGAAAATATGTTATTTCTGAGCAAATTTGGAAATTTTGTAGCAAGTTCCGCGGGCGATACTTTTTTAGAATTTCTTAAATCAGGTGGTGCACATTTCACTCAATCAAATTCCAGTTCAGAGTGCTGCCATTTTGTTTACCAGAGAGGTGCGTCAATTACCTTACTATATGTCAAAAATATGGTATTTATAAGCAAATTTGGGAATTTTTAAGCAATTTTCGCGGGCGATATTTTTTTTTTAATTTTTTTAATCAGGTGTTGTACATTTCACTCACTCCAATTCGAGTCCAAAATATGCCATTTCTGAGCGCATTTGAAAAAATTGAAAAATTTAATCACGAGGTGCATATTTCAATCACTCAAATTCAAGTTCAGAGTACCGCCATTTTGTGTACAAGCAAGAAAAATCATTATTTACTTAATGAAATGATTTTTCCTTATTAATTCCAATGTTTCGATGAAACCATGTTATCTTTTACCAGAAATAAAATAGTAGTAGTACTTTTTTAAACGCCATTTCTTCGAAAACAGCTGAATATCAACATGGGTTATGCTACATAAAAAATACTCAGAATTTTACGTAGAATCCGTAAATGCAACAAAAAATAGGGGTTTACATTTGAGAATTTTAACTTGGGGTTGTATCTCAATTTTGGGACACCCTGTACATTTGAATTTTATCTTAAAAAATGTGCGTTAAAAAAAATAATACACGTGTCCGACCATTTTTCTGAAAGAAAATGCCCTGAATTTGAATCGAATTGATTCCTTACTTTATGTAAGAATGTTAAAAATCCCATTTCAAAATTGTTTTAAAAATGCCCTAATAACGTGAAACTAGTCGAGAATTTTAAACCTTGATCTAAGCTAACTTTTTACTTGGGAATTAATTAGACAAATTACAAGTAGTAATGCATGCACAACTTACGCATAAAGGGATAACTTAAAGACTATATTCACCCCGTAAACACGTTTCGAGATTTTAAATTTGCTCTTAGTATTACCATTATTTTTTATCTAATGCATTTTCTATGGAAATTTATGCACAATAATTTTTTTATACACATACTTAGAGCATAAAAAGATGCGAGAGCAAGAACGGGTCGTTTCATTGTTGGTCTGAAATGTTAGCCTAAAAACATCCCCATAATATAAGTATCCGAACGGAATTACAATTCTACCCCCCCCCCATCCCAACAAAAACGAGAATGTGATATGAGTTCGAACCGACCATCTAACCACCCTGCGGTTAAAAAACCACCGCCAACTATCCTCCTCCGATAATCACGTCGCCGGTATAAATTACTTGGAAATCTCGACGTACGGGAGAATCAATTTAACAACCTAATAAAGAACGTGGCCCGTAGGATCACCTCGCTAACAAGAAATCAGGACCCACTTTGAATAGCAAATTTATTGCGATTTCAACGGTCGCCAATATATCAATTCCTAAATTAATAATAATAAAGTTATTGAGATTTAATTTAAAAAAATGGTGATGTTGGCAACACGTTACTTTGTCGGATTTGATGGTATAATAATGCTATTTATACTTTCATGGTTTATTTTCAATTTAAATGATGTTTTAAATACACATCGAGCGTTTTATAGGATCCAATGAAACTGACGTTTGAAACGTCAAAATTATGAAAGATGACAAGTTTACTCAATTTCTTTTTACACAATGGCAGAAAAATTTAATCAATTTCCTTCAAATGCCTTAAAAATTCGAGTCGTTTTGAGGATTTGGAGCAAAGTTATGAATTTTTGAAAAAAAAAATGACATTGAGAATGAAAACAAGTTGTAAAAATTTAATATTTTTTGTCAATCCAAAACACTTTTTGTATGGGTTTTCAGGGGGTCACGAAAGTCGGAAACTTCTTAGATCGCAAAATTCCATCGAGTTTCGTGCGAAATTCGCTTAGTTATGGTCAAAAAGGCGTTGACTTGGGTCAAAATCAACTTCACATTCTTAAAGATAAAACTTGAATCTTTCCAAAACTTAAAGATTAATCGATTTTCGACCAAATTGAACTTACGACGGTTTGAAAAATCGAGTTTTTTCGCGATTTTTCGAGTCGCGCTTTTTTTGACGCCGAGTGTATATTCAATACACCACCATTTTCAGAGTTGTCTCACCCAGTGGCGGCTCGTGAAACATGTTGATGGTAGAGCCATTTACACAGTTTATCCCCCCCCCCTCCTTTTTTGAAGAAAGAAAGAACTATTTATATTCCTAGACCAAAATTACTTGCGAAAAAGTGATTTAAGAATTAATTAAAAATTCTTGCTAAGCTTGAAACTGCAGGTAGTTTCTTGGCTTTATGTAAAGAGCCGTCCCTGACCTCACACTAAACTTGTTGGTAATTAAATAGCTTTGTGAATTAATTGTTGATAAATTCATAAAGCTTTGAGCACACCGGCGCGATCACGATCACGATCGCGACAGCGATGGCGATATATATTTTTCTTGAATGATTCTTTTTTTACATTTTAAAGCTTGCATTATTAAAATTGTCCAACATATTTGTAAGTTGTGCTATTTTAAAAAATTGACAAACACCTTTTGCAAAAATTTAACACACAAATATCTAAATTTTGACGTTTCAATGATCAAAAGAAATTCTCTAAAATGAGAAAAAAGGTTAAGAAACAAGATTTGCAGTATTTAACACGTTTGGTTGTTATACGTTTTAAAAAACCAAACAATGAGGCTTCTATTTTTAAAACGTAGACCGAGTACATTTAAAAATCTTGATTTTCTAATCTCTTTTTTTTTCTTTTTGAAATTTTTTTTTTTATCGTAAATTTGGCACTATTTTGCTTATGAACGATCATGATCAAGATTTTATGTATATTTTATTCACCTTTTTTTCTCACTTTTTAAAAATTTCGACTTGAAACTTTCTACTGAAACTCTACCGACTTTATTCTAACCTAAAATTCTGTATGATTGAAGAAAGTTCTTTGGAAATAATTTCAAGAAATGAAAGTTTAAAAATAATGCTAAACGTATTTTGCAAATCAAAGTGTAATCAAGGGAGGTGGGCGGTCCCGATCTTATCCTCCAATTTATCGATAATAAAGAAGAGTTTATATGTGGATATCTAGAATCTTCTTCAACCTGACTGGGGTTTGCGGGTTAAAATAAAGATGTCTGGTGGGTGGGCCATATCCTACAATCCAATCGGTTGCGTCTGGTGGGTGGGCTCCATTCTACAATCCAACCTTGTTGCCCACGCACAAAGATTTTCAGCAATAATTAAACGAATTAAAAGAGAATTAGGTCTTTTGTGCCTTTCTTACTCTTATAACTGATTTCTACTTCTAAACTCCCGTTTATCGTCAATTAATTGGAGGGTGAGACAGGGTCCACCCACCGCCGTGAATTCAGAAATATTACGAAATTAAAAACGTGTCGATTGTCAAAAACTTAAAACTAATCAGGTTAAATAGTTAATGCGTAATCAATCAATATTTTAGTTTTAAGAAATAATTAATTATGTATTTTTTTGTAATGGAGAATCCGTAAATAAACCTTATTTATTTATTTATAACACAATCACGTTTTGTATTATTTCTGATCTTTTAACTTCTTCAATTAAATTCCCAATTAACTTTTTATAGGGTCTTGCAGGTTGCTATTAAGTTGGTACAGCGGGCGGTGGGTGGGTTCTATTTTACAATTCAAACGCTTTTTTAATTACTTTATACTCCCATTTTTATTATAAAGAATCACCCGAGAACTACTCTCATGTTCAAATTACGATTTTCATGAACTGAAAAAAAAATAAAAACAAATACTGAACTACCCAAATGTACTCAAAATTCATTTTACTTTAATATTTGGTACGAACTAAACATCTCTTTATATAATTTTTGAAATAAAACCACCAAACCAGCACTATACCACTTTTCAAATTACAAATTTCATAAACTAAAAAATATTATTATTATATGATTCATTAATTTCTCACGTAACCCGTGATGAAACATTATTATATAATTTTCATTAATTAAAATTATATAATAATGTTTCACCACGTTTTAATTAATAAAAATTATATAATAAAAATATTATAAATAACAACGATTCTCTCAAAATATACTAGACGATTCGGCATTAAAGGTGTGGAAATAGGCATTCCTTTTTTGGCAATGTTCACTTCTTTGAACTCTCCGTTGACGTTCGACAAAGATTAATTTCGTGTTTTAAGCTCTGAATTGGAAGGAGTATACACCAGAAAAGTCAAACGGTTTAGCCATTCTTCTTGATATTTGTTATAAGTGGCGCAAAAGTAAAGAAGTCGTTCTCCATAATTGCTTTTTTTCTTTTAGCCTCTTTAATGACTTTATACCATCCTTTGGGCGAGTAATTTATCGGCGCATATTTTCTGTACCTTTTTCCAATCATGATCAAAATATCCAAAAATGGCGTCGACAACAACATCAGCTCAAATCCACTTATTGGGGATTCAAAGTGTAACAGGTGTAAAAAACCTGTAGTGGATAAGAGAAATTGTGAAAAGTGCCTCAAATGCTATCATCCATCGTGCCTGGATTATCATTTAGCTTTATGTGGCTCAACCAGTCCCAGCATCAGTGAGGTTAACGTCGCCATTCAAGCCGAAGGTAATTCACTTATTCCTATATCGAGTAATAACCGTGAATTAATTTATCTACGGGAGTTACTTAATATTAAAGATGTCTTAATTGAACAACTAAAAGACAAAGCTAATATTATGAAAACCACAATTTCATTGTTGGAGGAAAAATGTGCAAATCTTAACCGCCATCTACCGGTAGATAGATCGAATAAACATTCCAACAAATCCGCAAAATCTACGTTGAAAACATCTAAAATTATAGAGAACTGTATTAATTTACAGAAACCTGTTATTGTAGTAGAAAGTGCCAAAACTAACAGTATTTCATCGGAAATAAATTTAAATTCGGTGACAAATACAACACTGGTTCCAAATAAGAAGTGGCACGGAGAGGTTTTATCTGAACCTAATCTTAATGTAACTATTCGCAACAATGAGGAGTTTACCCAACTCATTGATAATGAACATGTTGAAATAGCTACTGAAGAACCCAACAACGATAAATGGGAGTTGGCTAGTAATCGTAAAAGAAGACAACGTACCATTTATGGAACATCAAAAAGCAGTGATATCAAAGGAGTGTGCCAGTACAAATATCTACATGTATTTATGCTTGATCCAAAATTAAACAAAGATGAACTCTCAGCGTACCTTTGCAAGTGCGGTTTTGAAGATGTAATATGTGAAGCACTTAATTCCAGACGTCCTGAGGAATACTCGTCCTTCAAGATTGGAGTTCCATCTAATCGTTTCGAAGACTTAAGGAAACCCGATATCTGGCCGGAAGATGCTCGAATCAACAATTTTTTAGCAAGAATACCGAGGAAGACATTACCAGAGTGAAATTACTATTTATTAATATAAGATCAATTCATAATAAATGTGATGATGTGATGAATTAGGTGCGTTCCTAGCTGACACAAACTTTAACTTTTTATGCACTACCGAACACTGGTTGTCTGAAAATGAATGCCAGGTGTCTACAGTCGGCAATTTAGTGTCAACTGCTTTTTATGCTCGCAAAGGCAGCAACCATGGTGGAACAATAATCTATGCAGACCAATTTTATCCACATAAACATTTTAATGATCTAACTTCCCTAATATCAGTTGATAAAATTTGTGAAATTTCATGCATTTTTGTGCATGATTTAAATTGCTATGTCATCTGCGTATACCGATCTCCCTCGGGTGCATTCGAGGATTTCATTGTGGTGCTATCACAATTTTTAGATCGCCTTAATTTGTGTGGAAATGATGTTATACTGGGCGGTGACTTTAATATAAGGTTTAATACAAATGGTTACCGAGAACAATGTATTACGGATACTCTGATAAGTTTTGGTCTTTACAACTTAGTTTCTTTTAATACCAGGCAGAATAATTGCCTAGATAATGTATTCACCAATATAAATATTGCTAAAATAAAAGTGCATAGTGTTGAAACGAACTTGTCAGATCATAGCGGCATTTCTTTAGTTCTGGAAGCTTGCTCCAATAATAATGAATCTTTTGAACCTATATATGTCAGACCCATCACTGAATCTGGAAAGTTTAATTTCTATAATAGCATTGAGAACGTTGATTGGAAGTTTACTAGAGATTATTCGCTAAGTGTTAATCAAAAATGGAAATATTTCATAGATATACTGGTTCATTACATGCAACTTAGCTTTCCTCCTAGACCCTATAAAACAAAAACATCTAGAATTAATTGGTTCAATAATGAGTTAAAGTGTATGCGTCAAAATCTCCACAATTTAAATGAGATTTATAAGACTAGTCCCTCAACTGAATTAAAATTAAGAATAAATAAATTGCGGTCTACTTACAGGACAAAGATAAAGCAAACCAAGAAATTTGAAACTGGTAAATATATTAATCAAGCTCCAAACAAGCCTAAGGCTATATGGAGATTGATCAACTTTGCCAGGAAGAATCTTGCAAATAATAATAAATGTAAATTTTCCAGTAATGAATTTAACCATTACTTTAGAAATATTGCCAAAACACTTATCAGTGGTCTACCGGATGTTACATTCAGCCATAATATTCAAACAGATGACTCTTGAATTTACTCTAACTAAAACAACTCCAACGCTTGTCAGGGAAGCTATCCGTAAATTAAAAATTAGCAAATGTGCGGATATACCGGGTGACCCAGGGATCTGTAAAAGCCCCATAACTTATTTGCTATTTGAGATATCGACTTCTAGTTTTCTTAAACTGGTACCCACACTTATTTTACATATTTTAAAAATATGTATGTTTTTGTACAGGGTGTCCCAATATACATAACAAAACAAAGTTATGTTTTTTTAAATAGAACACCCTATATTTTATACTTTATTTTCAACCCTTTTGATAAACTGATAAAAATAGTATAAGATAGTATGGGTTTATTATGGACGATTGGTTAGTTATGGGCAAATTTGTGGCAAAAACAAGGACACATTGAAAAAATTGCAGAAGCGCTCCTAGCAAAGCTAGCGTCATTTTTTATACACTAAAGAATTTTCCACATCATGAAGAATAATACAAATTGGCTTTGGTTCTTTTTTGTTCATACTGCTATACAGGGTGTCAACATACGCAAAATATTGGTTAACTATTTTTTTCAAATGGAACACCCTATATATCTTACCACCAATGCATGTAATTTTTAATAGGCTTTCCAATGATGTACAATTTGTATAATAAAATAATTTTTAAAATTCATGATCGCTTTAACGTGCAATTATTGCTTCAAAAATTCATAACTTTTGTAATAATCAACGGATTTGAACTAAATAACAAAATTATTAAAGCCAAAGAATGTAAGAGGTGTATTGTTACTAATAAAAACATGTATCGGCAGTTGAATTTTTTTTTTAGAATTTTTAAAATTCATGATCGCTTTAACGTGCAATTATTGCTTCAAAAATTCATAATTTTTTTTAATAATCAACGAATTTGAACTAAATGGCAAAATTATTAAAAAAATTCTCAACCGCGCACAGAATCTTCCGCAGAATATTTTAATTCGTAACACCACTGCGAGCGACATTCCAACCACCAAGAGATGGCGCGCGTATTATAAATCAATCGTTATCACCAATTTATGTATTTAAAGCCGACTTAATTGTTCATCCGATGCAAGTGTTGCAATTGAGTTCAGTGCAGCATTTGCTGTTAATATTTTGTTTATATTTTTTTTTATAATTTCAGCTACTTATTTATTTACATTTATCGATACGAATCTACAGGGTAAGCCCATTAAAACCCATTAATAACCGTCGGCGCAAACAATGGAAAAGGAATAACTGATCGAGCGGTCGATCGCCGAGAGTAGAAAATTATTAAAGTACTAAAATCGCTATTAAAAAATAGGGGTTGGTGGTAGAAGGGTGAAAATTTAGGGTTGTATGTATTTTTTAATGCCGAATGATAAAAAAATAAAAATAAAAAATTTTGTCCAAAAAATAAAAATAAAAAATTTGCGGTGGACCACCCCTATCATTTAGGGGTATTAAAAATAGTTTACGTCCTATTCTCAGACCTGCTCAATATACACACAAAATTTCATAAGAATCGGTCAAGCCGTTTCGGAGGAGTTTTGTTACAAACACTGTGACACGAAAATTTTATATATTAGATATCTATTTTACCTGTGCTTGCCAAAATTGTAGAATCAATCATAAATGATCAGATATTAAATTATTTTGAAACGAATCGACTTTTTACAAAAAGTCAATTTGGCTTCAGAACGGGTTTATCGACAACGGACGCTGTAATTACTCTCAATGACCTGATCATTGATGCTTTTGAAAACAAGAAAGTAACAATTGCATCATTTATTGATTTGAGTAAAGCGTTCGACTGCGTATCGCATAGCTTATTACTAAGTAAATTAGAAGCCTATAACTTCGTACCAAATAGTCTACGTTTAATTGAGTCCTACTTAAGTAACCGTTATCAAACTGTATTTTTCCAGCGTACGCAGTCGACGCCTTCCGAAGTCGAGTATGGTGTTCCTCAGGGCTCCATATTAGGGCCCCTTTTGTTTCTTGTTTTTATTAATGACTTACCTTCCCAAATGAATCCAGCCCACGTTGTACTCTTTGCTGATGATTCTACGGTTGTTAATGTGGGTGAAAGTAAAGCTGAAACCGAATCTAAACATGATCAAGCAATGGCTTCTGTAAAATCTTGGGTTTCACAAAATAAGCTTATTTTAAACGAAAATAAAACAAAAAAACTTGTATTCAGTCTTCAAAAAAATAATAATCCAACTAGCCACTGTTTTCTTGGTCTATGTATAGATTATCACTTAACATGGGAGTACCAGGGATCTCATCTCGCAAGATCACTGGCGAGGAACATCTACTGTAGGATAGAGTGCCTGAAAATATTGTTAAGGTGGCTTACTTTAGCCTTATTGAGTCGCGTTTGAGGTACGGATTGATAGTATGGGGCCATGCGTCTTGTCGTCACCGAATCTTCAGGCTCCAAAGAAAGGCCGTTCGTATACTTGGTGGGGTTAAATATAGAGATGATTGCCGGCATATTTTTGTGACTCAAAAATTATTAACGCTACCTTCCTTGTATATATTGCAATGCGTTCTTCATGTTTATAAAAACCCCTACAAATACCCGGCTCATGCACATCGCCACTATACAAGATACCGTAACAATGTCAACCTTCGACAAATTAGACTTCTAAGATCCTCTAATGCCACCAATTACCTAGCAATACATTTTTTCAATCAATTACCCAATAGCTGGAAACAACTTCCATTAAAAAAATTAAAAAAAAAGGTGACAATCTTATTAAATAATGCGTTTTATTCATTTGAAGAATTCTTGAACTTCAATGTTGTGGATTAATAACTTCGTTTTGTTATACTTTTACTTCACCGGTGATAATTCTGATCTGTGATATATATGTTTGTTTTTTAATTTCGTTGTTTTGTGTAAATTTTTATGAACATAAATAGTTTTTAAATTGTTGTGAAGTAATTGTACTGTAAATATTACTAGTGATTTGTGCTTTACTTATATATATTTATTTTTACCAATTTAAAAACCATATTTAATGTATATAGTTTCAATTCTAGTCAGCTTTTTTTATGTTTTTTATTATATTAATTTATTATATTTAAACACTGTATACCATTACCATAATTACTATATTTAATGTTATAGTCAGCACTTGTTATTAATCCACTAAATACTCAGGTTGTGTCTCTGTTGCTTCCAATTAGTCCTGGTTCACATATATTCCTTTTAGAGGATCCGCCGGTATGTTTGGTTTTTACATAATTCATCATTTCCCTATTTTTAATATGTCTTGTGAATTGTGTAATTTAAATTGGTCTTAGTTTTAGTTTTAAATTTATAAAGTTTATTCATTCATTATAATTTGTACTTCTACTTTATGTATTTTTATTAGGCCTTTAGATATTTTAGGTTTTAGTATTTTTTGTTGTAACCTCTAAATTAGTTAATTTTTGCTTTTATTGTATTCATCTGTTGATTTATCTGTATTGACGAGTGTAAACTTATTGTGTAAGTATTAACATGAATAAACATTACATTACATTACATTACATTACAATAAGTCAAAATCCCTGTCGGACGACAAATGAGTATGGCCGATGATTAAAAAGTGATGTGTTATCGATTGGAACCTTTTCTCCTTGTCGAGTTGCAACCACAATTCCATCATTTGCCAGTTTTTATTCTGTCCAGGACAGTTACTTGTAAGAATTACAAGATCTTCCACAACAGTTTCAGTACTGAGAAATTTTAGCAACACAGTAGCAATTTCTTTGGATCTCCACTTAGCTTTATCTTTGGTCTATAAGTCCGGCAGTACAGTCATGACCGCCAAAATTGCATAGCCAAATTTTCCTTGCAGTCGAATGCATGTCCTGTTGTTAACTTTGGAATGGGCATAGCCTGCTGCAGGTCGAAAGAGATCGCACATTTGTTATTAATATCAATCTTTGAGTGGTCCGTCTCTAATTTGAGCAGATCTTGCATTGTTGCATTGCTTTAGCTCTGGCTTTATGTAGATACAATGTGATGGACAATTTCTTGTGTTCTTGATCATTATTGGTTTGGATGGCACTCTCCAGTTTGATATTGGTTTCATCACATGTAACGGGTTTTTTAATAGCAATTTGACACTTTCGTTTTCTTCTTGTGAACGCACCCTTAAATCAATTAGTGCGCTGTCACTGTCAAAATACGCAATAACTCAAACATTTTCATCATGCAAAGACTTACGAACGAAGAACGTTTACAAGTAATTAAAAATTACTACGGAAATTCCGGGTCAGTTATTGCAACTTTAGGAGCGCTTACGCCCATTTTGGGTAATTCATTCATTCTCTCCCGAGTAGACAAGCAGTTCACAATTTAGTGAGAAAATTTGAGTCAACATATTCACTGTTGAATGTTCCCGTGCCAGTGAGACAACGCAGCAGTCGCAGCGCCGAGAATATTGCTGCCGTTGAAGCGTCCATCGCAAACGATCCAAATCAGTCGATTCCACGGCGTTCTCAGGAATTGGGCATTAGTTGTGAAAGAATCTTGGCCTGCTCCCTTACAAGATCAAGTTAACGCAAGAACTAAATTCACTTGATCATATATGAAGCGACGCACGTTCTTAGAATGGGCTCTAGAGATGTTAGCCGAAAATGACGACTTTCATCGCAAAATCATCTTCAGTGATGAAGCGCATTTTTGGTTGAATGGCTTCGTCCACAAACAAAAAATGCGTTATTAGAGTGCTGAAAACCCTCATGTGCTTCATGAAACATCACTTCATCCACAAAAAGTGACTGTATGGTGCGGTTTCCATGCCGGTGGCGTCATTGTGCCATTTTTCTTCGTTGATGAAAATGACCGTCACGTTACAGTCAATGGTGAACTCTACAGAGACATGTTGCAGCGTTATTTCTTCAATAAATTGCATGGGATGGACATCAGTGATATGTGGTTTCGGCAAGATGGTGACACATCCCGTACAGCTAGAGAAACAACCGACTTATTGAAGTCCAAGTTCGGTGAACGTGTTATATCGAGAAGAGGTCCTGTCGATTGGTCGCCGGGATCTTGTGATTTAACACCTCTAGACTTTTTTCTGTAGGGATACGTTAAATCGAAGGTCCATGCCAACAAGCCCGTGGCGTAAGAGGACCTAAGAGCCAACATCGGACGAGAAATAGCGGCCATTTCCGTCGAATTGTGTGGCCGAGTCATCGAAAATTGGCTTCAACGAATCAGCCGCTGCAATCGTGTCCTTGGTGGACATATGACCGAAGTCGAGTTCCATTCATAATTGCATTGATTGTACTTAAGCCAATAATAAAAGTTTTAATATATCCCAAATGGTTTGAGAGATATTTTATAAAAAAAAGTTGTCAAGTTCTTATTGAAAAACCCTTTATTAGATTTGCAGAGATGTTATATTTGGTACAATTTTTTTAGTTAAAGGCTTTATTTCACAGGGACAATGTATGCTCACAGCATGGAATGTACAACTTCTTATAGAGTTTAGCAATAATCATGTCATAGGTGAGAAAGGTTATGTGTGGATTATTCGCTCTGATGTAAGGCTTTGATATTTTGGTATCAAGTCGATATGATTTCTGATAGATTGTCTTTGTTGATCACTCACCTTTTTTGGCGCTTATTCGTGCTTGTCCCGTTTATCTGTTTCTGGAACAATAGATCCCTGCAATTTAATTTTCACAATGCTGTTGACCTTACCTCGAGAATTTTGCAACCCATAGACCCCCATAAATTCTACTTTGCATATTTTGATAACTTGACCTTAACATTCACTGTATAGGCAGCAGTGATGTTGCTGCTAGATTCCTGTTGCTTCTGCTTTTTTATAGAACCTCTTTCTATCGTGTTAGAAAGATAAGAATTTTGTCAAATGAGCCTAACGCAAAACTTGTAAAAAATATTTTCAAATTTCGCTCTGCTTTTTTTCTTGCAGTTACAGGGTGGTCCCGGCTCACGTATTCTTGTATGTTTTTTTTTTAATTTTCTGAATTGAATATTCTTTTCACAAATTACACCTCTACTTGTTCTTCATTTTCTCACAGGTCAATAGAGAGAAAGCTCTACAGTTTACAGTTGTTAAGTCATAAAATATTAGAAATGTTATCCGTTATTACTGTATCAGTTTTGCCTCCGACGAGATTTAGGAGTTTTTCCGGGAGACTTGGGAGTATCATCACAATTCATTTTGTCTTTGACGTTACGTAGCCATTTTATGCGGCTTGTCGCGTTGTATCCAACTTTGTAAACCGCAATACGCTATCTTTTGGAGAAAGCCAAAACCCTTAACTGTGTAGCTTGGCATACTTTTGCTGACTACAACACAGTAAACTGTTTATTTTTTCAACAAAGTGTGGCTTGTCACGTTTTTCTTGTCAAGGTTTGGATGACAAAATAGTTTATTTATTATTTCTCTAGGAGTTTGTATATCAAGTCAAAACTAAATGCCGCTTTCGGATGTTGAACTATGATTTATTTTTTGTTTCATTTACATCCAAATAAAGTGGTTTATTATCATGAATAATGTAAATACATATTTGCAAATTTACATTTCCATTGCGTGTAATGTGGAAACACTACTGTAACTATTAGACGCCTTCATCCACTAATCCAAACGTAAGCGGCAATCTATACTGTAAGCTAAATAATAGAATTCTGGTGTAAAGTCTAACAAGCATAACCCTAGCATCGCCTAAAAGTGTAATTACTAAAATCTTTCATAATTAAATATGCCTACTTTGCGGTGACTTGACCTAATAACAAAGAAATGTAATATCCTTAAATCTAATTAATTAAATTACTTATATAAACAGTAATGTATATTCACGGTAATGAGTTTCTTATTAATTGGAACATTCTTAGTTTAATTCAAAAATAACGTTTCCATATTTTTGAGAAATCGCATAATTAGAACACCAAGCGAAGAGCATTTTTCCCTTAAGCTTAATGAGAAAATAAGTGAAATTTTAACTCGCACTCTCTCCGCCGGGAGAGAGAATGAAAGTTTAGCTTCCTAAATACCTATAATGCTTTTTGGAATTAGGGCAATAAAAGAGGAACTTTTGTTGTAAATTTCGCTAATTGTCATTGCGTTCGCGTTAAAGTAATGAAACTGTGCTTTCCGTTTCGCAGCTTTTAAATAATGGTGTATTACAGTTTTCAGCGATTACGGGAAAAACTTCTACTATACAATTCTATTATTTAACATGTACACGCGTGTGTAATTAGGTTTGCGCACGTCAAAGGATTCAGGTGGAGTAATGTTGCACAAATGTTCAACTTCTGCTTTTTGTTTGTGCATAATGATAAAGTTTAGCGATTTTGAAAGCGTAATGTACATATTTTTACGCCAGTTTACATGCATTGTTTAAGCTATTTAAATGAATGTAAAGTTTCCTTGCTTGATTGTGGATGAATAAATCGCATTTTGTTTTATCTTGAAGCTATATAATTTATAACAACTTATTGTGTTGAATTATTCTTACAGTTGTTATATGTATAGTTAGGCATCAAATTATATGACTTAACTTGTTATATATTTTGACTTAAATGCAATTGGTTTGAGTTATACCTGTAAGACCAGGGGCGGCTCGTTATAAAGTGTCAAGGAGCCATGGCACTACCTGTAGTTTTAATCTCAGCAAGAATTTGTAATCAATTCTTAAAACGCACAAGTCAACTTTTTTTGACACGATATAAATATATTTCTTTATATTTTTTCTAAATACAAAGCAATCAATTTGAAATACAACAAATTTTCTAAATTTTCGCCCTTTATAAACCAATCAAGTAACCATTAGGATAAAAAAACAATTAGGGCGACATCTATCCCCGATATATTATAATTTTAGAACGTTGTAACATTTTCGGCGATATATGTCGCCTTCATTGTTTTTCTATCCTAACGGTTTCTTGATTGGTTTATAAGGGCATATTCGAATTCCGTTTCTCCATCAACGATGACCGTAGTATGCTGATGTGAGAGTAATCTAGCTCTAAACCGGTCCCCAGTCGTTGTCGACGGTGAAATATAATCGGAATTATACTAATGATTATGTATATAAATAAATTGATAAATTCGTAAATAATAAACTATAACACTTTTAAATATAATTAGAGTTGGGCAATTTTTAATATCAGTACTTTTAAACAGTGATCACGGTTAGTAAACATCGTAACACCTTTTGAAATTCAAAAAAAACGAAATATAGCCTGAATATATAAATATTCAACCTGTTCGTAACTCTGCAAGCAAAATTAAGTCTTACTAAGACTATAAACAAATAACTTATTGAAACAACTACTTCCCTGGCTGATGCCACGCCGGATATTGAATGATACAAAAGAAATTTGCATGTTATTACTAGTACTACTAGTGAAATAACATTGGTTTAAGATCCCTTATTTCTACCCACAGGACTAACTTGAAAAATGAAACTAAATTGAATTTGAAAACTTTAAATTATAAAACTGAACCCAAAAGTATGTAAAAATTAAGTAAATAGCCATCTGCAGACGCAGATTTACTTAATTTTTACATACTTTTGGGTTCAGTTTTATAATTTAAAGTTTTCAAATTCAATTTAGTTTCATTTTTCAAGTTAGTCCTGTGGGTAGAAATAAGGGATCTTAAACCAATGTTATTTCACTAGTAGTACTAGTAATAACATGCAAATTTCTTTTGTATCATTCAATATCCGGCGTGGCATCAGCCAGGGAAGTAGTTGTTTCAATAAGTTATTTGTTTATAGTCTTAGTAAGACTTAATTTTGCTTGCAGAGTTACGAACAGGTTGAATATTTATATATTCAGGCTATATTTCGTTTTTTTTTTTTTTGAATTTATTTAATACTCTCTGCAATAAGTAAGGTTGTTTCTATTTTACCTTTTGAAATTGTGATTATTTCAAAATTAGTGAAGAATCATTTGTAGACTGTTGCAGAATATATTTTGAGTAAATTTGAAAAATTTATAGTATGTTGCAAATGTTTGTCTCTGAACAAGCTCGTCTTTAAAATAACGATTTGCTCTGTTCTCGGAAAGTTGTTTTAAAATCTAGACGAAAAGTATTGAAAGATTTTTGTAGAATCGTAAAATTGAATAAATTTTTAGTCATTTTGTAGGGGGAACACCACCTTGACCTTTAAAAAAAAACGATTCTTTTGTTTTTGGCTTAAAATATTCCTTTATTTAGCATTCATCCCAAATCCGCCAGAAACATTTAAACATTCTGTCTATACAGAACTGAGCTGGGATGACTTGCTGGATAGGTGCCTAGGCAGGTTTACGCAAAATGGGAACGAAAGCTCTAGCAAATAGCTCCAAAAGTTGTCCATTCTGGGAAGTCAGTAAAAGATATCGCTGGTATTGCTGCTTGCAATTACAATGATTACCTTCACGACATTATGCAAATAATGCAGGTTCTGCAGCTTCAGGTCGGTCCGACGTGCTACAATTTTTGCGTCAACGACTACGCCAAGCGAGTGAAGTTGACACATTCCAAATTGATAAATACAATATTTTTTGGTCCTCCATCTTGAATTTGACTAATCTGATAATAAATTCACGTTCGGCGACTGCGAAACCCCCTATATCCAAATTTTTGTCAAAATTGGTGGATACAAATTTCTTTCAATCCGCCATATTGGATCCGCCATCTTGAAATTTGCAAATTTGACCTCAGATTCGTATTCACCGATACCAAAAAATATATATTACTTCATAGTCTTCTAGCAAACTAAACAAACGAAAAAGTTATCTCAAGTTAAACTTTAAACGCGTTTATCTCGAAACAGTTTTTTTCAAAACTGCGGGGGAAAATTCTCGGAAAGTTTACATCCGATTTCGATGCGGTTTTGCCGACTGTATTAGGAATTGAATTGTCTAACAAAATATGCGCCGGATTTTCGATATTTTGAAAATTCGATTTTTGGGACACGTTTTTGTGACGAATTTTCGGGGCTGATAATGAGTTTTTTGTTCGGAAGGCCACTTTTCGTAAAAATCAACTTTTTCAAAAAAGCGAAATATTATGTAGAATAATATTCCGAACCAATTTTTATTTCAGGACGACTTGGGGTACCAGAAATCTCCCCGCAGTGGGGCGATTTCGCGCAAGAGGACGTCTGCGCCACCTGGTGCAGCGGCCTCAAGGTGGCCGCGAACAGCGCAAAAAAATATATTTTGGAAGCCGGTTTACCACTAAAAACCATGCCGAAAATAAAATACAAAAATGACCTATTTTTTAAGCGCTCAAGGTGGTGTTCCTCCTTAAGCTACGCGCACACTTGGAATATAGGGAATATAGGGAACTAAGGACTTTATGTTCTGTATTTTTTTCGCCGCAATTTTTAGTGGTTCACTGTACTTCTTATTTAGTCCACTTAAAGCTACGCGCACACTTGTCGGCATCGGACGGACGGCACGCATCGGCTAAAATAGCTTAACACAGTTGTAAATGAGTCAACGCACATTTATCCGTTCCGTGTCGTACCGATAAATGTGCGTTGACTAGTTTACAACTGTGTTAAGCAATTTTAGCCGATGCGTACGGTCCGTCCGATGCCGAGAAGTGTGTGCGTAGCTTTAAGTGGACTAAATAAGAAGTACAGTGAACCACTGAAAATTGCGGCGAAAAAAATACAGAACATAAAGTCCTTAGTTCCCTATACTCCACCCTTTTATCAGCCTTTCTTTAGCAATCTAAGTCCTACCGCCGGATAAAAAATGGATGCTGTGGAACTTTGTGACTAAGAAATTATTGTTCTTTTTGGAATAGGAACTATTTGATTCACTTTTGTTGTTTAATACCATAATCCATTATGTTTGTTTCTTAACCACATTGTTTTTTCTATTCATTAGTCAATAAATAAGAAATTTCGTTAGTTCGAAACATGTTATAATATGACAAGCCACTTTTTTCATCAAAATTCTACCCTGCGTTTTTTCATACTTAAAGATTGTAAACGTTAATATTACGCCAGTACATCTGTTAAAAACACTGAAGGTTCATGTTAAGCGTTGGGCACACCAGCGCGATCACGATCGCGATAGCAATACCCATCCTATGTAATCAAATGTACCCGCACACACTAGTTGTGATACGTAAGCGAACGATCGCCAGGACGTGTGCGATATAATTGCTTCAATTTGACATTTGTCAAAATAGTTTATGAAGTAAACAAATAAAATTCCTAAATCAGACACTTATTTTGCAACGAAGGGTGTACTAATTAAAATACATATATACAGGGCGTCTACAAAGTCTAACCCCGCGTCATTTTGTTTTGGGAGCACAAAATCTCGTTCTGTTCATGTTTCTGTGGCTACTCGCAGAAATGCACTTACGAAAAAAGCACAGAACGGTATTCTAGGTGCCTGCGTATGGGTAAAGAAAGGGATTTTATACACAAACAAACGCCGTTCATGGCTGGCTGAAACCAACGTTTTTTATTCAGATCTTTCGAACGACAAATTTGATATACCTTACCATTTGAAATTTCTGAGTTGAGCCCCGCTCCCAACTGCACACGAAAAATTTTTCGGTCGAAAAGTGTGCCTCAAAAACAATGGGTTACGAGTTGGCCGATTTTTCGATCTACCCAACCGTTTCCGGTTGATGAAAATTATTCCTGGCTAAATTAAGTACCACTAGCACTATCGTGACCGTGATTGCATCGGTATGGTCACCACTTCTCGCTATCGCGAACGTGGTCGTGATCGCTCCGGTGTGCTCAGCGCTTTAATCAAATATGCATTTTACAGATTTTTTTAAACTTTAGAGCTCGTCTTCTCAATAAAATGATCTCGTGGTCGAAGTACGAAATTCTGTCGCCGGCTTTAATTGCAAAGGTGAAAGGATAATACTTTAACTGATACATGGATCGAAATAAAAATCGTGAATTTTTTTTTACGTGGATGCGTGTCCGAAACGGATTTTAATTATATTTCACCGCATAGGTAATAATAATAATAATATTTATTGTGCTAGATATTTACAGAAAATATTTACACTCGTCCAGACTTACTATATATTAGTGACAAAAATTAAAATGTGTAATTGAAAAAATCTTCAATGCTAAATGAGCAGCTGCCTAATAACATATTTTTGAGGTACACTTTGTATTTGCTGCTATTTAAGTTTCTTATTTCTGCGGGAAGACACTTATAAAATTTCAATCCGTAATAATAATAATATCCGTGACACCGCAACGGGTTCTGTTCAGTCTTGTAAATGGGATCCGTAGATTATGACTGGATCTTGTTGTATGGTTGTGAATTTGACGTACTGATTCATATTTGTCTAGATTTTGTTATACATACGGCAGAGTTTGTAAGATATATACACCAGATAGTGTTAGAATCCTTAATCTCTGAAAAATTTCTTTTGTATCTTTTCTGTAGTGAACCCCAGTAATTATTCTTATTATTTTCCTCTGTAATGCAAAAATCCTGTCTGCAGAAGCTGAGTGGCCCCAGATTAGTATGCCGTAACTCATTTTTGAATGAAAGAGGGCGTGATATGCATTAATTAACACTGTCTGAGATGCGTGTATATTTCTAAATAAAAAAACTAGTGATGCCAATTTTTTAGCAAGTTCATCGCAGTGAGTAAACCACGTGAGCGTCGGCAGATGCCTAGAAGCTTGCCTTTTCGTTCTTTAAGATGAGGTTATATAATCAACAAAAATAAAAACTTAGCGCGCAGAAAGTATTCGTATACTCCGTTTTTATTGAGAAACCTTATTAATTGATTAACTAAAACACACTTTTACTTAGTTAATATCACACTGTTTATTTATAGTGACTGCAGTGTTTTATTTAATTAAAAATGTATCACGAAGTAAGTGCCGCCAACCTCAATCAGTTTATTAATTAATACTTTGTGGGTATCCTTTAAAAGTAATCACAGCCTGTAGTCTTCAGTTCATCGATTGCACCAACTTTGCATGATTGTTGATCAGATGGAGTTCTTTTTGAAGAGTCGTTTTTAATCTTTTTTTTTAGTCTGTCCTAGAGTCAAGGTTCGGTGATTGAGGAGTGTATGTAATTATATAGAAGCTATTGCTCCGTGTTATACAGGGTGTTGAACTGAGAAGCGGGCCATAGGGATTTACACGTAAAATTTTAAATGTGTTAATATTGGCTCCGCTAATTATTTGACAGCATCGGTCTGCTTGCATTATTTTTAAAGCTTTTTAAGCTGAATTATTTGGTACTTTACTCAATGGTTTCTGCAGAGGATTTGCCGAGATATTTGCAAAAATCTTTACTATTATTTTGAATTAAAAACAAGGGTTTGCCATGAAATCATAATGGCGGATATTTAATCTTGTTCTAAAAAGTGACAGTTGCTGTCACATTACGATCTACAACCGGCCGTGTATTATACACAAAACAAAGTATTTATAAGTAAATGGCTCCACCCAGGTACTATTTAAGAAGTGAACTGATTTGTGTTGAACTTTCGAAAAAGGAAATACCAGCAAAAGTACTATTCAATGTATTAAAAATAATGTAAGTAAACCGATATTATAAAATAATTAAGGGAGCTGATTGCAACACATTTTAAATTTAGAAAGTAAAGTAGTAATTATTCATTAAATTGTAATTTTGCTGGATATTGCCTCCTCTGGAAATGCACGTACAGTTCTTAAATAGTACCTGAGTAAAACGTTTCAATCATAAATACTCTTTCTTATGTGAAATACACGGCCGATTGTAAATCGTAATGCGACAGCAAATGTCACTTTTTAGAACAAAATGAAATATCCGCCATTATGATTTCATGGCAAACCTTTGTTTTTAATTCAAAATAATGGTAAAGTTTTTTGCAAATATCTCGGTAAATAATAGGCAGAAACTATTTATTAAGGCATCAAATAATTCAGCTTAATAAACTTAAAAAATAATGTAAGAAAACCGATTCTGTCAAATAATTAGGGGAGCCAATATTATCACATTTCAAATTTTACATGTAAATCCCTACGGCCCGCTTCGCAATTCTGTATGCTGAATGCTTAGGATATTGTCCTATGAAAAAAATATATTTGTCAGCAATTCCCAATTTCTCTGCACAGGCATGGAGATTTTTCTTTAAAATCTCAATGTACACAAACGCTGCGCCGCCGTGTTCACTGTCGGTATAAGATTTTTTGGGTCCAGCACCATATTTTTTTCCATGACATTCCATACGCCTGCCATCGGATTCAAAATGATTAAATTTACTTTTGTCTGATAATAACAGTGTTCCAATATTCATCCGTTATATTGTTATGTTGTTTCCCAAATTCTAATCGTTTTCTGCAATTAGTCGCATTTATCCAAAACTTTTTCGTGGCCACATAGTCAATATATCCATTACGTTTCATTATATTTGGGAGCATTGAAGGGTGGGCTTTGTCCCACTTTTCAATGTTCAGAACACAAACGAGGGTTTCGCAAATGTAAATGAATTGATAAGAAAATAATTTAACAGATTTTTGAATCTCTGATAAACGTTTACATTTACAGAAACTTTGTATTAAATTCTCTTTATTTCATTTAAATTTTTCCCGAAAACGGTTTTTCATTATGCTTTTAAAACTATAAAATCTCTCGTGATCTGACTAAGAAATTAGATTTATCAAACAGTGTTTCCAGGATAAATTTAAGTGGAAATGAAGGGCGGTGGATGGGCTCTATTCCATCCTTCAATCCTTAAAACAGTAACAAGGGTTTGTGTAAATTAATTCATAAGAAAAAAAATTAACAGTTTTCTGTTGCTTTGAAAAAGTTTTCATTTTCAGAAACTTTGGGTCGTGTTCAAGAGGTTGAAGGATGGGATAGGACCCACCCATCAGCCTATGTTTCATTTAAATTCTACCTGTAAGCGGTTCTTTATTATGGTTTTCAAACTATTCAATCTCGTGTGATTTGACTAGGAAATTGGTTTTATCAAACAGTTTTTCTGGGTAAGGTTTAAGTAGAAATTGAGGGCGGCGGGTGGGTTCTATTCCACCCTGTAATCCTTAAAATACAAACGAGGGTTTTACAAGTGAAAATTAATTGACAAGAAAATAATCCAGAGATTTTCTGTTCCTTTGAAAAAACGTTTTCATTTACAGAAGCTCTGGATCGTGTTCAAGAAGTTGGAGGGTGAGATAGGATCCACCCACCACCCTCTGTTTCATTTAAATTTTACCCGCAAACGGTTTTTCATTATGCTCTTAAAACTTTTAAATCTCTCGGGATCTGACTAAGAAATTAGTTTTATCAAACAGTGTTTTCTAGGTTAGGTTTAAGTGGAAATGAAAGGCGGTAGGTGGGCTCTATTCCACTCTCCAATCCTTAAAATACAAACGATGATTTTATAAGTGTAAATTAATTGATTTGACAAATGATTTCATTTACAGTAATTCTAGGTTATGTTCAAGAGGTTGGAGGGTGGGGTAGGGCCCACCCACCACCGTTCAAGATGTTGCAGGATGGGTTAGGGCCCATCCACCAACTTCTGTTTCATTGAAATTTTACCTGCAAACGTTTTTCTTTATGCTTTTTAAATGATTAAATCTCCCGGGATCTGACTAAGAAATTAGTTTTATCAAACAGTATTTTCTGGGTTAAGCTTAAGTTTAAATGAAGGGCGGTGTATCGACCGTATCCCATACTCAAATCCGTAAAATAAAAACCAAGGCTTCGCAAGTGTAAACTAATTGATAAGAAAATAATGTAACGGTTTTTTGGACCTTTGACAAATATTTTCTTTGGGGTGTGCTCTAAGGGTTGGATAGATTTATATAAATTTGATGTAACTATTATCTTTTTCATAATAATAGACCAGAAAAGTAAAAATTTTTATTTTTTTATCTAAAGCCAAAAAATGTATGAAATAAATTTCTCAATAAAAAATCTCCAGTTTTTTGTTACATTTAACATTCATATAAAGATTTTTATATTTAAAAATACATCGTTTCTAGTGAACGTTCACTTCCGGTATTAAAATATTTCCAATTTCTTATGAATGTCTAATAAAGCTTAAAGCACACACTCGCACGCAGACATTTTTCAAAATTTGGCGGAATTGCTTCGGTGGACCTTAAAATTGATATTTTCCTTCGAAATCAGCAATACAATTAAAAGTCAAATTTCCAAAATCTGGCCATGCCTCTAAGAGCTACTATAGAACACATGAAAACAATTGAAGGTCAAATTTCAAATTTTTTACCCTATCCACGCTAATTCAGTGATTTTATTGATGGAAGAATTTTCAAAATGGGTTGGATCTGCCCACAGTAAACACAATTTAAATTATAAAATACCTAAATATTTGCCTGGTTTTTCACTATTTATAAAGCTAAAAACAAAAAATAGTGATGTGGCCATCATGTTACTTTCTCCGATTTGACGATTAGACCAAAGCCTTGAAAATGCTGGCAAAAAATAAAAAATGGTGATGTGGCCATCATGTTACTTTCTCCGACTTTATATTTACGTTTTCATGGGTTTATTTTGAATTGAAATCATATTTTAAATGTACATCCAGCGTTGCGTAAACTCGGATGAAACTGACGTTTAAAACGTCAAAATCATGAAAAATTATACTTCAAATCCAAAAACTCAGTTTACTCAAAAACTAACGAGATTTCGAAAAAAACTTATTCTTTAGAAGTTGTTCATTTTGGCATTCTCTATAATTATTATTCACATAAATTTGCTGTAACTATCATCGTTTCATAATTATAAACCAAAAATTTAAAAAAATTAATAAATTTTTTCCTAGAATAGCAATAATTTTATGAAAAATATTTTCAAGCAAAAGATGTTTATTTCTTTATTGTCTTCGATGTTTGTCTAAATGTTTTTGTGATATTTTTTATATTTAAGAAAATATTGGCAAAAAACAAAAAACAGTTAAGGTAAACACCCACTTCCAGTGTACGAAGTTTTACCAAAAGCTTTTCAGTTCTTCAGATTATCAAATAAGACGGATGTTCAAAGTTTCATATTAATTGCTCTATTAGTTTTTGAGATACAGCGCACACACACACACACACACGCGCGCGCGCGCGCAGACACACACACACAGACACAATTTTTTTTTTTCCAGAAATTGTTGAAATGGCATCCAGGGACCCCAAAACAGATATTTCCGTAAAAAAATTTTTTGAAAAAAAAATCACGATCACAATACTTTCTCGTACTTCGTAACGGAGAAAGTAAAAACAATTAATATTTTCATTTTATTTTTATAATGAATAAAATATTTAAAAAAAAAATCATTTCTTGCGCCTGTTCGTAAATCTGCCACTGAAAAGACCGCTCGGATGGGATTCGAAACCACGACAACTAAACAGGAACCTATTTACCAAACCGACGCTTCCTTCATTTGCATTTAATGTTTATAATCAATCAGGTAACATTTTCGAGCCATATATTATTAATAACGAAAGTCAATAATTGCCTCTAATTAGAAATTAGATAGGGTCTACGTTCATCAATCAATTTATATAAACATTTATATGTGTACGTTCTGTGGATATTCCGACGGTTTGATAAGGGTGGTGTGCAAATATTGAGGCTTCTCGTAACAAAACATGATTACACCAAGTAAGTATTTTCATTCTCAATATTTAACTGTGTGGGTGTGAGGGCTGTGAATACATTATGTATGGTTTATCAATCATACTTAAAACTGACGCGAGACGGTATAAATGAATTCATTAAAACTGTAAAACTCCACTATGAAATTCAGTTTGTGTAATTATAATCAAGCAAGCTTTTGTACTAGATTGTTTTTCACAAAAAAAAAAAACTTTTAGAGGATGTGATGTAAAAGCGGGTAGCCTTTCACAGATGTAACAGCTTAATTTATTTAATCGGCATATGATAATAATGAAGTAGGATTTAATACCTATTTAGTTTGTTTGATGTATATTAATTAACGATTTGACCGCATCAGTAGGTCGATTCTGTTTTCCTAGAATATATTAATACCGCATAAATAAACATTATTACAGTTAACTAATTAATAACACAAATAGTGGAATCTATTTTAAATTATATTCCCAATTTGATACACTGCAGAGTTAAATCCCGCGTTATCCATGTGTAACGTTATACATTTTATAATATGCATTACATACATATCAATAAAGTAAACATTCATATCCAAGTTTACAAGCGTTAGAATATCACTATAAAAGCCTCAGCGGGCATGTAAATACGTAAATAAATACATCGAAACATCAATAGATCCGGGAATGCGAATAAATCGCGTTGCGCGCACAATAGATAGAACTGGATAAAAGTCTACTTACCGATGCTCAGATAAAATTGTGTACCGACTTCGTATGGGTCCCATGTGATGCCTTTGTATCTGGTTTTCTCTCTGGCAGTGCCGTAATCTGGAATATCAGTCTTTTGAAGTCCAGGACCATTAGGGTCGCCGCTCTTGGCGAAATTGCTAAAGAAATTCAGGACAGCCTCGGCGACCCCCATGTCCTGCCGGCTGAAGTTCTGTCCGAAGTTCGGCATGCCCCCCACCAGGGGTAATCCCAAGATATACGTGAGGTCTTCTCCGCGGACACTTCCCAGCCTCTGAAATATAATTGTCGATTTAGACAATGCATCAATGTTGACATTGTTTCTTTTCAAATAATACAATGTATTTATGTAATAAATATATGTGTTATCAGAATAACTGTAAGTCCACGATTTTGGTTCTGCAGCCGCGCTTGTATTAATGTTAATGTAATTGCTACAATTAATTTAGGAAGCGCAAATCTCCAATACTCTTAAAGGGCGACAATTACCTAAATTTAGCTGCAGGAGTGCTTGTGTAGCAATTCAACGCGCTGCGCTAATTTTCATCTACATTACATATTTACATATTTTTCAATAATTATAAGTACATTATTATTAAATTTAAGAAAAACAAAGGGCGACAATGGGAATAAACCGTATACTGCACAAAAATTACAAAAAGTATTTTAATAAATAAAAAAGGCGTCTTGTAGCGAATGCTCTAATAAAATCGAAACGAATAATGTGAACAACAAAACGGTTATTAAGTACTTCATAATAATTATGCTAAGCTAAAAGATTACGAACAGAAGATACTGAGTTCTTTAAACTGCAACTTACTTCGGTTTTATGACACATGCAAAAAGCAGCAGCTGTATCGTAGGTCTCCACTCCTTGGCTTTAATCAACTTAAAAAAATCGTTGTGGAAAAACAAATTTTGGACCTTCAGGTACTTCAAGAAACAGTGGTCAATTTAATAGAAACAATTGCTAAAAATGAGAACCTTCATAAAAATATTAACAACTTACAATACAAAATGAAATTTTGAAATTTGAATACCAATAGCGACATCCGTGAATTAATAGTTGGATCAACACAAATAAAGTAAATGGATAAATAGGTAATTATTATTAATAAGAAAGGAAAGGGTAACTGTGAAGAGCAAAAAATTAATGATGACAAAAACGGCACGACGGAGTCTGAACCGAATAGAAGTTAGCCATAAATTTCAACCATAAAACCGGCGCATCCACCATTGTTTGCATTTACTGAGAAATCTCTACTAATTTACAGAACATGGATAAAAATTCATAATAAACCAAATAGCTTTAATGCTATAGTAATAACCGAAAGCTTTCAGGATTTACCCGGATTATTCGATAAGACATCTACCGAAACATAGTCAATTTAAAAAAAATCAAAAGTCATCGTAAGACCTAGTTATGGTTTGATTTTCCCGGCCAAAAATGTTCTAAAGTAGCAAAGTAGCAAAGTGGGGTCCGCTGACCGAGAGAAATCTCAGCGGTCCACCAACTTATTTTTGAAAAACGTAATATTTTTGCACGGCTACCTATGTTTTAGTTGATTTCATGAATGGAAAAATACCGCTGTTCATACTTTTTACTTTTTGATCGCTCGACACTGCTGAAATAGGATTTATTTGTTTCATATATTAGGACAGAGTTTCTCAACGTGGGCAATATCGCCCGCACGTGGACGATCGATGTCTAAATTTGCGATTATCTAACATTCCGCATTTGGTGGGCGATGATCATTTTGTGGGGGGAATGCATTTTGAATACCCGCCTGCAGAGATGGCTCAAATCGCCGAAAATTTGATCAAGATGATATCTTTCGAAATTAGAACCAAATGTTATTAAACTTTGCTAACAAAAAAAAAACTTGCAAATTTGCCAAGTTGCGTTGATTTTGTATGATTTTTACTTTCTCCGTTACGAAGTACGAGAAAGTATTGTGATCGTGATTTTTTTTTCAAAATTTTTTTTTACGGAAATATCCGTTTTGGGGTCCCTAGATGCCATTTCAACAATTTTTGTAAAAAAAAATTTTGTGTCTGTGTGTGTGTGTGTGTGTGTGTGTGTCTGTGTGTGTGTGTCTGTCTGTGTGCGCTGTATCTCAAATACTAATAGAGCAATTGATATGAAACTTTGAACATCCATCTTATTTGATAATATGAAGAACTGAAAAGCTTTTGGTAAAATTTCGTACACCGGAAGTGGGCGTTTACCTTAACTGTTTTTTGTTTTTTGCCAATATTTTCTTAAATATGAAAAATATCACAAAAACATTCAAACAAACTTTGAAGACAACAAAGAAATGAACAGCTTTTGCTTGAAAACATTTTTCATAAAATCATTTTTATTCGAGAAAAAAATTTAATATTATTTTTTTAATTTTTGGTTTATAATTATAAAAAGATAATAGTTACAGAAAAATTATGTGAATAATAATTGTACAGAAGGCCAAAATGAACAACTTCTAAAGAATAAGATTTTTTCGAAATCTCGTTAGTTCTTGAGTAAACCGAGTTTTTGAATTTGAAGTATAATTTTTACATCTTTCATGATTTTGACGTTTTAAACGTCAGTTTCATCCGAGTTTACGCAACGCTCGATGTACATTTAAAATATGATTTCAATTGAAAATAAACCCATGAAAACGTAAATATAAAGTCGGAGAAAGTAACATGATGGCCACATCACCATTTTTCAATATGCATTCCTATTAAAATGTGTGCGTGTCTGCTTGTGCGCGCTGTATCTCAAATACTACTACATGAATTAACATCAAACTTTGAACATAAGCCTTATTTAATAATCCAAAGAACTGAAAAGCTTTTGGTAAAATTTCATATACCGCAAGTGGGCGCTAACCTTAGCCGTTATTTGTTTTTCTCCGATAATTTTTTAAATATGAAAAATATTACAAAAACATCTAAACAAAGAAATGAGCATCTTTCGTTCGAAAATATTTTTCATAAAACGTTTTTTTGAAAAAATAAAATTATCAATTTTTTGTCATCTTTGGTTTATAAATAGGAAACGATAATGGTTAATTAAATTTATATTTATAATGGTAATAGGGAATGCTAAAATTAATAACTTATAAAGGATAAGTTCTTCTGGACATCTCATTACTTTTTGAGTAAACCGATGGTAAAGACTATTAGAATTTGAAGTATAATCTTTAATCATTGTGACGTTTCAAACGTCAGAATCATCCAATACTGCAACACGTTCGATGTACATTTAAAATATGTTTTAAATTGAAAAAATACCATGAAAGTATAAATGCAAATTTAGGACTTTTTTCACGGCATTTTTTTCATTTCTTCCTTCGGGTCTTTTTCGAGAACTTTTTTCTAGGACTTATTTTGCAGGACTTTTCTTCAAGACGATATTTTCAGAACTCTTCTTTAACGATATTTTTTCAGGATTTTTCTTTTTAGAATTTTTTTCTATAACTCTTTTTTCAAGACTTTATTTTAAAACCGTTTTGTTCAGGACCTTTTTTAAGACTTTTTTTTTGATTAGTTTTCACGACTTTTTTAACGGCTTTTTCAGTTCTTTTCTAAGGCTTTTTGCAAGACGCCATTTGGGTTTTTTTTTTTGCAGGACACTTTTTCAAAACTTTTTTTTAGAACTTTTTTCTTTATTTTCAGGACTCTTTCTTAACGACGTTTTCTTGGGACTTCTCTTTTGTAGAATTTTTTCACAGGACTCTTTTTTCAATACTTCATTTTAAAAAGTTTTTGTTTGGCGCCTTTTTCTTGGGACTTCTTTTTCAGGTTTTTTAATCTGGATTATTTTTCTGGAACTTTTAATACCTTTTTTCAGGTCTTTTCTTAGGCGTTTTGCAAAACTCTTTTTGGGATATTTTTGCAGTACAATGTCTTCAAAACTTTTGTTTTTTTCAAGACTTTATTTTCGGAACTCTTTTCCGAGGCCTTTTTCACGACGTTTTTTCAGGACTTTTGTTTTTGTTTTGTCTTTTTTGAATTTTTTCAGGGCTCTTTTTTCAAGACTATTTAAAAACTATTATGTTCAGGACCTCGACATTTTTTATCAGGATTATTTTTCAAGGCTTTTTAATTCCTTTATCAGGTCTCTTCCAAGGCTTTTTTCAGGTCATTTTCTATAACTTTCTCAGGTCTTTTTAGGACCTTTTTAAGGATAGAATTTTCTCACATCTTTTTAGGACCTTCTTAAGGATAGAATTTTCTCAGGTCTTTTTAGGACCTTTTTAAGGATAGAATTTTCTCACATCTTTTTAGGACCTTCTTAAGGATATAATTTTCTCAGGTCTTTTTAGGACCTTCTTAAGGACTCTTTGCAGGACTTTTTTCAGAAATCTCTTTCTTTATTTTTCAGGACTCTTTTTTAGGACTATTTTCAGGACTTTTTCTTCGGGACTATTTTACAGGCTTTATTCAGGACTTTTTAAGGTCTTTATTCTGATTTTTTTGTAGGATTTTTCAGTACTTTTCTTCTGGCCTTTTTATCAGAACTTTTTCAGAACCTTATTTTCAAGAATTTTTTATCAGGATTGATTTTTCAAGACGATGTTCAGGATGATTTATTCAAGATTTTTTTAATGCCTTTTCTAATGCTTTTTTCATGACTACTGTTAGGACTAATTTCTCGACTTTTTCGGGTCTTCTTTAAGACCTTGGAAAGGACTCTTTGCAGGCCTTTTTTGTACTCTTTTTCTAGACTATTTTTCAGGACTCTATAAGGCCTTTTTTTGAAGTCTATTTTCAGTACTTTTCTACTGGCTCTTTTATAAGGTCATTTTCTAGGATCCTTTTTTCAATATTTTTTTTGTGACGACTCTTTTTTTTGGGACTATTTTCAGGTCTTTTTCAAGGACCTGTTTACAGGCATTTTTTTAACATTTCTTTGTCAGAGCACTTTTTTCCGGACTCTTCTGTTGGACTTTTTACCACGACTTTTTTGACAGGTTTTTTCAGGAGTGTTTTACTCAAGACTTTTTTCGGGTATTCTCTTTAGAACTTTATAACCAGGACTCTTTCAGGGCTTTTTCAGAAATCTTTTTCTTTTTTTCAAGAATTTATAAGGATTTTTTTTAGTTTTCGAATAAACTTATTTAAGATTATTTGAATTGGAAGTATAATTTGTTATCCATAACTTTGACGTTTTAAACGTTAGTATCATCTGATCTAAAATGAAAATAAACCTTGGTAGTATCAATATAAATAACTATTATGCAATCAAAATCGGAGAAAGTAACATGATGGCTACATCACCATTTTTTTAGTATTAAAAAAAACACAAAATTCCCTACAGTTTGGAAATTAAACCATCAAAATGGAATAATGCGTCCATAAGTTAAATAATTTATCATAACTTTAATTTTGTTGATTTTGAACTTGAAAAATTTCGGATTTTGGCAATTTCCACTCGACATGAATATGTTTAGTACAATTTAAAACGTACTGAATGCTCTACTTTTTAACATATAAAAGTGGCCATCATGTTACTTTCTCCGACTTAATAATATCATTTATATTTACGCTTTCGTGGTTTATTTTCAGTTTAAATCATATTTTAAATGTACATCGAACATTTCGTAGACTCGGATGAAACTGACGTTTAAAACGTCAAAATTATGAAAGATGAAAAAATTATTATGCAAATTTATAAACTAAGTTTACTCAAAAACTAAAGAGATTTTGAAAAAAACTTATTCTTTATAAGTTGTTCATTTTGGTATTCTCTACACTTATTATACACATAAATTTGCTGTAACTATTATCGTTTCATAATTATAAACCAAAAATAAAAATAAATTAATAAATTTTTTTCTCGAATAACAATGATTTCATGAAAAATATTTTCAAGCAAAAGATGTTCATTTATTTGTCGTCTTCAATGTTTGTTTAAATGCTTTTGTGATATTTTTCATATTTAAGAAAATATTGGCAAAAAACAAAAAACAGTTAAGGTAAACGCCCACTTCCGGTGTGCGAAATTTTACCAAAAGCTTTTCAGTTCTTCAGATTATCAAATAAGACGCATGTTCAAAGTTTCATATCAATTGCTCTATTAGTTTTTGAGGTACAGCGCGCACAGACAGACACACACACACACACACACACACACACACACACACACACACACACACACACACACACACACACACACACACACACACACACGCGCGCACACACACAGAGACACAAAAAAACATTTTCCAGAAATTGTTGAAATGGCATCTAGGGACCCCAAAACGGATATTTCCGTAAAAAAAATTTTTGAAAAAAAAATCACGATCACAATACTTTCTCGTACTTCGTAACGGAGAAAGTAAAAATTGAAACGCTAACCTGATGAGCGACCGTATCCCGCACGGTTGAAGCGTCAACCTTCCATCTCGCCCCCAGTCACAGGGGCGAATTTTTGAAAATTGGTCTGCAGAGGTTCGCGCCACCCCCAAATTCTCCGACGTGCGTTAAGCTAGAAGGCCAGGGTAAATGCTAAACCAACCATACAATCCCATATGACTGCGATTTCTTCCCTTTCCTACCCCTCGCGAGTGAAATTTTTTTCAGGCCACCAACGATTTTTCAAACAGTTTCAAACCGCTCTAGCGCAACCACCATAACTGGTACGACTATACTTTATAATCATATCAGGAAATTTTACTCTCCATCAGCGCAAACCTCGTTTATGTTCAACTAATTGGAGGGTAGGATAGGGACCACCCACCACCCTTCGTAATAATTTTAACTTAAACTAAAAACCCTGTTTCGTAATTATAGTTAAAATTCCTCAACAAGCGTTTTGTGGGTTAGGTTAAAGTGGGTACAAAGGGTGGTGGGTGTTCCCTATCCTACAATCCAACGAGTTGAATATCGCGTAGAGTTCTTGCAAATAAATTCATTTACAAAATACAAAATCACAAACGCAATTTTTCTGGGTTTGGCGGTTACTCTCTATCAGCGCAAACCTCGTTTATGTTCAACTAATTAAAGGATAGGATAGGGCCCACCCACCACCCTTCGTAATAATTTTAACTCAAACTTACTAACCTTGTTTCGTAATTATCGTTAAAATTCCTCAACACGACAGAAGGATTTACTGGAAAAATGCATCCAATCAAACAGCGTTTTGTGGGTTAGGTTAAAGTGGATACGAAGAGTGGTGGGTGGGTACTATCCTACAATCCAAAATCCAACCAGTTGAACATTCGGGTAATTACCCCCTTAAGAATTTTTCGCTCAACAATTTTTATTGTTAAAAATTACCGATATTCCATATTCAAAACAAATAATATAATCGCTAAATTTTTCCAACGCTTTTTGGAAAAGGATAGGGAGATTTCACGGAAGCACCAGTTTATTTATCTTTTTTTTAAGACTAGTTAGTTGGAAACGCCCTTGGTTGAAATGGATACGAAGGGTGGTGGGTGGGCCATATCCTACGAAGGTTGGTAGGTAGGCCCTATCCTACAATCTAACTAGATGAATATTGCCCAGAGTTTTTGCAAATGATATTCAAAATAAAAAAATCACAAATGCAATATTTCTGGGTTTGGTGTTTACTCTCCATTAGTGCAACCCTCATTTATGTTCAACTAATTCGAGGGTAGAATAGATTTACCAATACTTTTTTAAATCACACTAAATTCTACAATTTAACACAAAAGTCGACTTTCTTTGACACGAAATGTAATTTCTTTTTTTAACACCAAATTCACTACATTTTAGCTTTTAAATGATCAAAATCATATCATTAATCAATTTAAGATAAACCAAATTCTCTGAATTTTGGCATTCAAATCATTAATATCAAATAACGATTTTGCAAAATCAAAACTCAATTTTTAACTTTGAATCTGGAGAATTTTTAATTTTTGGCAATTTTTGTGAACATTAATTATCTTTCTTAATATTTTCTTAAAATAAAATAAATTCTCCAAATTTAAATATACAAATCTTCATGATCAAAAACACGTTCAATACTTCAAGATCACCATTTTGTTTACTTTAAACTTGGAAAATTTCGATTTTTTGTAATTTTCGTTGATTTGAAATGAATGTTTCCTAATATTTTTTTAAAACACATTATATTCTCTACAATTTAGCATATAAATAATCAAAAAACGTGTTCAACACCACAGCCACTTTTAAAAGTCAAAAACGGAATTTTGTTGCCCATGAAACTTCCGATTTAGACAATTGTACTTGACTCGTCATGAATATTTCTTAGTATTATTTAAAATCACACTAAATTTATTACATTTTAACATATAAATCAATAATAATAATAATCGTTTATTGCCCTCCTTAGAGGAATACAATGGGCCAGCGACCTAAGTCTTTCAGCCACATATAAATCATTAAAATTAAAAAGCGCGTTCAATAACTCGGGGAATTTTAGAAATTAGAAACGCGATTTTGTTGCTTTTGGAGGTGGAAAACTTGAAATATTGTCAATTTGCGCTGATTTAAGATACAACTTTTTTAATACCTTTATTAAATTTACCAAATACCTAAAAGTTTTCATCAAAACTTTCTTTTAGATCTCGTTTTTAAGGATGTATCTATCTTCAAATAATATCTACTAAATGTTGTTTTACTTCGTTCCTTTCAAATTATTGGCTTTATGTCTTACTAGCACCTAACTTAAACCTAAGGTACAATATTTTAAGGATTATCATGTAATTTTAAGCTGTTAAAAATTAAAGGGGGCGAATAGAGAAGAGGACCTGATAAAGTGGACGTTTCGCACCAGCACATTCATCCAGAATTGTCGCTGCTAAATGGCATAAACTGCGCCACGAATTGCTGCTCATGTACCATACTCGCCTGACGTGGCTCCCAGTGACTTTTTTTTTGTTTTCCTACATAAATATGTGGCTTGAGAGAAAAAACGAGCATATTTTGAAGAGTTTGACAAATCAATTTTTTGGAGGGTTTAAATAAATGGCAGAATTGTTGGGAAAAGTGTATCGCCTTAAAAGAGATTACGTTGAAAAATAAAAAATAAAAAATTGTGGAAAACCTGCGTCTTCATTCCTAACGCGGGTACTTATTAATCCACCCTCGTATATACGTAACCTTAAAGTTGTTGTCGCTGGTCCACGAAGCCAAAAATACCGGTCTACCAAACAACATAGTTTGCGGAGCTCTGTTCTAAAGGGTTTTATTAATAATATTAAGTAACAAAAGCCCTTTAGAATATTTGTGCCCTAAAATATTAAACCTAAACTAGGTTTAACGATGACTTTTTATTTTTTTGGAAATTGACCAAATTTCATAAAAATGTTAAGTTAAAAAATTATTTAAACAAAAATTAAGAATATGTGTTATTTTTTTGTTACTTAAAATTATTAATAGAGCCATTTAAAATATTTGTGGCCGAAAATATCGAACCTAAAGTAAGTTTAACGATGACTTTTGATTTTTTGCAAATCGGCCATATTTCCTATTGGTGCTAAGTTAAAAAAATACAAAATTTAAGAATATGTGTAGTTTTTTATCACTTAATATTATTATTAAAACCCATGACAACATTTGTGGCCGAAAATAGCAAAGCTAAAGTAGGCCTAACGATGAGTTTAGATTTTTTGAAAATTGACCATGTTTAAATCTTAAGTTAAATGCTCACTGTTGTGACTATAGCATCACAGCTATTTGATTAATTATGAATTTTCGAATATCCGCAAATTAGTAGAGGGGTCATTCCATGCTATTTCAACAAAAGGTTGTGCTGCACCATTTTTATTTTGTTTTATATTTTGCACAGATATTTATACATGTATCTAGAGTACAAAACTAATTTTAGAAAAAAATAAAATGTTGCCGCGTGGCAGATATGTTCCCAGATGGAGCTTGAAACATGTACATTATTGTGATTACAAGCATTTGCGCAAAGTGGTATAACAATTTTTCGAATTGAGCAAATTTAAAAATTAGAAAATCTCCTTACGCAGATTAAAGTAGTGAATATTTTGGTTTAATTTTCTTTCATAATTTGATATGTTTTTCAAATTTATTGGCCCTCAAATTTACCATCAAGATTTGCATTTTTTTCATTATTCGATCCTGTTTTCGACTGGGAAGGGGGCAATATAATCAAACCAAATTTAGTTTGCAAGTAGAATGGTAACAATAGATTTTACCTGTGGCAAAAAATCTGAAGTGTTTTAAACCCTTCTAATTTTTTTTGCTGGTGAAATTAGACATTTTCAACAAAATCCGTATTTGTCTAAAGCTGTATCTCCAGTGGGGTACATAGTAAAAATCTGAAATTTATACTACCAATGCTTCTATCCGGGAGCAACACCATTATAAAATTTGGTAGCTTTGTTTTGCCTAGTAACAAAAATATTTATGTTCAAATTTGTAATAATTTTTATGCAATCGGAGTAAAAATCGAACTTTAAATATTAGAAGCCGACACTAAAATGGAACTCACCAGTATTAGCAGTGATTATAATACACTTGTAAATATTATAATCACTGGTACTAGGCATTAAAATACCTACCAAGGGTTTCCGTACAACGAGATGATTGGCGACTCATTAATGCGTCATAGTCCTGGTAATGAAATTTAAAAAGGTACCGTGGACCCTAAATATAGACGTATTATTATTCAAAATGATTAAAGAATAAAATTGAATAAAGCCGTAAAATTTATTAGACAATTGTTTTAAATTTGCGGCTGTCGGGAGTCAAGCTGCTGATTACGTTCTAGAATTTCTGTGATTGTTTAAACCATGCGCGCGCTGCTAATCCAACCTTAAGAATTTACTGATCTTGCGTTAAACAAATATCAACATAACCTATAATTACATCTGCAAGTTCTACCACTGAAACGCTAGAACATCTTTAGATGAAAAACGTAAGTAATTACAATTTTAAATCTTAAAATAGAGTATTTTCGATTGCATAAAAAATACATTTACCTCAGCACTAAAGTGCCCTTTCATTAATATTATAGTTTAAATTAAATTCAATAGTAATAAAAGGATTAACAGAATTGTAATAAAATGATTAACACAGAAATTCTAGAACGTAATCAGCAGCTTGACTCCCAACAGCCGCAAATTTAAGACAATTGTCTAATGACTTTTCTGGTTTTATTCAATTTTATTCTTTAATCATTTTGAATAATAATAATAAGTTTCTATTCAGGATCCATGGTACCTTTTTTTTAAATTTCATCACCAGGACTATGATTTGCATTAATGAGTCGCCAATCACCTCGTTGTACGGAAACCCTTGGTAAGTACTTTAATGCCTAGTACCAGAGATTATAATATTCACAAGTGTATTATAATCACTGCTAGTACTGGTGAGTTCCATTTTAGTACCGGCTTCTAATATTTAAAGTTCAATTTTTAATCCGATTGCATAAAAATTATTACAAATTTGAACTTAAATATTTTTATTACTAGGCAAAACAAAGTTACCAAATTTTGTAATGGTGTTGCTCCCGGATAGAAGCATTGGTATTATAAATTTCAGATTTTTACTGTGTGCCCCACTGGAGATACAGCTTTAGAAAAATACGGATTTTCTTGAAAATGCCAATTTTCTCCAGCGAAAAAAAATTAGAAGGGTTTAAAACACTTTAGATTTTTTGCCTCAGATAAAATCTATTGTTACCGTTGTACTTGCAAACTAATTTTGGTTTGAGTGTATTGCCCCCTTCTCAGTCCAAAGCAAGGCCGAAAAATGAAAAAAATGCAAATCTCAATGCTAAACTTTGACGGCCATTATATTTGAAAAAATAAAACAAATAATGAATAAAAATTACACTAAACTCTTCGGCACTTTAATTTGAGTTAAGAGTTTTTAAAATTTTTAAATTTGCACAATTGGAAAGAAAGTTATGCCACTTTGCGCAAACGCTTGCATTTACAAAAATGTACATGTTTCATGCTCCATCCGGGGACATTGCTGCCACATGGCAAGAATTTTTATTTTTCTTAAATTAGTTTTGAACTCCAGAAACATGTATAAATAACTGTGCAAAATATAAAAAAAAATTAAAATGGTGCAGCACAACCTTTTGTTGAAATAGCATGGAATGACCCAGAGATTAAATTTAGTAAATACAAAAATGGCGGATGCGCCGGATTCGTGGCTGAAATTTATGGCTAACTTCGAATCGGTGCAGTCTGATAGCACCCCTGAAACTGCTATAAACGAACTATCAAAGCAATATAAACGTAACAGAAATATTCTTATTGGAACTTCTTCAGAAGACAATAGTATAATTTCGTCCGTAGCTTGAAAGGAAAGAAACATTTTTTTGAATACGAAGGCTATCGGAATAGTTTCAAATTTCAAATCCATCAATGCCTTTGCATGAAATGAAACCATTGGTTCGAACTCCGTACTCGAAGATATAGCACTTAGGGTCTTATCAACGCAACATATCGGTTTTTTTTCCAAGATGGTGGTCAAAGCTTTGTCTTTGGCCCACCATCTCGTTTTTCCGATGTTCTGCAATCTTCTCAACTCATCTCTACCAGTTGTTATTTCCACGATTTTATCCACCCACACAAAAGTGAGCTTGAAATATTCGTGAATAAATGAATACACTTGTAGACGCCAAGAGGCCGAATAAATTATTTGCTTCAGTACAACTTGAAGTGGCGCCTGCCAATACTAAATTCAAAACGTGTGCGTAACAATGCGCGAAAATTAATTTTGGCACCTCTTCTTTTATTTTTGCTTGAAAACCAATATAACGGCCTGCCATATTTTCTGCACCATCAAAAAACACGCGATAATATCTTCTAATTTCAATCCTAACTGTGTTAATTCTGAGGTTACAAGTGCTCGGTAAGCTTCGCCTGTTGATTTCCGGACAGGCACCATGCTAACGGCCCGTTTTTGAGGGATTCCATTCTTAACATTACTAACACAAATAATTACTGATCAACAACACCAACATCCTGACAAGAATCCACATTAAGGCTAAAATATTTCGCCTCCTGGATTTCTTTAACGATCTCTTGCTTGCTTGACGTGCGCATATATTTATTAATTTATTTATGATGTTTTTTGACAGGAAGGTCATGAGACTACCACTACCCTTACCTTGTCCTAACACTTTTCTTTTTTTACTTTCAGATATGTGGGTCTTCAGAACTGGATCGTACTTTGATAACAGAACAACTAAATTTAAAAAGTTTCGGTGATTCTGGTTCTGGCTCTCGGCGATATCCGTCAAGGAGTACAAGGCCTCACTTTTACCACGATAAGCGATGCCTTGCTTAGATTTGAATATTATGATGTCAATGATTCTTTTCAGAACCAGACGCCTATTCTCTTGCGTATTTTTTGACGTTGTTCAACAACATTTCCTTCCTTTTTTGCTGCCAGCATGTCAACCACGGCAACTTGATGATTGTTACTTTCCTCGTGTTTGACCACTCTTTCATAGATATGTTTTTTGGACGAAATGACACCATCAACGAACGGACTTCTTCGTCCTTCTTCCTTGTTCGTATCGTCAGACGAAGGAGGCAAAGTATTTTTTCAAAATCAAAATAATTGTAAAAATAATCGATTTTGTAGAAGAATAAAAAAAATAGATAAAAACGGAATTAAATAGAAAGACACAAAAATTAAGACTTATTATTACCGTTATAAATCCGAAATAAAATCCTCGTGTGATGGAAACAAAGGATCTCATAATTTCATCTTAAAAGATAATAAAGCAATAAAAACTCACCCTTAAAACGGGGGGGTAGGGTTAAACCTCGGGGCCTTATTCGGTAAAATTTGGTTAGTTTTTGCGCGCATATCGACACCCAGATAACCGGGCAAGCTTCTAAAACCGGTGCCGTCGTTTCGTTTCACCCCCACCCCAGGGGGGGGATTTTTCAAACGCAGATTTTCGATTTTTGCACGTTTCAAAAAAAAATATCTCCTCCGTAACTGCAGAAGCTGGACGATCCCGGTATGTCTTAAAATAATCTTAAAGAAAATATCTAAAATTTATCGAGCCACTTTTTTTAATTTTTGCCCCGTTTCCGAGATATGTTTTTAAAAAACCAGGTAAAAAAAAATTGTTTCTTCTTTTAAGAACGTATTTTTTTCTTTTCAAGTAGAAAAGCTGAAATTTTCAGGAGTAGCAGAAGGGATAACGCTTTTATTGGGAATTTTTTCAAAATTTTTGGAACCACCTCTACGCGCCAACCAATGCCACCAACCCAGGGGGTGGTTCGGTTTTCTTCTTTTAACGACGTATTTTTTTCTTTTCAAGTCGAAAAGCTGAAACTTACAGGGATGACAGAAGCGGTGACTGGCCTTCATTGGGAATTTTTTCAAGATTTTTGGAACCACCCCTACGCCACATTTGCACCCTCTGGGTTGATTTTTCTTCTTTTAAGGACGTATTTTTACTTTCTCCGTTACGAAGTACGAGAAAGTATTGTGATCGTGATTTTTTTTTCAAAATTTTTTTTTGCGGAAATATCCGTTTTGGGGTCCCTAGATGCCATTTCAACAATTTCTGGAAAAAAAAAATTGTGTCTGTGTGTGTATGTGTGTCTCTGTGTGTGTGTGTGTGTGTGTGTGTGTCTGTGTGTGTGTGTGTGTGTGTCTGTCTGTGCGCGCTGTATCTCAAAAACTAATAGAGCAATTGATATGAAACTTTCAACATCCGTCTTATTTGATAAACTGAAAAGCTTTTGGTAAAATTTCGTACACCGGAAGTGGGCGTTGACCTTAACTGTTTTTTGTTTTTTGCCAATATTTTCTTAAATATGAAAAATATCACAAAAACATTTGAACAAATATTGAAGACAATAAAGAAATGAGATTATTTTGTTTGAAAACATTTTCTATAAAATCATTGTTATTCGAGAAAAAAATGTATTTATTTTTTTTCATTTTTGGTTTATAATTATGAAACGATAATAGTTACAGCAAATTTATGTTAATAATAATTGCAGAGAATTAAAATGAATAACTTATAAAGAATAAGTTTTTTCCGAAATCCCTTTAGTTTTTGAGTAAACTGAGTTTTTGAATTTGAAGTATAATTTTTCCATCTTTCATAATTTTAACGTTTTAAACGTCAGTTTCATCCGAGTTTACACAACGCTCGACGTACATTTAAAATATGATTTCAATTGAAAATAAACCCATGAAAACGTAAATATAAAGTCGGAGAAAGTAACATGATGGCCACATCACATCAACCGTTTTTTGTTTTTCTCCGATAATTTTTTAAATATGAAAAGTACTAAAAAAGCACTTAAACAAATCTTGAAGAAAGCAAAGAAATGAACATCTTTTGCTTGAAAATATTTTTCGTGAAACGTATGGTTTTTGAAAAATAATAGCAATTATATTTTCTTTGTAATTTTTGGTTTAAAATTATGAAACGATAATACTTACAGCAAATGTATTTTAATAATAATTGTAGAGAATGCCAAAATGAACAACTTATATAGAATAAGTAGTTTTCGAAATCTCTTTGGATTTTGAGTAAATTGACAATTAGAATTTAAAGTATAATTTGTCATTGTCATCTTTTATAATTTTGACGTTTTAAACGTTAGTTTCATCCGATTTTACTAAACACTCTATGCACATTTGAAATGTGATTTCAATTGAAAATAAACCACGAAAGTGTAAACATAAAGTACAATACCGTCAAATCGGAAAAAGCAACACAATTTTTTTATTTTTTTTTGCCATTATTTCGGATCGTATCTTAATTTGAGCTTGTGTTATTTTTGGGGCAAATTGTTTCGAGACCAGAATTTTTGTGCTCGTATTTTATATTTTTTGCCTGTTTCTTCGATATTTTTCCTTTAAATTCTTGATTTTTTTCATAAATATTCTTTATGTTGGTCCCAATTTTAAAATGATCTGTTGAAATTTACCACTTTTTTGGTCAGTATTTTGATTTTTAAGCTCGTGCTTTCGATTTTTAGTCTTAATTTTCGATTTTTTGCCACAATTGTTGAATTTTGATTTGTATTTTGGATTTTTGATGTCCTAAGATTTCTTTACTTGGCCAAAATTTTTGATTTGTTTATTAAGATTTTCGATTTTTTACTTTTTGGTCTGCATTTTTTTATTTTTAGGCCCATGTTTTCGATATTTTGGCCACAATTGTTAAATTTTGACCTGTATTTTCGATTTTTTGGTCCAAATTTTTGATCTTCTGTCCTAAGATTTCTTTATTTGGCTGAAATTTTCTATTTGTTTATTAAGGTTTTCGATTTTTTAATCTGTATTTTTACTTTCTCCGTTACGAAGTACGAGAAAGTATTGTGATCGTGATTTTTTTTTCAAAAATTTTTTTTACGGAAATATCCGTTTTGGGGTCCCTAGATGCCATTTCAACAATTTCTGGAAAAAAAAATTTGTGTCTGTGTGTGTGTGTGTGTCTGTCTGTCTGTCTGTCTGTGTGTGTGTGTGTGTGTCTGTCTGTGTGCGCTGTATCTCAAAAACCAATAAAGCAATTGATATGAAACTTTGAACATACGTCTTATTTGATAATCCGAAGAACTGAAAAGCTTTTGGTAAAATTTCGTACACCGGAAGTGGGTGTTTACCTTAACTGTTTTTTGTTTTTTGCCAATATTTTCTTAAATATAAAAAATATCACAAAAACATTTAAACAAAAATCGAAGACAACAAAGAAATGAATAGCTTTTGCTTGAAAATATTTTTCATAAAATCATTGCTATTCGAGAAAAAAAAATTTATTTTTTTTTAATTTCTGGTTTATAATTATGAAACGATAATAGTTACAGCAATTTTATGTGAATAATAATTGTAGAGAATGCCAAAATGAACAACTTCTAAATAAGTTTTTTTCGAAATCTCGTTAGTTTTCGAGTAAACCTAGTTTTTGAGTTTGAAGTATAATTTTTCCATCTTTCATGATTTTGACGTTTTAAACGTCAGTTTCATCCGAATTTACGCAACGCTCGATGTACATTTAAAATATGATTTCAATTAAAAATAAACCCATGAAAACGTAAATATAAAGTCGGAGAAAGTAACATGATGGCCACATCACCATTTTTTATTTTTAGCCCCAAATTTTCGGTATTTGGTCTAAATTTTGTTTTTTTTGTCCTATATTATAAATTTTTCAATTTTCAATATTAGTTTCTGTTCGGAAACTTACTTTGAGCTACAGGGTTATTTTGAGGGTGAAAATGGCAAACTATTTTTTGTTTGCTTGAATTTTTTTTATCTGCATTTTTAGATCTCTGGCCTGTAATTTCTTTTTTTTCAAAGTTTTGATTATTTTGGCCTGCTTTTTTAAATTTTTTGTCCCAAATTTTTGGTATTTGGTCTAATTTTTTGTTTTCTTGGCCCATATTTTAGATTTTTTTATTTTCAATTTGAGTTTCTGTTCAGAAACTTACTCTGAGCTACGGGGTCATTTTGAAGGTGAAAACGGCAAACTATTTTTCCTTTACTTTAATTTTTTATCTGGATTTTTGGATCTCTGGCCTGTAACTTCGTTTTCTATTCCAAATTTTTGATTTTTACCTAAATATTCTTTATTTTGGTCTAAATATTCTTTATTTTGGCGTGAAAATTTAGGTTGAGTGTTAAAAGTTTCGATTTTTTGGTCCGCATTTTTGATATTTAGGTCCTAATTGTTGGTTTAAGTTTTAGCTTTTTTGTGTTATACTCGTATTTTAAATTTTCTAATCTGAATTATTGATTTTTATGGGCGATTTTTTTGCCGGTATTTTCGAGTTATTTGGTCGGTTTTTGATTTTTGCCCTTTACTTTGGATTTTTAACCTGAATTATTGTTTTTTATTTTATTTTTTTTTGAATTATTTTCGAGTTTCTTGTCGGAAACTTATTTTGAGCCAAACAATTATTTTAGGGGCTATCTAAATATTTTTTCTTTTACTTGAATTTACAATATTTTGGTCTGCATTTTTTTGATCCATATTTTAGATCTTTACCTGGTTTTCGCCTCAATTTATTCCAAATTTTTAATTTTTTTGCCTGAATAATCTTTATTTTGAACATTTTCGATGTGTTTGTTGAAATTTTCATGTTTTAGTTTGCGTTTCGTTTATGTTTAAGCCATAGTTTTCGATATTTGGATTTTTTTGGGCCAATGTTTTAGTTTTATTGTTTAATTATTGATTTCTATCAGCGAATTTTTGATTGGCGAATATTTTAGATTTTTAACCTGCAGCAGCGATTTTTTAATGTTTTGCCAGTATTTTCAAGGGTTTGGTCTAATCGTCAAATCGGAGAAAGTAACATGATGGCCACATCACCATTTTTTCATATAAAGTCGAAATTCTGAAATTTTCAGTGATGGCAGAAGATATTTTTTCAAATTTTTTGGAACTACGCTCCATTTGCACCCCCAGGGTTCGTTTTTCTTTTAAGGACGGATTTTTTATTTTAAAGTCGAAAAACTGAAACTTTCAGGGATGGCAAAAGATAGTTTTTCAAAATTTTTGGAACTACCCCTACCCGCCATTTGCATCTCCTGGGTTCGTTTTCTTTCTTTTAAGGACAGTTTTTTTTCTTTTCAAGTCGGAAAGCCGAAATTTTCAGGGATCGCAGAGGATACAACTGACTTAAAAAAAAATAAAAGAAATAAAAATAAAAAATTTAAAAAAATTAAAAATTCAACATGAAAATTGAAAAATGAAAATTGAAAAATGAAAATGAAAAATGATGAAAAATTGAAAATTAAAACTTGAAAATGAAAAATGAAAAGACGAAAAAAAAAAAAAAAACGAAAAATTTAAATTAATTTAGAAAAAAATTATGTTTTTCATTGATGGCGCAGCGTAGCGGAGCCGTCGATCTTCACTAATTACTTTGCTTAATTCAATATTATAGTTGCTATAAGATGCAAATTAACATCAGTAGGCGGCCAAAATGTGATTTGAATGGGACATGCTGTGCCGTCGTCTGTTATCAATTTAATCGCTTAATTTTAATGGGCCACGCACGGACAACGGCACAGCGCAGCGGAGCCGTCGTGCGTCACCAACATAATCGCTTAACTTTGATGGGCCCCGCATGGACGATTTTCTTACATTTTTACATTTCACAATTTCACACAAAGAACACAATTTCACATACATCAAACTTAAGCCTAGGAAAAACTATTTTCATCCTAAAACAACAGTCAAATTTGAGAAAAAATGCCATACGTTGAAAAACCAACAACAATGAAAAAAGTACCAAAACAATGAAAAAAAGTGAAAAACGATGAAAAGAAGTAAAAAACGATGAAAAAGTAGAAGAGTGAGAAAGGTGAGTACTTTCCCACGCTAAAAAAGTTTCTTTTTAACCAAAATATCTTATTTTGTTAATCTTCGGGAAATTGATTATTTTAGCCATTATTTTCGATTGAGAAAAAATGTTTTTGTGTGCCTAAATAAAATAAACGTTTATTTTTCTGAGAAGACATTAGCGGAAGTTGCTGCTGGTACAACTTGACTTAAAGCCGGCACGCGCTCTTTTAGTAAATTTTAGGACAAAAACAGTTTTTGTTGTGCGTTTTACTGAAAATGTCGACTGCGACGTTTAAAGGCCTGCAATAGAACGATGTATTTTACGTATATTACCCTTTTAGCGTCCAGTGTAATGATGAATTTGGGCCCCATTCGCTCTCGCGGCTCTCCCAATCCCATTAATACGGCCCTGTGTGTATGAACTATTTCGCGTGTGGTAGGTAATAAGCCTGGGGGGCAGGCTAGGGCCCGGGTGGCGGACGCTACCCTGTCTATATGGCCAGTCCGACACTGAGGAACACTAAGGTTAAAGAAAGCAGAGCAGTAAAATAGTTCACTTTTTACCGGCGCGCCGTGGAAGAAAAACGTAGGAACTCGGTGACAGAATGACCGGACGCAGGAATTCACCCGGCCACATTTTAAGGAACACAACATAACACCTCATTTACTATGAAACAAAATTTTGTGGTTCAGAAGATATAATAATATACTTTTGTCATATTGGAAAAAGGTAGTGAGCATCAAAATCATAAATGGGTAAATGATTCTATTACTTGATCAGGCAATGAATTAAAAGACCTTTATTGGCTATTAACACTTGAATGGAAAAAATAGTAGTATTTTATACAATAAAAAGAAAGTGAATACAAAACCCAATTTTTTAATGCTAAACAAAAATTTTACAAAAACATAATCGATAATTCCACGAATAAACCAAAAACAGTATGGAACTTTGAAAAAAAAATTAATTAAAGGTAAAAAAATAATATAAATATAAAAAATACGGTTCTTTTATTAGTAGTTCAAAAGAGGTTGCTAATAAATTTTCAACACACTTTACAACCAATGTGAGCAGAAAATTGGATGCTCACTTTGGAAATAATTTTTCAATTAATTGTAAAGCATCACAGTCTAATCCAAATATTTTTTTCTTAAAACCTGTAGAACGTTCAGAAGTTTTAAATGCAATAACCAGATTAACACAAAAGCAGTTGTGGCCTTTATGGTATAACATCACGAATAATCAAGACCATTGCTAAAACAGTAACAGTGGCTGACCCCTTGATACACATTATCAATGAGTGCGTTGACCAAGCGATTTTTCCCGATGCGCTTAAAATTACAACAGTTGTGCCTATTGCTAAAAAAAGGTAATGCCAAACGAACAGAAGATTTCAGACCAACTTAGAGATCTAGTTGTTAGCCCTTAAGGGTACCGTCTACTTTGTTAGATTGAAAAAATCTTTTTTTTTTCATTTTTTAGAAGCTGTAGGTGTATAGAATATTGGGTCCAAACGGCAAGTTGATATTTCAAATGGAAATGCTTATAAACGGCGGGCCTAAGCGCACCACGCACAAAGCAGCACCGCGTGGCGGGGATTTTCAAACGCGTTTTTCAGAACAGTGTTTAAATTGGTGGAAGTGACTGCGCGCAGACGGATGCAGCAATCGATTTTTTGAAATTTTTCCAAAATACATACCTGCAAGGTTATGTAGCATGAATTAAAAAAAATATATTTATTGATTTTATATTGCAAAAAAAAGAGCTGCAAAAAAGTCAAAAAATGATTTTTTTTTCCAAACCAGCGTCATTTTGTTGTTTTTCCGAATTATAAAATTCCATGCTACATAATACTGGCAAATGTAATAAACTTTAACACGTTATGTCGTTTTTTCATTTCACACTATTTTTGTGGACCGAGGAACTTCCACCAGTGAGGCATGCGCGTGTGACATCCCAACTTCGACGATGTGATAACATAATCAATTTTTATATAAAACTATAAAAAAAAAATCACAATTTATACTTAAGGCTTAATACATTTCTGGAAAAAAACATTCAAGTTAAAAACTTTATTAGTCGTCTTAAAAAATACCTAAAATCACCAGGCCTGCAAAGTAGACTGTACCCTTAAAACATAACCTAACTAACAGAAGTTCGAATAATAGCCTGAATATATGAATATTCAGCCTGTTCGTGACTCTGCAACATTAGGTCTTACTAACCCTACAAACAAATAACTTATTGAAACAACTACTTCCCTTCATTCAATTTTATTAACTAAGCATTTTTAATAACAATACGCTTCTATTCCGAACTCCTCATAAATTATATTTAATTTCATCGCCACGACCATTGCTTGTATTACGGAATCGCTCGGAAAACCTTGGCAAGTATTTTAAGGCCTACTACTAAAAAGTTGTATTATTCTAGCGTTAAATCCGATTGCAATAAAAATAACTATTACCGTATTCAACGAGAAAAAGTATTATGACCATTTATCGACATTTAATTAATTCACAATTGAAAACTGCTAAAACCATTTTTTTCTAATTTCTGACATAAGGATAACCTTACTTTTTCCTTCGAGAGTCTCTGGAAGTATTAAAACTTTAAAGCAGTATTTAGCTTGTCAAAATCCGTCGTTCTTAATGATAGATTGAAATCTGCGAAATTTATTTTCGCGAAGTTTTCTCCTCCTCCCACTGCGCCGGCTTCCGTAAAAACGTAATCGAAGAATTATATTCATGGGAATGGCGCTCTCATAGCACATCGAACTTTGTTTTCCGAAGTGCTTCGGTTCCCTAACGATCATTAAATTAAATTTATATGAGAGGAATGGATAAGATAAATTCGACGAAACAGCAGCAAATGGCACCGAAAGTGTACCGAATATTCTGTCTCCCTCCCAAAACTCTATTTAATTGCACCTTTAAAATATTACATCTAATTAAAAATAATGAATGCAATTAAGATTTTATGTCGAACAATAACTGTAATGGGATCGTTTGCTTTTCATGTAATTGCATACAGCATTAATGCATAGTGTAAACCTTTATTAAGATGCAAAATTAAAATTTTAAAAGACTGCATTCATTTTAATTTATCCCTACAGTAATGAAATCGTTACACGCATTCATCAAGAGCTTCGTTTAGTTCTTTTTTATGTTATGTATATACATTTTTGAAGTGATTCAAATTAACTAAATTTAAATTAATCTCTAAAATAAATAAATCTCTCTCTAAATTCTGAGTTTTTAGATGTAGAATATTGACCTTGACCTTGACCTTGACCTTTTGGTTGTTAGTTTTTTCCTTAAATTTTTACAATGAAAAAACTGTCATGATTTGAAGATTAATAAAAATCAGTTTGCAGTGCTCTCCACAGGGTACATTTTGAATAAGACTAACATTTTTTTGTGCAATAAGAAGCTTTTCGGAATGAATTGAATTTCCCCAAATAATTATACCATATTCTAGATAGTGGATATTTACAAAGAGTCGACTCATAAAAACAAAGAGTTGATCTTTACCCCTCGAAATGTTAAGAAAAAAAAATAAATGGGTCGCTGTCTCACAAATTTTATATTTTATAATATAATGATTAAAAAGGTCCTCACTTATAAAACTTCATGACTCACAATGAGTCACTTGACTCCTCGACCCATTTCTAAGAGTCGACTCACTCATGAGTTACCCATCTCTAGACCTGACAAAGCATGTCATAAAAAAAGTCGAGGAAAGAAATTCCTAAAACAAACCTGATAGCGAACTAGAACAAGTTTAGAAAAAAATGTCTTGAAACCCAAAAAGAAAAAATATCATGAAAAAAGAATTTTGATAAGACCTATAAAAAGGCCTTTAAAAAGACCTTCAAAAAGGCATTCAAAAATCCTGAATATGGCTTGAAAAAGTCCTGATAATGGCCTGAAAAAATAGTCCTGAAAGAAAGTATAATAAATAAATTTGAGACAACCTCACTTAAATGATTATTACTGATGAACCATTAAAGCTTTTTTTTAAATATTATTTTTAACATTATCCTGTAATTATTTTATAAAACTGTTGTATAATAAATAAATTATTATTATTATTATTGAAAGTATAATATATAAAAAATCACGAAAATCATGAAAAAATTCCCAAATAAATGCTTCTGAACAAAAATCCTATAAGAAAGTCTTAAATAACTGTATTGAAAAAATCTTGAAAAAAAGTGCCGTATAAGATTCCTGAAAAAAAATTTTGAAAATAAAGTCCTGTTAAAAAATTCTGAAGAAAAGGCATGAAGAAAATGTCCTGAAAAAAATCCGGAAAAAGCTCCCGACCAAAATAGTTCCAAAAAAATCCTGAAAAAAAAGTAAGAAAGTTCAGAAAGAGGCTTAAAAAAACCGGAAAAAATGTCCCGAAAAAGTCCTGATAGAAAATTCTTGAAAAAAAGTTCTGAAAAAGTCCCAAGAAAAATTCTGAAAGAAGAGTCCTCAAAATAAAGTCTTGAAAAATTATTTTAAAAAAATCCTTAAAAAATACCTGAAAAACCACTGGAAAAAAATATCTGAAATAATTCCTAAAAACAGCCATGAAAAAAAAAATCTCGAAAAAAGTTTTGAGAAACTCCTGAATAAGTTTAAATTTGCCCTGAAAGAAAAAATGCTGATAGAAGAGTCTCAAAATAAAGTCTTGAAAAAATTATTTTAAAAAAATCCTTAAAAAATACCTTAAAAACCACTGGAAAAAAATATCTGAAAAGAATTCCTAAAAACAGCCATGAAAAAAAAATCTTGAAAAGTTCTGAGAGACTCCTGAAAAAGTTTAAATTTGCCCTGAAAGAAAAAATTCTGAAAAAAGAGTCTCAAAATAAGGTCTTAAAAAATTATTTTAAAAAAATCCTTAAAAAATACCTGAAAAACTACTGGAAAAAAATATCTGAAAAGAATTGTCCCAAAAACAGCCTTAAAAAAATCTTGAAAAAAGTTCTGAGAAACTCCTGAAAAAGTTTAGATTTGCCCTGAAAGAGAACCTGAATAAAGTTTTGAAAAGGGTCACGAAATAAAGTTTTGAAAATAATGTCCAGAAAGAGACTTTAACAAAGTCCTAAGGAGAGGAGTCTTAAAAAATCTTGAAAAAATGTCATTATAAAAATTATAAAAAATTTAATTGCTTAAAATGGAATTAAAAAATCATAAAAAAGTAATTAAAAGAATCAAAAATGTAATTAAAAAATTATAAAAAAGTAATTAAAAGAATCAAAAATGTAATTAAAAAAAATCTATAAAAAAATGTAATTAAAAAAATTCTAAAAAGAATCTTGCAAGAAATTCTGTAAGAAGACCCTAAAAAAATTATTTCTGAAGAATTATAAATAAAACACTTTCTTTGTTAATATCACACGATTTATTAATAGCGACTATAGTTTCGAGTACTTACTGATCATTATCAAACTAAAAAAAATATTATCAGAAAAAGTATTTGATTTATAATTCCAAATGTAAGTAAGTAAGAAGTAAACGCCTCCAGTGTCAATCAATTCTAAAGAAGACTGTAATGAAAAAATATCTCAGACAGTTGAAAAAAAGTCCGGAAGAAAGTTTTGAAAAAAGGCCTTGTAAAAAGCCCGACGAAGTCCAGAAAAAAGTCCTGAATATACCGGGTGTAACTGAATTCTGTTAGATCCCAAATATGATTTGATTTTTTTCATACCTATATTTGTTTGAAATTTAGTACGGGGTTTTTAAAGAATAAGACATGTTGGCCTATGGACTTTTAGTCAAAATTCCACTTCCGGTTCAACCGGAAATTACCTTAACTTTTCTATTTCAAACGAAAAATCCTGTATATTTTTACATCATTTAATTTGTCTCTAAATTATGAGTTCATAGATGTATAATAAGTTAACCTTTGGGTGTTAGATTTAGGTTTAAATTCAATTTAAATTTGTTTTTTGTTTAAATTTAAATTTAAAACAAAAAAGTAACAACCAAAAGGTCACCTATGTTACATTTGTGAACTCCGTTTCGGGGTCCCTAAATGCCATTTCAATAATTTTTGGAAAAAATGGTGATGTGGCCATCATGTTACTTTTTCCGACTTGATGGTATCATAGCCATTTATATTTACGTTTTCATGGTTTATTTTCAATTTAAATGATATTTTAAATGTACATCAAGCGTTGTGTAAACTCGGATGAAACTGACGTTTAAAACGTCAAAATTATGAAACATGGAAAAATTATACTTCAAATTCAAAAACTCAGTTTACTCAAAAACTAAAGAGATTTCGAAAAAAACTTATTCTTCATAAATTGTTCATTTTGGCATTCTCTGCAATTATTATTAACCTAAATTTGCTGTAACTATTAGCGTTTCATAATTGTATACCAAAAATGAAAAAAAAATTAATAATTTTTTTTCTCGAATAACAATGATTTTATGAAAAATATTTTCAAACCAAAGATGTTCATTTCTTTGTTGTCTTCAGTATTTGCTTAAATGTTTTTGTGATATTTTTCATATTTAAGAAAATATTGGAAAAAAAAACAAAAAACAGTTAAGGTAAACACCCACTTCCGGTGTACGAAACTACCAAAAAAGTTCTTCGGATTATCAAATAAAACTTATGTTCAAAGTTTCATATCAATTGCTCTATTAGTTTTTGAGATACAGCGCGCACAGACACATACACACAGACACACACACACATACATACAGACACACACACACAGACACAATTTTTTTTCCGGAAATTGTTGAAATGGCATCTAGGGACCCCAAAACGGATATTTCCGCAAAAAAAAAATTTGAAAAAAAATCACGATCACAATACTTTCTCTTACTTCGTAACGGAGAAAGTAAAAATATCATGAAAAAGAATTTTGATAAGACGTATAAAAAGGCCTTTAAAAAGACCTTCATAAAGGCATTCAGAAATCCTGAAAAAGCCTGAAAATGGCTTGAAAAATAGTCCTGAAAGAAAGTATAATAATAATAAGCCTTCATTGGTGTATTAAACAAGTTATGTTTTATACACGTCATATAACAGTTCGGTTAATCTAAAGGGAAAATATTAAGACGCATTTTAAAATAGGACTTGACATAAATGTATGAAATCAATAAACAAGTAATAGTTACATAAAATATAGTAATAGTTACATATCCAGGCTGGGAACATTTAAAAATTGATCAAAAGAGTAAAATGCGTGTTTCAGAAAATATTGTCTAATGCGGTTTTTATATATTTTAACCGGCAAATCTTTTATACTGTGTGGTAGGAGGTTAAAGAACTTGATACAATAGTAACGTGTACCAGTGATGGATTTATTAAGTCGGAAGGGATTGACCCTCAGAACATGTTAATCGCGAGTGGGGTACCGGTGAAAATCCTGGTTTGCCCTGAAATTATCAAGATTATTACGAATGTGAACCAGACACTCCAGCATAAACACACATGGAGCGGTTAATAGATAAAAAATCATGAAAGACATGAAAAAATTCCCAAATTAATGCTTCTGAGCAAAAGTCTCATTAAAAAGTCTTAAAAGTATTGAAAAACAATCTTGAAAAAAGTGCTGTATAAGATTCCTGAAAATGTCCTGAAAAAATCCTGAAAAAACTCCCGACCAAAATATTCGCAAAAAATCAGAATAACCCGAAAAAAGTACTTATAAAATTCCATTAAAAGGTTTTGAAAAAAGTACAGAAAGAGGCTTAAAAAATCGGAAAAAATCTCCCGAAAAATATCCTGAATTCTTGAAAAAAATTTCTGACAAAAAGTCCTGAAAAAGTCCCGAGAAATATTCTGAAAGAAAAGTCCTCAAAATAAAGTCTTTAAAAAAGTCTTGTAAATATTTTTTCAAAAAATCCTTAAAAAATACCCGAAACAATAACTGAAAAAAAATTTGAAAAAAATTGTCCTAAAAACAGCCATGAAAAAAAATCTTGAACAATCCCTAAAAAAAGTTCTAAGAACAAAATTCTGAAAAAGTCAAAATTTTCCCTGAAAGAGAACCTGAAAAAAGTTTTGACAAAGGTCACGAAATAACATTTTGAAAATTATGTCCAGAAAGGGACTTTAACGAAGTCTTAAACAAATCTTGAAACAAAGTCCTTAAAAAAGACTCGAAAACAATGTCCAGAAAGTGACTTTAAAAAGTCCGGCGGAAAGAAGTCTTGAAAACAAAATCCTGAGAAGTCTTAGTCTTAAAAAGAGTACTGAAAAAATGTCATAAAAAATGTAATTACTTAAAATGGAATTAAAATAAACCTAAGAAAGTAATTAAAAGAATCTTAAAAATGTAATTAAAAAAATCCTTAAAAAATGTAATTAAAAAATACTAGAAAAAAAATCTTGCAGGAAATTCCATAAGAAGACCCGAAAACAAGTTCTGAAGAAGATTGTAATGATAAAAAAACCCAGAGTTAAATAAAAGTCCTGAAGAAAATTATAAAAAATGGTGATGTGGCCATCATGTTACTTTCTCCGACTTGATGGCATCATAGTAAATTATATTTACTCTTTCATGGTTTATTTTAAATTTAAATTATATTTTAAATGCAAATCAAGCGTTTTATAGAATCAGACGAAACTGGCGTTTAAAACGTCAAAATTATGAAAGATGAAAATGACTATACTTCAAATACTTATAATCACTTTACTCAAAAACCAAAGAGATCAAAGAGATTTCGAAAAAAAACTTATTCTTTTGGCATTCTCTATAATTATTATTAACATAAATTTATTATAACTATTATCGTTTCATAATTATAAACCAAAAATTAAAAAAACAAAAAATTTCTCGAATAACAATGAGTTTATGAAAAATAATTTCAAACAAAGATGTTCATTTCTTTGTTGTCTTCAATATTTGTTTAAATGTTTTTGTGATATATTTCGTATTTAGAAAAATATTTAAAAGAAAAACAGATAAGGTAAACACCCACTTCCGGTGTTACGAAATTTTATCAAAAGCTCTTCAGTTTTATATCAATTGCTCTATTAGTTTTTGAGATACAGCGCACACAGACACACACACACAGCACAAACATTTTTTTTTCAGAAATTGTTGAAATCGCCTCTAGGGACCCTAAAACGGATATTTCCGTAAAAAAAAAATTTTTTTCACGATCAATAAACAATAGTTTCTCGTACTTCGTAACGGAGAAAGTACAAATAGAAGCCACCGTAAAGGATACATTATATTAGAATTTATTTCGTTTTTGAAAATATTGAAATGATTAAATGAATTCTGTGTATTAAAAAAAAAATATTTGTTGTGGAAGCGTTGTATGAAAATTATTTAAAAAATATAAAACGCCGAAATAAAATTTTGAAAAAAATAGAAGCCACTGTGAAGGATACATTATATCAGAATTCATTTCGTTTTTGAAAATATTTCAATGATTAAGTGAATTCTGCGTGAATTTGTCTTGTGGAAGCGTTGTATGAAAAATATTAAAAAAAATATAAAACGCCGAAATAAAATGATGGAAAAATAGAAGCCACCGAGAAGGATGCATTTGGTTTTGGAAAGTATTTTAACAATCAAGTGCAATAAGTATGCTTAAAAAAGAAAAAAAATGGTGATGTGGCCATCGTGTTACTTTCTTCGACTTAATGGTATCATTTATATTTACGATTTTATGGTTTATTTTCAATTGAAATCATATTTTAAATGTACATCGAGCGTTGTGTAAACTCGGATAAAACTGACGTTTAAAATGTCAAAATTATGAAAGATGGAAAAATTATACTTCAAATTCAAAAACTCAGTTTACTCAAGAACTAAAAGAATTTCGAAAAAAAACTTATTCTTTATAAGTTATTCATTTTAACATTCTCTACAATTATTATTCATATAAATTTGCTGTAACTATTATCGTTTTATAATTATAAACCAAAAATTAAAAAAAAAAATAATAAATTTTTTTCTCGAATAAAAATGATTTTATGAAAAATGTTTACAAGCAAAAGATGCTCATTTTATTATTGTCTTTAATGTTTGTTTAAATGTTTTTGTGATATTTTTCATATTTAAGAAAATATTGGCAAAAAACAAAAAAACAGTTAAAAAAAAAACAGTATACGAAATTTTACCAAAAGCTTTTCATTTCTTCAGATTATCAAATAAGACGGATGTTTAAAGTTTCAAATCAATTGCTGCATTATTTTTTGAGATACAGCGCCCCCAGACAGACACACACACAGACACACCATCGCACACACACACACACACACACACACACACAGACACAAAAAAAATCCAAAAATTGTTGAAATGGCATCCAGGACCCCAAAACGGATATTTCCGTAAAAAAAAATTTTTGAAAAAAAAAATCACGATCACAATACTTTCTCGTACTTCGTAACGGAGAAAGTAAAAACCCAAACAGTTAAATGAAAGTCCTGAAAAACAATTTAAAAAATAGTTTTGAAAAAAGGTTTTGGAGAGGGCCGGCGAAGTCCTGAAAAAAGTCCTGAATATACCGGGTTTACCTAAGTTCTGGTAAACCTCAAAAATCACTTGATTTTTTACACATATGTATTTGAAATTTAGTATGGTGTTTTTAGAGAATAAAGTATGTCAACCTGTGGACAAAAATTCCATATCCGGTTTAACCGGAAGTTACCTCAACTTTTTTATTTCAAACGAAAGACCCTGTATATTTTTATATAATTGTGTTGGTCTCTAAATTTTGAGTTCATAGATGAATCATAAGTGATCTTTTGTTTATTAGTTTTTGGTTTAAATACAATTTAAATTTGTTTTTTGTTTAAATTTAATTTAAATTTAAACAAAAAACTAACAACCAAAAGGTCACCAATGTTACATCTATGAACTCAGAATTTAGAGACGAATGAAATTATGTAAAAATATACAGGGTGTTCCATCTGAAATAGAAAAGTTTAGGTAATTTCTGGTTAAACCGGAAGTGAAATTTTGATTAAAAGTCCACAGGTCAACATATTTTATTCCCTAAAAGCACCATACTGAATTTGATGAACATATATGAAAAATTACAAATGATATTTGGGGTCTACCAGAATTCAGTTACACCCGGTATATTAGCATAGTGTGTTGCGTGTATGCATTTTTTATCGTTTTTGCAGTATTTGTCTATTTTTGTGCTTTGTATTATGACGTTTAAAGAAAGTTCTATTTCTTTAAACGTGTTACTACTATTATCAACAATAAATAATTTTAAAATATTTATTTTATCCTATAATGTTATCATGCTAATAACTCCTTAGCAACGAGTTACGTTAAGGCACCTTTAACAACACTAGTGTTGTTAAGAATTCTTAACAACACTAGTGTTGCTATATTTATCTTAACGCAACTGTTGCTATGGAGATATTGGCGTACACACATTATTTCGCCTATGGCGGCTTTCATTGAACATTTTTTTTTTATTAAGAAAATAGAAATAGGATAAAATAAACCGTGCTACTGCGTCGCTCGTGCTTTCAAACTTTTCTCTCGTAATGTGAAAACCTTCATAACGTTACTTGTTTCGTAAATTACTATTATATTACAAGAAAAAAATTATTTATCTCTTTGAAATTCATATAAATAATACATAATAATTCTTGAAGATATGAATTTCAATGAATTTTTATGCACATAGAATAGCTGCAGTACAATAAATGTGAATGAAAAATACCTTTGGAAATATATTATTTAAATTACATGCGCAACGTTATGCGAACCATATAAAATGTATCTGCAGTCCAAATATGTTTCAGCAGTATAAAGAATTCATATACAATCCATACAATATAAACTCGAATAGAAAAATAATGCATAGACATTATAGAATATTGAAAAGTGCACGCTGTCAATAGTCATCTATGCAGCAGAAATTTTTCAATAATATACGTATATTATTGATTATTGCAAAAACTGATCGTTACGCAAAATAAAATAAAAAAAACTGTTTCTTTCCAGAAAATTACCGATTGAAGCATAGATAGTAATTACATATATTACGCTATTGCAAAGAATTTTTAATTTTATTTTGCAGCTATAATCTATAATAAAGAAACAAATCTATGTACAAAAATACTAATTACTAGTGATGTGAATAATCGAGACACGATCTTCAAATTAGTTGATTATTACATTCATTATTATATCTATTATTGCATCGGTTACTACAGCACCATTTTTTCATGTTTACGTTCATGTTTTGGCCAATCCGTGTTTCAGGAGCCGCTAAAAATGTCCAGAGTAGGCGGCATGGCCCTTGGGTTTATTGCGGTCGGTAATACTCACCAGGCGGTCGTAAAAATGTTAAACTTGCGGGCACGTGCTCACCGGATCGAATTTTAAATTTTTGGCCCAAGCAGGTAGTGAGCCCTTTTTGGGGTGTATTATAATAAGCCGTGCATTCATGTCTAACTGGTTGATCGCCCCAAGATGAAGATGAAATAATTAAGAAATAGAATACTTTTCCTTTTAATGATCGGTAATATTTGACGCATTAGGGATATTATAGATGAAAATTAAATTGTCCCTATTTTAAGCCAATAAAGGTATGGTTGTAGATAAAGTATAGTACATAACTCGAGTTATAAAGTAATTACGCACTAGTGAAATAGTGTAATACAAAAAATATGTTAATTATTAATAAATTTACAGGCTGCTGTAAAAATTCGTTTCATATTCATTTTCATTTTTTGCGTTCGAGTGTTCGTCATTGATAAAAATACATTTTCAAAAATTCGTAACTCGACTGAAAATTGCTGCAGATTCAAAAGCTAAAATTATTTTGAAAGATCGACGTCTTGTGAAGTGAATTGAATTTTTGTAGTATTTTATCCCTGCGTTTCATATTAATGTTGCATTCGAAATTGCGACATTGAAAAAAATACATTTTCAAAAATTCATAACTCGACTAAAAATTGCTGCATATTCAAAAACCAAAATTATTTTGAAAGATCAACGTCGTGTAGAGTGATTTGAATTTTGTAGCATTTTATCCCTACGTTTCATATTAATTTTTAATTTTGCGCTCGAGAGTTCGAAATACATTTTCAGAAATTCATAACTCGACTGAAAATTGCTGCACATTCAAAAACCAAAATTATGTTAAAAGATCGACGGCTTGTGAAGTAATCTGAATTTTTGTAGGATTGTATCCTTCTGTTTTATTTAAATTTTTAAATTTTTGCACTCGAGTGTTCGTTATTGAAAAAAATACATTTTCAAAAAGATTAAGATTACTTTGTCTCATAGAAATGTATATTTCAGTTATTTTGTATTTTTCAAAGGCGATGTCCCGCTAATAAATGTATTAATATTATTATTAATTCGAGTAAGAAAAATTTGCATGTTGGGATTAGAATAATTCTACAAGCTTTATTACTCGTGGAATTCTCTTCAAAATTTCCAAAACTGCTTAGAAATAATTCATTTTTCACATACTAGATAATTATTTTGATATTTTTAAGCTATAAACAATATGGCGACAGTCGAAACTTGAATACGCGGAAGCGAAATTTACATCTTGAAATAAGGAAAATTCTAAAAATATAATAAAAACACTTTTACTTTGTTTGTATAACACGGATTTTTATTGTTAACTATAATTTCGGCAACTCAACTTGCCATTATCAAAACATAAAGTAAAAGTGTTTTTTATTATATTTACAACATGTATAACAAAGTAGACGCCTCCACCATAAACAATAAATGCTAAAAAAAATATCGCTTTTGGAATTATTTTCAAAATTTCCAAAACTGCTTAGTAATGATACATTTTTAATACATTAGGAAACAATTGATAAAATTTTTAGCTAGGAATAAAACGGCGACTTTTGAAGCTTGAATTCGAGAAAGCGAAATTAACATCTGGGATTATAAATATAGTAAAAACATTATCAATCGTGGAATTTTTTTAAAAATTTCTAAAACGAATTAGAAAATAATGCATTTTTGATATTCTAGAAAACAATTCATATTTTTAAGTTAGAAACAAAATGGAGGCATTCGAAACTTGAATTCGAGAAAGCGAAATTTGCATCTAAGGATTTTAAAATTTCTAAAAACATTATCACTCGTACAATTTACTTTAAATTGACCACTTAGATATAGTAGACATACTAGAAAACAATTGACATTTCTAAGCTAGAAACAGACTGGCGACATTCTCAACTGGGTCAATCCAAGTGAATAACAATTAAGTTCGTTGCTTGACCATTTTTAAATATTTTGATTTTTTTTATATGCGATTACCCTATAATTGAGTTCAAAAGTTTTAAAAAATACCTTGCACCGTTACTATATTTGTAAGCGCACGACGTGTTTTCAAGTTAATTCATTTTCATTTGCGTTAATTTGAATATCTCTGCACTATGTTAAGTTACAACATTGCAATTGACATGATTGTTTTCAGAAAAGTCTCCTTTACAACAATGTTTATTACACAAAAGATCCAAAATTTAAAAATAACTAGTAAAATGGAAGTTTGATATTGAAAATTTAGAAAATCCACTTTAGACCCAAAAATAATAACCAAAATGTATCACAGTGTATTTTTTTCTCTAGCAAGATACCATAAACTACTGGCTTTATATAGAGCAAGAACCCTGACAAATTTATAATTGTTGAAATTTGAAAATCTTTATTTTTTGTAAAATTCGGGGCTAGTTAGTGTTCTTGCTCTATACATATAAGGCTAGTAGTTTATATCTAACTGGAGAAAAAAAAAATACACAAAAATACTGAACTGAACATAAATATAATTTCATTGATCCATGTTACACTTAAAAATAAAAATTAATAATTGCCGTTTACATTGAAAAAGTACCTGTAATGTATTAAATATGAGTTAGTTTTATTCAGTGTATGTTAGTTTGGAACGGATATTGAATTGTGTTGCATTCATTTAAACGAATTCCTTTTAAAATTTAAAGGGAAGGTCGAACGCAGGTACTAGGGGTGAAGAATGGGAACATCTGGCATATCTTTTTGGAAGCTTGTCCAGACCTCGTCTCTAGCAGGTAGAAAAGGTTCGAATATGGTCATAAATTACAATTTCTACACCATTACGTAGAGAATAGAATCCCTAATCGTCGGTAGTAAACAACCCGCAAATTGTACCCCTTGATCCCGCCGCTCTGGCCAAATTACTATGGTCGCCGTGTTTCTACTGGAGCTCGAAGATTTACCTTGACAAAAGGTACAGTATGCTGAATTGCTGGTAATAACTGCTGAACCGTGCCTGGCAGACTTGGCGATTTAATCGTAATGATGCATCCTTAAACTTATAATTATTTCTGCAAGAGCTTTCTACAATTTTCCAACAGCTTGCTAGTTATGACTAATTTTATGTTTTTCTTCCATTAGGATCTTCTTCATCGCTACTCTGGTGTATTTTTATCAATTATATTACCACTAGATATTGCGGTTCACGTTTAACACAAATATCACCTTTAATCTTCAAACCATCAACCGAGTAAGTTACTTATCCTCGTGTTTGTTTAACGTTAAATTGGCTGTTGCACTTTGCCTCAACGCAAAATATTATTTGCTAGTTGTTACTGCCCATAGCATATCAATTCTTTATTGGTGTCAATTATTTTTTTTTGGAAATAGAATGTATGGTATTAGTAAAAGAAAGTTTTAAATAATCGCATCTAAATAATTTGAACAAAATTGTGGAAAAGCGTGAACATTATTATTCTTTGCTACAAATTGGTTGCGACAAATTCTGCAAATAATAGATAAAACGCTCCTCATATAAAATAACATAAACTTTTCATTAGGGTGAGTAGCATGGTATACGATAATTACAATCAAATGTGTAACATAAATATTCCCAAGAAAAACTCACCTGTGGATAATCGCTGTCCTTAGTCTGGTAACCAAAGTGGAAGAAATAAGTCTTGGCCCCTCTCCTGGCGTGTAAATAACCGACTCTAATAAGCGGAGACACTGTATGCCCGTCACTAAGTGCCTCAAGAGTCGAGTCTCTTATATTAATTGGATGCTGTATGGGTTTATCCCAGTCCGTATATTCGTTTCTAACCGCGGAAAAGATTTCATTTAAGTGGTACACGTACGCGTTCCTAATGTAAGTCCGTAACACGCGATTCCGCTGGTCTTCCTCGAAACCGTACTGAATATCATTCGCGTTGAAGTCATTGTAACTTTCCGTGGTCGTGGTTCCGAGTAATAGTTCACAAGTTATGAAATTTTCACTGGCGTGTTCCATGGCGTAAGCCGGATCCGGGGTTTCGGCGTCCACTGGGAGTGATGGGGCGATGCGTGGCATGAAGCGTACCATTTCCAGTTGCACGTTCAGGAGGGCTTGGAGTGGCCTAAAAATGAAAAACAAGATTGCTATCATTCACAACCAACGAGCGACATCTTTAATTTACAACTCGATTCCGGGCAGCATCTGGGGATGAACATCACATAGTTTTGAATACATATGTGCACACGGAATGTGTATACATTTCATGTTATCATGGTTAAAAGTATTTTCAATTCTCGTATTGATTTATAAAATCGTTTTTTTTTTTTTATGCGGAATGAATTGTTTAATTCTTTGTAACTTAACCTAAAGCGTTAATATATTGTGCATAGAACAACTAATATTGTGTTTAAAGCGTTTTTTTTTTACAGATGGAAAAGCTCAACTTTTTTTCGGCATTTTAGAAACGATGTGTTAAATTATCTACGAGATTAGGGATTACTCGCGGCAAGTTATAAAAAGTTGCTCTCGATTTTATCGATTTAATGATGAGTCTAAAAAGCAGATTAAGACAAAATTGCCTATTGTACCCATCCGCAATGATTTCAATTTATACAGTGAGTTTTTTTTAATAAATGCACCAGCGATTTACATGTTAAAATTTGAATGCCTTTTAATGGCTGTTTTCTTACGAATTTCTGCATTTAAGTTTACACATCCCTGAACAATTTAGAATAATTTTTAAAATGAAAAAAGACATTAACGAAATTAATTGTGTAAGTATGTATGCATGTATGTAATTATCAGGTAAACATTATACTTTTCAGGCCATAGTATGTAAGTTTGATGGAAAATATATAGTTTTTTTCTAGCCCACACTCTTAACAAAACTATCCAATTCGTTTCAAACAGTCGAAGCTGTTGTTATAAAAGGAAGAAAAGTTTAAGAGCTACAAATTACGTAATCTCTGCTAGAAAGAGATTATTTGCTCCGAATGGAATTTTGGAAAGTTGGAAACTTAATACCCCTATCATTTAAACGTATTAGATTTCCATAAAATCCGGAACTTCTCAAATTACGGTTGATGCGTTGCTTGTAAAGAAGAGACAGGAAAGTGAACTCGAGTTGCCGAAATATGCTCGCATTTGCATTCTCCACGTTGCTGATGAATACATCGAGATTTTTTTTTGCTTTCCGATTTTTAAATTACCCTCCATTTTCGGCTCAGGGGCGGGACTTATATCGGGCTCCGGCTCGCGGACAACTTTTGGAGCAGTGATCATATGGGAAATGGAGGGGGAATAGCAGTCCATGTTTATACAGTCAAAGGTCTGAACTGTCTTTGTATGTCTTTTGATCTTTAATCTGTGAATTTTATTTCGTAAGAAAGGAGAACAAAGATATTGTAAATAAATAAATAAATATGTAATTGACGTTAATGTTGTTTTGCTGGAATCGTTAATATAGAAGGGTAAATAATGTCTTTTTGTTATATTAATTGTTAATTTCTTGTGATCAAACCATTGTTTTAAAACTCTTATATCCGTTTGAAGTTTTGTCCTAAGCTCATCCCAGGATTTTCCAGTGCAGAATAAGACAGTGTCATCAGCGAAGCTTGTTATTTTGCTGTCAATCGTTAGGTTAAATATATTGTTTATATAAATTATGAATAATATGGGCCCCAGAATGGTACCTTGTGGAATACCATAGTTAATATTTTTATATACAGGGTTGGGCATATGTGTCGGAACACCTGATTTCTGGCTAAACGTCTGTTGTTTTATTATTACTTTTAAAAGAAATGTTTATGGCTTTATTTATTCTATTCAGTGACGTACTTTGATTTTCAACAGCTGCTCTATTTTTGGAGATATGACGTCATCAGCAATTTTTTTAAATAGATCACCCTGTATATTTTTACATTTTCGAATAGACACTTTTCCAACAATTACAATGATATAGGATTTGGTGGGTGTGCGACTTGTGGTTTTCTAAATATTAAATAAAATAATTCAATCCGTCACAAGTTGACTTTCATCTTTTTTCCACGGCTTTCTGATAAAACATTTGTGTGTTTTTGTTTACTGTCACTGACAGATAGTTTCCGTGTTAAATATTAACATTGCGGTTCAATTATGGGTGAACTACGTGAACGTGAAAGAATTACGTTGTTAATGATGGTTGGTTTTGGAGATAGGCAGAGATCTCTACAAGATGCATGCAATATTTTTAATGCAACATTCCCTGATAGAAATTCTCATATTTCAAAATCAACAGTTTCAAGGGTTGTGCAAAAGTTTCACGAAATAGGAAGTGTTAAAAATCGCACAAAATCCGGTCGACGTAAATGGGCCACAAATGAAGATAATTCACTTGATGTCCTTCTGAATCTACAAGAAGAACCAAAAACGTCAGTACCTAAATTAGCTTTACATCACAGTATTAGCCAGAGATCGGTAAGGAGGATATTGTCCAAAAATAACTTTCATCCGTATAAAGTACATTTAGTGCAGGAATTAAATGCAGATGATCCTGATAGAAGGATGCAGTTTTGTCAGGAAATGATGGATAACATTGAAATGAATAGTAACTTTGTTAATAACATAGTATTTTCTGATGAATCAACATTTTGCCTGGATGGTTTTGTAAATCGACATAACTGTCGCTACTGGGCTGATCAGAATCCTTACTGGATGGAAGAAAGTCACACCCAACTCCCTCAAAAATTAAATGTATGGGTGGGGATAATCAGAGGACATATCATCGGACCATTCTTTCTTAGAGAAAATTTAAACTCCAACCGGTATTTACAACTTTTGCGCGAGCAAATTATTCCGGCATTAATTCGGTTATTTCCAAACGAGCTAAATCCCGAACTATTGTAAGATGGTATTTGGTATCAGCAAGATGGAGCTCCGCCTCATTACGGAATTAACGTGCGTCAATATCTAAATTAAATATTTCCACAGAGATGGGTAGGTCGAAGAGGACATATTGAATGGCCACCACGATCACCTGATTTAAGTCCTCTGGACTACTTTCTTTGGGGCCATTTAAAATCTGTGGTCTACAAGTCCAAACCTCAGTCGTTAGAAGAGTTGGAAGATAGAATTAATATGGCTGTGCAAGAAATACCACTGCAGACTATTCAAAACTCTTTAAAAGCCTTCGTTGATCGTTTAAGCTATTGTCAGGCTACTGAAGGTCACCATTTTGAACATTTATTATGATTTTTTTTTTCTTAATATTAAATGCTCAATATTTTGTAATAAAAATTTCATTTTCCATTATTTTATTTAATATTTAGAAAACCACAAGTCGCACACCCACCAAACCCAATATCATTGTAATTGTTGGAAAAGCATCTATTCGAAAATGTAAAAATATACAGGGTGATCTATTTAAAAAAATTGCTGATGACGTCATACCTCGAAAAATAGAGCTGTTGAAAATTAAAATATGTCACTGAATAGAATAAATAAACCAATAAACATTTCTTTTAAAAGTAATAAGAAATCAATAGACGTTTAGCCAGAAATCAGGTGTTCCGACACATATGCCCAACCCTGTATACTGAAAGTGTCATTAATTTTTACACACTGCTCCTATCAGTTAAGTAATTTTTAAGTAAGTTTAGTGGGATTTGTCTAATATTGTTTATGTTGGAGGCTTCTACTTCGTTATACATTTTAAATATTATAATAAAACACTTTGGGGTGGCTATATTTACTGGTGTCCTCTTGGCCTAGAGAGTTGTTAGTTTCTTTTTCTGGTTTAGGAACTTTCTGTTTTACTTTAATTCAATGATTCACAGATTCACATTAATTTACCCCTAGCTGAAGACTCCTTAACGAATGAATTAAATATCATTAAACAGATTGCTATCTCCAATGGATATACTGCAAATACTATTGATGAACTTATTAAAAAACACCGAATGAAAAAATATTCAAAATATTTATACTCTGCAAATTCAATACAACTCAACATAACATTTAAATCTCTTACATTTTTTGGCAATGTTAATTCACAAATTGGTAACATATTAACAAAACAGAACGTAAATGTCGCATTTAAACCATCTACAAAATTAAATAATTGTATTTTTAAAAATAAATCGCCCATACCAAATTTTGAGAAGTCAGGAATATATAAATTAACCTGCACAGACTGTAAAGGAGTGTATATTGGACAAACTGGTCGAAAATTCAGTACTAGATTTAAAGAACACCAACGATCTTTCCGCCTCATGCAACATGATAAATCAACTTTTGCAACACACCTTCTAAATGAAAACCATTCTTTTGGCGCGGATGTACTTTCCGTTATATATGTTGCAAAGAAAGGTCAAAAAATGGATTTACTAGAGTCCCTGGAAATTCTCAAAATGCGCGCTAATCCGGAAATCTTTATACTGGACGACCAGCTTGACCTAATTTACACCCCTATTTTCAAAGCCCTTGTATAATTAGTTTTTATCGGTATCTTACCTGTATATATACCTTTGTAAATCGGTTTTTAAAACACTTCTTGTTTGAAAATGGTAATTGTATTACCGAAACTTGAGTCACAAAAATAAAAATATAAGTTATACAAAACAAAGATAATTTGTCTAATACCCATATCCTCAAGATCCTGGTTAACGGTATCGAATGCCTTTGCAAGGTCGATAAAAAGACATAGGCAGGGATTTTTGCGATCTACAGAATCATAGATACTATTTGAAATTCTTAGTATAGCATCTTGGGTTGATTTTACTTCCTGAAATCCGTATTGATTTTCAGCTATTATTTTATATTTTTTAAGGTACTTACAATTCAGTCAGTCTAACTTTTACGACTTTTTTCAATATTTTTGAGATCAGGGATATTGGACGGTAATTTATTCCTTCTTGGGTGTCTCCATTTTTATATATCTGTACAATAATAGTCCTTTAAAATGGCTTTGAACAAATGCCCGATTAAAATAGTTTGTTAATTAAACATGACAATGGTTCTGCTATATATCGTCTATTATTTTAATGATTTCAGACTTATCTGTGGTGTGTAGATAAAATGAGTTGCTTTGGGGGTGCCTCTTTAGAATATACTCTGTTCTGGTCTTAATCTTGCTGGCCAAAGCCTGTCCCATTGTCACGTTATGATTATTAAACATTCCACTGTTTCATTAAGGTTTGAGCAGATTTGACCCTTATCATTTTTAATTTTATTTAAATCTCCAAGTTTTGTTTGCGATTTTCTTTTAATTTTTTTTACCGTTTTCCATAAATTTACATTGTTATTGTTATTTTGATAAATTTGTTTTTTATAATAATCAGCCTTAGTTGTCATAATTAATTGAGTTAATTTGATTTTTACTTTTTTATATGTTTCTTTTAAATCTGTTTGTAATTGGATATAAATATTGTTTTTTTTATGAATTAATTTTATTAATCCCTGTGTTATCGATTTACATATTTTTCGGTTGCTCGTTGGTTAACCCCTATTAATGAACGATTTTTAGTGCCGCGATGGTCTAGTGCAGTGGGGAGGAAAGTTTTTTTAAGACGGGCCATTTGTAATAACTAGACAATCGTAGCTGGCCAAAGAATAATGCTTAATCGTTAACTAATTTATGTGTTCTATAAACATATACATACAGTGTGGAAACTTTAACTGGAATAAAATTCATAACTTCGATATAGGCGATTTTTGCAAAAAATCCCGAAACACGCTAAGTATTGTTTTTTCTTGCCCTCATTTATATGTATATGCTGCTTGTTTATCTGTTCCCGGAAGAGCCCAGCCACCTCCGACTTTTTTTTTCAAATGGAAAGGTATGTCAAGTGACACCTCGTTTGAAAGGTCTCTTCGCAAGTAATACAACACACTATTTATTTCTTGAATATTTACAAATCCCACGTGATAAAAAAAGAAAACCACTTTTATAACTTGAATACTATTAATAATAATAATAATAATAATATTTATTTCACGGTATAACCTTTTTACAAAATAAAATACATACAATTAAATTATAATTTAAAATAAGATACTCATACTAAAAGTAGAAGCGCGAGAATGTACATGAATAAATTAATACACACTAAAGATACTAAAATCATGAAAATTATACAAAATAAAACAACTATTCTAGTGATAATCCAAAATTGATAAGTTCATCAATTTTAAATTACGCTTAAAAACCGCATAAGATGTACCAAATAAAATGAAATTCGGCGAGGTACAAATAAGATTACACATTCTCATCATGCGACATAGCGGATTATTCCGTCCGTAATTACTCCTATGGAACTTTTCCCGAAATATTACATTATTTCTTGTAATGGACGAAATATTAAAATTTAGTGTAGCAAGCAACTCACTGCAATTTATTAATCCATTCACGATTTTGTATAAAATACATAAATCCGCGTAGTAACGACGGTCGCGTAGGGACACTAACTTGAGTGTCAATAACATATTACTTCGACTGTAATCCATTCTGCTAATTCCACTCCTATAAGACATATATAATAGGAATTTGTTTTGCACACGTTCTAGCTGATAAATGCGATTGGTATATATCGGCGACCAGATACATGATGCATACTCTAATTGAGAACGCACCAAGGAAATGAATAATAGTTTCTGCGTGGAATTAGAGAAATTTTTCGCGAAGCGATTAATAAATCCCAGTGTTTGCAATGCTTTGCAACAAACCGAATCAATGTGCTTAGAAAATGTGAGGGAGCGATCAAAAATAACACCTAGATCTTTAATATAAGTTACTGAGGACAGTTGAGTTCCATTGATTTCATAGAAGTTATCACTAATTCGTCCTCTTCCGAAAGATAAAGATGAACATTTGCTTTCATTAAGGTAAAGTTCGTTATCACAGCACCATGAATATATATTGTTTAAGTCATCTTGTAAATAAGAGATGTCCTTACTACTTTTAATTGAACGAAACAATTTTAGATCATCAGCGAATAGTAGAAATCTACAATGTTTGATGTATTTGTTAAGATCATTTACGAACAATAAAAATAAAATGGGTCCACAATGGGAACCTTGCGGAACACCAGATGTAACATTGATTGCGTTTGAAGTAAAGTTGTTAATTTTTACGAATTGTACCCTATCAGCCAGATAACTACTAATCCATTTGGTAATAGCAGTACCGAAGCCCAATTTCTGCAATTTATTAATCAAAATAGAGTGAGAAACACGATCAAAGGCTTTTGAAAAGTCCGTGTACACTGCATCTACTTGAAAGCCATTCTCAAATGCCTCTAAAATGTACGATTGATATATTAGTAAGTTAGATACCGTGGACTTTCCATAACAGAAACCATGTTGCTCGTCACAGATGATGTTTTTACAATGAAACATTAATTGATCAGCAATCATTTTATCAAATAATTTAGGGATGACGGATTGTAATGCTACACCTCTGTAGTTAGTAATATCGTCTCTATTACCGTTTTTAAAAATCGGTTTAATGAAACTCTGTTTCCAGATAGAAGGAAATTCACAATTGTTTAAAGAAGCATTAAAAATTAAGTTTAATGGAGTACACAAGGTGTATATACATCTCTTTAAAAAAAACGCTGGTATACCGTCTGGACCAGGATTACATGAGTCCGGTAGCAACGTTATGGCATTAAAAATGTCGGTGATATTAATATTGAATTGACATAAATCGATTAAATTAGTTGAACATAAATTAGATTGCGACAAACGATCCTCAACATATACATCAGAAAAATATTCTGCAAATAGGTTTACACACTCCTTACCGGAATTTGAATATTTCCCATTATAATACATACATTTAGGAAAGCCGTCTGTATTCCTAGATTCGTTAACATAATTCCAAAATGATTTTGCATCATGAGAAATATTACCTTCAATTTTGTTTAGATGGATTTTATATAACTGTTCGCTCACTGATTTACACCTAGTGCGTAGGGATCTAAACTCATCATAGTCAGCATATGCACCACTCGATTTATAACGTGCATGCGCTTGCTTTTTCATTTTACATAGCTTTATTAAATTAGCATTGTACCATTTAGGGAAGGAGGATGATTTGATTCGTCTAACCGGAACGTATTTTTGAATTACGTATCTACATACATCGTAAAACTTATCGAGCATTATATTAACGTCACCACTATTAAAATAGTCATTCCACGAAACACTTGATAAAAGCATATTAATTTCAGAATAATTAGCTGCTTTAAAATCGTATATAAAGTCATCATAGAAAATAGATTCCGTACTATCACTATAGGGAGCTGATATAGTGTAAGGTACATGATGGATGCTATTGTTGAAAATGGGGTCATCCGAGTGTGCAATGCTTATATTAGTGACATTTGAAAAAACTAAATCCAGATAAATGCCACGATTATTAGGTACCGTATTCACTTGACGAAGATTATTAAATTCCAGCGACTCGGCTAAAATTTGAGAATTCGAACAGTCATTTTCAGTTGATAAAATACTATTACTATTAATATTCCAACACGCATTCGGTAGATTAAAATCGCCGCAGAAAATATAGTTAAAGTTGGGGTGTAAATTACAAACATAATCGATGGAAGAAGAAACATCAGTATATAATGAAACATTTGATCGAGGCGGAATATAAACAGACGAGACAATAAAATTACCACATACTTTTACATATAATTCCTCTAGATTAGACATAACATTAATAACATTGCTATAAAAATCAGAACGTACCGCTATCAGTACACCACCCCCCCGCGATTTATAACTAGTTTTATTAGATCTATCGCATCTATATAAAGTAAAACCACTGAGACCAAGCTCATTATCGCTAACCGATGGATCTAGCCAGGTTTCAACAATTACTAACACATCATAGTCCGTTAAGTTCACATTTAATTTCAAATTCACAATTTTCGAACGCATTCCACCCACATTTTGAAAGTAAACATTCAGTTTTTTGGCATAATTGTGATATTAGAAGTCACAATTGATGGATGACCGTTCGAAAATTTGATGGATAAATTACTTTCACCATTTTCTTTGCGTTTTACAAGTTCCTGCTTTAATGCATTATAGTGATCGCGTTGTAACTTGGTTTTATCACTAGAAAATCGTACATTACCGACATTCACCTCTCTGGAGACTTTTAGAAGATTAATCGCCGATTCTCGATCATTAAAAACTAATTTTAATGGTCTCGGTTTTTCTGAAGGCTTCCCAATACGAATTGCTTTTCGAGGACAAAAATTATTCATTTTTGAGCCAATTATAGAATTAATTGCAGAAATATCATTTGCAATTTTATTATCCGTTGTGCCTGAGGATTCCTGAAGATTAAAAACCATAACATTAACCACTCGCTGCTGTCGCTCTTCAATCTCAGCCACCAATTTCGCGTCTGATAAGATATTCGGAGATTCAACCGCAACTGCATTTTCCAATTTAAGCAATCGATCCTTTAAACTATTAATATCAGTTAGTATATCTTTCATAGCAGCTTGAAACTCAGACTTGAAAAGAGATGCAAGTTCCTTTTTTAATACACTTTTAATCGTGTCGTTAATTGACGAGGATGAAGTTGACGAACTCCTCGGACGTGATTTTCCAGGTGGATCACACGGCAAGCAAAGAGAGCACACCCAATGATCGCCAACACGCTTTCTTGCCTCGAGCAAATAATATTCTAATATATCCATGGTAAGATCTAGGCAATCCGCATGAAACCATTTACTACACTTCCCATTGCATTTTAGTGACTCAGAACGAGGACTGATAATTAGATTACATGTGTTGCAATTAATAACCATGGTACTGATGTAAATTAATAAATAGAAAGTTTTACAGGCAAATAAACAGAGTAAAGTATAAAATCACAACACCTAAAATAACAAGGGACACACGCTTCACCTCATAGGGTCGTTTATGAGGACTTTTTAAAACAAACACGGTAGACCACGGAATGGTAATGAAAATATGAAAGGAAAAAATAAATTGAAAGAATAGGAAATAAATAGGTAGAAAATATTCACACAAATAAATGGATCAATGACCGCGAATACAGATAATAATGCAGCGAGGATGATTATTTTCGCCAAAGTGACCTCGTCAATCCCGGGCCAATGCAGTGGAAATTTACACAGTAAGAATTATCAAATTTGCGATGAATCAACCATTCAATTCACATGAGATTAACTCACCGTGTACTTGGTTCGTAATCGATGTTTTCCACCAATTTTTATAAATTTTCACTAGTTTTATCCCACTCAAACTTGATTATTTATACACCGCACACTTTAGCACGTGCACGTCTCGCTCGCACGTCTGAAAAAATGTCCATTTAATGCAACAAATGTTCAAAATGGGCACCGTTTCTTTCTTGGCAAAGTGCAAATCGGTGATAACATGCATCTCTAATGTTTTGTAACAATTCTGGTGTGACTTGCCGTATTTCATGCCTAATACGTTGCTTAAGGTCCTCAATGTCGTTTGGTTTGGTTACATAGATCTTACTCTTGAGATATCCCCACAAAAAAAAGTCAAGGGGACTAAGATCCGGAGATCTCGCCGGCCATTCAATGTGACCTCTTCTTCCAATCCATCTATTGGGAAAAACTTCGTCTAAATATCTACGAACGATCACAGCATAATGGGGTGGAGCTCCGTCCTGTTGATACCATATTCGTTCATCAGGTAAATCTGGATCTAATGGATTTGGAAATAAAGTGGCTAACGCTGGCATGAGGTCGTCTTGAAGAAACGTAAGATATGTTGCTCCATTAAGATTACCATCGAAGAATACTGGTCCTACAATCTGATCACCTATTATTCCAGCCCATACATTGACTTTTTGCGGGAACTGAGTATAAGTTTCTCGCATCCAATGAGGGTTATGATCAGCCCAATAACGACAATTTTGATGATTAACGTCACCATGTAAGGTAAAAGTACTTTCGTCGGAAAAAAGAATTGATGCTAATGAAATCTGGTTATTGTCGATCATGTTCATCATTTGCTCGCAAAATTCGATTCGGCGGTCCGGGTCATCCTCCGTTAATTCTTGGAGTGCCTGCATCTTGTAAGGATGCAGCTTGGCTGATCTAATAATTGTCAGGACAGTAGTATGACTAATCTCGTTGTCACGGGCCAGTTGCCTGGCTAGAGTCACTGGATTTTCTTGAAGAGTTAATAATACGTTTAGCCTGGTATCTGCTTGAACAGTGGGATTTCGCTGTCTGGGCACAACCCTGGCATGACCCAAATTGTTGCATTGTGTCTCAATTTTGCTTATGGTACCTTGGATAATGGGTAATAAATCCGAATGCTCTTCTCGAAATAACTGAGCAACCCCAAGCTGACTTCGTCTTCTGTTACCATAACCGATCATCATCAGAATCTCGATTCGGAGATTTTCGGTTAAATACTGCATTTTAGAAATCACTTCGACAACTTGACGAGCGTATATGACTGCTTTGGTGACTATTATTATCACTAGTAACTAAGCAACGCAGTTCCAAAGCATCAAAACACATGTCAAAAACATACAACTTTACGCCGAAACATGTTCAACGTAAAAGTGGTTTTCTTTTTTTTTATCACGTGGAATTTGTAAATATTCAAGAAATAAATAGTGTGTTGTATTACTTGCGAAGAGACCTTTCAAACGAGGTGTCACTTGACATACCTTTCCATTTGAAAAAAAAAGTCGGAGGTGGCTGGGCTCTTCCAGGAACAGATAAACAAGCAGCATATACATAGAAATGAGGGCAAGAAAAAACAATACTTGGCGTGTTTCGGGATTTTTTGCAAAAATCGCCTATATCGAAGTTATGAATTTTATTCCAGTTAAAGTTTCCACACTGTATATTATTACATACACTTATTATTTTAATAGTAAAAAAGCAAAACGTAACAAAACTATAAGCACAAAATATAAAATGAATTTAGTGTAGTTCTTGATGTGAAGTATTATCACTTTATTTTCTGGTGTCATTACTGGTTGATGGTGCATGAGAAAAATGAAATTGAGACTGTTTCATTAAAATTTCATCATAGTCCGGTTCCATTTGCGAAGCAGAAATTCTTAAAACTGATGAAAGGTGCTCATCTGTAATTCTGTTTCTTAAAGAAGTTTTCATAAGCTTCATTGTTGAAAAGATTTGTTCGCATATATAAGATGAGCCGAACATTGTCATTATCTTCATTGCATGAGTAATTAGATTTGGGAAATTATCTGGACTTAAATTTTTATAAAATTCTAGTAATGGTACTGTATGAAACGTTTGTTTCAGGAGAGTATGACAGTTCAGTTCTATTAACTCAAGTTGAAATTTTGCATCAACTTCTTCGTAATTAACATTGAATGGGGTCGCAAAAATACTAAACTCTGGTTCCATTTTTCTAAAGTCCTGAAATCTCCTTTCAAATTCTGTAGATAGTTTTCTCAAATTAATTTCGTATTTTTTAATCTTATTGTTTGATATCTTGAATTTTAAAGATTGTATTCTTGGAAAATGAGAAAAATCAGGTTTAGAGATCTGATTAGCAAATAATAATAACTGTAATTTGAAACTTTTCAGGTATTGCCAAATATCGTGAAGAAACTGATTTTTTCCTTGCAATTTGAGATTGAGTTTATTCATGTGTACGAGGAGGTCTGTGAAAAAAGCGAAATCAGAAAGCCACGTTTCGTTTTCTAAGACTTCAAATTGATTATAAATGTCTTTATCAAGAAGAAAATTCACAATATCGTCTTTTAAATCCCAAATTCTTTCAAATACTTTTCCAGCACTTAACCAACGAACTTTTGAATAATACAGGATATCGGAATGCTCAGCATGTACGGACTCCAAAAACTGTTGAAACTGGCGATGTAATAATCCTCTGGAACGAATCATATTTACTAGTTTTACAACAATATTAAGTATATGGTCAATATCTGAAGCCGATTTACAGAGAGCATCCTGATGTATAAGGCAATGCAAAAAACATCATTTTCCGGATACTTAGAATTAAATTTCCCAACAAATCCTTGATTGATTCCAACCATATTAGGAGCACCATCTGTAGTTACATTACATAGCTTGTGAATAGGTAAACGAAGTTTATCGATGCAATTTTCAAATTCACAAAATATATCGGCACCTGTCGTTGTTCCTTTCATTGACTGCAGCCCTGCAAGTTCTTCTGTAATTTCAAAGTGGGCGTTGATTCCTCTTACAAATATGAGTAACTGCGCAGTATCGCTGATATCTGTACTTTCATCCATGGTAATTGAATAAAAAATAAATTTTTGAGTTTTTGTAGTCAGTTGTGAAATTAGATTTTTATCAATATTTTCAATTCTCTCGGTGATTGTTCTTCTTGAGAGAGACAGTGACTGAAAATTCTTTTTCTTGTCAGGGCACATAATATCGCACACATCTATCATGCACTGCTTTATAAAGTCACCATCTGAAAATGCTTTATTAGATTTAGCAATATTATAAGCCAACACATAACTGGCTTTCGTAGCGCATCTTCGAGAATGATTAGCTCTCTGAAATAATTGTTGTTGACTTGATAAATTTTTTATTAAATCTTTCGATTTAATTTTTTTCACCTCTTCACTTGACGATGAGTAGGAGTGGTTTTCATGTTTGCTCTTGAAATGGCGTTGAATGTTATATTCTTTTAAAACTGCAACAGTTGTATTGCAAAGTAAGCACACAGGTTTTTCTTTAAATAAAGTAAAGAAATATTTCCACGTCCATTCTTCTTTAAAAACTCGACATTCTGAATCCACTTTTCTTTTTTTAACATCCATTTTAGACGTTACCTACTACAGAGAACAACACACAGAAACGCAATTGACGAAAGCTTACTGCTAACTAATGCTCTTACGCGGGAGTTTGTTGAGGCACTGGGAGTTTGGGGGATTACACAAACAATTACTCGAGTCACAGCGGGTCGTTGCAGATGACTGACTAAGTCGCTAACTAACTGATCTTCGGGCGGCCTCGCTTGTATTTATACCTACCTGCGAGAGTGTCTGGAAGTTTCGAGCGAAGATGAGTCATCTGTTTAGGTCGGATGGATTTGTCCAGAATACTATTGTGTTTTGAATATCGCCGCAGGTAGTTTTTATGCGGGTCGTCACATTACGAAGTAAGAACGCGTTCAAACATCCTCACGACGGCACTCTTAAACGGGCCGGATTAAACCTTTCCGCGGGCCGTAGTTTCCCCATCACTGGTCTAGTGGGTAGAGATCCGGCCTCTAGACCCCTCTGGTGCGGGTTCGAGTTCTGTCCGAGCGGTCACTTTTTCAGCACGAAAAATGGCCATGCGGGTCCGTGGATATCAAGTATTTGTCCTCATTTCATTTTAATATGAACGATTTCTAGTTAAGCATTAAATAGCTAATTCATGAGTGGCTAATTACTTATAATTACTGGAAATGTAACTGATAATAGTGAGAAAACGATCTATAATTTGTTCCACATGTAAATGCAAAAGTAAAGAATGTTCTTTAAAAAAAAAACCTCAAGTGTACCACGATTTTTTATTTTTTTAAATGTAAGTTGCATCCTAAGCATGTTTTACTGGTCTACTACATCCTGGTTTACGGAGAATACTACCCATGTCATGAAATAATACAACAGATCGCGATAAGGTATTTTTAAATTCATCATAAATAATGTGAACGTTAGGAAATTCTTCCTGAAACTCTACCATAGGTGCGTCGAATGAATACACCCAATTTCCGTCCATTTTAGTCCCATTTCGGAAATAACTTTCAACTAGTAATGTTTTTTGCTGGTTGCTGTAAACCATAATGACCACGGAATAATTGTGACTTTTAGAACGATCTTAGACACTCTTCTGTCATTGGTCCATTCAATACCATTAAATGTTGCCGCAGAACTTTCCTGAGGCTTCCGTAATTCCGTATTGTCGGATGAGGAGGCAAATTGAACGGATTGAAGCATTTATCCGCTCGGGTTTTTGATCCTTTTAATAATTTCGATGATTTTGACATTCTCCCGTTAAAAATTTACGGTTTTCACAAAGTTTGTAGGTTATGAACACTGCGCGAAAAGGGTTGCATGCGTTTACGATGCCTTTAAACAATGAAATTTATCGCAGTATGCAGAGTAAGCTTGATTACAAGCTTAGACACGTTTGGACGAGGTACGGCACGGCGGGCGCTAAATTATTTAATATATTCTTCCCACTTTTTTTAAATATGGGTTTTTTTAGACTAAGAAATAGCGAGTACTTGGTATTTGTTTAAATTGCATACGTTCTGGGTAAGAGCATGAAAACATTATTTGAATAATTCAATTGTTATTATTTTATATTAAACTAGCTGACCCGACAGACGTTGTCCTGTCTTAACTATGAATATTGAATTCGAATTGGTATAATTCATAAAAAGAAGATATTCAAAAACATAGTGTTTATTATTGTAATGCTCTATGATACACAACATTCTTCGTTTTATTTTCTGCCAACGTATTAAAATCGATACCATAATCATGAATTGAGCAAAGTAACTACTGCGCTGCGCCGTCGTCCGTGCGTAGTCCTTTAAAATCAAGCAAGGTAACTGGTGACGAACGACGGCTCCGCTGCGCTGCGCTGTCGTCCGTGCATGGTCCATATATATTTATATATATTAAGGCAGATAACTGGTGACTGACGACGTCCGTGTGTGGCCCATTAAAATTAAGCAAATAAACTGGTGCGTAGACCTTAAAAATTAAGCAAGGGTGACGAACGACGACTCCGCTACACTGCGCCGTCGACCGCGAATGGTCCATATATATTAAGGCAGATAACTGGTAACTCCACTGCGCTGCGCCGTCGTCCGTGTGTGGCCCATTGAAATTAAGCAAATAAAGTGGTGACGATAATGGCCGAAAACGGTTTAGGCTCTAATTTTTGAAATTCACGATCGCTTTAACGTGCAATTATTGCTTCAAAAATTCATAATTTTTTTAATAATCAACGGATTTGAACTAAATAACAAAATTATTAAAGCTTAAGAATGTAAAAAGTGTATTGTTAATAATAAAAACATCTATCGCCAGTTGAAATGTTTTTTTTCGAATTTTTGAAATTCATGATCACTTTAACGTGCAATTATTGCTTCAAAAATGCATAACTTTTTAATAATCAACGGATTTGAACTAAATAACAAAATCATTAAAGTTAAAGAATGTAAGAAGTGTATTGTTACTAATAAAAACATGTATCGCGAGTTGAAATATTTTTTTAGAATTTTTAAAATTCATGATCGCTTTAAAGTGCAATTATTGCTTCAAAAATTCATAACTTTTTTAATAATCAACTGATTTGAACTAAATAACAAAATCATTAAAGTTAAAGAATGTAAGAAGTGTATTGTTACTAATAAAAACATGTATCGCCAGTTGAAATATTTTTTTTAGAATTTTTAAAATTCATGATCGCTTTAACATGCAATTATTGCTTCAAAAATTCATAACTTTTTTAATAATCAACGGATTTGAACTAAATAACAAAATTATTAAAGCTAAAGAATGTAAGAAGTATATTGTTACTAATAAAAACATGTATCGCCAGTTGAAATATTTTTTTAGAATTTTTAAAATTCATGATCGCTTTAACGTGCAATTATTGCTTCAAAAATTCATAACTTTTTTAATAATCAACGGATTTGAACTAAATAACAAAATCATTAAAGCTAAAGAATGTAAGAAGTGTATTGTTACTAATAAAAACATGTATCGGCAGTCGAAATATTTTTTTTAGAATTTTTAAAATTCATGATCGCTTTAACGTGCAATTATCTTCAAAAATTCATAACTTTTTTAATAATCAACGGATTTGAACTAAATAACAAAATTATTAAAGTTAAAGAATGTAAGAAGTGTATTATTACTAATAAAAACATGTATCGCCAGCTGAAATATTTTTTTAGAATTTTTAAAATTCATGATCGCTTTAACGTGCAATTATTGCTTCAAAAATTCATAACTTTTTTAATAATCAACGGATTTGAACTAAATAACAAAATCATTAAAGCTAAAGAATGTAAGAAGTGTATTGTTACTAATAAAAACATGTATCGGCAGTCGAAATATTTTTTTTAGAATTTTTAAAATTCATGATCGCTTTAACGTGCAATTATCTTCAAAAATTCATAACTTTTTTAATAATCAACGGATTTGAACTAAATAACAAAATTATTAAAGCTAAAGAATGTAAGAAGTGTATTGTTACTAATAAAAACATGTATCGCCAGTTGAAATATTTTTTTTTAATTTTTGAAATTCATGATCGCTCTAACATGCAATTATTGCTTCAAAAATTCATATTTTTTTTTTAATCAACGAATTTGAACTAAATGGCAAAATTATTAAAAAAATTCTCAACCGCGCACAGAATCTTCCGCAGAATATTTTAATTCGTAACACCACCGCGAGCGACATTCCAACCACCATGAGATGGCGCGCGTATTATAAATCAATCGTTATCACCAATTTATGTATTTAAAGCCGACTTAATTGTTTATTGGATGCAAGTGTTGCAAATGAGCTCAGTGCAGCATTTGCTGTTAATATTTTGTTTATATTTTGTTTATATTTTTTTTTATAATTTCAGCTACTTATTTATTTACATTTATCGATACGAATCTACAGGGTAAGCCCATTAAAACCCATTAATAACCGTCGGCGCAAACAATGGAAAAGGAATAACTGATCGCCGAGAGTAGAAAATTATTAAAGTACTAAAATCGCTATTAAAAAATAGGGGTTGGTGGTAGAAGGGTGAAAATTTAGGGTTCTATGTATTTTTTAATGCCAAATCATAAAAAAATAAAAATAAAAAATTTTGTCCAAAAAATAAAAATAAAAAATTTGCGGTGGACCACCCCTATCATTTAGGGGTATTAGAAATAGTTTACGTCCTATTCTCAGACCTGCTCAATATACACACAAAATTTCATAAGAATCGGTCAAGCCGTTTCGAAGGAGTTTTGTTACAAACACTGTGACACGAAAATTTTATATATTAGATAACAATAAAAAAAATCTGTCAGGATGCAACTAAAAAGCTAACATAACAAGGTATAAAATGGTGGAAGAATGGGAACAATTCGTTTAGCAACATCGGAGATAATGAATTTTTATTGTTCCGGCAAACTATCAAAACGCAAAATTTACATATTTTGAAAAATACACATTCCCAAACAAAATCCTGATATAGGTGTCATTCAAAATAATAAGAAGGTCCTGGAAAAAAAATTGCATGTAATTTAAAAAAGTGATAATTTTTTTTTCTAAAATCCGTACGATTTGTAAAAGAATGACCGAAATGTAGAAATGCCACCTATCGTACAATATATTTATAATAATGTTAAATAAAGTTTCTTTATTAACTTAAATGTGGTATTGTTTGATGTATCGAATAAAATCCATTGTGTATTCCATGTCACGGTACTGTTTTTCTGGGCCTCTAAAAGTGCTTCAATAAGCCAGTAACTTTTGCGTCTCAGTACACAAATAACTATATTCTCAGGTAATATTTTTATCTTTTATATAAAATATCCATGGGTACTAAAATAATGTCATAATAAAAAATTTTAAATTTTTTGTGTGCTCGTATAGCCAATGGCAACATAACTTGCCTCTTTTGATGGACAAATTATATACAGTTGAATCAGGTGTAACGCAATGCAACATTTACATATATTTAAAGTAGTTACTGTGCAAATCAAACATTTAATACAATAAGGGTAATTAGATTACATTGAATATAAAATCATTAAAATTTTTTGCAGAAATTGCCTACAATACATTAATTTTTACTGTTAAAATAATTAAATTTTCCATTTCACAACGTAATTATATTGAATGCATATATGCGTATTGATTACCATATTTAGTACATTGACTATAAATGTTAAATTATATTTGGACTTGCAGCATACGGCACTAAACCACCGACTACAACTAGCGGTAATCCGAATGTTTCACCGATGCGAAATGTATAAATTGGCAATGCCTAAAGAATTAATTAACATTTACTAATTAAGCCACTAAATTATAGTCTCCGATGATAATTCGTTTAATTCGCAGCAGAGAGAGATTAATTAATTCAGTTCCAAACGCACATGCCCCCAATTTAGGATAATTAGCTAAAATTTCTAGGAATAGTAAATAGCGTTTCTAATTATAAAACCAATACTTACTAAATCCTTGCTCCTAGAAATTTAATATTATTTTCCTAATGTGCTTAGCATTTGAATTGCATGGAAAAGGTTGAGATTTTCATGAAGGTTTCGATATTACATTTGCGATGCAAATTTTATGTCCTAACTGGATTCGAATCTCATATTATACCGGGTGTACCATTTAATCGAAATAACATGAAAACTACGTATCGTACAAAAATTAATAGCATCCTGTTCTAAATTAATTCCCCTGTTCCGGAGCGGGGGGCAACTTTAAAATTCCAAATAGGAACCCCCATTTTTTTTATTACAGAATCAGATTCTACGAAAAAAATACATAAGTTTTGATTCAAACATTATTTTCCTTTCGTAACAGAGGGCGCTGTAGTAGAAAAAATTAAATTTAACATAAATAAAAAGTTAGAGGCTGAAAGACCGCGGGTCGATAGCCAATGAACAGGAAAAATAAAATTGTTATACTGTCTATCATTCTTTTACTCACTTGTAGTTTTATTCCTGTAAATAAAGATGTTGTATATATATATATATATATATATATATATATATATATATATATATATATATATATATATAAAGTTAGTGGCATCTTAACTCACTCCATCTGTGTTGTTAATTAAAACAAAAAACCTATGTTTACGGTTCTGTGTAATAAGCTTAAAATCAACCATTTTAATTTATTTTTATCAGCTCTCGACATTCACGCCAGATAAAATTAATGCAACGAAAGGTGTTTCATTAAACTCATTCATTACATTCAACTCTATTTTATTAAATCCTTTTGCAGAAGATCCGTGGTGAAATTCTAATGCAATTACACGTACTTCCATTATAAGTTTTTTTTTTGTCTGTTAACTTCAGACTTGAAGAGGATTAGAGCCTCGCAGCATAAACGATTCAGGTCCTTTTGTATACTAACTTTTTACTGTTGCGAGAAGTTGTTCCCTTTTTTATTTACCTTGACCGCAGACAGGGAGCAATGTCCTCGATTTCTTGCTGGTCGACGGACGCCGGCCCCGAAGAGGTGGACGACGAGGATGAGGTGGAGGTGCCGGGCGATAAACAGCCAGTCTGTTGGCCGACTGTCTGCCTCAGGGCATCTGGGTTATGGATGGTGGCCCAGGGACTTAATGCGGTTCCGCTGAGTAAAACTACCCTCCTGAATAGCCCTGAAAGAGGAAGTCGCATTAATACATTATCATTTTATGAGCATTAATTAGCATCTTTCCGTAATGCGAAATATAATATAAAATTACTCGAAGGGAAAAACTTTTTGTTATGTTAATATTTTACTCGTAAATTATAAAAAATTTCAGGCATATAAAGCTCGAGAGAATGTATAATATTATGTAAGTGAATATGAGCGCACAAAGGATTTAGAGAGTAATAATAAAAATCTTCAGGAAAGGTTATTAAAATTCAAGACAAGTTATGTAGTAATAACTTCTAGCATCAATTATATAAATTCCTAAACTTTTATTAAAGTCGTGGAAATACCCACGTTATAACTATTCGTACGTGAATTCTTTCATTTTACACTTAATGTGTTACCGCGAAAACTTAATTCTTAAGTGTCAGCTATTCTGACAGATTATTAAATTGTTGTATCAGAAAAGGATTAGTAAAACAAACGTATTATAAATATCAAAAATAAAGAATGTGGTAATAAGGGCTGAAATATATTTATTAAATGTGGGTGCAGTTTCATTGTTATACCAAACGCAATGTATGTTTGGATTTGAATGAATACCTACATAACTAATATACACAAGTATTATTTATAACAGTCATTGCTATTCCGTACAAGATTCTTATAATATTTGAAACACCTGGAAAAGCATAAAGATCTGTTGGAATTCAAGACAAAAAAGAAACAGAATTGGCGATTGCAGTCGGCGCCTCGTGAAACATTTTGAAGGTAGAGCCACTTAGCATACAATATATCCCACCGCCTTATTTTTGAGTAAAGTAAAAACGATCACTGAAAACCTTTACATGCTGCAAAAGAATTAAAAAAAATTGAATAAATAGCCAGAATATATAAATGTTCAAGCTGTTCGTAACTGCAAAATTGCAATATTCATTAAATCTGTAATAACGTTCTTCGTCCACGTTAAAAATTCAATTAAACAAAGAATTTTATTTTGTAACCTTATTGTTTTTAATGAATGCAATACTTTAAGAATTTGAAAATTCTGTTTTTCCTAATAAAAAAAAAAACGGAAAATAATTACACTGTGAATTTATTTTTTTGATAATAATAATAATAAACTTTATTCTCATTGTAGAAATTAATTTAATCTATACACAAAATTCAAAACAAAAAGAGAACCATAAGGTGGGATCTACATCTCTTTAATGAATACTGAAAGAATTTGCAAAATCTGTCCTTTCGTTTAAGAAACAGAAGGCAATTGAACTACAAATTTTATTTTTTGTCTTTTTTATATTTAATTGCTGAAATTATAGCTTTTTCTGCTTTCAAATTTGATATATTCACGAATGAAAATGATTGGTACGTTTTCACTGCGGATAAAATAGCCACAACCATCCGTGAACATTTTAATAAATAAACTGTATCTCTGTGTCGCTTGATGTATAATTACATTATTTTGAGGAACTAAAGCCAGATGCCGCTATTTTTAATACTAGATGACGCCTTCTACAACTGAGCTTTTCATCACCAGGTTCCGCAGTTTATTCTCGTTATTTTTAACATCAGTTGGAGCCGTTTATAGTTTACTTTTCTAACGTCAGATAACGCTGTCTACAATTTAAAATTTCTCAAAACCGTTGAGTTATAGTTGACTTTTCCAATACGAGATGGCGCTGTTCATAGCTGAAATTTTGAACATCACATGGCATTGTTCATTGTTAACCATTTTAAGACTATGTGACGCTGTTCAATGTTAAACTTTTCAATACCGGACTGCGCAATTTATAGTTAATACAATACAATAGTTTATTGGTGCCAAAAACTTAACAGCTTTACACAAGACAACATAGGAAAATAGATCCGGAACATACATTTAAATAATTACTAAAGCCTAATTAACATGCAGTTGTATTAAATAGCGTAGAGAAAGCATCACACCATTAAAATTAAGGATAAAATTTAAATGTAACTTAGTTAATCTTTTTAACACTATATGAGACCGTCTATAGTTGACCACATCTGAATTTTTAAACGTCAGAAGACGTAGTTTATTGTTAATTTTAACACCAGGAGAGGCTTTGCTGAAAGAATTTGCCAAATTTAGTTGTCTGCTCAAAAGTTATCCTCAAAGAAAACAATTAAAAACAATCGATTTTTTTTTTCGTCATGTCTACTGACTGAGTACTACTCGTTGAGTACAATGCTTTACTAAAGGAATTACCAAAATCTGGTCATCCGTTCTAAAATTATCTTCAAAAATCAAAAAACAATTAAAGAACAGATTTATTTTTTTAATGTTATCTGCATCTATTCTATGAGTACAACACTTTACTGGAAGAATTTGCCAAATTTGGTCATCCGTTCAAGAATTATCCTCAAAAATCAGAAAACAATTGAAGGACTGATTTATTTTTTTAATCTTATCTTCATCTATTCGATGAGTACAACACTTTACTGGAAGAATTTGCCAAATTTGGTCAATCGTTCAAGAATTATCCTGAAAAAAAAACGATTGAAGGCGAATACAAATTTTTGGTCCTATCTACATTTATTCAACTAGTTTTTCCTAGGCTTAAGTTTGATGTATGTGAAAATGTGTTCTTGTGTGAAATTGTAAAATGTAAAAATGTAAGAAAAGTAACGCGTGACCAATAACGGCTCCGCTGCGCTGCGCCGTCGTCCGTGCGGGGCCCATTAAAATTAAGTGATTAAATTGGTATCGGACGATGCCACAGCGTGTGTAATAGTAACTATTATAATGAATTAAGCAAAGTAATTGGTGAAGATCGACGGCTCCGCTGCGTTGCGCCATCAATGAAAAACAATTTTTTTTCTAAATTAATTTTAATTTTTCGTTTTTTATTTTTCATTTTTCATTTTCAATTTTTCATTTTCAATTTTTCATTTTTCATTTTCAAGTTTTCATTTTAATTTTTCATTTTTCATTTTTCATTTTTCGTTTTTCGTTTTTCATTTTTAATTTTTCATTTTTCATTTTTAATTTTTCAATTTTTAATTTTTAATTTTCAATTTTCAATTTTCATTTTTCATTTTTTTTAAAGCCTCTGCGATCCCTGAAAATTTCGGCTTTCCGATTTGAAAAGAAAAATGTCCTTAAAAGAAGGAAAACGAACCCAGGGGATGCAAATGGCACGTAGGAGTAGTTCCAAAATTTTTGAAAAAATATCTTCTGCCATCCCTGAAAGTTTCAGCTTTTCGACCTTAAAAGAAAGAAATTCAAATTCGTCCTTAAAAGAAGAAAAACGAACCCAAGGGGTGCAAATGGTGCGTAAGGGTGGTTTCAAAAATTTTGAAAAAATATCCTCTGCCATCCCTGAAAATATCATTTTTTCGACTTTAAAAGAAAAAAAATCCGTCCTTAATAGAAAAACCAACCCAGGGGTGCTAATAGAGCGTAGGAGTAGTTCAAAAAATTTTGACAAAATATCTTCTGCCTTCCCTGAAAGTTTTCCGACTTTAAATAAAAAAAATACGTCCTTAAAAAAAGAAAAACGAACACAGATGGTGCAAATGGCGCTAGGGGTGGTTCCAAAAATTTTGAAAAAATTCCCAATGAAAGCCAGTCATAGCTTCTGTCATCACTGAAAGTTTAAGCTTTTCGACTTTAAAAGAAAAAAAATCTGCCCTTGAAAGAAGAAAAACGATTCCAGGGGTGCAAATGGAGCGTAGGGGTAGTTCAAAAAATGTTGACAAAATATCTTCTGCCATCCCTGAAAGTTTCAGTTATCTGACTTGAAAAGAAAAAAAATCGTCCCTAAAAGAAGAAAAACGAACCCAGGGGTGCAAATGGAGCATAGGGATGGTTCTAAAAATTTTGAAAAAGTTTCTGCTGCCATCCCCGAAAATTTCAGCTTTTCGACTTTAAAAGAAAAAAACACGTCTTTAAAAGAAGTGAAACGAACCCAGAGGGTGCAAATGGCGCATAGGGGTGGTTCCAAAAATTTTGAAAAAATTCTCAATGAAAGCCAGTCATTCCTTCTGTCATCCCTGAAAGTTTTAGCTTTTCGACTTGAAAAGAAAGAAATACGTCCTTAAAAGAAGAAAACCGAACCCAGAGGGTGCAAATGAAGCGTAGGGGTGGTTCCAAAATGTTTTCAAAAAATATCTTCTGCCATCCCTGAAAATTTCAGCTTTTCAACTTTAAAAGATAAAATACGTCTTTAAAAGAAGAAAACCGAACCCAGAGGGTGCAAATGGCGCTTAGGGATGGTTCCAAAAATTTTGAAAAAAATCCCTATGAAATCTAGTCATCGCCTCTGTCATCCCTGAAAGTTTCAGCTTTTCGACTTGAAAAGAGAAAAATATGTCCTTACAAGAAGAAAACCGAACCACCCCCTGGGTTGGTGGCGTTGGTGGCGCGTAGGGGTGGTTCCAAAAATTTTGACAAAAATCTCAATGAAAGCCAGTTATCCCTTCTGCCATCCCTGAAGGTTTCAGCTTTTCTTCTTGAAAAGAAAAAAATACGTCCTTAAAAGAAGAAAACAAATTTTCTTTTTTACCCGGTTTTAAAAAAATCATATCTCGGAAACGGGGCAAAAATTCAAAAAAGAGGCTCGATCAATTTTAGATATTTCCTTTAAGATTATTTTAAGACATACCGGGATCGTCCAGCTCCAGCGGTTACGGAGGAGATATTTTTTTTGGAAACGTGCAAAAATCGAAAACTTGCGTTTGAAAAATTACCCCCGGGGGTGGGGGGAAACGAAACGACGGGACCGGTTTTAAAAGCTTACCCGGTTATCTGGGCGTCGATCTTCGCGCAAAAACCCCGATAAGGGGTGAGGTTTAACCCTACCCCCCCCCCCCCCCCATTTTAAGGGTGAGTTTCGGGGGACGCGATTTTTAAAATGTTCCTCATATTTTTGGGTGAATTTTTTGTGCCGGTCGGCCGACACCCCTTTATCACGGTTTTTTCTGGGCTGTCAAACTTTTCTTACGTAATGAGCACAACACATTTCTTGACGATTTTTAAATCAGCTATTTGTTCAAGAATTATCTTCTCAAAAACCACAAAAAAATTGAATAACAAATTTAATTTTTTGGTCGTATTGGCATCTATTCGATGGGTATAACACGTTTCTGGAAGACTTTGCCAAATCTGGTCATCCGTTCAAGAGTTATCCCCCAAAAAAAAAAAAACAATTGAAGGCGTATAAATTTTTTGGTCCTATTTACATTTATTTGATCTTTTTTTGAAGAATTTTTAAAATCTGCTATTTTGTTCAAGAGTTATTTTCATAAAACCACAAAACAATTTTTATCTTATCTACGTCAGTTATCAAAATCAGGTTATCCGTTCAAGAAAAAACAATTGAACGACGCGTCAATTGGGTTGTATTAAAATATGGTTACTTACTATGCAGCCACGAACTCAAATCGACTTTGCTAAAAGAATTTTACAAATCTGGTCATCCAAAAAACCAGAAATTTATTTATCGACAAATTTATCGTGTTTATAAGACAAAGAATTTGAAAACTCTGCCTTTTCGCTTAAGAGTTATCTTCAACAATGATAGAAAATATTTGAACGGCGAGTTTATTTTTTGATCTTGTCTACATTTGCCCAATGGGTACAACACAAAATTTTTGCTTTCGTTTAAGAATTAACCTCAAAAAGCAGAAAACAATTGAAGTACAAGTTACATTTTTTGGGTTTTTGCATCTATTTGATGATTACAACATGTTACTGGAAGAATTTGCCAAATTTGGTCATCCTTTCAACACTTATTCTCAAAAAACAATTGAAGAAGAACTATTGTTTTGGTCCTATCTACATTAATTTGATGACTACAACACTTTTCTGGATGAATTTTTTTTAAATTTTTTTATCTTTTCAAAACCACAAAATAATTGAACGACGAATGTTTTATCGTATCTACATCAATTTAGTGAGTACAATACTTTGCTAGAAGAATGTTCAAAATCAGGTTATCCGTTCAAGAGTTATCCTCAAAAAAGAATAATTGAAGGGTGCATTAAATTTTCTATTCGATGGGTAGAACACTTTGCTGAATCAATTTATAAGATCTGGTCATCCTTTCAAACAACTGAACTAGAATTTATTTTTGTTTGCTGTTCTCATCTATTTGATGAGAACAGCAGTTTGTTAAAAGAATTTTTCAAAATCTGCCCGTTCGTTCAAGAGTTAAAAATAAATAAAAAAAACATTTAAGATCTTGCCACCCTCTCGTTTTTTAAATTGTATTTTGTTGGGTTTTTTTTAATTTCTTTTTTCGAAAATTAAAAATCTCACGACGGCATATCAGTCGACAAATTAATCCGTGTCAAAGATCCCGATAAAGTGTTTCCATCTGATATTTAGTTTTCGAGATATGACAATGTAAACGAAAGGGGGAAGCGAAATTTAGCAGCGGGGAACAACATTTTTTTGTCCGATCTGAAATCTGATTCCATCACTGGAAAGCTCTTAAACTTTAACGTATTTTGTGGGTAAATATTTTTTACGTTTTTAAATAATATTTTTTTTCTTTTTTATGGTGTGTTGAAATTGAAAACATTTTCAATTTTTGAAATAGCACAGTTATAAACCGAGATATGAATTATTGTTGTTCGGGAATGTTGAAAATCTTTCCCCTAAAAATAAATATCGAACAAAGATCCTTCCGTGAGGGTTAGAACAATGAAACTTTGGCAAATCATTAAGCATCACATTTGAAGCAGATCACTGAAGTTTGGTAACATTTAGGTTACCCCGTCAGCCGCACCAGGGTGCCAAAGACCAAAACAACTCCTATCTGTGGCGCCCATAATTTTAATAGTATCAACAAACTTTCGACTTATGATCTTCGAAGAAGCCTGCAACTTTAAATTCGGGCAACATCCCTCAATCCCACCCTCAACTCCGGCAATACCTTTTTAAAACGATGACAATCATGAATCGTCAATTTTTTAAACCTCGAAAACAGGAATGCAAAGTGTATACGCTTAATAGACGCTCACTATAGACGTTTAGCTAAAATTTAAATGACACTTCACTAGAGTTATACCGACGGACGGTGGGTGGGCCCTATTCAACTCCCTCTCTTCGAGTTGCCGGCGTAAAAAAGGAATACAATTTATAAAATTATATTTTGAAATATTTTGTTGTTTTTGAAATCATTTGGTCATATTTTATTTTACATTCCAACCATACCATTTCAATGGAATTGAAGTGACAATGGTAAATTGGTGGTAACCCTAAGACACAATGTCCATTTTATTTAACAATTAAATCATTTTTTTCTTTGTCCAGCCTTTTCGGGGGATTTCTTTCTATAATAACAAAAAACAAAAACTGTATATTATGGATACTTAAATAAAATATAAGCAAACTAAATTACTTTAAGCATATTGTGGTTATCTATTATAATGAGTGAGTTACTGCAGATTTGATATAAATTGATTTTTAAAGCAATGTTCAAAATTTTTCTGATTCATATTGTCGTAGTAGTCACCCGATTTTGTATTAGCCTTGAAAATTAAAGATGCCCCGTCAATAAATCTTGTTTCATTCCCAGGATGTACAATAATATATCTGCATCCTTCCCCCGGTTTTTTTAATTGCAGTTTTCGCTGAAATGGCAGGATAGGCCATGTCTTTTTACATATTGCGCCTTTGCTGAATATTTAGGTTTCGTCAAGAAAAACTGATTTGCTTCTTTTTCTTAAAAAAAAAATGTTTTTCGCGGATTGATACGAAATGTAAAATTTTTCGGACTGCTTTTAGGCCGTGAAATATCACTTTTGCGGACTAGGCTTTAAAAATGCTTATTTATGCCTAGGCTGTAAAAGTAATGAGCCAATGAGGTGAGACTACGTTATGTTATTTCGCCAATCAGATAAGACGCCGCATCGATCAATAGAAACCGCCTGGAAATTTGTATTTTTTGCTTAATTGAGTGTTGGCTTCGAATTTCCCGTGCCAAAAGGCTAAAAAGAGGTTCCCCTTAGTTTGAATAACACCGCTTGTGTTTCCCCGACCTCCATGCGAGTCCTTAACTTATCCACGCACAAAAATCGAGTCGCGTAACGGTGGCGAAATTTGCTTGCAATGACCGGCTCCTTGTGGCCCGGCATTTGACGTTTAAACGTCGTCGACCGGCGCACTTATTTCCTGGCATAGAAGAACGAGAGACTTTCCGTCAGATGTTGCCTGTGAAAGAAGCCCAATAACGGCTTCTGCGAAGTATTAACAATCCCGCGTAAGTTTTCTCCGAGCACCGTGTGTTTGCCTAACTTTCCCACGTAATTCAACCCGAACAGCAATCGGAAAAATGATCGAAAGGGATTTGGAGGTTACGTATTATGTAAGTTTTATTTCAATTTAATCATTGAACAATAATAATATGAACATAATGACTTTAACATTTTTAATGGCAAAGAAATGTGTGTGATACCAAGAAAGTGCATTTTATTGAAAAGTTCCTGAATTCATAAATTAAAATGTATCACAAAGTAATGGCTTCCACCATCAACCATATCAGTAGAGAAATTTATTGAAGAGTTTTACTCGAAATAATTATACGGTCCGTCCGATTTAAATATTCATTGCATGTCACTTACGAAATCATGATCATTATTATTATAAATGATTACACCACACACACCGTCAAAATGTGGACACCACATTGTCTATTATAAATGTCAATTTTTGTTTTACTTGGGTACCTACGAAATTTTTACAAAGCTACCTGCGATTTGTTGATAGAATTAAATATATTGAAAATTATTGCATTGCAAGTTATTATTAATTTCTCCCAAACAATCCGCGAAAAAATTATGTGTTTAACTCGGCAATAAAGCAGATTTCCTGGCTCTAGCCGCGTCCGTAAATCTGTCACTTTATTGCCTTGTTAAACAAATAACTATTTTTTTTACGGTCGTTCTATAAAAAATAGCTTGTTACTATTCCTTTTAAATCTAAAACCTATTTTTTCTATCCACGTATTCAATGTTTAAGGGCCAATATTGAAATACGGCATTTCTTCAATTTTCAATTTTACTCTTACTTTTACTGTCAAGGAGGAAATTCATCGTTATATGAACGGCATTACCTTTTGACATACCATTCATTAGGAAGTACGTGGACGATCTGATCTGTGCTGTACCAGTGAACCAAAAAGATAATATCCTGAATAATTTCAATAATCTAAGATGGAAAAATTATACTTCAAATTCAAAAACTCAGTTTACTCAAAAACTAAAGGAATTTTTAAAAAAACTTATTCTTTACAAGTTGTTCATTTTAGCATTCTCTACAATTATTATTAACATAAATTTGCTGTAACTATTATCGTTTTATAATTATAAACCAACAATTAAAAAAATAATAAATTTTTTTCTCGAATAAAAATAATTTTATGAAAAATGTTTTCAAGCAAAAGATGTTCATTTCTTTGTTGTCTTCAAAGTTTGTTTAAATGTTTTTGTGATATTTTTCATATTTAAGAAAATATTGGCAAAGAACAAAAAACAGTTAAGGTAAACGCCCACTTCCGGTGTACAAAATTTTACCAAAAGCTCTTTAGTTCTTCGGATTATCAAATAAGATGGATTTTCAAAGTTTCATATCAATTGCTCTATTAGTTTTTGAGATACTGCGCGCACAGACAGACACACAAACACGCATCCACACAGACACAAATAAAAATTCCAGAAATTGTTGAAATGACATCTATTATTACTCATATTAATGAAAAGCTTGAAGTACCTGATGTCATTTGTAACGCTCTAACTTCGTCTGATGTTTATTGTTCTTTTAAGATTGGTATTAAACAACAATATGTAAATCAATTGCTAAACGGCTCAAGTTGGCCGGTAAACGCAATTATAAAATATTTTGTGCACAAATCTAATAATAAGAAACATTTTAAACGAAATTTCAATAGAAATTCTAATAATACGACTGCCGATGCTTCTACCATGGAAGCAATCCAACCATCTGTCGAGGCTTCTATCGCCGCGTCCAATAATACAACTCCAAAAAACTAAGCATTTACTATCAAAACCTCGGAGGTATGAAATCTAAATTAAGGGATATTAAGCATACTGTAAATTGCTCCTCTTATGATGTTATTATTTTTACAGAGACTTGGCTCGATAATTCCATTGACAATAGTGAACTTGGCTTTAAAAATTTTACAATTTTTAGAATGGATAGATCCCCATTAACTAGCCTCAAATCTAAAGGAGGTGGTGTTCTCATAGCAGTCAATAATAACTTACACTCTGCGATTGTCCCTATTTCACAGGCAAATATCGAACAAGTGTTTGTAAGAATAAATAGGAAATTAATTATTGGTTCAGTATATATACCTCCTAGTTCTGACATTAATAGTTATATTGATCATTGTGCAGCCATTTATTCTATTAAAACTGATAATCCTTCCGATAAAATATTTATTGGTGGAGATTACAATCTACCTAATGCTAAATGGGCGTATAATTTAAAATCTGTTTTAGCTAGTAATAATACATGTGCACTGGCTGAAATCGTAGGTGAATGTTTTGATTTTCAGAATTTGTATCAACTCAATAATATTCCAAATTCTCGAAATACCTTTTTAGATTTATTTTTTTCTGATATTGCGGAAACTACAGTTAACCTCGCACATGATCCATTATCTAATGATTCAATTCATCATAACCCTTATGATATATGCATTCCAATAAATTCTACTTATGAAGGGCTTGTTTTCAATGTGACTGAATATGACTTCAGAAGAGCACATTTCGATGAAATTAATAACTTTATATCGGCCTTTGACTGGGAAACAATTATTGGTAGTAGTATTGAAGAGAGCACCAGCGCCTTTTATAATGTTTTATATGTAGCAATAGATAAATATGTTCCAATTTTGAAATACAGACATGGAAAATATCCGAAGTGGTTTAACAACGAGTTGATAAAATTGACCAAAGAAAAGAAATTAGCTCATTTAAAGTTCAAGAACACAAACTGTGTTAATGACTATACTATATTTTCTACTCTTAGAACAAAATGTAAGGATTTAAATGCTACACTATATCATTGCTACATTAAGAAAGTGGAAAATAATATTAAATCTAATCCTAAATTCTTTTGGAACCATGTTAATGAATTTAGGAAAACTACTGGCTTTCCGAAACATATGCTCCTTGATAGCTCTGTAGCAGCTGATTTGCAAGAGTGTTCCGACTTATTTGCTGATTTCTTCTCCTCTGTTTATGTTTCTGATCATGGAATTGGACTCCCCAAAGTAAATAACAAAACTGAGATAGATTTTAGTAACTGGAATATAATTCCATTATCAGTTATATTTGAAGAGATTTCAAAACTCAATAGTAGCTGTAAATCTGGTCCGGATGGCATTCCACCACTTTTTTTGAAAAATTGTGTCTATTCATTATCAAAACCTATTTATTTATTATTTAAAATCTCTTTATCAACTGGACATTTTCCTTCTGCATGGAAAAGTAGTTTTATTACACCTATTTTTAAGTCAGGAGATAGGAATAATGTAAAAAATTACCGTGGAGTAGCTCTACAATCAACTATTCCCAAATTATTGGATTCTCGTGTTACGTCGCAACTAATTTTTGCTACTAAAAATGCCATTGTGAATGAGCAACTCGGATTCTGTCAGGGAAAATCAACAATCACTAATTTGCTTACTTTCCAGACCTTTGTACTTGATGCCTTAGAGAAGGGTGACCAGATCGATGCGATATTCACAGATTTCGCTAAGGCATTTGATCATGTTAACCACAGAATTCTTCTTTTTAAACTTCACTGTCTAGGCCTTGGATCATCAATAATTAAGTGGTTCGAAAATTATTTATTGAATCGGACTCAATATATTAACATTAATAATTGTGTTTCAAAAGTAATTGAAGTGAAATCTGGGGTACCACAAGGATCACATTGCGGACCTATATTATTTTTAATTTTCATTAATGATTTGGTAAATGTCATAAAATATTCCCAAGCTTTATTATTTGCTGACGACCTGAAGATCTTCAAAGTGATTAAAAGTGTAACAGATAGTGAACAACTCCAGTTGGACCTAACAGCAATTAATTTGTGGTGTGAATCAAATATATTGAATTTTAATATCAATAAATGTTGTCAAATGATTTTTAGTCATAAACTTCATATTTACAGAAATTGCTACAATATCAATAATTCTCCTCTTAATTGCAGCTCACAAGTTAAAGATCTGGGGGTCCTACTGGACAGTAAACTTTCGTTCAGGGCCCATATAAGGGCTATTTGTGCTAATGCTGCTCGTACTCTAGGTTTTGTGCAAAGATTTTCCAGAGATTTCGATTCTAACATATTTAAACTTTTTATACTCTGCACTGGTAAGACCACTCTTGGAATATGCATCAATTATATGGACACCTATTTATAGCAGCATGCAAATGGTAATTGAAAGGATATAAAATAGGTTTCTGAGGCTTTTATGCTATCGTTGTGGTGTTATACATAACAATAATTCTGTTAGCCACTTTAATTTACTGTCTCTAAGAGAAAGACGTTTTATCACAGACTTAGTACTTCTTTTTAAACTAACGAATGCCCTAGTCAATTCTAGTTTTCTTTTAAGTAGGTTAAATTTTAATGCAACCTCTGGTCATTTACAAAGAACCCAATTAACATTTAGGCCTGAATTTCACAGCACTAATTATGGAATGAATAGACCTATATGTAGAATAATGCGATTTTTCAATTTAATATCTAAGTATAATTTAGACTTATTTAGCAATTCGCTGAATAAATTTAAGAGGCAATGTAAACAAATAGTGTCTAGTAATAATATTTTAAATGTTTCCTATGTGCGTTAAATATTTTACTTTTAAGTTGTTACTGTAAAGCACTTTCTGTGCTCATTATGTATATTGTATAGGTATAGCCGTTAATAAAGTTTGATATGATTTGATTTGAAAACGGATATTTCCCTAAAAAATTTTTTTGAAAAAAAAATCACGATCACAATACTTTCTCGTACTTCGTAACGGAGAAAGTAAAAAGACATCGTGTGCACTCTCTGTACACGCTAACACAGAAGGCCATTCTGTCAACTTTGGGGGTGCGAGTGTGTTGTGCTCAGAACCTAATTACAAAAGCAGACTCTTTCTTGAAAAATGTCTGAAATTGTCAACACTGAAAATGTCATGAATTTCAAAACTTACACTGATGGGCTGAGCACTATCTACTCGTACCTCCTTAGTTGTAAAAAACAATTGGCGTTGCATCTTCATGAAGCTGGCTAGCATTCACTGTTACCGTCCTTCATTTTCACTAATTATCGCAAAATTCAATTGCGGCCCAACCTTTTATTTTTTTATTTCATCAGCAAATACTATGAATTCAACAATTCACAGTCAGTAAGTTCGGCTCTCTATAAAGGTTACTCTATGTTAATTTCCAGCCATTACAGTTTTCTAATTTACCGCTTAACCACAGACAAATTTCTTCAATATGTAGAGTCAATATACAGGGTGTTTCAGAGCTCTGGGATCGGTCAATCACGTGCTTATTTGTCAAGATTTTGAAAAATGTTTTATATAAAAGTTGTGCAGAATAGTGAGCTGCACGCCCAAAAAATATTTAAATTTATACAGGGTGTCTCATTTTTCAAAATTTTGACAAATAAGCACGTGATTGACCGTTCCCAGAGCTCTGAAACACCCTGTATAAATTCAATAGTTTAAACTCACTCCACCGGTTGCAAAATGACGCGTCCGCATTACCAATTATTTTATTGGTAAATTTTCCCGAGTTGTTTGCCCCGTTGGGAAGAAAGCCGGTTTTGAAGTAGCTGCATTGATGTTGGCTGCACGTGGGCACGTCGATTTTCCGTTACTATATTCACTGAATCGGCTCTCTAAACCGACATTCCCTCTCTGATATGGCATCCATCTTGTTTCAATTACCACGTTAATGAATTAAGTTTTTTTAATCTGTTCTCATCGTAATGTTATTCACCATCCATCATTGTCCCTTGTGCTTCAATGTAATTGCTTAAAATGAATATAATTCACGGTTGCCAGTTTTACTAAAAACTTACTATTTAGTAAGTACAACACCAAAAAATTGTAGGTTATGTTAACTAATACCACGTTTTGTTGATCGATTTAATTAGAGCCCTGATGAACCTGTAAATAAACGGTGAAATATTGGCAAGTTGAGTTGCCGAAACTAAAGTCAACAATAAAAATCTGTAGATAAATTGGATCAGAGGGTGAACAGTTACGCAATTCCTATCATTCGGAAAAATACATATTTTTTCTAAAACTGTAAACTTTGCACATTTCTTCACTTATTTTGATCATTTTAGTCAGTTGCGATGACAGTATTAATAAAGAATATCTGCAAAATCTAAAATTGTCAACAAATTTGGGGCTGCTCAGTAATGATTTCTTGTTAAGTTTTAAATATTATTCTCTTCTAAAATTTTAATAGTCATATAATAAATACGAATGTTGCAGAGTCACGAACAGGCTGAAAATTCATTTATTCAGGCTATTTTTCGTCTTTATTATTTGTATTTAATAAATCTGCAAAAAGTGAGTTAATTTTTTAATAGTCTTTTTAAATACTTAAATATAGAATAGTAAACCAAAATAAAAATATATTAACGAACATATTTTAACCTTACAATATGAATAAAATAATCTATTATAATGGAAAATTGCTTTCGGAGAGAAAATGAGTTCTCTTGTGTAAACATGATATAAATAAATCATAAAAATTCCCACTCATGCAACACTCGGACGAATTTATAAAACGGCACGAAATGAAAATACTTTCACGCGAAATTACATGCATTTAGTAGAATGCACAAAAGAGGCTAAGTTAGTGCGATTCGAATAAACGTTGAATGGAGTCGGGAGGAATCCAATTGCTCCAGACAGATGTCTGGAGTGGTTAGCAAAACGAATACCTGTTAGCGGAAAGTGGTGAGGTAAAGAGGGCCACATTATTCAAACTTTACGGTGGGACGTAATCCTTACATTAATTTCACCACAAATTCAAGCGGCACGATATACCGCCATTAGGTTGTCGGAAATTTAATTAGGGAAAATTTCGTTTTATCCATATTTTATTACGATTGACATCTACGGAGACCGGCTAAAAGCACGATGTGGGTTACTTGCTGTAAATATGTGTAAATTTATTTAGCACTTCAAAGGAAAGTTAATTAATTTATAGGAAGGGTTTTATGTGGAGAAAATCTGGCTACATCGAGATAAAATTTACATCGGGAGATTTTAAATACATGGTGATACGTTAAATATTTATTAAATATAAAACCTGCCGTGAACCGTGGGTTTTTATGTATTAAAATAAATATCCACTAACAATACTAAATTATTTATGGAAATATGTTTGATTTAAACTATCAATTATTCAGTAGATTTAAAAAATTAAATATTTATGCTAAAGTATAGCGTATGGAGACTAAATAGATTTTACTCACAATCGGTTAGTAATCTGTTCATTTGTACCCTTCAAAACAGTTGGGAAGCGACTCATTCCCAGCCTTAGCCGGGAAAGTTCTTTTATGTGTCACTGTCGTTTTGGTAAATCGAAACCTCCGGGAACTCACTGCTGCCTCGTTTGTAACTACCTTAACGCTCAGCTGTAATAGAGTACTTCCCCGCTCGGTATGTAATATACTATTACAATCTCGATAACGGTAGAATTTAGAAAAATCGAAATCGAAAAATATATTTTTTATAAAATGTCTAGAGAAAACTCGTGTCTGATGCAACTTTATTTTAAGTGACACTTAATGTATGTTATTTTATTTTTGAATTTAATTTAACTAATAGTCCTATGATGCTTTTAGATACCATTATGTCAAATTAAATCAAAAAGGTTTTTTACTTTCTCCGTTACGAAGTACGAGTGTGTGTGTGTGTGTGTGTGTGTATGTCTGTGTGCGCTGCATCTCAAAAACTAATAGAGCAATTGATATGAAACTTTGAACATACGTCTTATTTGTTAATCGGAAGAACTGAAAAGCTTTAGGTAAAATTTCGTATACCGGAAGTGGGTGCTTACCTTAACTGTTTTTTTGTTTTTTTGCCAATATTTTCTTAAATATGAAAAATATCACAAAAATATTTAAACAAACATTGAAGACAACAAAGAGATGAACATCTTTTGCTTGAAAATATTTTTTATAAAATCATTGCTATTCGAGAAAAAAATTATTAATTTTTTTCTAATTTTTGGTTTATAATTATGAAACGATAATAGTTACAGTAAATTTATGTGAATAATAATTGTACAAAATAAACAACTTCTAAAGAATATGTTTTTTCGAAATCCCGTTAGCTTTTAAGTAAACCGAGTTTTTGAATTTGAAGTATAATTTTTCCATTTCATAATTTTGACGTTTTAAACGTCAGTTTCATCCGAATTGAAAATATTATTTCAATTGAAAATAAACCATGAAAACGTAAATATAAATGGCAATGATGCCATCAAATCGGAGAAAGTAACATGATGGCCACATTACAATTTTTTTATTTTTGAATTTAATTTAACTAATAGTCCTATGATGCTCTTAGATACCATTATGTCAAATTAAACCAAAAATTTTTTTTTGCGTGCGTGCGTGCGTGCGTACGTGTGTGTGTGTATTACGATAACAGTTACAGCAAATTTATGTTGGTAATAATTGTAGAGAATTCCAAAATACACAAAATACGCGACGCTCGGTGTATATTTAAAATATGTTTTAAATTGAATATAAACCATGAAAGAGTAAATGGAAATAAGTATGATACCATTAAATCGGAGAAAGTAAAATGATGGCCACATCATTTCTTCTCTACATAACAGTCTGTCTGCGCGCGCTGTATCTCAAAAACTAATACAGAAATGAAACCATGACACTTTGAACTGTGTTATTTGAGAATTTGAAGAACTGAAAAGCTTTTGATAAAATTTCGTATTTCCGAATATTTACCTTAACAGTTTTTTGTTCTTTCAGCTTTTTGGGACTTCAGGACAATGTTTTCAGAACTTTTTTATTGACATTTTTCGAGGGTTTTCGGGACTTTTCGTAGAGGACTTATTTTCGAGATTTTTTTCAGAAAAAAAAAATTCAGAATTTTCTTCATGACATTTTTTAGAATTTCTATTTTCATGACCTTTTTTGACCTTTCTAATGTCTTTTCAGATATTTTTAGCTTTTTTTTCAAGACTATTTTCAAAACTTTGTATTTTAGGAATTTTTGCAGGACTCTTTGGGATTTCTTTTTCAAGACAATTTCTTCAGATCTTTTTTCAGAATTTTTTTTTGTTTATTTTTAAACATGCTATTTTTAGGGCTATTTTTCTGTTTTTACAGGACATTTTTTTTATATTTCGGGAATTTTTCGGAATTTTCTTTATGCCATTTTTTAGAATTTTTACTTCATGACCTTTTTTGGACCATTTTAAGAACTTCTTCAGATATTTTTAGCATTTTTTTTTTTCAAGACAATTTTAAACCTTTTTATTTCAGGAATTTTGTTAAGGAGTTATTTGAGGCCTTTTTGGAGGACATTTTTTTAAGACTGGAATTTTTTCAGGGCTATTTCTTCAGATCTTTTTAAGGACTATTTAAAGGATTTTTTCACATATTTTTAGCATATTTTTTAGACTATTTTTAAAACTTTATTTCAGAAATTTTGTTAAGGACTTATTTTAGGTCTTTGTGCAGGTTTTTTTTTTTCAAGACTCTTTGGTATTTCTTTTTTAGAACAATTTCTTCAGATCTTCTCAAGGACAATTTTAAGGACTTTTTACAATAATAATAATAATAATAATAATAATAATAAAGCTCTTTATTGCCCAACAGGAAACCCCATTTACAAGACAATAACAATAATATATATACAATATAAAACAATTGAACAATACAGTAGTATTTCATTATTTAAAACTATATTAACAAAAATAAACATTGAAATTACAAGACAACATCACTATAAGTGATCAAAAAAAATATCGTCATAGTGAGTCATCGCATTCCGACACATAACCTGAACTGGTGCTCGCCGTAGACAATTGGTACGGGCTCCTGGAATGTAGAAAGTGCTGATATGCCTTGAGCTTGACCTAGGGACGTGGAAGTCTAGTTTCGACAAAAGAAATGGAGCATCCACTCTATTGTGAATGATCTTCCAAAGAAACTTGGCAGTGAGCTCTTTTCTTCTAGCGGCTAGTGAAGTCATACCATGTCTTTCTAGTAGCAAATCTTGATCAACACCTCGTTCCGGATAGACGCCATCCACTTTATATGATAAATACTTTAAAAATCGACGATGAACACGGTCCATCGGCATGCTCTGATTCATATAAAATGGATACCAAATAAGACACCCATACTCAAATTTGCTGATGACATATGCATAATATAGACATTTTATTAGGTCAATGTCACTGAAAGGCGCACAAATACGCATAATAAACCCTAACATTCTCGATGCCGATATTGCAGTGTTACTAATATGCCTAGTAAAATTTAAATCACTGGTGAATAAAATGCCTAGATCTTTTATTTCGGCATAAGTGGTAAGTTGTAACTCATTAATTGCGTATGTCGTTGGAAGTACATTGGATTTTCGTGAAAATGACATAGTGCAGCATTTATGAACATTGAGAATTAGTTTGTGGTTTTCACACCAGGATACTAGTTTATTAATATTATTCTGTAGAGACACAACATCATTTGGCGAGGTAATGTTACTAAAAAGTTTGATGTCATCTGCATAGGCCAATACGTGACAATTTAGCGAATCTAGCAGGGAATTAATAAAAATAATAAAAAGTAGCGGTCCCAGATTCGAACCCTGAGGGACACCAGAATTAATTGAAAATTTGTAGGAGTGGTAACCATTAAAGGCGACATATGCTAAACGATTAGATAAGTAAGATTTCATAAGTTGTAGAAGACTCGGAGCGGCTCCAAGGTCAGCAAGTTTCACTAGGATTATGTCGTGGTCCAGGGTGTCAAAGGCTCGTGAAAAGTCCGTGTACACTACATCAACTTGGCCTCTCTGATCTATCACTTCAGAAACATATTGAGCAAATGAAGCCAGATTGGTTGTTGTGGATCTACCCGGCATGAATCCATGTTGGTTGGAGGATATGAATGAGGATACATTCCTAAAAATAGTAGAGTAGATTACCTGTTCAAATATTTTTGAAAAATTACTTAGTAATGCAATCGGACGATAATTTTCTAGAAAATGTTTCTCTCCCTTTTTATAAACGGGACTAATTTTTGCCAATTTCCACCTTGAGGGAAATGTACACGTACTGATAGCGAGGTTTATAATAATCTGCAGCGGCTTAGCAAAAACAAATCTACAATCTTTGATTAAGAAGGAAGGAACAGAGTCATCCCCAGAAGATGCTTTATTGGGTAATAGGGCCATGATGCTTATTAAATCGCTTTCGGAAATTGGATTTATGATAAATGATGGACAATTACTATGGGTTTCAGGCAGAGTGGTATTGTTCGCAGGTTTAAAACTTTTAGAAAATAATGAGGCAAAACCGTCAACTATATCGTTAGGAGTAGAGTACTCCTCGCTTTCATGAGTTAATCTGCTTGGTATTCTAGTAGTGCCCTGTTTCATGTGAGCATAATTCCATAATTCAGCAGGATTTGATTTCATATTATTTTCAACCGCTTCCAGATACACTCTATATGATTCCGTTATTTGCTGTTTGGTGAGCGACCTCAGCCTTTTAAATTCATCTTTATAGATTGGATTCTTACTTGATCGCCACTTTCGTCTATAATATGCCTTTGTTTGCATGTTCCTTTTTATTTCAGGAGTAAACCATGGAGGAAATGTCGATCGGGGGGTTTGGCATAAGGGAACCGACTTATTAAATATCTTATATAGATTCGTGTAGAACATATCCAAAGCCTCGTTCACATCAGTACAGTTATTTAAATATGTCCAATCAGTATTACTCAGATCCTTGTATAAGTTAACAAAATCAGCCCTTTTAAAGTTATAGCGGGCATTAGTATTAGAGGGAAACCTAGTATTATCCGAGATTGTGCTGAGTTCCAATGTAATGGATAATGATGGATGGTGTAAATCTTCAGTCACCATAGGAGTGTCGGCACGCTCAACTAGTATGGGAGAGTTTAAGTTTGATACGACGAGATCTAGAAGTTTGTTATTTATGTTTGGACAGGCGTTATACTGCGTGAGACCGAGTATGTTACAAAAACATTGAAACGAGAAACATTTTGAACAAGAAATATTTGAATTAACGAGATTTGGTAAATTAAAGTCACCAACAAATACAACGGGCTGATCAATTATTAACTGTTCCAGGAAATTGAAAAATAATTCCAGGTCATCTAGCATAGTACAATGCTTTTTTTCATATTTTTTTTTGTTTATTTTTTAAACATATTATTTTCACGGCAATTTTTCAAGACTAATTTTACAAGACAATTTTTTTTATATTTCGGGATTTTTTTCGGAATTTTATTTATGACATTTTTTAGAATTTTTACTTTTCATGACCTTTTTTGGACCTTTTTATGGACTTTTTCAGATATTTTTGGCATTTTTTACCTTTTTTAACCTTTTTATTTCAGGAATTTTGTTAAGGACTTATTTAAGGCCTTTTTGCAGGACTTTTTTTCAAGACTGGGATTTCTTTTTTAGGGCAATTTCTTCAGATCTTTTTAAGGACCATTTAAAGGATTTTTTACAATGCCCTTTTCCAGAAATTTTTTAGTTTATTTTTAAAACATTTTATTTTTAGGTAAATTTTTTAAGACTTTTTTTACAGGACAATTTTTTTATGATATTTCGATAAATTTTTCAGACTTTTCTTCATGAAATTTTTTAGAATTCTCCTTTTCGTGACCTTTTTTGGACCTTTTTAAGGACTTTTTCAGATATTTTTGGCATTTTTTTTCAAGACTATTTTCAAAACTTTTTATTTCAGGAACTTTGTTAAGAACTTATTTTAGGCCTTTTTGCAGGATTTCTTTTCAAGACACTTTGGGATTTCTTTTTCATAATAATTTCATAAGATCTTTTTAAGGACTTTTTACAATGCTTTTTTTCAGAAATTTTGTGTTTATTTTTTAAACATATTATTTTCAGGGCAATTTTTCAAGGACAATTTTTTTATGATATTTCATCAGGACTCTTTTTCTGAACTTTTTGAGGACTTATTTTAAGAGTTTCTTTCAGGATATTTTGGACATTTATTTCTGTTATTTTGTATGAAGACTATTTTTCAGGACTTTATTTCCAGGACTTTCTTTCGGGACTTTTTAGAGATTTTCTTAAGAACCTTTTGTTCAGGACTTCTTTTCAGGATTCTTTTATAAATTTTCTTAATTACATTTTTCAGAATTATTTTTTCGGGAATTTTTTTCAAGCCTTCTTTACAGAACTTTTTTCGGTACTATATTTCAGGACATTTTTTATAGGATTAATTTTTAGGACTTCTTGTTTTTCTTCTTTTTTTCTTCTTTCAGGATTTTTTTGAGGACATTTATTTCTGGTGTTTTATACGAAGACTTAATTTTTCAGGACTCTACTTGCAATATTTTTTTTTCTGGACTTTCTCACGACTCTTTTTTACAACTTTTTAACGGGACTCTGTTTTCAAGACTTTATTCTCAAAACTGTTTCTCCTGGACTTTTTTTGCCAGAACTCTTTTGTTAGGGCTTTCTTTCAGGACTTTATTTCTGGTCTTTTTGCAGGAACTGTTTCTCGAGACATTTTTTTGTCAGGACTCTTTTTCAGGACTTTTTATCACGACTTTTTTTTCGGGACTTTTTCTAAGACCTTATTGTTCAGGACTTTTATTACGGTTTTTAGGACTTTTTAATTGGGACTATTTTTGGAACTCTTTTTTAGCATTTTTTTTTAGTTTTTCAGTAAACTTACGGTAAAGATGATTAGACTTTGAAACATAATTTGCCATTTTTACCTTACCTTAATTTTGTCGTTTTGAACGCCATTGCCACTCGATCCTGTGAAACGTTCGATTTAAAATATGATTTAAATTGAAAATAATCGATTAATCTATAAATATAAATAACTTTTATACCATCAAATCGGAGAAAGTAACATGATGGCCACATCACCATTTTTTTACTTTCTCCGTTACGAAGTACGAGAAAGTATTGTGATCGTGATTTTTTTTTCAAAATTTTTTTTTACGGAAATATCTATTTTGGGGTCCCTGGATGCCATTTCAAGAATTTCTGGAAAAAAAAAAATTGTGTCTGTGTGTGTGTGTGTCTGTCTGTGTGTGTGTGTGTGTGTGTGTGTCTGTCTGTGTGCGTTGTATCTCAAAAACTAATAGAGCAATTGATATGAAACTTTGAACATACGTCTTATTTGATAATCCGAAGAACTGAAAAGCTTTTAGTAAAATTTCGTACACTGGAAGTGGGTGTTTACCTTAACTGTTTTTTGTTTTTTGTCAATATTTTCTTAAATATGAAAAGTATCACAAAAACATTTAAATAAACATTGAAGACAACAAAGAAATGGACATCTTTTGCTTGAAAATATTTTTCATAAAATCATTTTTATTCGAGACAAAAATTATTATTATTTTTAAAATTTTTGGTTTATAATTATAAAGTTATAATAGTTACATCAAATTTATAATAATAATTGCAGAGAATACTAAAATGAACAACTTATAAAGAATAAGTTTTTTTCGAAATCCCTTTAGTTTTTGAGTAAACTGAGTATTTGAATTTGAAGTATAATTTTTCCATCTTTCATAATTTTGACGTTTTAAACGTCAGTTTCATCCGAGTTTACACAACGCTGTGTGTACATTTAAAATGTTATTTAAATTGAAAATAAACCATGAAAGTTTAAACATACCTAACTATACCATCAGTATCACCATTTTTTAGATATTTGCCATTTTAGCCGAAAGGATGTTTTTTTGGGTTTTTTAAGTCGAGTTATTTCAATTCACCTTTTTAAAAAAGATTATATTTTCATTACGAACGTATGCTCCAGCGTGAGTATGACTTACAATAATTGGTACAAAGCTATTTATTATATTATTATCCAATCGTCAGTCGTCGGAATATGTTTGTATAACTCTTTCGTTCAAAGAAGTGACTTCATGGTCATATTTGGTTTTAATATTGTTTTTATTTTAGGAAACCATATAGTTATTAATACAATTGTGTTTGTTATTGCAATAATTGGGATGGTGTACATTGCATTCATATTTTTTCTTTTCAAATTTCAAACAGTTCCGGTGATTCAACTTGTTTTCCCAAATTGTGGATATGTTGTTTTAACGCAATGAATTTGAACACGTCCACACCGGTTATATTTAGTGGTTTCAATTGATTTGTCTCTTCCCTCTGTTTTATGTCAATGTTCCGCATAATAACCAATGGTGGCGAGTATTCACTTTTGGTCAATAATATTTTCGAAACGAATTTTCCTTTATATGAGGCATTTACAAATCGAACGGAAATATTGGGCCTATTTTTGTATTTGCCTCACATTTTTTTACGTGTTTCCTATACAAAATAAGCCGACGCGTATTTCAGCTTTTTTTTATCGTCAGTATTTTTGAAAATTCACACAGTTAAAGTTTTTAAAACTCGCTAATTATGCAAGTCTTTAGATCGTTATAACTCCCTTTCTATTAGTCATATGGAGTTCAGATAGGGCTCATTTTAAAGGTAATAGAATTATCTTTATTCTGATGTTAATTAATATTACTTTTGTTGTTAATTTCTAATTATTATAAGCAATTAAAATATTGACAGTCATTTTACTACTTAAGGCCATCACTTAAAAAAAACAGTATGTTTATCGGAGCCGCGAAGGTTCAGAGGTGGTGGGGATGGGCAAAAGTCAATTTGATATTGAAAGAAAATTAAGTATGGCATATTATTAAGAATACTTCAAAACTGATCAAACTGAATTCCTAGATTTTTAGGTGCACCCGTATTGGTACAATGAACCCTCGAAGTCGAACATTTTTTAAAGTTGTTCAATGCGCTATAATGTGCATCATATTTAATTATTTCCCAGCTGCCCCCCCCCAATGTTTTCGTAACCATTTTGTGACAATCATAAATATAATTCGGTCTATTCAATGAAATGTGTTTTAGTTCATTATCTTAATTTAGATAGTAGTTATAATTAATGAAAGATAGGCAATTTTTATTATTAAATTTTAACTTTACAGAGGCCTAAATAACAAAAATTAGAGGTCTCAGTCTCCTCCAGAAGAGCGTATAAAACATATTTAAATTTCTGTCCCTATTCGATAGTTATGATTTTTTTTTCTTCCACAAGTCATGTCACAAATGCGATAGCAGCTGCGCTAATGCCGTTTCCGTTTAGAAATCGGAGCTCGGCCGCGCTCATCCACGCGCAGTTTGCTGCGTAAAATATTATTAGAACACTTGATTAGTCAAAATTTTGGAAACTTAGAGGAATGGTTCTATCTCTAATTCATTCTCTATGGTGTCTGTTAGCACAGTGTACAGAAATAAAATTCGTACCTGTCCTCGTTAAAGAGTTATAATTTAATTTCTTCCGAAAGGAATGTAATGAAGGCCATAAGAAATGCGCGGATATAATCTGTTTACAAAAGTGTTATTCCAACATTTTGGAAAAATAGAGGAACTATTCTATAAATTATTAATTCTCCATGGTATCTCATATTACAGTATGCAACAATAAAATTCACACCTGTCCCCGTTAAAGAGTTATAATTTCATTTCTGACGAAAGGAATGTAATGCAGATCATATGAAGCGCGCCAAATGATGAAATGCTCTGTTTAGGGAGCTGTTAATCAATATTTTAGAAAATTATAAGAATTGTTTTATAACTAATCAATTCTCCATGGTGTGTTATCAAGGTGTGCAAAAATAAAATTCCTATTAGTTCTGGGTAACATAACAAGCGCGCGGATATTTCCTGAGAGAGTTGTAAATCAACGCTAACAATTTCATTGTGTTGAGGGTTATCATAAAAATGTTTGGCTTTGATTTCTCATTTATTAAATAAAATTATTTACGTGCAATATTTTGAAAAGGTTCCACATGGTGAGAAATAATCACGTTTTTGAGTATCGTTTCCGAAGTGAATGTGATGCGTTTGTTTTATGTCCTAGTCTAAAGGGTCCCTTGACAGTGCCACAGATATAATTTCAAGTGACACCCACCCTCTTGAAGATTTTGAAAACTCTGATAATTTATAACTTTTAAAACCTGGGGATATTTTTAGGTATTGGCATTGGGTCTGCCACTTTCGGCCGACAAACTGTATTTCACCCCCTCAAGTGTGCGGGGAATGACTTTTTCCCGAAGATGCGATAAGCTCCACCCACAACTTTTCGGAACCTCGTTTATCCATGCGGCCAGATTCGTGACCAGGTGACTTTCTCCAAGAATTGAAAATATTTAAAGGTATATCTAGTCTGCTTTCATGGGCGTTTCTCATATCTGTATAGATATAAATTTCATGTAACTACGCTACATAGATTTGATACATTTCATCCTTATAGATAAAAATTGCAAAAGTTTTCAATATCTCCATTTTAAATAATTTTTTCTCATAAACTAATGCTATTTTGAAATAACAAAGAACGGGAAAGTATTGTGATCGTGATAATTAAAAAATAACTTTTTTAACGAAAATAATTTAAAGAACTAAAAGGTTTTAGGTAAAAATTCGTACACCGGAAGTAGGTATTTACCTCGAAGACAGCGAAAAAATGGATATCTTCTGTTTATATAAATGTTTCTCAAAAAAAATAAAGATATAAATGTTTGTAGTTTTTGTCTATAATTATGCAATCATAAACGTTACACCAAATTTACTTTACCAATAATATAATAATAATTATAAAAGATCACTTAGTTTGTTTCATAATATAAAGTTTAAATATTGTGAAACAAATCAACTGCGTTTTCATTACTATTATCATATAACATATGTTTCACCAAGTGATAAATGAGAATTTTATCCAAGGAATTAACAATAATTTTAGTCAATGCCAAAATGAACACTTGATAAAGAATAAGGCTTTTTCGAAATCTTACTAGTTTAAAAATTAAGTTAAAAACATCACTAAAAACCATATTACCATTAAATCGGAGAAAGTTACATGTTGGCAACATCACCATTTTTTCCTATTTAAATCAATTTGATTCAAAAGCAAAAAGGTTTAGTTTTACGTCCTGAATTCATGCTCGTTTTTATAACTGTAATATGATATTTTTTTAACACATATTAACCAATTAAATCGTTACATTTTACAAGTGTCACTCAACATTTTTGATAATTCGATAATTCTATGAGTAATTGTCAAGACAACTTATATTAAATTATTAATATTGATTTATGAGGGTGAAAATTATTCTAATAGACTAATTTGAATATTTTGGTTAACTGATTCGACCATAAAAAAAAATCCTGCCATTTCTGGTCAACATCTGGTAATACACAAATTTATATAAAGCCCCAAATTGCTTGCACTTTGTACTTTTCCATTAGCTCGTCGATTTTTATATCTATAGGGGAGTAATATTTATAAATTACAGCAATGCAAATAAATCAACGTTGGCCCGGGTGTGAGGTTGAATGGGTGACTGTTACTATTCGCAAAAATAACCAGAAGACCAACAATTAAATTCTCTACAAATTTTCATAGATGAATGGCTTGAGTTTTGCGAAATGTTTTGACAATATTTATTAATTTGTAATGAAATTTTCAAGAATTATAACTGTAAAAGATGGTGATGTGTCCATCATGTTACTTTCTCCGACTTGATGGTATCTTTTATATTTACGATTTTATGGTTTATTTTCAATTTAAATCATATTTTAAATGCACATCGAACGTTTTGTACACTCGGATGAAACTGACGTGTAAAACGTCAAAATTATGAAAGATGGAAAAATTGTACTGCAAATTTAAGAACTGAGTTTACTTAAAAACGAAAGAGATTTCGAAAAAAAACTTATTGTTTATAAGTTGTTCATTTTGGCATTCTCTACAATTATTATTAGAATAAATTTGCTATAACTATGGAAGTGGAAAAAAAATACATTTTTTTCTCGAATAACAATGATTTTGTGAAAAATATTTTCAAACCAAAGATGTTCATTTCTTTGTTGTCTTCAATATTTATTCAAATGCTTTTCTGATATTTTTCATATTTAGAAAAGTATTGGAAAAAAACAAAAACACCTTTCTTTGTCTAGTGTGCATCAATCATTATTATTTTACGAAATCGGAGAGATAATGTGATCTCGTTTTTTTTTTATTTTGTTCGTGGCGATCTTAAGATTATCCGGTAATAACTGAGAATTTCAAACTATAACATAAATCAAATTTTGGTCTTACAAAGCACGCCAGGATAGGCTCGATTTTTCAAACTGCTATAAAATCAGTCTAAAAAAATGGTGATGTGGCCATCATGTTACTTTCTCCGACAAGATAATATCATTTATATTTACGCTTTCATGGTTTATTTTCAATTGAAATCATATTTTAAATGTACATCGAGCGTTGAGTATACTCAGATGAAACTGACGTTTAAAACGTCAAAATTATGAAAGATGGAAAAATTATACTTCAAATTCAAAAACTCGGTTTACACAAAAACTAACGAGATTTCGAAAAAAATATATTCTTTAGAAGTTGTTCATTTTGGCATTCTCTACAATTATTATTCACATAAATTTGCTGTAACTATTATCGTTTCATAATTATAAACCAAAAATTAAAGAAACATTAATAATTTTATTTCTCGAATAGCAATGATTTTATGAAAAATATTTTCAAGGAAAAGATGTTCGTTTCTTTGTTGTCTTCAATATTAGTTTATATGTTTTTGTGATATTTTTCATATTTAAGAAAATATTGGCAAAAAACAAAAAACAGTTAAGGTAAACACCCACTTCCGGTGTACGAAATTTTACCAAAAGCTTTTCAGTTCTTCGGATTATCAAATAAGACGTATGTTAAAAGTTTCATACCAATTGCTTTATTAGTTTTTGAGATACAGCGCACACAGACAGACACACACACACACACACACACACACACACACACACACACACACACACACACACAGACAGACACACACACACACACACAGACACAAAAAAATTTTTTCCAGAAATTGTTGAAATGGCATCTAGGGACCCCAAAACGGATATTTCCGTAAAAAAAATTTTTGGAAAAAAAATCACGATCACAATACTTTCTCGTACTTCGTAACGGAGAAAGTAAAAAGTAATAATAATAAAATCATCACTAGTCCTTTAGATTAGCTATCTAAATAACCCTACAAAATTGCAAGTCAATCGGAAGAACGGTTTCAGAGAAAACGGAACATGAAATACACGATTTTCAATGTAAAATAGCCGCTGCAGTAACCCCGTTAAAGCTTTATTCAGATGGTAAAACAGCGTTAAATTTTGTCTGGTACCATAGGAAGCGCAATAAATTAATCTATCCAACGGTGGAACAAGATTACTTTTAAACAGGGAATCAGCAATTAAAAAGTACTGTTTCCCATGTTAACTCCCTATGTTAGGTGGTAAATCAATCACACGGTATAAAGACGAACAATTATAATATTATTTAACGTGGTAAGACAGTTATGTTTATCTAAACAAATATACTCGAGTTTACCGGCATTATCAAGTGAATTACAAAAAATTAAATATTGAATTTATACTAAATATATTAGGGTGAGAGGAATAACCTGTTGCTAATTGTTTGTGCAGCCACATTAAAAAGTCAACTACAATTCCTATCTCATCAAATCACCCCATATCACATAAATTATCTGCTTATAATTACATGATACATAGAATAAATTAATGTATGTTACATTTCTTATAACCTTTCTAAACAGCTTATATCCGCTGAGATATTTACCTTGTGGCATGTTCTTGGTGTGTTTTAAAACATAAATACCACAATTATAACTATTCTCGTGTATTCGTCATAAAATTTTTTTTTTTAATTAACCAAGCAACCGAGTTCCGATATGGTGTGTACAAATTTGTGAAATTTCTTTCCAATAGTAATATAATCTTAGGAATTATTGACATCTTTTTATCATTGCAAAATAATTTGTAGTTTGTAGTTTTTAAATTGAAATAACTAAAGTATCATTCATTTCGTCGTTTCGAGATGTAATAATTTCTCCACTTTTGCTATAATATCATTATTTATTTCATTACAAACAATTTTTAATGGTTTCTTCAAATTGCTATGTTGAGTTTATTAAAATTTTAAGAAAACATGGTAAGTAGTAAATGTAAGTATTATTATCATCACAATATGATGAATTTAGCGAATATGTTCCTATCAAACTCATGTCATATAGAATCTTAGACACATTTTTAAAATCCGTTTTAATACAGACTGTCGAACTGTTGTGTTTCCAGTTTAGAGGCAAATTGTTCAAGCTCATAGTACTAAAAAATCGGACCTCCCCTTTCTGAACGATCCTGTTCGGCAAACTTCGTTATATGCAGTAGGGATGGACAGAATTTGAATTAATATAAATGTGTCGGCCGGAAGTTCGGTACCCATTGGCATTTAGTTTAACGACGTCTGTCGAACCTATCGTATCAAATCCTTTTTAATTTCGAGTTTTTCAGTGTGTTTTCATTTGTTATTTTGTATTGTTAGTTAGTTCTACAAAACGTTTGTGTAATTATTAGTGACTATATTTAATATACTTTTTAGTGCTTAATGTGTTTTTAGTTAAGGGCGAACCACTTCATTTCATTCGAGCGGATTTTTTGATTTCAAGTGTATTTTAGTACACGTCTTCATACGTATGGCAAAAATTATTTGAGGCACATTATGTCTTTATCTACTCCATTCGAAAATAAATATGTCTATCCTTCAAATGCACCCATATGAAACTGTATAGGCCCCAACCTGTGGATCAGATCCACTCTTCATCTGAGTCAATCGAGGAACCGACCGAATGCTTATCGCCAGCTTGTTTACATTATTAAAATTTATTACCCTCAATACAGAGCCGCTTTTCACGCTGAATATTATCATTACAAAATCCCGAATACCAACTAGATTTCAATTCTTCCGATATTTATAAAAATCGGAAATTGAGATACCGCCGGCCATCCCTTATTAAATAGTCAACTTAAAAAAAATGTAGCCAATCTCTTTTAAAATCCACTTCATATTATGTATAATTATATTGTTAAAGGCAAATTTATTATTTATTGTAGCTATTGACGGCCGGTTCCCAGCAGGAATTAAAAAATGCATCGTGATAAAGATGTTAATAAAACCACTAGAAAACGGCAATATTATTCAAGTGGATTTTGCGAAAAATATTTTGGAAAACCATACCGGTTACTACACAGATTACCATTACATCACTAACCCTTTCTCATAATTCAAGTACTATAAAATTAATATAGTTTCTTACTGAATTCTCTAATAAACAAATTTAAAATTTTATTCATGAATAAATAAATCAATTTCATACTTCAAGTCCGAAATGTTCAATGACCCTAAAAATCTAAAATATAAATTATATTATTTGTGAAATGATAGACACGTTACACGTTACTTTCACCCGTAATACAACAAGTGGTATGATTATTACCGATTATATTTTGGAGTTGAAACCGAGCTGCAGATTCAACGAGTGCATAGCACGAGTTGAATGTGCTGCTTCGGTTTCAACGACTAAATATCATCGGGTATTAATCGTACCACGAGTTATATTTAGTGAGAGAATATAACGAATAACCTTTTATAATCTTGATGACAACTCACATATTGCAATGTTTTAAATTCGTCTTGTAGTTTCTTGCAGCACAAAGGCTCCATAAGGTTTGATGTCGACTTACGACAGAGTGTATCTTGCATCTTGAAAACGCGTTTATCTTGAAGTGTTGCTGTGTTTCTGTTTGGGTTTCTTTTCCCGATTGATTATCAGCCTACATTACATATCTGGGCAAGTTTCCATAACATACTTTTACTGTTTAAGAATATTAATTAATATTTAATGAATCTAACCTAAAAATTGCCATGAGTTTACGCCTATATAAGCCCGAGTAAATAAATTCAATTTCTCGGGACTCTTATTAATGCGAAAGATTAGTCGTCGTTTATTGTAGTAAACGCTTAGACCGCTGAACTAGTAAGCAGACAACCCACGTTCAAATCTCGGCCGGAGATACTTTTTAGTTTAAATAATATTTTTGATATGCTAATTAATTACAAATAATAATAAAATACATAACTCCTTGTTCAAAATATACATATTACAATTTAATCGTTTCCTCAGCACTCTCTACTGTTTTTACCTTCCGTTGCCCAAACCTGTGATTGTCTTATGTTAGTCACCACAACGGGCACTGTGGTGTGAAGTGGGTATCCCATTTTAAAATTAACCATCCTTATCCCTATATTTTGTAATTTTCTTTCTAATAATAACTGTACTTAATAAAAATTTCATTAATAACTACTGAAGTACCAACATGGTTTTAAACTGCAATGTATGTGATAAATACATCAGTCCCAGATCTAAAGCATTGCAGTGTAATAAATGCGAGGGATGGACACATTCTATATGCACCGAACTGCATGATATCAGATTTGATTATTATTTAAAAGAATCGTATAAGTTAAATGGTGATAAATGGATTTGTTCGATCTGTTTGCCCGAGGATCAACCTAATGATAATACTCAAAAATCAATAATAACGTTAATGGAGGAAACAATTAACAAACAATTTGCATTATTTAAAGGGGACATTTTAACAGCAATTAACGCAGAAATGAAGTCGTTATGTGACCGCATTTCCGAAGTCGAAAGTATGAATAAAGTCCTAAAATCCGAATTAGATGCAATTAAATCATCAGGTGCTCTGCCAACCGCATCCAGCACTCTAGAAATTACCACTGAAATCGAAGATCAGAAAGTTCGCTCTAATAATGCCATCATGTGCAACATTCCTGAATCAAAAAGCACCGTCATTTCTGAAAGAATAAAATATGATGAGTTAGCAGTGTCAGAAATTTTGAAATCCGTCATAAACAAACCAACAACTGTTAAAACAATACGAATTGGCAAGAAATCAGACAATCCGCGCCCTCTTAAGGTGATCTTTCAGGATAGTAATTTGGCTATTGAAGTAATAAAAAATTCTAAAACCTATAATAATGGTAATATCAAAGTTGCTGCCGATTTAACCTTATTACAGCGAACACATTTAAAGAACTTGCGGGAAGAATTGACTCGGCGTTCCAATGCCTGTGAGCCAAATCTTACAATTAGATACATAAGAGGTGTACCGAAAATTATTCAGGATCGTCGCCAAAAAAACTAGCATCGTCCCTTCAGTCTGTCCTGTCAATATACCACCAAAATGTCCGTGGACTCAACTCAAAAACTAACGAATTCTACTTAAATAGTTTATCATGCGAGTACGATATTATAACATTAACTGAAACCTGGCTAAAAAGTGGTGTTCTAGACAAAGAACTATTTTCTGATAGTTACAATGTATTTAGATGCGACAGATTATTGAAAAAAGGAGGCGGAGTTCTTATTGCAGTGAAGAGCATTTTTAAATGTGATGAAATCCCCTTATCGTGGAATTCAGTAATGATTGACTTGGTAGCTGTTCGTGTGTCTTTCCAGCATACATCACTCATAATTGTTTGTGTATACATTCCTCCCAATACTGACCTAAATGATTACGACATGCTTTTTGAATTTATAGAAACTAACTTAAATCAATCGAACATGATCTTGGTAGGCGATTTTAACTTACCTAACTATTATGACTGGAAGGTAAATAACAAAAAATTCCAATCTCTCTCACCACTTGCAAACTTTATGACACTAAATGACTTCGAGCAATTTAATATGATAACTAATGCCAATAATCGTATACTTGACCTTGTTCTTGCATCATCTTCCTCTAACTGTAACGTTATTAGAGCAATGGATATATTAACTAAAGAGGACAGTCACCACCCCGCAATATGCTGTGACTTCTCCTTTAATCGATCTATTAATTTTAATCGGAAAGAACCAGCTGCAGAATCTTACAACTTTAAAGCTGCTAACTTAGTAACGGTATATAATGCTATAGCAGAACTTGATTGGTCTGATCTATACTCACAGTTAAATGTCGATGAAGCGTGCAATACGCTATATTTTAAACTATACAGTGTCTTGGATAAACATGTACCTAAGAGGAAAAAGCATAATAGCTCCAATTCATTACCACCATGGTCAAATAATGAAATTTCAAGGATGATACGTAATAAAAAACGTCTTCGTCGAATTCTCAAGAGAAATAATAACACTACGAACCTCACTAAATTTAATGACGCCAGGAAACTACTTAAAACGAAGATGAAAGAAGCTTATTCAAATCACCTACACAAAATTGAAGAAGACATTGCCAAGGAACCCCGGGAATTTTGGTCACATGTTAACAATAAAAGAAGAAACTCACGGATACCCGGACGCATGCATCTTGGTGAAAATGTTCTGGAATCACCTTCGTCAATTGTTAACAGTTTCGCCGACTATTTTAGTAAAGTGTATGTTAATAATGCTGTAAATTCGAATCCATGTCACGTTCAAGATCACATTGGTAATTTCCACATTAGTGAAGACATGGTATCTGTCGAACTGTGTAAACTTAAACCTAAATTAACAATGGGAGCTGACCAAATTCCAGCATTCTTGGCCAAGGATTGTCGACATTACTTTATCAAACCGTTACAGTATATATTTAATTTAATTTTGAAAACAGGAATCTTCCCGAAGTGTTGGAAAGTTACCAATGTGTGTCCTATATTCAAAAAGGGAAATCGTAATAACATCGAGAACTATCGTCCTATTTCTCTAATCTCGATTTTTAATAAGTATATTAGTTGATGAAATGTACTCCAAGGTGGACAAATCCCTATCAGAACATCAGCACGGGTTTATGAAGAGAAGATCGACCCAAACTAATTTAATAAATCTTACTCAGTTCATTTCTCAGAGCTTGGACACCGGTAAACAAGTGGATGTGATATATACGGATCTCACCAAAGCTTTCGACCGGATCCCTCATAATGCGCTTATTACATGTATGCAGGATTATAATATAAGTTCAAATATTATAAGCGTTATAGATTGTTATCTAAGAGACAGAAAACTCTATGTTACATACATGGGCTATATTTCAAAAGTATATACAGCTTATAGTGGGGTTCCTCAGGGCTCTAATTTAGGTCCTGTTCTCTTCCTAATATTTATTAATGGCGTATGTAAGTTTCTTGATTGTAACTACTTGATGTATGCGGACGATATTAAGCTTTTTCGTGTTATTAATAACCTTAGTGATTGCACCATTTTACAGAATAATTTAAGTCATCTTGGTAGCTGGTGTGATAACAATGGCTTAAGCATAAATGCTAGTAAATGCTCCGTAATATCTTACTACAGAATAAAAAATCCAATTTTATTTAATTACTCGGTTAATAATATAACTGTTGATAGAGCGGTTGAATTTAAAGATCTTGGAATACTCTTTGATAAAAATCTTTCATTTAGTCCCCACATTTATAATGTGACCAGTTCCGCATATAAATTATTAGGTTTTATTATTCGCAATGGACGTGAGTTTAAATCTATAGCAACATTAATCACATTGTATAATTCAATAGTACTTAGTAGATTGAAGTATTGTGCATGCGTCTGGTCTCCCGGTTACGCAAAATATATTATTATGTTGGAACGCGTTCAGAGAAAATTTGTAAAATTTCTATACTACATGAAATATCACATTTATCCAGATGAAACAGTTAACTACGTTGATCTGCTACTTGAATTCGGACTTCTTTCTATTTCTAATCGTCACAAACTAATCTGCGTAAATGAGTTATTTAAAATAGTGAATGGTTATATCGATAATAGTACCATTTTCGATAATATTAATTTCACTGTACCCAGATTGTCGGCTCGCCATAAGCATACATTTTCTTATCTAACTCCGCGTACTAATAATCATGTCAACTCTCCTCTCAATAAAATGTTTAGGCATTACCATGATGTTCAATACAACGTTGACATTTTTTGCAATAACTTAAAGCAATTTAATATTGACTTAAGGAATAGCCTAATGTAAATTTGAATATCATATCACTCATTAATTGTTTGGTTTAAATCGCTTCATTTGTAACCGTGTCATCGCTACTATGTTGTAAACTGTATTAGATTATTAACAATAACAAATTAGTTTAGTTTTAATGTATAGGTTAACTATAAATTTTTCTAATTATATATGTATAAATATACTCTGTACACCTTACATTTTCTCTGTAATTGGACAATTGTCTGTTGGGAAAATAAATATTATTATTATTATTATTATTATTATTATTATTATTATAAACTGTCGGTACTTCGACTCTTTATTCCTCGCGGTGTTTCTGGGCGTCGTATTTTTCACCATTTCACTGATTTCACTGATAGAAACTACATCCCAATGATTTAGGATGTCCATTTTGAGGTTTAAAATTCTGACAGGACCACAATAAAATATCACCGCCACTTTTGTTTTTTATCATCGCGGTGATACACATGCTGCTATGCATTTCCTTGCATCTAATTGGCTGAATATACATTCTAGTAGGCCATGAGTTGTATTCTCAACAGTAATTGCACAAGTGCATTGGAAATTATCGGTAACAAGTTGCGATTTCGACAAACAAAGTCGTATTGTTTGGCAGCAGTCCCGAGCCCGGAAGGGCGAGGGGCTGTTGCCTAAAACAATGCGACTGAGTTTGTCGAAAGAGTGCAAACTTGCGATAATTTACAATGCACGTGAGCAATTTATCAGACTATATCCCAACAAAAATATTACAACAAAATAGAATGACATTTACTGTCATCGCGGGCGTGTCGTGCCGGTGTGAATATTACATTTTTAAACGGATCAAACAAAATTTGAAAATCAGAAACGTACTTCTCTTGCTCGGTTTGGAAGGAAATTAAGAAAATTAAAAATATATCATACGTTAATGTTCATCCCCTTATTGATGGGAAGTGGTGTGAAGAACTATTAAATAAATTAGCTCCTCCTTGGGTTAGTAATATTATTCAGTTTAATCCATCTCAAGTAGAAAACCACTTTCTGTTAAGGAAGATTGAATTAAATGAACTTCTCATGAATTTAAAACAGAAAAATTCAGCTACTGGGTTGGATCAAATTTCATACAAAATGATCAATGAATTACCCATGAACGCGAAACTCCTACTTGTTCAGATTTTCAATGAAATTCTACTTGATGGTAATATCCCACGAGATTGGAAAGAATACAAAATTATAGCTCTCTTAAAACTTAATAAAGATCCGAATTTTATGTCATCCTACAGACCCATTTCTTTGTCATCATGTTTACTGAAAATATTCGAAAGTATAATTAAAAATAGAATTATTTGGTGGGTAGAATCGCAGGGGAGATTTCCTGAAAACCAATATGGTTTTCGTAAATTTCATTCTACACAGGACGCCCTCGGCACTTTTATTTCGGATATACAGGTTAGTTTATCTAATAACCAATCAGTTTCGGCCCTCTTTGTAGACATAAAGAGTGCATACGATAGTGTTGACCTATCTTTATTATCAGGAAAATTACAAAAATTCGGCTTTCCTCTTCCATTCATTAAATTACTAATTAATATTCTTGCGGATAGACAGTTGTACTTACATGTTAATGGAAAAGTATTTGGCCCGCGTACCGCTAATATAGGACTACCGCAAGGTAGTATTTTAAGTCCAATATTATATGCTCTTTTTTTGTTTGATTTGGACTTAAATTTTGACCCCACTCTAAAAGTCATTCAATATGCTGATGATATTTGCATTTACACACAGAATCAAAAAATAGATACAGGTTTTAAGATCTTAGAAACCGGTCTACAAAGATTTAAATCTTATTGTGTCGATAATGGGCTTACTATTTGTAATGACAAGTCGCAACTGTGTACTTTCACTCGATCGAGGTTTGATGCTGATTATATAACGTTAGATGACACTTTATATCAGCATAGGAAATGGGTAAAATTTCTAGGTATAATTATTGATAGCAAATTGTTATGGAACAAATATATCGCTTATATAGGCTCTAGAGTTGAAAAAGGAGTAAATATCCTGAGAATGTTATCCTCCTGTAATTGGGGGTCGGATCCGGCAATCTCTCTACTGATATATCGATCATTTATCCGCTCCGTAATTGACTACGGTTCTTTATTTTATGGTAACGCAAGTGATTGCCACCTAAAAAAACTAGATGTATTACAATATAAATGCTTAAGATTATGTATTGGGGCATTGCGTAGCACTCCAATAAAGAGTTTGCTCTCGGAAACAAACGAGAGACCATTATGTATTCGTCGTAAACAATTAGGATACAAGTTTTTACTGAAGTTAAGGTACAGGAAGTCAAAATTATTAAAAAATATTAAAGAATTAAATATTTTAGATTTGACTTCGCGTTATTGGATTGTCAAAAAATCTCCAGTACTGGTCACTTGTTATAGAACCCTTATAGAACATGAAAATGAGATAGTTAAAACAGACAAGAACCCAATATATAATTTGCCGTATGATATTTTAATAAAACCTATCAGATGCCATTACCTAAAAGTTCCCGAGGCTGGCTGCAGGGAAGCACAAACAGCTAATTTTCTTGAAGAAGTGCATAATAAATGGCCAAATTCATATAAAATATATACGGACGGGTCACACTCGAATGGTTTATTTGGTAGCGCATACTACGATCCTCAAAAGAGAGTCAAGGAGGTTTTCTCCCTAGATAGCGCCACTTCAGTCTATACGGCTGAACTAATTGCAATCTTAGAGGCGGTGAAGTATCTACAGAAAATTGATGTGTCAAATTTCCCTAACATATTAATAATAACAGACAGTAAAAGTGTTGTTGACTTTTATAAAAAATTTAAATTTTCCTCCATCCTAAATGAAATCACAGCGGAGGTTCTGCAGCTTGTGCATTCATTCAATAACAAGATAGCTCTTGTTTGGGTTAAGGGACACTCAGGCATTATCGGCAACGAAATAGTTGATTCCTTAGCAAAAGCTGCTTTATATTGTACTAATTCTGCGAATTACTCGTCGACACCATCCGATTTATTTAATAATCTGAGGAAGCAACTCGGCCAAGATTTTGACCGGTTTTACCAAAATATGAGTTACGGTAATTTTTACAAAAGTATTTCTCCTATGGTTCCTGTTATTCCATGGTTTTTGAAATCTAAGGATTCATCAAAAATGTTTGTAAAAACGATATTTAGACTTCGTTGTAATCACGGGTTATGCCCGGCCTACTTATATAAAATTAATCGTAAAGATAACCCATTTTGCGAATGCGGCGATAGAGGAACTTTGGAACACATTGTGATGAGCTGTAATAGATTCTATCAAGAGAGAGAAGTTCTGTTTAACTCAATTTCTTCCAAGTTGACCCTTCCCTTTAATTATATGACAATTTTAGAATCAAGAAACGTAGAGGTTTATGTGCGGGTTTTTGAGTACTTTCGGTCGATTAAGCTGACGGTTTAAATTAGTTTGTAAGTTGTAGGTTAATGATGAATGATAGTCCTTTGTTTTTATCCTTTGTGGGTCCTCCCATTGTCCGTGGCTTAGTATTGTTTAGTGGTACAAAATGCCTTGAAGAGCCCCTAGGCGAGAAGAGTGTCATCCCTGTGTTGTCTCCCTAGCATGAATGAAAAGCGTACATTATCTTATGTTTGATATCTTATATATTGTTATGTTGGCCAATGGTTATTATACCAAGGCCAGGCGATAGCCAAATATGAATAAAAAAAAAAAAAAAACTTCTCTTGCACTAACTTAGCACTGGTATTCCATATGGAGTTTACATTTTCTTTACAGTACGTACCGTTCGCGTTTCGCACGTTATGTGCCCCGTTTTCCAATATTGTAGAAATGACTTCCCGAGTACAGGTCATGTTAGTGACTCCGCCCACTCTTTTTGGTTGGGCCTCTTTCCCTTTTTCTTGAATTACTTCAAGAGAAACACTTCCAATGCGGAGTTTTCACTAATTTTAATAGCGTTCTACCCGCAAACTGACGTTTGACATTGAACGTTGTTTTTCTTGAAACCAATCATGTGCCGAAACATAATGCGAGTAGAGAACGAATCACAAAGCCGCATTCGAACTCTACATGATATGTTTCCTGAAAATAGAAGTTATATAGAATCTGATTGGTTCTAATTCATTCGAATTTCGGCATGCTACGTTTGGCGGGATATAGTCAGTACAATACAATTATTTCGCTCAAAATTGTTTCAAATGATATCAATTTGATACATTTTATTATAAAAAATATTCATTGTGATTAAAATAGCTTGCAACCCTATGTGGGAATTTATTTGCATCTCAAGATATAGCCAGTGGCGTAGCGTAGGGGCCGCAGCCAAAAAAGGCTTTGAACACGCACGTTTTGGGAGCGTTATCCATAGGAAGTACTAAATAAGATAACAGAGCAACACGCTACAAGGATATTCCATCAATATCGTACAATTTGTATAAAACCATTCATACTTCCTTGTTAGATGTCATCTATAAATCTGCATGGAGAGTAATGAAAGAAGCCGGAATAGAGGAAGCAAATAGGAGGACGGGGAAATTGTTATTTTTAAGACTTAGAAATAAATACTGCACCATTTATGCAAGGGCGGAAAATACATTAGAAAAACCCGCTGATCACAAATGTATCGAGTATTGGTCTGGAACATCAACGTCGATAGAATGCAGTACAATTGTTGAAGGTTTTAGAAGAAGTATGGAGTTCACGGGTTAAAATATAATCGGCTTATCGGTGACGGAGACAGCAATGTCTATAGAAAACTGCTGAAAATTAGACCTCATGGACCTTCATTTTCAATTAAAAAAATGGAATGTAAGAATCGGAAAGAATCATTGGGACAATACAATTTGCCCAATCCATGTCATCTCATATCCACCACATTGCCTAAACGCGTCACCTCTCTCAGCATTGCAGAAAGGCATGTTCCGCAGAGGAACATTGGGAATGTAATCTAGTGACCACAGTTTCTAAATCTGACATAATCTGTAAAACATGACAATGTACTATCAATGTATTTCTTAATTTGTTCTTTGGAAAGCATTCGAATGTTAACAGAAGAAGCTTTTTTTTATTAATTTTGGTCCTCTAACAATTATTTAGTGAGCATCTGTGAAGCGTATACACTTTGCATTGCTGTTTTCGAGGTTTGAAAAATTGACGATTCAAAAAATTGATTTTCATCGTTTTAAAAAGGTATTGCCTTGTTGGCGGCGAGATTGAGGGATGGATGCCACCCGAGTTTAAAATTGCAGGATTCTCCGAAGATCATATTAAAGTCAAAAGTTTGTTGATGCTATGAAAATTATGGGAGCCGCAGAGCCGGGTTGTTTTGGTCTTTGGCACCTTGTTGCGGCTGACGGGGCGACCAAAATGTTAACAAACTTTGATAATCTGCTTCAAATGGATGCTTATGCTTAATGATTTCTCAAAGTTTCATTGTTCTAACCGTCACGAAAGGATCTTTGTTCGATATTGATTTTTAGGGAAAAGATTTTCTCAAAAACCCATAAAAGATATTTCTTATGTTATTATACTCCCATAAATCAACTAACACTTGCGTAAATGGTGAGCGTAATCGGAGATGCGGCCGAGAAGAGAGATGTACCCGTAGCGGAAGAGTGATAGAAAAATAAGTGTTCGGCACGTTCCAGCAAGAAAATGTAAAATAGTACGGAACTATTTACCAAATTGTGGGTAAACTACCGGATATGTTTTGATGATTTAAACACTATATTATTAATGAAAGCCCATGCCACTTGTTTCATTTTTTTAAATTAAATAAAATCATGTGTAAAATGGCTAAATCGAAGATCGAATTAGCACAAATATTGTACATATTTAACGTGTAATATATCAAGAATTTACAGTTTTTTCAGAAAAATAAATAAAAATTCACCAAGTGCCATCTTTTAACTTTCTATTCGTGAAATTTCAATATTTCAGTATGATTATTGTAATGCCCACGGATAAAATGCGAAGGTACGATTTGGTCTTCGTTTTCAAGCGAGTGGTATCCCCTTAATTGGATTATATTAGTGTTTAATTTTAAGTGTAGTTAATAATAAGTTACATTTAAAAATTGCAAATATAACAAATGGAGACCTCTTTGTTAAGTGGTATGAGCAGGACAACAAAGTGTTACTTCGGCTGCTACAACTACGTTGTTATTAGATTATATTTGTAACAATAAAAAAATATCGACCTCGAACATTTGAAATAAAATAAATGGTTATTGTATAACACTTAATAGAAAGTAAAAGGCATCTTCATATTGTCACAGCACATTTATACACAAAATAATACAAAGTTATCGAAACAATTCCAAATCATAGAAGATATTCACGAGAGTGAAATTATAAATATTGATTCAGCACAAGCAGCAGCAACTGAAGCGGAGCCTAGTACATCATTTGAAGGACTTAGTAAGAGTAGCAAAAAGAGAAAAAATAACTCTATGGTGAAAGAAAAATACGCAGCAGACACTTTAGGTGCAGCAAGTAAGTTATTAAGAGAGCAAGGAAATCCCTCCGCGGCAGAATTGTTAAAAACGTCAATTAAATCCCCCACAGCAGCCAAGACTTAAAATTGTATAAAAATGTTACGAGAAAAAAAAACTCTACGAGATTGTCAGAAGAAAAAGCGTTAGCATTAATGATAGATTCGAGGATAAATGTAAGAAGCTACATAAATTTAAGAAAAACCATTCAATTGCATGGAGCCAAAGAACTTTCTCCCTCGTATTCAAAAGTAAAAACAGCCAAATTGATGTGTTACCCTGCAAATATTGTAATAAATGAAAATGGGGCATCTGTACCTGTCCAGGATTTATTAGAGCACACGTTCAGTATAATTCAACAAACACTTACCTCTCCGGGAACCATGACAATAAGTCATTTAAAATGAATATGCAAATATGTCTGGGATGGTAGTTCGGGACATAGTCAATATATGCAGAGATGACACCTCTACTGACGAAGAAGAAATCGGTGATAAAAGTGTGTTCATGTTTTCGTTAGTGCCATTACAATTAGAGTCTGACGAAGATATTTTATGGAAAAATGAAAAACTTTCCTCCACTAAATTATGTAGGCCGATAAAATTTATGAATGCGAAGGAATCAATCCAGTGTATTAAAATTGAAGTGGGAGTTATAGAAGGTGACGTGAATAATTTAAAACCATTTAATACAATAATAGGTAACCAGAATGCTAAAGTACATTTTAATGTATTGTTCACCGTGATAGATGGAAAAGTTATAACTGGAACTCCCAGTTCTAATTGTTTTATTTGCAAATGTAAACCAACGGATATGTGCATTAACAAAGTAAAAAGTATGCCAATTTTAACAGGACACCTGAAATATGAAATTTCTTCGCTTCGTGCTTGGTAAGTGTTTAGAATGTATACTCCATTTTTCATGTAAGTTGGATTTAAAGAAAACGACAACCCATGGAGCATCTGCTGAGCAACGGAGTCGGATTGCTGAGAAAAAAAATGGTGATGTGGCCATCATGTTACTTTCTCCGATTTGATGGTATTATTTATATTTACGCTTCCATAGTTTATTTTCAATTTAAATCATATTTTAAGTGTGCATCGAACGTTTCGTAGACTCGGATAAAACTGACGTTTAAAACGTCAAAATTATGAAAGATCGAAAAATGTACTTCAAATTCAAAAACTCAGTTTACACAAAAACTAAAGAGATTTCGAAATAAACTTATTCTTCATAAATTATTCATTTTGGTATTCTCTACAATTATTATTAACATAAATTTGCTGTAACTATTAGCATTCCATAATTGTATACCAAAAATGAAAAAAAAATTAATACATTTTTTTCCCGAATATCAATGATTTTATGAAAAATGTTTTCAAACAAAATATTCGCATTTCTATATTGTCTTCAATATTTGTTTAAATGTTTTTGTGATATTTTTCATATTTAAGAAAATATTGGCAAAAAACAAAAAACAGTTAAGGTAAACACCCACTTCCGGTGTACGAAATTTTATCAAAAGCTTTTCAGTTCTTGGGATTATCAAATAAAACTTATGTTCAAAGTTTCATATCAATTGGTCTATTAGTTTTTGAGATACAGCGCGCACAATTTAGGGTAAAATCCACAATGTTCTAATCCAAGTTAAAAAATGGTGATGTGGCCATCATGTTACTTTCTCCGACTTGATGGTATCATTTATATTTACGCTTCCATGGTTTATTTTCAATTTAAATCATATTTTAAGTGTGCATCGAACGTTTCGTAGACTCGGATAAAACTGACGTTTAAAACGTCAAAATTATGAAAGATGGAAAAATGTACTTCAAATTAAAAACTCAGCTTACTCAAAAACTAAAGAGATTTCGAAAAAAACTTATTCTTCATAAATTGTTCATTTTGACATTCTCTACAATTATTATTAACATAAATATGCTGTAACTATTAGCGTTTCATAATTGTAAACCAAAAATGAAAAAAAAAATAATAATTTTTTTTCTCGAATAACAATGATTTTATGAAAAATGTTTTCAAACAAAATAATTGAATTTCTTTATTGTCTTCAATATTTGTTAAAATATTTTTGTGATATTTTTCATATTTAAGAAAATATTGGCAAAAAACAAAAAACAGTTAAGGTAAACACCCACTTCCGGTGTACGAAATTTTACCAAAAGCTTTTCAGTTCTTCGGATTATCAAATAAAACTTATGTTCAAAGTTTCATTTCAATTGGTCTATTAGTTTTTGAGATACAGCGCGCACAGACACACACACACACACACACACACACACAGACACACACACACACACACACACACACACACACAGACACAATTTTTTTTTTTCCAGAAATTGTTGAAATGGCATCTAGGGACCCCAAAACGGATATTTCCGTAAAAAAAATTTTTGAAAAAAAAATCACGATCACAATACTTTCTCGTACTTCGTAACGGAGAAAGTAAAAATATGTTAAAAAATTATTAAGAAAACAACTTGGCATCAGTGTCGATATAGTAGTACCTGGGGGTGGAACATCAAACACTGGAAATGTTGCGAGAACTTTTTTTGAAAATTCTGAAAAAGTAGCAAATAACCGGTATAAATGCAGAATTAATTGGTAGATTCCACACGATTTTAACTACACTAAGTAGTGGACATCAAATAAATGCGGGAGAATTTGATAAATATGCACTAGACACAGCAAAACTCTACGTTTTACACTACGGGTGGTATCCAATGCCAGTTACCGTACATAAAATATTAATTCATGGCAGTTCTTTTATTAACCAATTTTTACTGCGCATCGGTCAATTATCAGAAGAGGCTCAGGAAGCCAGCAATAAAATATATAAGCGACTAAGAGAGCATCATACAAGAAAAAACTCACGAATAAACTCAATTACGGATTTGTTTAACATGCTGTTGGTATATTCGGACCCGTTAATTTCGTCAATAAGAACAACCTCAAAAACAAAACAAAAAACGAAATTTGTGAACCAGTTTAACAGAATATGTTAAAGAGAATCAATTAGTAATTAAGAAATGCCCCTATTTTTCCAAAATCTTGAATAACACCTTCGTAATGGCCTGCATTACATTCCTTTTGGAAGAAATTAAATTATAACTCTTTAACGGGGACAGTTGCGAATTTTATTTCTGCACACTGCGATAACAGATACCGTAGAGAATGAATTAGTGATAGAACCATAGCACGGCCGCGCTCCGATTACTAAACGGCAACGGCCTAATATTTTTTAGCAAGGATTCCAAATCTGCAATAAAAAGTAGGGGTTCCTATTTAAGGTTTCAAAGTCACCCCCCACCCTGCCTATTTTTTTGTATGTCAATCCGATTTGTATTTCTCGAGATATTTGGGGTGTACGGGTGCCTGAAACAGGGGATGGGACGTTTCATCGCCGCCGGTTCGCGCCCGCCGGTTCACGCCCGCCGTTTCGCCGCCGGGACAGTATTATATTACAGTAAACTACGTATGTATTGAGTGATCAAATGAATTCCAGATTTGATTATTTTTTTGTATATACCGGGTGTGGCACTTAAGACGCCTCGGACCATAGCTCCTTTATGATAAAAGCTATCGAAAAAAATCTAAGAACAAAGTGGTGCATAGTTACCGTCGCTATGTTTTAAAAATATTTCTAATCATCAGTGGCGTGCCGTACTCCAGTGGCGTACCAAACTTATGTTTTTTTAAATGGAATGCCCTATTTTTTATTGCATATTTGGAAAGTGCTCGACGAGTACTTATTTTTTTATCTAACATGTTAAACCCTTCACTTTAGCGGTTTCGCTGTTATAACCCCTTCTTTCAAAATTGCGCCCCATTTTTGAGATTTTTTTATAGAGAAACTAATTGACGCCGGCGCCTAAATTTTGAATTGAGGTACAGGTTAAGACCTCGTATACCTTCACATAATTTTTTTTCGGGTAATTTATGGCAAAAAAATAATTTTTGATTGATCTTCGCATGTTGTCATTTTTTCCGAAAATTTCAAATGGCACCCCCCTAAAAAAATTACGGCGTTGTACAGCCAAAACTCTAAATTTTTCATTGGTGTAAAAAAAATTACACATTGCATAACAAAATTTCGGAGAAAAAAGGAATTTCATCGCAAATGTCGGGAAACGTTTTCCGTTCCCAAGTGTGCCATGAGAAAACAAAAGATTGGTAATTGTCAAAGTAAATTATTAGACGTCAGTAGCAGCCATAAGTCATTTTTGATAAACGTTCTAAAAATGTTCCGAACTCAAGAGGAAATGGTTGACATGATATTTATTCTTGGAGAATGTAACAAGAATTGTTTCTTGGCATCACGAGTGTACGCTGCGAGATATCCGCACAGGGCACATCCAAATGAACGTGCGTTTCAAAAAGTGTTGGAGAGATTTACTACTACGGGAAGTGTGAAACGACCAAGGAGAGTTAGAAAGAAGGCAGTTATTACCGAAAATAATGAACTGCGGTATATCACCAGAAGTTGAGGTTATGCCTCCAGCAGGAAGGTCGTCATTTCGAACATTTAGTTTAAGTTGTTAAATTTTCTTAATCTGCATTTTTCATATCATGTTGAATAAATAGGTACATACTATTATGTTGACCGTATTTGTGTATTTGTTTTGGTACTTTGACAATTACCAATCTTTTGTTTTCTCATGGCACACTTGGGAACGGAAAACGTTTCCCGACATTTGCGATGAAATTCCTTTTTTCTCCGAAATTTTGTTATGCAATGTGTAATTTTTTTTACACCAATGAAAAATTTAGAGTTTTGGCTGTACAACGCCGTAATTTTTTTAGGGGGGTGCCATTTGAAATTTTCGGAAAAAATGACAACATACGAAGATCAATCAAAAATTATTTTTTTTCCATAAATTACCCGAAAAAAAATTATGTGAAGGTATACGAGGTCTTAACCTGTACCTCAATTCAAAATTTAGGCGCCGGCGTCAATTAGTTTCTCTACAAAAAAATCTCAAAAATGGGGCGCAATTTTGAAAGAAGGGGTTATAACAGCGAAACCGCTAAAGTGAAGGGTATAACATGTTAGATAAAAAAATAAGTACTCGTCGAGCACTTTCCAAATCTGCAATAAAAAATAGGGCATTCCATTTAAAAAAACATAAGTTTGGTACGCCACTGGAGTACGGCACGCCACTGATGATTAGAAATATTTTTAAAACATAGCGACGGTAACTATGCACCACTTTGTTCTTAGATTTTTTTCGATAGCTTTTATCGTAAAGGAGCTATGGTCCGAGGCGTCTTAAGTGCCACACCCGGTATTGTATAATATGTATTTTACTATTTTTATAATTATTTTATCTTGTACTGTTAATTTAATTACTGTTTTACTCTATATTTCAATCGTAATTTAATATCGGTAAATACTTAATCAACAACAACAGGAATACCAATGAAACACAATAATGATGATGATAAATGTTTATTATTTAATTTACATAAGTACTTAAAAAGAAATATAAATAAGCGACAATTTAATTATTCATTTGATAATTATGTGATATTCCACGCAAATAATCGATTGGTTCTCTATTTCCAAAATCTGTGATTATTCTTAGAATACGCTCGTCCGTGTCCCGATATTTTCTTAATTTATTTGGCGGTGGATGACCCGCCATAAGTTGCTCCAGATATAGATCTCTTCCTTCTTGAACCCTCCTCAACGCATCTATGAATTTCCATATTGTTGGATGGTGCATATTTAATTCGCACCCAAGGCGTCTGTGGGCGGCTTCCGCGTGATTGTTTGTGCGATCTGTTCCATTTAATGTTCTGTTGTAGACGTTCCACATAGAATACGGAAATAACGGAGGTCGTCTTCCATTTCTGCGCCTATTAATTCGGCCCACATAGTTGTCTTCGAACCAGTTCATCAACGGTTGTAGTTCGTCTGGTAAACTATCGGACACCACATCAACATAATCATCTAAGCTGTTTTCTGGCACGAATGCTAATGAAATAATCATTTTTGATTTTAAAGAAAATTCGGGATTGGTGTTATATTCGTGCAGAAGGCCCATCTCTCCTAAATGCTTCCTCATATTTTGAGCCAAATGAAAGAAACAGCCATGCACATTAATTTGAGGAAAACACTCCTCTATTGCGGCAATTGCAGCTTGTTCGTAATCGCATGTAACACTTTGTGGCTTTAAATTAGGAACTTTGTCTTTAATTAAATTAAACAAACGCACATAGGTTATTCTTTGTTTGTTTGGAAGAAGGGCATAAAATATTGGGTGGACTCCGCTATATAATTTTGCCATCACGGTATATATTTGTGAAAATAAACGCGGCGCTGTAGAAAATGTCCCATCCATAAACCACGCAGAATTGCTTAGATGCTGCAGCCAGCTCTCTCTTCCAAAAATAATGATTCTATTTGGTCCCACTCCATCGTCGCATAGAAGGAAATTCTCGGTTATACCTGCTTCCGGAATATATTCTTGGTAAATTTGCGGAATTCTTAAGTCCTCTAAGGATACGGGGTCTGCAGGAGCAGCATTCATTTGGTTCCGTTTGCGCCGAATTATTATTATTATTATTATTATACAGTGCGAGTCTCTAACTTGGAATAAATTCAGTAAATCAAACAAAGTTTATTTTTCGGAAATATGCTCGGACACGTCGATTAGTATTTTAAATTGCGCTCTTTTTGTTGTAATAAAATTTTATACAGCGTGTCCCAAATTTGAGATATGACGTCATCGACTATTTTTTTTAATAGCAACCCTAATTTTTTTATCACTATTTTTAAAGAGTATATCAAGTTACACATGTGTGCCAAATTTCAAATTTTTATTTCCTGTCATTTAGAAGATATTTAACAAACAGTATCAAATTTGAAAAATGAATTCAACTTAATAGTCTTTCTTCAATAAATGCTCAAAATGTTGTCCATTTTCTAACTGACAATACCCTAAACGGAACTGAAACTCGTTTTGAACATTTCTAATTACTTCGGGGGAAATTAGTCTACACTCCTGTCTTATTCGTTCTTTCAACTCCTCAAGATTTGGCGGTTTGGTCTTAAAAACTTTGCTTTTCAAGTACCCCCATAAGAAAAAGTCCATAGGTGTTAAATCCGGAGACCTGGGTGGCCATTCAACTGGTCCTCTTCTGCCAATCCATCTTCGTGGAAATACATTATCCAGGTACTCACGGACACGCCTTGCAAAATGAGGAGGCGCACCGTCCTGTTGAAACCAGGTGTTTCTATTCGGGACGTCAGCTTCTACAGGGCAAGGAAACAAAATAGCCAAACTCGGAATTAGCTCTTCCTCCAAGAATTGTAAATATCCCGCTCCATTGAGATTATTTGGAAAGAAAATTGGTCCTAAAATTCGATCACCAACAATCCCTGCCCAAACATTAACTTTTTCTGGATATTGAGTGTGGCCTTCCCTCATCCAGTGTGGGTTCTTGTCTGCCCAATAAAGGCAACTTTGACGATTTACCTCACCATTTAACATAAACGTTGATTCATCGGAAAACAATATATTTTCTATTTTTAGAACATTTCTATCTAGTAGATCCATCATTTTTTCGCAAAACTGAAGTCTTCTATCCGGATCATCTTCGGTGAGTTCCTGGAGGACTGTCATTTTATAAGGATGAAATGTTTGCTCTCTAAGGTCAATTTTGACCTCTTCACTCAGCGCATTCTGACGATGATTATTCGTTTTTCTTAAATGCCCATTTTCCCGAAACTGACTTTCAATCTTGCTTACGGTACTTTGAGATATGGCTGGTAAGTCAGGATACTTCTCTCTAAATAAATAAATAACTTCATTTTGTGTTCTTGTCCTATCTCCATAGCCAATCATCATTAAAATTTCGATTTTGTGGGTTTCAGTTAAGTACGGCATGTTAGTATAATTTTTCGACCAACGGTGAACAACAGTCAACACAACAATGGAACGACTAATACTCTCCTCACTCGAATATGCGTGGAATGCGATGCTACACTTCTTACTTGTTTTTATAACTAAACGTCAAAATGATAAACGTCAGTTTGAAAAAAAAAATGACAAACCAGCACGTTTTGGCATTCCACTTTTAAAATGCATAAAAATTCGATTAAGGTGACTTGATTTCTTTATTCTACAAATTTGATAATGTTTGTTAAATATCTTCTAAATGACAGGAAATAAAAATTTGAAATTTGGCACACATGTGTAACTTGATATACTCTTTAAAAATAGTGATAAAAAAATTAGGGTTGCTATTAAAAAAAATAGTCGATGACGTCATATCTCAAATTTGGGACACGCTGTATAAAATTTTATTACAACAAAAAGAGCGCAATTTAAAATACTAATCGACGTGTCGGAGCATATTTCCGAAAAATAAACTTTGTTTGATTTACTGAATTTATTCCAAGTTAGAGACTCGCACTGTATATCCTAAACGCAAGACACGAACCTTTAATAACGGGCGAACGGAAAGAGGTAGAAGGGTGCAATTTTCAACAAACTTTCGGGGTCACCAAAGGGGCCGGTTTTTGTACATTTCAACCCCCGAAATCAACCCCCCGCGAAAATGGAAAAAACACCTTTTTTGACCGTCGCGGCTAGAGTTTATCAAATTTCAAAAAAAAAATTATACTAAACTGTGCCTCTACCATTTACGCAACTATCCATATGCATAAATTCCTCTCAACTCACCCCCACCCCCCCGGGGGGGGGGGGGGCATTTAACACTTTTTTCCAGTCAAAATCTATCTTCTTTTACAGTTTTCGAGTTGGAGGATCGGTTTGTATCTCAAAATACTCGCAAATACTTCCTACACAAAACTTGCTTATTTTTATTTTGAAATTTTGCCCCTTTCTCGAGATATGATTTTTTCACCCCCGGGGTGCAAGCAAAATTTCTTGCAACGAAAAACTTTGGGCCGCCATAGCGCGCTCAGTTTTGAAGATATCGCAAAATCGTATGAATGTTTATTGTAGGGAATTCTTTTCTCTACAATTATCTATTACCGTTATTTTCATAACTATTGCCCTTAAGGAGTTATTGGGGGTAAAACACCCCATTTTTTACATATTAACCCCTACAACGTCAACCGTTATCTCTAGGAGAAAATGTTGCTATAAAAAATTGTAGATAAATATATTCTAGATCATTTTGGTAACCGGTATTTTATACGTACGGCAAACCGTTTATAATATATGACCGTTTTCCTTTAACCTTGCAGATTTTTTCATTTCAACCCTTCAAATAATTGAAAGTCAAGCGTCGAACGTGACATGTACGTCAAACGGGCCAATCGAAATTCGAGATTTCAGGTTATCATTGCTTGCTACCATCACTAATTCCAGGCAATTAATAAACGTCAGAATTCATAGTTCTCGGTTAGGAGTGCATGTAACGTGGATCAATCTTGACTTTTCCCGGCCTCTTTCGTAGGCATCTTTACGAAATTTTTTGCATTGGCTTCTCCTTTTGTTTTGAAATCGGGTGAGTACTTTCAGAGTAATGCTTTATTAATAATGTTTGGTGTGTCGATCGCTGATTACACCGCCGGAAATCCCTTCTCAAGCCCAACAGAAAATCCAAATAAATTTATTTGATCCGACCCCTCCTTCTAATTTAAAAATCAATTAAACTTTTATTTATTTTGCCGGTAAATATTTTCGATCGTTTTTAATATTTGTTTTATTTCTTCTTAAATCACGATTCCAACGACGGATTAACATTGCCGCATAGCGTGCACGCAAAACAAACTTTGAATTTTTAAAATCGCCCGGTTATTAACCGAGATATGAATATTTGAATTATTGTCGTTTTTGAACGTTGAAAAATTTTCACCGGAAAATCAATTTCGAAAAAAAAAATATTTCCGAGAGGGTTAGAACAATGAAACTTTGGGAAATCATTGAGCGTTCCATTTGAAGCAGACCACCAAAGTTTGGTAACATGTCGGTCACCCCGTCAGCAGCCAAAGACCAAAACAACCCCCATCAGTACCGCCGCCCAAGTTTTGTTTGTTTGTCTGTCGGTCTGTAATGTGTATACGCTTCTCAGAAGGCCCCTAAATAATTTTTAGAGGGCCAAAGTTGGTGAAAAAGAAATAACATCTTCCTGTTAACGTCCGAGTGCTCTCCAAACGGCAAATTAAGAAATGCATTGATGGTGCACCGTCACATCTGACAGATGTCAGATTCGGAAACTGGGGTTACCAGAAACTGGGGTTACCACCAGATTAGCATTCCCCGACGCGTGTGGTTTGAGCAAAACGATTTAAAATAATGTCTTTTTAATTTTTTTCACCCCCTTCTGCACGGATGAGAGAGGTGGCGCTTTCGGGCAATGTGGTGCCTATCAATTGTCATCGAATGAACAAATTTCATCGTCCCCATGATCCTCCCCGTGGCCGTGGGGGCCTTCTCAAGAAATTATACAAGAAAATTCGGCCCGGCCTTCCGGGTACATCCTGGATAATTTAAAACCACTCCATCCTCTCCACAAAAAACCCCTCTACAACATTTATTCTCATTATTTTTTGATTTTTCCAACGAATTGCGTGTTATGAATTTTTTTAAGTGTCAAGGCACCAAATTTTTAATTTTTCATGAGTAAACCATCGGAAATTTGAGTGAAAATCGCATTACACGGATTTGGCTGAAATTTTCACCAGAGATACCTTTCGCCTGAAGGGGCACCGCGTGACAAGTATTTTACCTCTGGGGGCCCCCTTACGCCTTATTTTCACCCCCAGAGTTCGTTTTTTTTTTCTTATGAGGACGTATTTTTTTTTAATGGAAATTTAAGAGCTGAAACTTTTAGGGTGGGTGGGAGATGCGACCAGCCATGATCCGTAATTTTTTCAAAAATTTTCAAACACCCCCCACCTCTCCAGAGCGCGTTATTTGGCCCACCCCAGAATTTTTCTTTCAAGGACGTATTTTTTTCTTTTTAAATTGAAGAGTTGAAACTTTTATGGTAGGTTCGGGGTATAACTGGCTTTTGCTCCGTAATTTTTTTTTAATTTTTGAAACACCCGCTACCCTTCCGTAATTTTTTAATTCGACATTCTCGAAATATCTCAGCAGGGGTGTGGAAGGGAAAAAATTGAATTCAACTCAAATGTCAGATTTTTCAATAACTATTGAAACCAAATCAAAAACATATACAAAATTTTTACATAAAGTGCATACTTTTCAAAATACCTATTTTCCCCAATTTCAAACTGCCTAAAGCGATTTAAAAACATATTTTATTTTTTTGTACCCTCTTCTGCACTGCCGATGGAGATGTCCTGTTTAGGCAATGTGGCAGCTATGACGGGGCACGGATTGAGCAAATTTGATCGTACCAAAGATCTTTCCTGTGGTCTTTAGGGCCTTCTTTAGAAACCTTTAGAAATTAGAAGAAAAAAATTCGCACAGCCTTCCTTGTATATCCTGGACAATTTAAAACTATCCAATCCTCTCCACAAAAGACCCCTCTACAACATTTATACTTTGAATATTTTCGATTTTTCTAATCGTTTGCGAGTTATGAATTTTTTTATGTGTCAAGGCACCAAATTTTTCATTTTTATTGAGTAAAAAACCATCGGAAATTTGAGTGAAAATCGCATGACATGGATTCGGCTGAAATTTTCACCAAAGATACCTTTCGCCTGAAGAGGCACCGCGTGACAAGTATTTCATCTCTGGGGGCCCCCGTTCCAGGGCCCCTGCCTTAAAAGTGAGCGATTTAAGATTATTTTCAGGGAGCCTGTCAAAGCTTCAGTATATTTGCAAAGCTTTCCCCTACAATATTTATGTTGGAACATTTTCTGATTTGTAGCTCCCTTAACGGGATACGATTTTACAAAGATTGACCTCATTGTTTTCACCTGTTTTCAAGTTTCTTTTATATAAAATGACAGTTTCTGTCAGATTGAAAATTTTCAGATTTAATGACATTGACATTGACGGGTTTAGGTTACAAACCTATCAGCTGTGCGTCAGACATGACATTCACTGACATATCTGGAACAAGGTTATGATTGCACGCAATTTTCAGATTGAAAGACATTGACATGATAAGCCAAAGTCGCGGGTTTAGGTTAGGAACCTATCAGCTGTGCATGACATTGACATGACATGCCAAAGTCGCGGGTTTAGGTTAGGAATATATCAGCTGTGCGTCAGACATGACATTAACTGACATATCTGGAACAAGGTTATGATTGCACACAATTTTCACATTTAATGACATTGACATGACATGCCAAAGTCGCGGGTTTAGGTTAGGAACCTATCAGCTGTGCATGACATTGACATGACATGCCAAAGTCGCGGGTTTAGGTTAGGAACCTATCAGCTGTGCGTCAGACATGACATTAACTGACGTATCTGGAACAAGGTTATGATTGCACACAATTTTCAGATTTTATGACATTGACATGACATGCCAAAGTCGCGGGTTTAGGTTAGGAACCTATCAGCTGTGCGTCAGACATGACATTAACTGACGTATCTGGAACAAGGTTATGATTGCACACAATTTTCAGATTTAATGACATTGACATGACATGCCAAAGTCGCGGGTTTAGGTTAGGAACCTATCAGCTGTGCATGACATTGACATGACATGCCAAAGTCGCGGGTTTAGGTTAGGAACCTATCAGCTGTGCGTCAAACATGACATTCACTGATATATCTGGAACAAGGTTATGATTGCACACAATTTTCACATTTAATGACATTGACATGACATGCCAAAGTCGCGGGTTTAGGTTAGGAACCTATCAGCTGTGCATGACATTGACATGACATGCCAAAGTCGCGGGTTTAGGTTAGGAACCTATCAGCTGTGCGTCAGACATGACATTAACTGACGTATCTGGAACAAGGTTATGATTGCACACAATTTTCAGATTTTATGACATTGACATGACATGCCAAAGTCGCGGGTTTAGGTTAGGAACCTATCAGCTGTGCGTCAGACATGACATTAACTGACGTATCTGGAACAAGGTTATGATTGCACACAATTTTCAGATTTAATGACATTGACATGACATGCCAAAGTCGCGGGTTTAGGTTAGGAACCTATCAGCTGTGCATGACATTGACATGACATGCCAAAGTCGCGGGTTTAGGTTAGGAACCTATCAGCTGTGCGTCAAACATGACATTCACTGATATATCTGGAACAAGGTTATGATTGCACACAATTTTCACATTTAATGACATTGACATGACATGCTTAAAGTCGCGGGTTTCGATTAGGAACCTATGAGCCGCGTCCCGGGGCCCCGGTCTTAAAAGTGAGCGATTCAAGATTATTTTTCGGGAGACTTTATGCCTTCAATTTTGACTTTGAAGAGTTTGTCGAAACTCCAGTATATTGACAAAGCTTACCCTACAATATTTGGTATTTGGTATTTGGTATTTATTAACGGAAGCCATTTCAATACAGTAATAAATAAAATAAAATAAAACATATATACAATATAAGATGTTATGAGACATATTATGTTTTTGTTTTCAAGTTTCTTTCAGGGGCGTATTTTTTCTATTTAAATTGAAGAGCTGATATGTTTAGAGTTTGTAAAGGTTACAACGATCTTTTATCTCTATTTTTTTCAAAATTTTCGGAACCACCTCTTCGCGCCATTTGCACCCCCAGGGTTCGTTTCTCTTCATTTAACGCCGATTTTTTTTTCTATTCAAGTCGGAAAGCTAAAATTTTTGGGGATCGCAGAGGATATAAGTGGCTTTCAAAAAAATAAACGAAACACAAATAAAAATAAACAATGAAGGATTAAAAATGAAAAATGAAAAATTAAAAATGAAAAACGAAAAATGAAAACAAAAAAGTGAAAAACAAAAAATTAAAAATTAAAAATAATTTTAAAATGTTCATCAATGGCGCAGCGCAGCAGAGCCGTCGTGCGTCACCAGTAACTTTGGTTAATTTCAATAGGATATGCATGGACGACGGCGTTCGTCACCGGTTACTTTGGTCAATTTTAATGGGATACCCTCAGGCGACGGCGCAGCGCAGCGGAGCCGTCGTTCGTCACCTGTTACTTTACTTAATTTTAATAGGTTACGCACGGACGATGTCGCAGCGCAGCGGAGCCGTCGTTCGTCATCAGTTACTTTGGTCAATTTTAATGGGATATGCTCAGGCGACGGCGCAGCCGTCGTTCGTCACCAAATAAAAAAATTAAAAATTAAAAATTGAAACTTAAAAATTAAAAATAAATAAAAATTGAAAATTAATTAAAATGAAAAAATAAAAAAAAAATTAAAAATTTTTTTTTTTTTTTTTTTATTTAAAAATTTATTTAAGAAGACTATTTTATCCAAAGAATCTTTAGCTTGAAAAACTAGTTACTTTTCTAATTGCGCTGTGATTTGGTACCGACGCCAGCACACTTCTTGGTAAATTATTAAGGCAATTGTTGATAACTTCGGCAGTTCCTTCTAGGGTTCCTTCTGCACGTCTCTTGAGTTTTGTCATGAATGTTGACACTTCAATACGTGCAGCTGATGTGTCGTGGGTATGACTGTTAATTATTTTTAAAAAATCCCCATTTTTCGTATGCACTCTTGCTTTACACCGACCTATCAATTCACAGCGCCAAAACTTGATATTGTCACGTTTACTCAATTTGTCGAATGTATATATATATCCATTATACGAAAACTTTTCTTTTCCTCTTTTCGATAAGATGTTTGCATCCATTTCAATTTACACAATTGCACGAGCTACTAACTGGTCTAACGAAAATATAGGAATGAATTAAAATAAAGCAATTTCCTACTTATAGGCAGTAGACAAAGTAATTATTCTTACCTCCACCCCAAAGGAGAATTCAACAAATTAAATTGCAAGTTGACCACCTAATAGTAATCCCTTAATTAGGAGATTTAGTTTTAGATTTAGGAAATCCGAAAACAATGTAAGGCTTATTCCTTGATATCTACTTATTTTCCTAACAAATCTCTTTGGGATATGGTTTTACCGAGAGATTACTATTAAGTGGCAAAATTGCTATTGGATTTGTTGAATGCCCTTTGAGGCGGATTATCAAATGAAGAATTAAATTGTCGGTGATTTATATTTTTATTTCTGTGGTTATGTAATATAAATTAAATAATTAATTTTGTTTCAATTTCCACTCGGTTATTGAGTATAGTTTATTTATATATCTTAAACATATATTATATCCAAGGCTTGTTCTAATCTGAAATTCATTTGATCACTCAATACGTAGTTTATTGTAATATTATTGTGGCGGTGAACTGTCCCGGCGGCGAAACGGCGGGCGCGAATCGGCCGCGGCGAAACGTCCTAGATCCTCTGAAACACCCTATATATGCATATTCTAAATTTGAATAAGTATGTGTCATTTTGTAACACTTTAATCGTACAAACTCAATTAAATCACTGTTACAATACACTGACACATTATCAGAACCGATATTAATGTTTAGAGGTGAATAGCGGTGTTTTTGAAAATTTATTATAAGAACGCTATGATTATCAAAACGTTAATACATGAAATAATAATTTTTAATAGATTTTAATGAAATTACAAATACAATCTGCTATATATCGCTGAAAAGAGAAAAAAATAACCTAATAAAATAGATCAAAGCCAACTAAAGGTTATATTAAGGGGGAATACCCACCTAGAAGCGTGCAAAAAACCATTTTTCAGAATTTTTTTTTAAGGAAACATATAAGAGTAATCAAACTGATTTTTTTTATAAATAATTGTACACATTTTCAAGAATATGTCAAATTTTTTTATTAAAAAATATTCGATATTGGCCGAGTAATCCTCTCCTCCGTTAAGTGCTGCAAAAAAAAGGTCCTCCGCGGTATGCACTCCTGCTTCATCTGTAATCATCAGAATCAATGAGATCAAACAGATTATTAAAATATACACTATAATCTAGTCTTTGTCATGGGCGATTTTTAAAATATCGATTTTTGTCAAAATGGCGGGCATTTGAATTTAATATAGCGATTTTAGGCAAAAATTCGATCTTATTTCGCCGATTAAAAAAAATCGAAGCTACCAAAGAAAAAAATCCTATGACAAAGACTAAATAATTATGTATAGAATATGCACAAAAAATGATGATTGCAATCGGTTCATTAGTTTTCGAGATATCTTGCATACCGGTTTTAAAAACAAGATTTCAAGAAAAACAAGTTTGAAAGTTAAGCAGTGAATAAATCGCAAAATTTTTCAACTTACATAGAATCATCGATGCCAGGTGCATAATATAGGTCCTCGGGGTTGTCAATAATGCCTAACTGTTCTAAATTTTGTTGACGGCGCCGCAATCTTCCTTCTTTAGATGTCTCCTGCGCTCGTAATTCGGCTTGCGCTATACGGCGGTCATCTTCGCTTGCCGCGTAAACGTGCGCATTCTGTCCTACTGCAATTCCCATTGTCTGCATTACTTGTAGCAGTGACATCGTTCCATTGTTAAATATACAAGTGGCTAATAATGCAGCAATTTCGACAATTGTTGCACCGCTGTGTGTTGTTTTTGGGGCTATTTTCCAAACTAATTGATTGTAACTTTCATTACTGTTCTGTGTGTAACCACCAACACAGCGCTCCAACAACTTCTCTGTGCTTAGATCATCATATATCGGTTTGATGGTATTCAATACAACTTTTGGTAACGCCGAATAATCATGCGTAAAATCACGGAGTGTTCCTGCAGCTTTTGCTTTTTGCCACTTACACCACGATTCAGCGCCTTCAGGGCAAAATTCATGTTGAGCATTATCGTCAGTTGAGCTGTAGTGATAAAATGTTGCCCATATTGCCTTTTTCATAACGTCCTTACTATCACAATTTCTTCGAATAGCTAAGCCATAATATACACTTAGTTTGTCTATCAACTTAGCAGTCAATTTGTTTCTTCCGCCGATACCAGGATTTTTTTTCTTACATTCTCGAAGGCGTGTTCCTATGCGCTTTTGAACATGACCTACGCACTCTTTTTTAATAATTTCACAGTGATCTCCATAAGGTTTCGAATTTATTATTCCAGTGTATGTTTTTGAATCGCCCTCGCCGATGTAGTTCATATATTTCACTCCATGTTTTTCGATCGATCTGCAAAATAGTTCCTTCATCGCGTCCACTTCCATCTTGCCCGAAGAACCTTCATGATTCGCTTTACAATCCTGTTCGTGCGTAGCTTTCCATTCTTCATACTGCTCGCTATTCATGTGCTTACTCCAATATGTACACGAAGAGCAAGCACTAGACTTCACAATAACATCGACAACTTTCCCTGTGAAGTGACCAATCAAAGCCGCAACTCCGAATAATGAAGTGAAACCGCGTTTTCGCCAGGTGCCGTCACCTGAAACAGTCAGTTCTTCATCATTACTGCTGGGATTATGTTTCTTTATTTCTTCTTGTTCTTCTTTGATAGCTTGTTTCAACACTGCATCACAAACACTTGATACAGCAGCATGAATGTTCTTTATTATTATATCGTACGTATTCTGTTGAACCGGCGACGGCAAATCCATTATTCCACAAAATTTCATTGCTCCACTCAAACCAATCCCCAATATACGCATAGCAAAACAGAATCTTTGATTTATTTCGTAGGCTGTTTTATTTATGTACGGACACGAAGGTATTGAAATAGGCTTACACGACGAACACGAAACTACAATTTTGAATCCCAGCCCTCGAGTGCTTCCAATTGAAAATTTTACATTCCCTCCACACGTTTTACACTTCACGTATTCTGACAAGGCAGAAAATACCGTAAAAAAGTTCAAAATTCTATATCCAATGCTTGCTTCTTCTGGCACGGAAATGTCTTCTGCACACTTCAATTTCTTTGCACTGGCACTGATGTTCAATTCCGAATTTTCTGCTTCGTAGCGATTTTTAGGCGGTACTTTTTTCTTCGACATTTCGAAAAATTCTGTGATTCTCGAGAACCTTTGTTTCTATCCATATTTCTCCGAATATTTTATTTCTGAACGAAAACTTTTGATACCACGCACGGTTACGCAGACGACAAGCTGCTGACGACACGACACAAATTTCTCGTCGTACAACCGGCAAATTGAAAATATTCATTACCGAAAACAATAAAAACATTACACGAGGAGACCCGAGGTATTTCTATCGGAATGTCGCCCGATGCGGCGACTTAGCAATTACGCGGCGCGTTCTGAAAGCCCATTACTGTATCGGCTGTACCTTCGTTATCTTATCGAATTTTTGCTTGCGGCTTTCACCAGACATTCTTAAGACCTTAAACTCAAAGAAAGGTATATAAAATAAAAATAGATTTTTTCGAAGTTTCTAGGTGGGTATTCCCCCTTAAAAAAAAACACAACTTCATGTTATAACTCTCATATTAATGAAGATATCGGAATGCTGTTAAGCTTATTTTATTCTTTTTAAAAAAGTGCCTGAACAACATTTAATGTAAAATAACATATATTGCAATATATCGAAAATGGAAAAAATGACTTTTTGGCCATAACTAGAAAACAAAATATCATAAATAAAATTTGTGAAACCTACCAAGTGCCTAATTTCAACAACCAGTAATATTAAAAATGTTTCACCACGTGATAAACGAGAACCAAATTCAACAAATATCATAAATAAATTCATTCTCCAAAAAAGATATTCAGGATGCGCCATCCGTTTTTCTGAATCTATTACTGTTAGTATTAGAACTAATGAAGGAAAACAACTGAAACCCAAACATTTAATGTTAGTGAATTTGAAAGAATCATATAAAAGGTTCAGAAATGCTCTTCGGCACCTCAAAATTGGATTGTCATCATTTGCTTCACTTCGTCCTAAATGGTGTGTCCTTCCAGGTTCTTCTGGCACACATAATATATGTATATGTATGTACCTATCATCAAAACACTAAGTTGACGATAGAAGCTGCTGGTATGACTAAAAGCTACAAAGACCTCTTACAGTTCATGGTGTGTTCTTCAGACAATGTATTATGCATGTTCGATCAATGTAATGCGTGCAAAGGGGTGGAAGCAGTTAAAGAATGGTTGGATGAACAGAATACATTTGAGGATTTAGATGCTATTACTTTCAAGTAATGGATAAATCTAGATCGCACTACACTTGTTACTGTCACTGAAACCACGAAAAATTTTCAAGATCAGCTCATGGAAACATTAGATAAATTGAAGAAGCATCATTTCATTTAAAAATCACAGACGGCTTACCTCACAGAACTCAAGAATTCTGATTGATTTGAAATGATTTGTTTAGTGGACTTTGCCGAAAACTATTCATATCTTATTCAAGAAACACAGGGGTTTCATTGGGACAACTTCCAAGCCACAATCCCCCCTTTTTGTATTTTACCATAGGAATTCTGCAACTTCCAAAATAGAACATCTTTCATGTGCTGTGATAAGTGACTGTTCTACCCATGACGCAACCACCTTCTGCATTGCAGAAGGAAGTTGTATGTGATATTATCAAAAATTTGACAAATATTACAAAAATCCACTACTTTAGTGATGGAGCCGCAGAGCAATATAAAAATAAAAAGAATTTTACGAACTTGTGCCACCATAAAACAGATTTTGAAGGGATTTCAGCTGCTTGGAATTTTTTTTTGTTACATCCCATGGTAAGAGCCCATGCGATGGAATAGGAAGGGTTATTAAAACAAACGCTGCAAAAGAAAGTATTAGAGGGTCAGACATTTTGACACCTTTTCAACTGTGTGAGTGGGCAAAGAAAAATATCACAAAAATCTCTATTCGTTTTGTTTCTGAGCAAACAGTTGCAAATTATAGGCAACAACTGGTATCAAGATATGAAAAAGCAGTTCCTATTCCAGGAACAAGAAGTTTTCATTATTTTGTACCAGTTGACGATACTTACATTAATGTTTGCGCTTTGAGCAACAACCGCATCTTAGCAACTAAAGGGATGCTTACATGCAAAAGAACAGTTATGGCTACCAATTGGAAGAAGAGGGCAGTAGAGTTTACCTAATTTTTAAGTTGTATGTTCATATATAGTCAATATTAATAGTATATTATTGTGTTAGTTTTATTTTAAATGCAAATAGTTACCAATTTCTAAAATTAATTAAAAGATAATGAAAAAGGTACCTCTCTGATTTCTTCACAGTTTGTAGAACACATCAATTTGTTCTTTTCCCAGCATCTGCTAGTATGTAGTTGGTTTCAAACATGAGATGTAGGGGGTCAAACTGTTAAATATGAGTAATTACCTAACTTCTAGAATTTTTTTCTAGTGTTTGAAACATGGTACCAGAATGAAACAAAAGCCATTGTAATTTACAGCATAAAATGTATTGGAAAATAAAATTACAGATTGGTACCCTGAACCAAACACTAGGAAAAATCTTAAACTTTAGTAAAATTTGTAAGACAACTGGTCTCATTAAATGTAAGAATATTGATTAAAGTGAAAGGTAGTCAGAATAATTGAATTATTGAGAGCGTTTTTTTTTGACATATTACTTATTATTGTACTACTTGTAGTTTTCTTGAAATTAACAAACACAGAAAATGATGCCGTTGGCGAACTTAGAAGGGGCCAGACGGCCCCCTCCCCCAAATCTGAGATATGCCAGCTACCAAATTCTTCTAAATTCTCCGAGTTGATATGAAATGACTCAGATACCTTTTAGGTGCAGCGGTTTTTTTTTTTGTCCACTGTGTAGATTTGATACCGGCATAGAGAATTTTAACGTTGTAGTGCTGTACAGATGTACGAACGTAAAATCTGTTCATATTAAAGACGCGGTCGATGTAATCACAATCCAATAAGTATATGGGCCGAGTATTATGAGTTTAATGATATTTAAGTGTGCCACCCTTTATTGGAAAATTCATGAAATATTTTTGACTCCATTGGTATACTCTTCCCGCATTTTAGTGTCGATAAATGGTTATTTAGAACAGGTAGGCGGATTTTCTACGCTCAACCTTCAAGTTACGAAAACATGCATAGTCCTACTATTTGAATATTACTTGTAAATCAAGCGGGATTGCTATTTACCTTCATTTTTAAAATCGGAACAAATTTTCGATAAAAATGTTGAGTTTACTATAGAAAATCAAGACACATACATATATCCACACTAACATATCTAAAGTGTAATCCCACTTCAAACCTGCCAAACTACGATTTACGACTTAAATTATTAGCAAACACACCCGAGGACTAATATTGATTATGGGGGGTATGATTTATATTTGCTGAAATACGAGGATCAAGCGATTTGCAAACACTTGCATAATATAACATAACTAAAAGCTAAATTTTAAAATACACCACGTAAAATTCGTATAGAATTTTGATGGAATGGATTTATAAATTCGAATGTGACGAAATTATGCGTGATTGACAGTCCAATTTTAATAATAATTATCATTAATACATGTTGTTAATGCGAGATTATACTTTGAACTCAATAGCTATTTATGTAATTTATGTACATAATTTAGGATGAAACTTAAAGTTTAAGGTCCCAAAGAGCTTTCAAGCGAGGACTATAAATAAGGTGAATCCGTAAAGTCCAATTATGTACGCGTTACATAGAAAACTTTATGTTCGACTGCTTTACGCATTTTTTAAATACTTTTTAAATAAATTTTGAAACATTGTATGTAAGCAAGCTCGCTTGGACTTTAAACTTTAAGGCTCATCCTTAAAGTCCTAAATTATGTACTTGTTACATAAATAGCTGTTATTTCTTAACTTCTCTGTCTATAACAATTACTTCTCTATTGGACGGGTAGTACGATTCGTCTATATTTGATATGCCAGCTAAACAAAAATCATTTCACAAAAATGATTATAAAATAACAATTACAGTTAGTAATTAGTTGCTTAATAATTCTATTCGTAAGTATCTACAATCACTAACCTGTTGCATGTTTCAACTAATGTAACGAAATTATAATTTGATTTATCTACAATCATATTTGTGAATTATGCCCAAATTTATTTCAAATAATAAGTATAATATCTGTTACACTACAGTAATAAAGTATACAACTATTTTAGTTATTTAATAGTATATTGTACAACGATTGTCAAATTGTCAAACGATTTGCTCCACTCGCCTACGGCTCGTTCCGCAAACATCGTTCTCGTGATTAATAGCCATCATTATATGCTCGTTGTACAATATACTATTGTTCACGAAAATTAAAATCAAAATTAAAATCCAAATCTAAATAAAAAAAAACAAAAACAAAACCAAAATCAAAATTGAAATCGAAATTAAAGTTGTAATTACAATTACAATTGAACAATAATTAAAATCAGTATTAAACAGGGTAAACAAAATATTATTATAAATCGCGTTCTGTGAATTAAAACGCGAATTAGCGTGTTTAATAAGCATATTAAACACTCAAATGCGTGTTTAAGGAATTGAGTGTTAAATTTACGCCATTAATGCTGCCCATATAATTAAATTATGCGCACATTATAACATTTTCGTGAACAAAAATATATAAATCTGGTGTTTTTGTTTGTACTTTGTTTCCAATTTACTGGCGCTTGTTAATTGAATATTTTAAGCCTATCCGAGTTCAGTTAACTATTATGTGCTCAAAATAGCGATAAATTTACATTTGTATGCAACCTAAACTAATCCATAATCGATTGGTTAGTTTAAATTGTTCCATTATTCAATCCATTAACGCAAAGCTGCCGCTTTTAATTAGTGATCTTAATGTGGCTATAACGAAATTCAGATTGTGTTTACATTCAATTAAGCACTGTTAGTTTAAGTTATTTAAATATTTAAATTAAAGTAAAATAAATAAATCCACCGCATATACCGGGTGTTCTATAAAACACGCCCAATGCCATAATTCTGTTAATGGATTTGAATGAACCAAAAAAGTCAATGGCAGTTTAAATACTATAAAAAGACAGTAATTATATATCGTGAGATTAAAAAGTCCAAAATAGTTGCCAGCCATGGGCGTCTGCCCCCTTCTGGAAAATGAATTTATTAAATTTCAATTAAAAATTATAACAAAAAGTGCGTTCCACGTTATGTTCGATGAATCCGAAAAAAGTTGACGTACAACGAAGAGCGGGCACGGTTACACCCGACATGTATAATACAGTGCGATCGAATAAAAGTTAGCCATGAGCCAAAATTCCTAAACTTATTGCCAATTGTCAAACTGACGTGTATTGATATTTTCAAATTTAAGAACCAAGAAAAGATTCGGCGGCTTTTTGTTCATGGCCTGCTTTGACTCATTTTTTATTCGATCTCGCTGTATTATTACTGTACATTTTAGTAGAAATTAACAATTTTTGACAGTTGTAAATTGTTATTTTTGGCAGTTGAAAATTTTCTTTTTACTGCTAACGTTTTACTGCGATTCGTGATGATAGAAATGTGCGATTTTTGACAGTTATCATTTTTAGCAGTTGAAAGTTTCTTTTTTTCTTTTAATATCAAAAAATGCCATTTTTGATTGTAGAAATCCACAATTTTTGGATGCCACTAATTATTTTATTTACTGTTGAATCGTACCGTTTTTGGTGGCAGAAATGCAGAATTTTTGACAATTTGTAATTGTTACTTTTGACCATTGGAAATTTCCCTTTTTTAATATTAAAACATGCCAACACTGTTAGTAGAAATGCTCAAATTTTAACAATTAAAAAAATTTGGCATTTGAAATTTTTCTTCTTATTGTTGAAATGAAACCGTTTTCAGTAATGAGCAATGACAGTCCCGAATAGTTATTTTTGGCAATTGGTATTTCCTTTTCACTGCCAACGTGCCATTTGTGATGGTAGATACCGGGTGACCCACGGATCTGTAAAAGCCCCATACCTTATTTGCTATTTGAGATATCGACTTCTAGTTTTTTTGAACCAGTGCCCACACTTACTCTACATATTTTAAAAATATGTATGTTTTTGTATATGGTGTCCCAATATACATAACAGAACAAAGTTATCCTTTTTTTAAATAAAACACCCTATATTTTATACTTTATTTTTAAACCTCTTGAGAAATTGATAAAAATAGTATAAGATAGTATGGGTCTATTATGAACGGTTGGTTAGTTATGGGCAAATTTATGACAAAAACATGTACACATTGAAAACATTGCAGAAGCATTTCTAGCAAAGATAGCATCATTATTTATACACTAGAAAATTTCCCACATCATAAAGAATAATACACATCGGCTTTGGTTCTCTTTTATTCATAGTGCTATACAGGGTGTCAACATATGCAAAACAATGGATAACTATTTTTTTTTTCAAATGGAACACCCTATATAAGTTGCCACCAATCTATGGCATTTTTAATAAGCTTTCCAATGATGTACAGTTTGTATAACAAAATATTAAGGATTCATGAGATTTGTCAATAAAAACATATTTCTTTTGCCACCTTCTGCTGATTTTTGGATTTTCAGCCAAAACTATGCATTTTCAGGAAAAATTTCCGATCGATATAGGTCTTTCAACTTTTAAGAAAATGCGTGCATTGCAACTCTTAGTAGAAGGAAATTAAAAATGTATGTATCAATTTTTGCGTTTTTTAATGGTTTTTTGTATTTTCTGCGAAAATTATGCAATTTGGGCAAAAATTGCTTCTTTTAAGAGTTGTAGAGCGGAATATTTTCAATCGACGTAGGTCATTTGAATAATTCTATAATTATCCGTTTTTCTGCTAGAGGATGTGGAATATAAAGTATAGGCAATTAATTAACAAAAAATTTGAGAAAAATGCTAAAATGCATATACGGTCACGATTTTGCGCACTCTGGCGGGCAATGCAAGCATTATTGGAAAAGTCGAAAGACCTATATCGATCGAAAATTTTCAGCTCTACAACTTTGGTCTTTTATTACTTTTTCAGAAAATGGATAGTTTTGGCTGAAAATCCAAAAATGAGCAGGAGGTGATAAAACAAAAATGTTTTTTATGGATAAATCTCAAGAATCCTTAATATTTCATTATACAAATTGTACATCATTGGAAAGCTTATGGAAATTCCATGCATAGGTGGCAAGATATATAGGGTGTTCCATTTGAAAAAAAAATCCATTATTTTGCGTATGTTGACACCCTGTATAGCAGTATGAACAAAAAAGAACCAAAGCCGATTTGTATTATTCTTCATGATGTGGATAATTCTTTAGTGTATAAAAAATGACGCTAGCTTTGCTAGGAGCGCTTCTTCAATGTTTTCAATCTGTACATGTTTTTACCACAAATTTGCCCATAACTAACCAATCGTCCATAATAGACCCATACTATCTTATACTAGTATTATCAGCTTCTCAAGAGGGTTAAAAATAAAGTATAAAATATAGGGTGTTCCATTTAAAAAAAACATAACTTTGTTCTGTTATGTATATTGGGACACCCTGTACAAAAACATACATATTTTTAGAATATGTAGAATAAGTGTGGGTACCAGTTCAAGAAAATATTAGAAATCGATATCTCAAATAGCAAATAAGTTATGGGGCTTTTACAGATCGCTGGGTCACCCGGTATGTGCGATTTTTGACAATTCGAAATTGCCATTTTAGCAGTTGGTTTTTTTTTTAATATTAAAAATGCCGTTTTTGATAGTAAAAATCCACAATTTTTGACAGCTGCAAATTTCTTTATGTGCCGTTTGTGGTGGCAGAAAGGCAGAATTTTTGGCAATTTGAAATTGTCATTTTTGATGGTTACACATTTATCTTTTTACCATTGAAAAATGTCGTTTCCGAGAGTAGAATTGCACAATTTTTGACAATTCAGAATTGTTACTTTTAACCGTTGGAAATTTTCCTTTTTTAATATTGAAAAATGCCGATAGTGATAGTAGAAATGCTCAAATTTTGACAGTTAAACATTTTTGGCATTTGGAAATTTCCTATTTATTGGGTTGAAACTTGCGGGTTTCAGTAATAAGCAATTTTTTTACAGTACTGAACAGTTATTTTCAGTAATTGAAAGCAAATTTTAGCAGTTGAAATTATCTCTTTTTTTAAATATCAAAAAATGCCGTCTTTGATAGTAAAAGAACACAAATTCTGGCAGCTGCAAATGTTTTTATTTACCATTGAATCTTATCGTTTGTGGTGGCAAAAATACAGAATTTTTAACAAAACAAAAATGGCAATTTTCTGTTTTAATATCAAAAATTGCCGTTTTTGATTTAAAAAATCCACAATTTTTGGCACCTGCTAATTTTTTTATTTACCGTTGAATCTTAGTAGTATAGTATAGTATAGTATAGTATAGTATAGTATAGTATAGTATAGTATAGTATAGTATAGTATAGTATAGTATAGTATAGTATAGTATAGTATAGTATAGTATAGTATAGTATAGTATAGTATAGTATAGTATAGTATAGTATAGTATAGTATAGTATAGTATAGTATAGTATAGTATAGTATAGTATAGTATAGTATAGTATAGTATAGTATAGTATAGTATAGTATAGTATAGTATAGTATAGTATAGTATAGTATAGTATAGTATAGTATAGTATAGTATAGTATAGTATAGTATAGTATAGTATAGTATAGTATAGTATAGTATAGTATAGTATAGTATAGTATAGTATAGTATAGTATAGTATAGTATAGTATAGTATAGTATAGTATAGTATAGTATAGTATAGTATAGTATAGTATAGTATAGTATAGTATAGTATAGTATAGTATAGTATAGTATAGTATAGTATAGTATAGTATAGTATAGTATAGTATAGTATAGTATAGTATAGTATAGTATAGTATAGTATAGTATAGTATAGTATAGTATAGTATAGTATAGTATAGTATAGTATAGTATAGTATAGTATAGTATAGTATAGTATAGTATAGTATAGTATAGTTTATTGCGTGTATTAACAAGATACATTGTTTTACACAAGTCAATAATTTGTAATGCACAGTTATAAAACAACTACATAAATTATAAGAATAATAATTTAACAAAAAATAAAATAAAATACAAAATAAACTTGTGGTGACCGCCTGGGTCATGGAACGGAGAAATGGAAACGAGGATCACGGGTAGCCCGGAAAAACGCGGTTACCAGGGAGTTGAGAAAAACAATATATAAAAAACAAGAAGAATTTTGCTGGAATACAGAAAACACACTCATTTTTGTAATTCCTACCAAAAATAAAGTAATCACCTTATTCGTCGACCTGCCTCTCTTTTTGAAGTTAAATTATATTGTATCAAGTCGATAACGACTGATCTACAAGTGTTGAATTGTTGGACCAACGAGAATCATCAACCACAACAGCTAGTTCACACGACGTGATCCTTCAATTACAACATCTGGTGACCCCGACAGAAGACGCCCGAGAGCCACTGAGCGACACCTTCCAAACTCCACGAAAAACGCCGCGCGGAGCCCCACGGTCATTTTTGACGTTTGACGCTGTACAACCGACGCCGTTGGAACCACACACCCGACGTCGACCGTCCCACGTCCAGCCTCCGCCCACCGACGTCCTCAACCCGTTTTTTTTTTCTGTTCCGTGCTCCAGGTGATTGCTAACCATTTCTCCGTTTCCCTCACTTTTCCTCTATCCTATATTCTCTCACACATACACGCACATTTTCACACAAATCCATGGAGGATCAGATGGAAACGACCGTCAATACATTTAATTATAAACTTCCGGTCTATTCAAAATTTGACCCCACGATATGGTTTATTCAAGTAGAATCCACCTTTCGGAATAACCGCATTACCAACTCGTTGCGCAAATTCCACGATGTGGTCTCGGCACTCCCAGCCGAAGTAGCTTTGGACGTCCGTGAAATGTTAGTGAATCCCCCGGAAATTCTTCCGTATGAAACACTTAAGACAGAAATTATCAGACGTACCTCTATCTCAGACAAAAAAAGGATGCAGCAACTCCTTTCTAAGGAAACATTGGGTAATCAAACACCATCCCAGTTGCTTAGGAGGTTGCAGCATCTTTTGGGAGATACTGCCATCGACGACGGCCTCTTACGAGAAATTTTTGTTAGCCGCCTCCCAACAGATGTGCAGCGCATCTTGATTTCCGCAAACACGACTCACCTGGCTACGCTCGCCGACATGGCAGACCAAATTCTAGAGATATCAGGCGCTCATAACATCTGCGCAGTATCTTCCACCCCGACAGCGGTACCAGCAATTCCGGCCGACCGACAAATTCTGCTGCTGCAACAACAAGTTGCCACTTTGGCTACCAAAGTAGCACAACTTGAAATATCTGTTTCACGCCAAACACGCAGCAGAAGTCGGTCTAAGTCAGCCAACCGACAACCGGAAAACAGGTATTGCTGGTACCACCGTAAGTTCACGGGTAAAGCCACCAAATGTGTACCTCCGTGCGAGTGGGGAAACGGGCAGCTGCAGGGCTAATGTCGGCCTATTGTCCTGCTAGCGCTCCAGGTCAGCTATACTTTGTTCGCGACACAAATTCAGGTATCAAATTTTTAATTGACACGGGTGCCCAAATTAGCATTTTGGCGGTAGATCAAAATTATGCCAACACTCATCACCGCGCTAAATTTTTCTTAACAACGGTGAATGGGAATTCAATACCCACGTTCGGTCAAACAAAATTAAACATTAATATCGGCCTGGATGTAAATTTTACATGGCACTTTGTTCTTGCACAAGTGAACCATTCCATTCTGGGCGCCGACTTTCTCAGGCATTTCAACATCACTGTTGATATTGCCCATAATAAATTATTGAGAAATGCTTTCGGCCCATCAGAACTAAATTCATTGCTGATTCAAAATTCACCTTATTCAAAATTACTTCAGCAATTTCCTGGCCTAACAACCCCATTTGACCTTACAAAACCCGTGAAGCATGATGTTGTGCATCACATCACGACCACGGGTTTTTGCTAAGCCCCGCAGGTTGCCACCACAAAAGTACCAGGCGGCTAGGAACGAGTTTGACAAACTCATCAAACTCGGTTTCCTACGGCCTTCGGCAAGTCCCTGGGCTGCGCCATTGCACTTGGTTACAAAACCAGACGGTACTTGGCGTCCCTGCGGAGATTACCGTGGCTTAAACAGGGTAACAACTCCAGACCGGTATTCCTTGCCTCTTCTTCACGATTTCGCAAATAACTGTTGTGGTTGCACGTTATTTTCTAAAATCGATTTGGTCAAGGCATACCACCAAATTCCAATTCATCCTCCTGATATACCGAAAACGGCAATCACAACACCTTTCGGACTATTCGAATACACCAGGATGAGTTTTGGCCTAAGAAACGCCGCTCAAACCTTTCAAAGGTTTATGGATTCGGTTTTACGCGGACTACCATTTTGTTTCGCGTACATTGACGACATACTCGTCTTCAGCAAAGACGAACGCGAACATGATCGTCACCTTTTCCAAATTTTTGAGCGGTTGACATCATTTGGTATTAAAATTAACCCTGAAAAATGCGTTTTCGGCCAACCTAAATTGAGCTTCTTAGGACACAGCATTAGTGGTGAAGGGATAAAACCTCTGCAGTGCAAGGTGGATGCCATCTTGTCTTTCCCTCAACCCGCTGACCTAAAAGCACTTCAACGTTTCCTCGGCATGATTAATTTTTATCACCGTTTCGTAAAATCATGCTCGAGCATATTGTCACCGCTAAATCAACTTGCTGCAACAACTCCACGCAACAAACCAGTGATCTGGAATCAATCTGCATTGCACGCGTTTTCGGCAGCTAAGGCCGCCTTGGCCAACTCTGCCATGCTCGCGCTTCCAGATCCTGTTGCGGAATTAAGCATAATGGTAGACGCAAGCTCCTCCTCTGCTGGTGCGGTTTTGCAGCAGAAGGATAAATTTGGCGTTCAACAACCGCTATATTTCTTTTCAAAATCTTTCACTCCGACAGAACGCAAATACAGCACGTTCGGCCGTGAATTGTTAGCCGTATATTTGGCAATTAAAAAGTTCAAATATTATCTCGAAGGTAGAGAATTTACTGTCTTTACAGACCATAAACCTTTGATATCTGCTATCTGTTCTCACTCAGATCGTTTTTCAGGACGAGAGCACAGACATTTGAACTACATCGGACAATTCACCACTGACATCAGGCACATCCCTGGAAAGGACAACAATGTGGCTGACACACTGTCGCGAGTCGAAATTAATGCTTTAGACCTCAACCAACTGGCAAAATTACAATCTGAAGATGTGGAACTCAAATCCCTTCTGGGTAGTGGCACTACAGCACTCAAACTGGAACAGTTCATTCCGGCCGGCTCCAACACGTCCATCTACGTAGACACGTCTCTAGCTGCACGACGACCCTATGTTCCTCCTGCAATGCGACAGGAAGTTCTTTGTTCGCTTCACGAACTTACACATCCGGGTACTCGTGCAATGAGACGTCTCGTAGCAGCACGGTACGTGTGGCCGCGGATGAACCATGACATTGCACTTTTCGTCAAGTCCTGTTTGAAGTGCCAGAAGAACAAAATTCATCGCCACACTGTGTCACCCATTGTGAAATTTCCAGACCCGGATGACCGATTCACCGACATCCACATCGACATAATCGGCCCTTTGCCTATTTGTGACAATTTCAGATACCTTCTGGTCTGCATTGATCGCTTTACGCGTTGGCCAGAAGTAATTCCTCTTACCGAAATTACTGCGGATTCCGTTGCACGAGCATTTCTGAGTGGTTGGATTGCACGTTTTGGAACTCCATCTACGGTCATTACTGACCGAGGTCGACAGTTCCAGTCCAACACTTGGAAGGAATTCTGCAGGACTTTTGGTATACAACACAAATCCACAACCGCCTACCATCCGCAATGTAACGGCCTGGTAGAGCGGCTCAATCGCCAAATAAAAGACTCAATCCGAATGAGCAACGATCCTAAGAACTGGGTAACCCAACTCCCTTTAATTCTCCTAGGGCTCCGGACAGTCTTCAAATCATCTCTTTTGGCAACGACTGCAGAGTTCGTCTACGGCAAGACATTACGCTTGCCGGGCGATTTCATATTTCCAAATTCCGCGCGTAAAAAAATTCCTTCTGGTTCAAAATTTCTCGACGACCTGAGGGACAATATGCAGACACTTGGTCCTGCAGCGGCGCGGCCATCCGTTCGCAGGAATTACGTTCCTGCCGACTTAAACACTTGCACGCATGTTTTCGTCCGTCGGGATTGCGTAAAAAACATTACACATCCATGCTACGACGGCCCATTCAAAATTTTAAGTCGAAATTCAAAATTTTACACAATTGAAATTGACGGTAAACAAGACAACGTTTCCATTGACCGACTGAAACCTGGATATTTTTCCACTATTTCGGCCACCTCAGTTAAAAACACACAAAACACCACCAACCTTTCTGTTTTTCCACGTTCAATTTTAAAATCTAACAAATCTTCTACAAAACCTTTTATTTCTCGCAAACACGTATCTTTCTCTTGTTCTGTTTCCTTCCGTAGCCTCTTTTAGACGGGGAGTGGTGTGGTGACCGCCTGGGTCATGGAACGGAGAAATGGAAACGAGGATCACGGGTAGCCCGGAAAAACGCGGTTACCAGGGAGTTGAGAAAAACAATATATAAAAAACAAGAAGAATTTTGCTGGAATACAGAAAACACACTCATTTTTGTAATTCCTACCAAAAATAAAGTAATCACCTTATTCGTCGACCTGCCTCTCTTTTTGAAGTTAAATTATATTGTATCAAGTCGATAACGACTGATCTACAAGTGTTGAATTGTTGGACCAACGAGAATCATCAACCACAACAGCTAGTTCACACGACGTGATCCTTCAATTACAACAAACTAAAATTAGAGACTGAAAACATGGTGGTTTGGCACGCAAGTAAATAACGCTTAAAATTAAACTTAAAATATACAGTGACAGGTACAATTTATCACTTATAACAATTACAATTATAAAAGACAAAAAAAAATACTTCAACATCCTGGCATGTCATCAAAATTGTTTGCTAAATAATCATTGAATGAGTAAAACGCCTTTTGTATAAGGTAAGTCTTTACTCTATTTGCAAAAATATGAACAGGAAGTGTTTTATTGCACTTGGTAATACATTGCAGAATGCAATGCTATAGTAATTGCTACTATTACGCGATCTTACTAATTTAATGGTAGGTTTTTAATATTAGATTTAATTCTTGTGTCATAGTTATGCACATCTTGATAACATTTGTATGTCTGATATTTGGACTTAATATATTTAAGGCATATATTTAAGGGAGTGTTAGAATTATATGCAGTATGAATGATTCTTTACAGTCATTCCTGTAACCAAGGCCAGCTACAATTCTCAGTGCTCTTCTTTGCAGTTTAAAAAGACGTGTTTTACAGGATGCATGTCCCCATGCTAGGATGCTGTAACCAAGGTGGGAGTGACATGTAGCAAAATATGCGGTTCTTAAAGCCTCGGTACCGACTAGGCGTTGTAAATTATATATATTTTGACATTCATTTTTTTGGCAAGCATTTTCCCATGTTCCTTCCACCTCATAGATGAATATACGTGTACTTCTAAAAAATTTGCCGATTTAGTTTGAGTAATCGGTGTGTTTCGGAGAGAAAATATTATCTGTTGGGTTTTCCCAATATTAACGGTTAGACGATTACTCCTAAACCAATCAACTGCCACCGACTGTATCCCATCAATTACTAAGTTAGCATCATTGACATCCTTATTAGTGGTAATAAAGGTGGTGTCATCGGCATATAATATGGAGTTGCCACCAACCACTACTTCAGGTAGGTCATTGATGTATAAGGGGAACAACAATGGACCAAGAATTGACCCCTGTGGTACCCCATTCCTAATGTTTAGATCATTTGAAATAGTGCCGTTCATTGACACTCTTTGAGTCCAATTAGTGAGATATGACAAAATTAATTTACAAGCTTGGGGGGAAAAGTTATAATAATAAAGTTTCTTGAGCAGAATTTCATGGGAGATACAGTCGAAGGCCTTGGACAAGTCTAGAAAAATGCCCACAGAGTACTTTCTTTCTTCAAATGCAGCTAAGATATTTGTAGTTAGTTCTAATATTGCATGACCTCGTACTGTATCCCTTTCTAAAACCAAATTGATTTGGAGAATTAATATTATATAAGGCTAACAATTCAGTGATCTGAATCAGTAATACTTTTTCCAGAATCTTTGAGAAAATGGGTAAGAGATATTGGTCTATAATTGTCTGGGTCATCATAGGGGCCCTTCTTATGTACAGGAATGACAGTTGTACATTTTAAGCAGTCAGGAAAAATAGAGTTCCTTATGCAATTATTTATAAGACTGGTGAGCGGTACAATTATTGTGTTTAGTACATATTTAATTAAGTTAGTGTAAGTTTCGTTTTTTTTGACGAACCGGAAAAAATTATTAATACAGACATTCTCCGGCCAGATATTTGGATCCATAAAATGGCTTCTTTCATCTCTGCCGGAACACTCACTTTGAACAAGGAATACTCATTCGGATATTTGGAAGGGAGAGCTTCGGATTTGACTCCTTGGAAGTTTTTTCCACTTAAGTTTGGTTCAAGTCGAAACACATGAAGGTTGAAGTATCTCGCAGCTCCTATAAAAGGCATATTACCTTTAGCAGTACCGCATATAGCACTATTTTTTTTTTATTCTTCTTTGTAACTGTGGTCCACCCATCAATGTTTGGTAATCCAGCCTGGTTGTTACTTTTATTTTCAATAGGGTCACAATTAACATTATTAACATCGGCAATCGGTGTATCATAATTAGTAGTTGAGTCCTTCGCCAAGGCTGCTTCTTGATTAGATACACTTCGTGTCGTTTTCAGTTTGTATGAATATTGATCGTTATTAATGGTTGCAGTTGTTTCTTTTTCAATCGCACTGATAGATTGAGATCGGGTTTTGTATTCCATTGGCTTTAAACCAGATATAGTAGATTTTGCATTATCTAATTTTGAAGAATTCTGTTTAGGCACAGTAGAAGTTGGTTTCTAGGAAGCAACTATGGCTAATGGACCAGAGATGTCGCCGCTAGTTAATTTGTTTATATTTTTATCTACTTGTGTTAATTGCGAGATGACCCGTCGTACCGTCAATGGTGGCAGAAATGCAGAATTTTTGATAATTCGAAATTGTCGTTTTCTTTTTTTAATAACAAAAAATGCCGTTTTTGATAGTAAAAATCCACAATTTTTGACAGATGCAAATTTGTTTATGTGCCGTTTGCGGCAGAATTGTCGAAATTTCTGTATGAAAGTTCTACCCCCCCACTTCCCCTGGAAAATTTTTTTGCTGACGCCCATGTTGGCAGCCCTGAAAACAAAACCCAACAGAAGTTCCGTGGCGTCCCTAAGAATGGGAATTTTGGCAAGGAAAACCCTGAAATTGAAATAAAACAGCCAAATTATGAATCTTAAATGTATTATTAATAGTGATGATCAGTTCCAAAAATAACTGCTAATGTTTAAAATAGACAAAATCGGCAGATAAAAACACAAAACTATTTTTCAAACAAGTAACCTTAAAAAACCACAAGATGTCAAAATTAATAAAATGTACACAAAATGTAAAGAGTTCCAGACAGCCAACATAATTTTACTTGAATTATTATAAGGATTTTGAGAAAATGTTCTGCGAACTATTTTCTACTTTCTGAACTCATTATATTTTGTCAAAATTGACTTTATTGTCAAATAGTAGACAACTTTCCTATTTTATTATATTAGACATTGTGAATCCAATTATGCCCCATATGTTGATTTTAATTTAATATTTATACCAGAAAAGGACAAATTTTGTACACATGATTTTGTGGCAATAAAGGTAGTGTGCTTAAAAAAAAATTGAATCAACAAATGTCATTTGTTCGATACCTGGCCAGAAATCCATAGCTACCAGTGATTGAAAGTTCGTCTTCCGTTCACTTCACTTTCGCTCGCCGCTTTTCGCTCCCTGTATTTCACTCACAAGGAGAGGATCAGATGTGTGACTCACCGATTTGATCCATCTTTGGCACACGTGTAGGTCATGACTAGGAGTGTAACAGGTGCAAGTAATAGGGCGCACTATTCAGCCGTTTTCGAGAAAAAAATTGATTGATTCTAAAATTAAGATATTTAAATACACATGGATTTATAAAAACTATAAAAAGAAAATGAATGAACCCAACTTCAACAATGGGGTTCGATCCTTCGACATAACGACTACGAATCGGAGGTTTTATCGATGCGCCAAAAGGTCGGTATATGTTTGTTAACGCAAAAGGTATATAAACATACGAATAAATAACAAATTTAAAAACCATTTTTTTCTCGAAAACGGCTGAATAGTGCGCCCTATTACTTGCACCTTTTACACTACTAGTCATGACCTACACATGTGCCAAAGATGAATGAAATCGGTGAGTCACACATCTGATCCTCCCCTTGTCAGTGGTTTTCATTTATGCATATTGTAAATTAGTATACTTCGATGATATACGGTTGGAGGTATCTGAAGAGAAGCTGTTTATTGATTACAAATAAGACGTCATGCTTTTTTGACTTTAAATTGACAAGTAAATCTTAAATAAGGTATCTTTATAATTGCGCAAAGAAGAAACTAAAATAGTTAGTATTTTTTAAATCGGAATATTATATTCTGTAACAAGGTTAGAATGGAAATTCGATGCGAGTGAAACATTCAGAGCGCGAGCCGCGAGGCGAGCACGAGGAACCACGAGCATCAGAATTTCCATTCTTACCGAGTAGCAGACTATACTTTCTCCTCGACCAGATATAATAGACTAATAAAGTAATTAACACAAAGAACTTACGTTTTATTATCACGTTTGTGGTTATGTTTATAGTATTTTGACAATTGTGATATCCAAGGCTAATTCTTTTATTCGAAACGGTGTGAGAATATTCATTCTATCCCTTGTTATGGAATGAATTACATGCAAAAGGCATAAGCGCATAGTGTTTTGTTCCATAACAAGAGTGAGAATGTGTACTTTCTATGATCAAAATTGATTTGAGAATGCTTAAATTCTACAGTGGTCGTGGAGAAATTAAATTACAAACTATGACTCCACATGTAGAAAAAAAATGAGTAAAGGACAGGAGGGGGGCAAGAGGGGCAGCCGTCCCCCCTCCCCTTCTCCTGAAAATGATATTAATTTATTAAATTAAAGTAATATTCTATATGCTAAACTTGTATGTAGTCTCTAAATGTATACTATAACAATTACATAAAATTAGTCAAAAAAAATCCTAAAATTTTTAGCTGACGTATATTGATTAATATTTTCAAATTAATGAACCAAGAAAATACATGCGGCTTTTTGTTCATCACTAATTTTTTATTCGATTTCGCTGTATTATTACTGTACATTTTCTATTTATTCGGAAATTCCCCTCCCTGTAAAAATATCTGCGGACGCCTATGGTAGAGAATACTTTCTTTTTAGAATTAATGATTCATGCAAATATAATAAGGCTCGTTTCTCAGTAGTGATCCTAGATAGTTGCCTAATTTTCGTACTGTGTAACGTGCCACCGTGAAGGGCTGCAGAGAATACAATCAACTGGTCTAAGGGCCGGTATATTCACCTTTCAGTAAAGTGTTAAGTAGCGTTACCGATGAGATAAACGTATATTCATCTTCCTGTAACACTAACCTTTCAGTAAATCTAGTTTACTGAACAGATAAACTTACAGATCCCTTTGAGTGTCAAGTAAGAGCTTACAGAGAGGATTATAACCTCAAATATCACGACGCGTGTAGAAAGTTTGTTATTAAAAAGTGAAATGGAAATTATTGATGACATAAATCTTGTGATAGACGAAATGGATGAAGAGATTGTTAATAATTTAAATCGGCGACCTTACAATAGTCAGAATCGTTACCAACAATGGGATAATTTAAATTGTTGGGATGCCACAGAATTTTTTCAGCGGTTTCGACTGACAAAAAATTCTGTTTTGGAAACAGTAGCCTTGCTAGAAGAAGGACTTCTGTATCAGTCGACCAGGTATATAGTATATTGTAGAACAAGAGCCGATATGATCCCTGTATGACAACAATTTTTTTTAGAAACAATCCAATACCACCTCTGCAACAACTGCTGTTGACCTTACGATTTTATGCCACTGGTGGTTTTTACGTGTCTGTAGGAGATTTTGGAAACATCCACAAAACAACAGCCGCAAAAATAATACATCGGGTTACTTCGGCACTGGCCAGTTTAAGGCAACGATTCATTTATATGCCTTTAACACATGAAGAAACAATCAGTGAACAAATGAAATTTATGCAAATTGCCCGATTCCCTCGAGTAATTGGTGCTGTAGATTGCACACATATTAAAATTCAAAGCCCAGGTATGACTTTTAAATACACAACATAATCGTAGGTCAAACATTTTACAGTTTACCACAATATATTCAGATTGGAATAAAACACTTTAACTTTTTTGTACCACTATATTACCACTAAATATAGTGGTATAAAAAAGTTAAAGTGTTTTATTCCAATCTACAATCAAGATGTACCACGAAGTAAACGCCGCCAACATTAAACATATAATATATTCAATATAAAAACTTCTTGAATTTATATGAGAATGTATTACAATGGGTATAATTACAAAAGTTACAACGTTTTTAGGAGGACCGAATGCAGAAGTTTTCCGGAATAGGAAAGGATACTTTTCTTTAAATGTGCAATGCATCTGCGACGCCGATTATAAGATTCGAGATCTTGTTGCTCGATGGCCAGGTTCTTCCCATGATGTAAATATCTTTGATAATTCAAATGTAAAACAAAGACTGGAGGCCAACGAATTTGGAAATGGTGTTTTATTGGGGGACAGTGCATACCCCTTAAGAAGATATATTATAACACCCATAACAAATCCTGAAAATGATACAGAAAACCTTTTTAACGAATCCCAAATTAGAAGCAGAGGTGTAGTTGAAAGAGCATTTGGAATTTGGAAGCGGCGTTTTCCTTGCCTTTCAATTGGTATGAGGTGTAAAATACCAATGGTGCAGAATGTTATAGTAGCAACTGCTGTGTTACATAACATTGCAAGAAGAAACGCAATTGAAGAGAACGAAGTGATCTTACAAAATGAAGAATTTCAAGAGTTAGATGATGTTGTTCATGGTGACAATAATAATTTTTTTCGTGCAGATTTTTTAAATTACTTTCAAAACTTGTAAGAAAGATTTTCATGTTTTTTGTGGTATGTAATTTTTGATAATATTGCAGGTAGTATGTATCTGTATCAGTGTACAGTAGAAGACAGTTTGCCATGTTTTGAAAGGTTCATTTTACATGTCAGTACCAGTTAGGTAAGAGCATACAATGAAGCTTTCGAAAGTGCTTAACACTGCTTTTCGTATGACCAAACATTGTCTTATGTATCGTCATAACAATAATAACGACTGCTGAAAGTTGATAGATTGTCGCAATATCTTAGCAATGAAAGTTGTCACTCTTCAACAAGTAATGCTTGAAAATTATTCGTCGGAGTTACAAATATAAAATTAACAACTGTTGATGCATAGATACTGTGACAGTATGTGTTAAGGAAAAATCTTGTTTTTTTTATAATATAAGCGTGTATAAAAATCGACTACATCAATAACTGTCTTCACTAATAAATACAAAATGTTCAAGTAATACTACAAGAACAAATGTGTTTTCTTTTATGCAATTCCTAACCATTAACATACAAGAATTACAATATTAATATAAAGTTGTAAGGTTAAATAAAAGATTATTTACATTATTTATTATTTTTTATTTCATTTTTCTGCAATTCAAACAGTTCCATTTTTTTTTCATGTTCTCTTGCAGAATACAGTAATCGTTGTTTATGTTCTTCTTCTAATCTTGCGTCGTTCCTCCGAAGCATTTCGATTTCCAGGTCAACTTTGGTTAGTTCCCTTTCCGCAATTTCTTTTTGGAGAGAAATAAGCTCGTCTCTGCTAGTCGTCAGCTTGCGTAATGTGTCTATAGGCTTTGCCCTTTGTGCTGTCAGAAGTTTACGACTTCTCGGCGTCCTTAAATTATCCGGGGTCCAAGAATCCCACTTGAAAACTGAAACCGAAAAAACAACAAATTATTTAATGTTTCAAAACTTAGTATTTGTGGTAATACAAACCGTATAATGAAAGTAAGTTACATCTAACCATTGAAAGTAATACAGGCTAAATGGGGATTATAAACCATTGCCAATAGTGGATAATGGACTCTTATATTTCATCTTTACTAAATTGATTCAATCTCTCAGTGCGTTAATGTAGTTGCACATACATACCATTCGTAGCCTTCCCGGTGTTTGTTACGTCTGTGAGGATTGGGCGAGGGTTGGATGTTGAGGTGGAAGGAATTTCCTCGGGAGTATCGACAATCTCCACATCGCCCAACATATATTGTATATCCTCCGTTTGGAAGGGGTCCATCTGGCTAGGCCCCGCCTGGTAGGGCTCTGCCTCTAGGATTTTCACGTCGAGTACTATAAATTAAACCAATATTATAACTGACAAAATAAATGCATAAATGTATACCTTCATCACAATCATTTATGCTTGGAAGGCCTTCGACACTTAAAGATATCAGTTGAAGCAGCTTTTGCTCCCATGGTGTATATAACACCACTTCTGCAGCACCACCTCCAGTTTTAAACTGCTCTGAACGTTGCTTACAATTTTTTTGTTTAATACTACGTTTTATGCCATCATATTTGACTTTTAAAGTTTTGACAGACCTATTGCCTGCGGTGACTGCATTAAACGTCGTTGCGAGATCAACCCACGCATTTTCCTTTTGTTTCCATGTAATGGCATCTGTTTTTTTATTTTCAAGAGTAGACGCCCTCTTCAAAATTTCTTCGACCAAACATTCGGTTTCGACAACTGAAAAGTTGGTCGACCGTTGTCGTTTATTACCTAAAATTTGAGTTACACTGCCGCAAAACCGTACAAACCTAAATTGTTTCAATATTTACCTGTTGTCGACATGGTAATGTAGAAAGCTCTAATTGCCACAGAGTATAAAAGTATAAAAAGAAGGTAGAAACCTCAACCCACCCCAAGCACTACGCTGACTAAAACCTATTTCTAGCTATTAACTGATAATTTAAACTAACAAATAAAGACTAAACCACAATGTATAAACTAACTAATTATAACTATAAAACAATTTAAACACGATCAGAAATTTAAGAAAAAGGGGAAACGTTAACCTAACCTAAATACGCTATACTGAACTATAAGCTATACTAACAAGAGAATTAAAAATTTAAACTAACAAATAAAGACTATAACACAAAGTAAACTAACTAATAACAACTATCACACAATTAAAAGTAAAAAAAAAAAACGTGGAAATGTGAACCTAACCTAAAAACACTGCACTGAACTATAACCTATTATAACCTATACTAACACACAAATTAACAATTCAAACTAACAAATATAAACTACAACACAATAATAACTAACTAATAACATAAACAACACAATTAAAAGAAGATCAGAAATAAAACATAGGCGGGCAAACGAGCATGGAACAACAATAAAACAATGTTCCCAACCGTATTTCACTAGAAATTCATAATTTCTCTTTCTCCCTTATAGAAATATGTATACCTTACCTTGTCTTCTCAACTGTACTACCCGAATTAAAACGTCGGAAGTGGCCCGTAGTTACGTGACACATAAATTCCGATGAATATACCCAAATGCCTTACAGGTGACCTGTAAATTTACTGAACACGTAACTAACAGATACTTTACTGAACAGATGAATATACCGGCCCTTAGATTTATAAATTTTACCCGCAAAAAAAATAATTATGATTGTATGTTTGACCAAACATTTAAATATTTTCACCCATAGACATTCCAGATGCGATTTAACTACAAACTCAGGCAAAATAAAATACGAAAAATAATCAATTCTACGATCAGATATGAAATTCATGTAATAGAAGGGCCACTATAGAATAAGTAGAAAGGTTGTCGTATCAGTAGGACGTAATAAATCACACGGAGTGACAAAGACGTTGGGAAATTGAAGGTAATATATTATCTTTATTTGATACATCAACTAAACGAGGGGTTAAGGGGATCGCGATTTGTAGGCCACCCCGGGAAGAATTCGACGTTGGGCCTTTTTTAGGTGAAAAGTCCTTAAATATTTATCACGGGGCGCAATGTATTATGTCGATTGCGGGGCCATTTTTGCCATTCTTGCCGGCGGTTATACTTAGAGGGGGTCATTATTTTAGGATGGAATAAATGAAATTAATGACCATAAAGAGGAGCTAAAAGAACTCGTTGTTTTTTCATGCCACGATACGCGATAGCGGGGAAGTAAATATAACACTGCATTATGGGACTTTATTTTTTGCCGTGAGATTTCCACCAAACTTGCCCGTTGATTGTTATAAATGGGTTAAGTGGAATGTAAGGGATTAGATAAAATGTGTTGATGGATAGACTGCACTAAATTTTCCTTTCATTTTTAAGTGAATATAATTCAGTTTGCAAAGTGTTTTTGTTATACTGTAGACAGTGGCGGTTGGTGACGTGATTCATGGTGGGCTAGGGCAGTAGAGGTGACAATTAAGATGGTTGCGGGTCGATTCATTCATTCTCTCGGTAATTGAAATTCTATTGGTGCGGTAGAGATGCGTTGTTCTGACCAATCTTTACTTCTGCTGATCCTACCATGAGACATGCCAGCAGCCACCACTGATAGTATATAGAAAACTGACGGGGATCATAATAGGAACATTAATTAAGTTAAATTGAAAATGTAAATATTATACATATGTAAGATCATCGCGTGAAACTTTTTCCACTGACATCCCAAAGGTGTCCATATCACAAAGTAACAATATTGTCTTTTTGTTATGTGTAACTGACCCTGTATTTAGTAATGGTGTTTGTGGTTACGTTTTAAAGTTAGTTGTCCATTGTTTATTGTAGTAAATTTAATTTTACCATTTTTATGCGCATCTTAAGGTGTCAATTTTGCCGCCGAAAATGGACACTTCACTTCCACTATGTCAGTATTTCCTATTAAAAGGGTCCATTAGTTTTTCAGATATAGTCGGTGGCCACCCATAATCAAACACCCTGCATATTTTGTCTGTAATAAATTACTTTTACTATTATTATTGTTACGCAATAAATTTTGAGTTTAAATGAGCGCAAATTATCTATAATAATTATAAGTAATTGATGTGAAACTTTTATAGCAAGGGAAGTTTGTAAACAAACAAGAAAATTGAAAAAGTCACGTTTTGCTCTTATTGTGTACATTTTATCCTATTTTTCTGTCCAAAATGAATACAAGCTACATAGCGCAAGATATTTTAGATGAGGCTGATTGGGTAAAGAAGAGTTTAATGCTCCGTAATCCGAGAAATCAATATGAAAAAGAGCACAGGTAATTCTATGAATCGAAGAAAGGGACGAATATTTCGAAGATGTCTCACTATCACAAATAAAATGAAATAACAAAAATAAATATGATTTATTATATCATTATAGTCAATAGTTATTAGTAGAGTCAAAAATCCTAAAATCTTTTTTGCTGTGGTACACATATTCAATGTTGAAGTCGACACTACGTGTAAAAGATTAAATTGTAATTTAAAAAAGATGTTTTTTTTTTAATTAAAGGCGTCATTAAAACGAGAATCAGTTGGTTATGAAGCTAGAACATCGCTGATCTCAATAAGAGAAGACATAAATAAATTCATGGCAGAGGCTCCAGAAATGTATCTTCTGACAAAGGTATTGCAATTTATGTTTCCACACATTTTTACAGCCATCCTTTTCCCAGTCTTTTTTAAATTGCTATTTAATTTGGAAAACCTGGAGCTCCTAGGCGAGAGAAATTACAGGATGTGTCTGTTCAGGAAATTCAGGACAAAAATGACAATACCTGACACTAAGATAAATTGCAAGAGAGTCTTCATAATAATTAACAAATAGGATTTTGTCTCATCTGAAAATGCTATGGAAGAAAATTATGGTTAATCTGTCCTCTGATGCAAAGTTGTTTTTTAATACCATTGTTTATAAGTAATTAAGTTAATATTTGTTGTTCTGATAATAAAACATTCCTAACTTAATAAGTCTTTAACAAAACTGAGGTAAAATTTTAAACTTCTAATGCCCACTTATAATTAAGCGCTGCTTAAAATTTAAGGGTGAGTTTTTAGCTTGCATCATACTTTACGCACTGATTAATCGACTTTAAATAAGTCGTCGTAATGGACCGCTTAAAATTTAAGTCTGCGAACGTAACCTTTAATTCGTTCCATCGTGTGACAGATATTTATACATAATACATTATTTTGTATAACAAAATCAGGGCCGTGCGAGGGGAGGGGTTGGCGAAGGGGGAGCCAAAATTAGGGGCGCCAAAATCGCTATTACATCGGAATGGCGGAAAATTAATAAAAGTGTTGATTAATGTATTTTGTTCACGAAAATGTTACAATGTGCGCATTATTTAATTCCACGGGCAGCATTAATGGGGTACATTTAACACGCATTTGCGTGTTTAATATGCTCATAAAACGCGCTAATTCGCGCGTTATTTCACAGAACGCGATTTATGATAATATTTTGTTTACCCTGTTTAATACTGATTTTTTTTTTTTTTCAATTGTAATTACAACTTTAATTTCGATTTTAATTTTGATTTTGTTTTTGTTTCTTTTTTTGATTTTGATTTGAATTGTGATTTTAATTTTCGTGAACAAAGTATAGTGTACAACTCGCATATATAGGACCGTAGACTCTTGCCTTCTTCGGCACGACAAAGGAAGATGGTACAATGGCCTTCTTTACCCGAACACTCTGCGGGGACTCAAATTTAAGGGGTAGTAAAATCTTCGGTTCCAGATGGGGTCGGTCGCATTTCCGGGCGCGTGCAGGTATACGAGTACAAACAGTTTTGCCTCATCAGGGCATTTTCAAGGGGATTTTAAAATGCATTCAATGACAGAAAAATTCATAGAATTTGGTTCTCAATTTTTTTATATAGAAGAAAAATGTTTTCGCTTAAACACTCGGCGTCAAAAAGAAAGCGCCACTCGAAAAATCTCGAAAAATTTTTTTTTTTTTTCAAACCGTCGTAACTTGGTTCAATTTGGTCGAAAGTCGATTCATCTTTCAGTTTGGGAAAGATTCAAGTTTTATCTTTAGGAATGTGTAGTTGATTTTGACCCCAAATCCAACTCACCCCCAGTAACATCGCGATGGAAAAGAAATGTTTTTTATGTAAAAAAATGTCCAACTTGACAAGCGCAAAAAAAATCGGCGGGAAATTTCACCACAATGGCATAAAAATTTAATCAATTTCCTTCAAATACCTTAAAAATTCGAGTCATTTCGATGATTTGGAGCAAAGCTGTGAATTTTTGAGCAAAAAAAAATTACTTTTTTAGCCATAACTTGAGTAATTTTGCACCAAAATCAATGAACTTTTGCAGTCTGAACAGTTTCCAATTTTCTCTTCAACGTCATGTGAATTGTTTTGTTGCTAAAACGATTACACCCCCTGCCACCCCCTAAAGGAAAAACAGAATGTTTTTGAAGTTTAAATGTGCAAATTTGGTTTCTTGTACCGTGTGCAAAAAAAATCGTGGACTCAATCGGTCAGCATGGCAATAAAGTTCAATCATTTCCTACAGTTTCCTCCAAAATATTCAAGTCGATGCGATGATTTGGCGCCAAGTTATGCAGTTGTGAAAAAAATACATTTTGCGCCTTTTTTGCCATAACTAGGCGAATTGCGCATGAAACTCGATGGAATTTTGCGATCTAAGAAGTTTTCGACTTTCGTGACCCCCTGAAAGCCCCTTCAAAAAGTGTTTTGGATTGACAAAAAATGTAAAATTTTTACAACTTGTTTTCATTTTCAATGTCATTTTTTTTTCAAAAATTCATAACTTTGCTCCAAATCATCGAATCGACTCGAATTTTTAAGGCATTTGAAGGAAATTGATTAAATTTTTCTGCCATTGTGGTAAAATTTCCTGTTGATTTTTTTTTTTGCGCACGGTACAGCTTTTCAAAGTTGGAAATTTTTTTAGATAAAAAACATTTTTTTCCATGGCGTTCTTACGGGGGGGGGGTGGACTTGGGGTCAAAATCAACTACACATTCTTATTCTTATAGATAAAACTTGAATCTTTCCCAAACTAAAAGATTCATCGATTCGACCAAATTGAACCAAGTTACGACGGTTTGAGAAATCGAGTTTTTTCGCTATTTTTCGAGTGGCGCTTTTTTTTGACGCCGAGATTAAAATTGTACTTTGGTTGTAAATATCGAAACTAGTCAGAATAAAAAATATAAAAAATGGTTCAACCAACCAAGTGGCTATAATTCCGATTATGTAATGTTTGATTATAGGTTAATAAATTCGTGCATTCGTTCATTTTTGGGTGACAACCCAATTTAAATGACTGTTATTTAATTATTAATGTATTGACAAATAATGTCATTTACTGATGGATATTAACTTAAATTATTTCGTGAATGAAAATTACACTTTGGGTTAACACTATTCCATAACGCATGTTTATGCAATGAATCCTTAAAAACATAATCACAATTATGATGAAACATTGGTTTATTTTGACCGAATGGAGATCTACTATTGGGTCAAACCATAAGATGGCGCAATGAAAGAAATAATCAAACTGAAAGTAAGAAAAAATTTCACAGTGGAGGTTGTTTATGAATGACAATCTTCATCTATCAAATTTTATATTTCTGCTATGCGTATGGCAACTTTGTTTTTAATGTGATTATTCTATTGGTTACAAATTTGAATCATAATACAAATCTGTATTATAATGAATAACATTAAAATGCAAACATCGTTCTCGTGATTATTAGCCATCATTATATGCTCGCTGTACAATATACTATTTATTATTTATCACACGTCAGCATACTTAAAATTTCTTCTTATTTTACCTCAAATTTCTTGATTACATACTAACGGGGAATAAATAAATAAAACTAAATTATTTCTAATGGCTCCCTTGTCACATACTAAAATGTAATATAATATTCTTAGAAATGTTCTTTTGTGAAAATATCCTAAATTAATACTACGTCGACAAGATATACCTATAATCCAGATGCTGTGACATTTTTTGTCTGAACTGATGGCCCGGTTGGCTATTCCAAGCTACGCGCGGTCAGGTCGGCTGGTCGTCAATCTGATTTCATATTTTCCAGATTTCCGTAGCCTATTTTTTTTAAATCATACAAGTCAAGGAATCAATAGAATCTCCGAAGCTCTCTTGTTTTTAGAATTAGAATAATATGTAAAATTACAGCAATTTATTACATTGCGTTTTGTAGGATTGTAAGAATAGGCTGAATCCAGGGAAGTCCCAACCTCACAACGGATGCAGATTCCGGGGAAGTTCCAATTTCTTAATAAAGGCGAGGCAGGCAACTTATGTTCTACAATTTCATAATTACTATTTTTGAGGTCGTGGGAGATTCGTCACTAAGGGGCGGCAGATATTTATTACTCAATGCTTTAACATTATTAATGGGCTTTATATGGGATTTATAGATTTTATTGAATCAAAACAAAAAAACAGGCGAAGGATTGGCTCAAGAAATTTTGGACAAAAACTGCAGTCTGACAACCTCGATATTAAGAACTGTAGAGCCCAGTGCTATGATAATGGTGCGAATATGGCTGGGAAATACAAAGGGGTGCAATCTAGAATTCTACAAGTAAACGAATTTTCATATTTTATACCATGTTCGGTTAATCCCTAAATCTAGTTGGAGTTCATGCTGCCAGCGTATCGCCAAAAATGGTAACATTTTTTGGAATTATTCAAAATTTATTTGTTTTCTTCTTATCTTCGCTAGATAGATGGGATTTGCTCAAATCTCATTTGCTCGTCTCTTTAAAGAAACATTGCGACACTCGCTGGTCCTCCAAAAAAGCGAGCAGTATCTGCGGTCTATAAACAATTGCAAAATATTTTGCAAGCATTGGAAGACCTTATACAGATTTTAAAAAAAATGAAGAAACTTATTCAGGTGCAAAAAACTTTATACATCAAATGAAAGATTTTTAATTTATTTGTACTTTAGTAATGTGGAACAGCATATTAGAAGAAATAGACAACGTAAAGAGTATTATTGTTAATATAGCTTGTAGGATAATTGCACAGCTTAGAAACATAATAGCTGAAACTAGGAAAGAAAAGTTTGAGACATTTTATGAAAAAAGTGCAGACCTGGCTAAACTTGTGGATGTATTTACAGAAAAAAAGGAGGCGTAAGGTTCGTAAAGAATTTGATTATGAAGCTTCAGCTGATTTAAGCGAATCTGAAAAGTTTCGATTAACTTATATCCAGGCTATTGACACAGTTATTGAGCAACTGAACTGGTGATTTGAAAAACTTCGGCAGGTGTCACAAGATTTCGATTTCCTCTGTGGATCAAACTTCGTTTAGTGACGATAGTCTCAAGAAATATGTTATGACCTTGCAATTAAATATGAAGCTAAAGGGGATTTTGTGTGTGCGATTTTAAGTGCAAAAAAGTTGTTTCAGTCTTTGGATGAGAACTTTAAAAATATGGAACACTTGGAAATCCTCCAAGTAATTCATCGCTTTGACTTAACTGCAAATTATAAGAACATGGAAACTGCAAGTATTACTGTGACAGCTGCCTCAGCAGAAAGGTCCTTCAGTAAACCTTAACTGGTAAAAAAATATTTAAGATCTTCAATGGCTCAGGATAGGCTGACCAATTTAAGTTTAATTTCAATTGAACGTGAAGTGACTCAATCATTAGATTTAGAAACATTAATCGATGAATTTGCCGCTTTGAAGGCGAGGAAGATAAAGTTATGTTAGTTATAACATATTTTTAAATCTTTTTTTACACTTTGTCCTTAAATCTAAAATATATTTTTTTGCATTTTATTAACATTTTTTATTTTCGTTCTGATCTAAAATATTTTTTTTCGTTTTCCATCTTTTATTGTTCCTTTTATTAATATGTAGTTCAGTTAATTATGTTAATTTATGTTTTTATTATATAATGTTTTATTTATTACTTTTGAATAAACGTATCAAAATGATTAATTAATTTCTCACTTAACCCGTGGTGAAACATAATTATATAATTTGATTAATTAAAACCCTTGGTTTTGTTTCACTGCTTTTATTTGTCTCTCCGACTAGTTTCGACCTTAGGTCCCTGTTAATTTTGTACATATCTCCTTGAGAATGACGAAACTAGTCGGAGAGACAAATAAAAGCAGTGAAACAAAACCAAGTGTTTTAATTAATCAAACTTAACAAAACATTTTTTTCCTGAATTCTGATTTTTTTTTTTGCATGAATATAAGTAACACTTTCCGTAACAATTTTTTTTTTTTTTGGGAGCGGGTGCGCCAATTTTACGTTCGCATGGCCCTGAATAAGACTCCTAGTATAGGTATTTAAAATGACACTTGAAAAATTAAACTTTGGAGTGGACGATATTTTTGAAGACGATTTAGACATCAAGAAAATATAAATTTTGGTTATCCCAGGCAACTTGTTCGGAACAGAGCTGTTAATTATCATGATTTGGACGAATTGTCGTTCTTCGGGCATTCTTGTCTCCGCAAATAAGCTGTGTTAAATTTACTTGGCCTGAGTTTCAAAATATTGGCTGATAATGAGATAACCTCCCTTTTTTACGGGCGGAGATTTCTTTACGCGCGGATTTGCCTTCTAAAATATTAAATTAAGCATTAAATACTTAATAATAATGGCGAACTTTCACTATTTCCCTGTTCGCACAGCAAAGGTGTTTGCACGTACTTTTCGTCAAAATCAGCTGCGAAAAAGACACCCATGTCGCCAACGTTAAAAAGTGAAAATCGACAGATTTTGCGATGTTGCAACACTTTGAGCTTGCTTGCTAAAGCAGTTGTATTAATTCCTATGGTGCATGACGCTTCCTTTTAAGCATGACTTAAAATATAAATCCGACTTTACAAAATTAGACTAAATTGGTGCAACTGGGCATAAGACATTTAAATTGTACTTCATCTTACCAGTACTTTAAAGTTTTACTTTTTGGAGAAAAAAAGTAAAAAAAAACTTAAAACTTTAGAGGTGACTTTTAAATAAAGTAAATTATTTGCATTTTCTTTAAGTTACAATATTTGTGTTGTATTTGGGGTAAATAAATAAATAATTGGTTATTTCCTGAATTGTAGATTAAAGGAGTGTGATAAAAAACAGTACTTACACGAGCCTGTTACACACTCTATTGATCTGTTAGAAAAACTGCTTTTGAATCAATTATAACCAGAAATGTTTTAACTAAAAGAATAGCTAAAACAATTATATTTATCATCTTTTATATCATAAGTTAAGCATAGTGGGGCCTTTGATAATATAATTTTTGTTTGATTATTTAGTTCAGGCTGATTATCAAAATCATGTTCCGCCATAAAATAATTATAGTAATTGTAGTAATAGTATTTATCTTTTTTTGCCAAACTTACTATCGATCATGCTTTTTGAGCCATTAGATTAGGTTTGTGTATTCATATGTGTATAACTTCGTTTGTTGCTTTAGAGTCAATCTCTGAAGCGCCATTAATTTTATTCCAATGGTCACCTTCAGATTGATTAATACATTAAACTATAGGAATCCAGTATATTTTAACAGTAACATTTATTAACACACCAAACATTGCAGCATTTTAAATACCGTATAATGCTAAAACGTATTATATAATATCATAATGGGCACACTAATTAATCACATCATATCCGCCGAATATATTGATTTACTGCCTATAATTTTATAATCAATTATATATGCCACTGTTTTCAAACAAAGGATTTTGAAATTGAAACGTATTTCGCAGAAATGTTGTAACGAGAACTAGCTGCATAATTAATCTAATCTACGGGATGTATAAACCGTTCTTACCCTTAGACGAAGGAGACACAAAGAGTAAGTTCGCCAAGGCAGCTCCTGTGTCGTGGCCCAGAAGGGTAACTCTAGTGGGGTCCCCGCCAAATGCCGCAATGTTCCTCTTGATCCACCTGAGTCCGGCACCAATATCTTTGACCCCCAAGTTACCCCCGGAATCGTCGGATTTGTCGAAGGTCGGGCGCGTCCTCAGAAATCCTATAATAAAAAAAAATGTTACTGGAGAGCCTAGTCTTAGAAAATAAATTTAATGTTATGGCAGTTATAGTGTAAATTCTGATTTAATTCGAAAACAATTAGCGAAATCGTAAAACAATGTAATGTACTTAATAGCAATTAAACCATTTTGTTGCTAATAGGGTCGAAATTGTTCAACAATAATCACTTTAATTTTTTATATTTGAATTTTTAGGGTTTCAAATTAAATGCAGTCTATTTCTCAAAATAAGCAATTTATTTCTTTGTGCTTTTTTTGTTAGAGTTATTTTGTGATCTTCAGGTTTCTTACTATTTATACGACCTTATACGCAATAAAATGGTTCAATATGATATTTAGAGCGAGAAATTGGAATAAATAATAATCATTATTTTGCGTACTTCTCAAAAATAAGACATAAAAAATATTTTGTTTAGTACTGTTAAATAGCAAGTTTTAAGAGCTTTCCAATGAGGTATCACAAAGAGGGCGTTGCAATTTAAAAAAAATTGAGTTGGGGTGGCTACAGCCCCAGTGTCATTTTTGTGGTCATACTGATTCCCCCACATACTCTAAAAACGGTTTTAAGAATTTTTTTATATCTTTTTCAGGTCCATACTTATAGAGCATTGCTCGTTTTTAATTAGACACTTTGTATATTCGGGTGGCCCTTATTGTTAAACTCTGTTTTTTTTATGTCTCACCCCCCAGAAAAAATGGGTTATTGGCATAATTGAAAGTGGTGCCCCAGAGGCTGCGAATGTCGCCATTTATATAAAAATTATTGTTTTTTTTTCATAAATGAAATTTAACCAAATCTCGAGTTAGTAACTGTAACCTACTTTTTTTTTCTTGGCATAGGAAACTGATCCATTCCGCCAGAGTTTTCAATTAACTGTATATTTAGATTTATATTGATTTATTATTTATACATATATACTCAATTATATATTATATAATGATTGGAGGGACATACACTGGACATCCATGGACCCGCACGGCCGCTTCTTCGTTCCGAAAAAGTGACCGCACGGATGGGATTCGAACCCACGACCACGAGGCCCGCGAGCAGGAGCTCTATTCACTAGGCCCCCGCGGCCCCACCTACTTTTTGCCTTTTACAATTGTGAAGGTTAATTGGTACTACTCATATTTTTGCCTCGCATTCATTTAATTTTATACTCTGCATCTTTATTAAATTTATTCTGCTTGTGATCGATGTGTTAATCAAAATATTGCATATTAAAAACGAATTTTAGTGTGCGGTCTGTATAGAGTATTAAATCTGGACTTCATTTCAAAATATTACGTTAGCTAGTTAATGCGATTATAAAATGTAACGCAAAAACGGCAATGATTAAAAAAAATCCGGCGGTTAATTAACGTAAAGAAATAATTGGTGGATGTTAATAATTGGCCTGGCACGTCGTGATTAATGCTACACTAATTTGCTTCCGCCTTACTTCGCATAGTTGTTTTTCCAAACTCCGGGAAAACAATTTAAATTAATTAATTTAGGAAAATGCACACAATGACACTAATGTAAAAACAACTTTATAATTAATCCTCCTCTTTTTTAACACTCTATGAGTGGTTTCATTTGTTCAGCGCGTGTAAAACATGAATGAAGATGAACTAATTTTATGTAATTAAATCATTACAACAAAATTTTAAAACTGCATTTTTTATAAGAAACAAAATTAAATTGATGCGCATGATTTTAAAGAGTGATTTTTCAGCAAAAATTAAGGGAGGTCTTTCAGATAATTGTTTGTTTTTTCCAAGTTACAGCCCTCTAAAGTTAGGGGGGAAAATTTGTTTTCATTTCAAATATCAACTATGGAAAAATATAGAACAATAAAATTTAGCAAATAACTGTTCTATTAAAATTGCACTTTTTGACGATTTTTAACCCTAAAATATTATCACAAGGGGGTAAAAAATCAACCCCTATAATAATTTGCACCAGACTTTTTTAAAGCGTCTACATTTTTCTATTTCAAAACTTGATTTAAATAAAAGGATTCAATTTTAAACTTTTTGTTTCTTGACATTTTCTCCTAAAATTGTTAGTTTGATCACAGAAAAATAAAATAATGCTCAAAACCATTTGACATAAATTCAAAAAAGGGGACTATTCTCTGAGTAAAAATTATCGCCAAATCACTATCTTGTCGACTCAAAAAATATCTGAACAAGTTATTTACTATTATCTATACTGAAGGGAAAATAATGAAACACATTCGTGAAATTTCGACCGTTTTCAAACAGCCATAACTCGGCGTATTTTCAATCGATTTTGATGAATCTTTGAGTACAATAAACTTTGAAGTGTCTTCTTTAAAGTCATGCATACGAAATTAAGCATAACCCCTTCCGCCCCCATCCAGCGCCCCTGTGAAAAAAAAGTTTGTTTTTCTCTGGAAACACGTCCAAATTTGATGTCTACGGAGTTGAAAAAAAAATTCGACTCGATTCACCATAAAGGTATTAAAGTTTGATCAATTCCCTACTCAGGACTCAAAGAACGAAGTTTTTACGACGATTTGGCAGCAAGTTATGGGTATTTAAAAAAAAGTGCATTTTGATGTTTTTCGCAAATAACTTCAACCAAATTGGATGATTCTTTCGCAAAAAATTCCATTTTGGCTCTACTTTAAGAGAGTAAACTCGGATTGGAATGATCCCTTTTCTAATCCTTCAAACCCCGAACAAAAAAAAACACGTGTTTGGGCAAAAAAACATCCAACTTTGGTAACGTGTACCGAGTTGGATAAAATGTGTCGACTCGATCCACCGAAAGGGCATTAAAATGTGTTCAATTACCTGTGCAGGACTTAAATAACGAAGCTCCTCCGACGATTTGGCACAAAGTTATGGGTGTTTGAAAAAAAGCGAATTTTGTGGTTTTTTGACTCATAATCGATCTATTGACAATGTTTAACATGCAGTCTGGCAGATCGCCGCGACGTAAACACTGTAATTTATGTTTATAAGCGTGTTAATGGGTATATTGATGATGCAAATTTGTTGTCACAGTTGGGATTTTACATACCCAAAATATCTTCTAGAAATGCGCGCGTGTTTTGGTATCCTAGAGCAAATACGTGCTCATATTTTAATTCACCATTGACTAAGATGGTAAAATTATATAACACCATTCACTATTCTGTTGACATTTTTAGTGACACCTTATCAGCGTTTTTAAAGTTAATTCCTAATCTTATTTAGTGAGAATTACAAACATTACCACTTATTATACCATATACTGCACCATATTGTGGCTTGTTGTGATAATATGCTTGTTTCGCCTTTTAGTTATAAATTCATAATTAGTAACATACTACATATATGCCTTGTATGATGTTTTAGATTTAGTTAGTTTCATAGTTTTTCCCTGTAATTGGATTTCTTTTCTGTTGGGAAATAAATTATTATTATAAGTCCGAAGATGTTTTCGTTTTCACTAATGAAATTTTCTTTGCATGTTCTTTGAGGTATGCACCAAAAATTCATTGTTTGCGCGAACTCATGAATATCGCATTTTGTACCTCCATTAGCAAAAAAAAAATATTTTAGGTCAAAAAAGGCTCACTTTAATGATCTCTGTAGGGTCGGAAAAAAATGTAGGCCTAACTCACCACTCTTCTATTTCCCATTCGTCCTATAAAAACAAACAAATTACACTGACAGAAAAAAATGAATCACTTGAGAATTGTAAAAATTTAGTTAATTTTCAAATGGTCAAAACACGGTTTCTATCCAACCGATTTCGATGATCTTTTGAGAAATCAAAAGCAAAATATGTATTTTTTAAAAGGGTTTATCCCTTACTCGAATAGAGGGCTCTACGCCCCTCCAAACGAAAAAATAAAAAGACCACAAAATGCACTTTTTTTAAACACCCATAACTTTGTGCCAAATCGCCGTAGGCCTGCACAGGTAATAGATCACATTTGAATGCCCTTTTGGTGGATCGAGTCGACACTTTTTTTTCAACTCGGTACACGTTGCTAATGTTGGACGTTTCTTGCCCAAAAACATGTTTTTTTTTGTTCGGGGTTGAAGGGTTCGAAAAGGGATCATTCCAATCTGAGTACCCCCTCCTTAAAACGGGCGGAACATTATATTTTCCAATGATATTTAAAAAAAATTCACCCCTTTCGAGGGCGAAAATTGGCCATTAGAGGGATTGGTAGGGGTCAGACACGATATCCAACACCACCACCGTACTCAACATCCTCGAAAACTGGGGGAAAGTGTTTTTTTTTTCAATGAAAATCGGGTAAAGCGAATTTTACACGTTTTGGGGGTGGTTTTTGGCCGATTTGAGGGATTGCGCAATCCCAAAGAGAAATTATAACAGCGCCATCGTATTCAGCGTCCACGAAAACGGAGAGGGGTGGTAATCTTGTTCCGGCTCAAAATATTTACATGTTCATCTGACTCACACACGCTACTAAAGTGTTGAGTTCTGCGAGTATATCGTTCGATGCTACATTAAGGTCTTATAGGGAGTTGTTATGCGTGTTAATCGTTGTATCATCGGCAAACATTGTAATGTGTCCATTAATATTAAGCGGCATGTCGTTAACGAATAAGAGGAATAGCAAAGAGCCTAATATGCTACCCTGCGGCAGCCTGACCTGAGGAGAGGCGATGGTAGATGCATACGGAATATTTTCAAAATATAGTGTCGTAATGGGTTTTCTGCTGTGTAGGTATGACGCCAAAAGACGATGACAGTTTCCTCTGATTCCATAATCCGTTAATTTGTTCAGTAGTATCGTATGTTCATTAAAAAAAAACCTCAAGTGTGCCATGATTTTTTATTTTAAAGAATGTAAGTTGGCACACATGTTAGGAATTGACATACGAAACGTCAGATCGTTCTAAAAGTCACAATTATTCCGTGGTCACAATGGTTTACAGCAACCAGCAAAAATGTTTCTAGTTGAAAGTTATTTCTGAAATGGGACTAAAGTGGACGGAAATTAGGTGACGCATCTATGGCAGAGTTTCAGGAAGAATTTCCTAACGTTCTCATTATTTATGATGAATTTAAAAATACCTCATCACGATCTGTTGTATTATTTCATGAAACGGGTAGTATTCTCTGTAAACCAGAAAGTGGTAGACCAGTCAAACGTACTTAGGATGCTATTAACACAGCCCAAGGAATTTTGGAAGGTGAACCTACTTCTTCTCTGCGTCGTTTATCACAGCAAATTAATTTATCGGTAGGAACATGCCGTAAGTAACATAACCTTAATATGTGTTACCAACTTTGTTACGGGTAAATATAGGTAATAACTTAAATTTAAAAAAATACAAAATCATGGCACACTAGAGGTTTTTTTTTAATGAACATACTTTATGTCCCTTGCGTATTGGGACGACTTTTAGTCGGAAGCAAAATATAATATCATCACCTGAAACGAAGGCATGTAAAAAAGAGCTACTGTTATATGACACTCTATCACAATATTTTGAAGAATGTAAACCCACACTAAAACTCTGTAAACAGAAATATAACATATTACTTCGAAACGATAGAAAACAATATTACAACAATAAAATCCTAATGTCAGATAACACCAACAAAACAGCATGGTCCATCATAAAAGACCTAGCTGGTAATAAAGAACCTTTTAATCTCGAAAGTACTAATCTCGAATCTGATGTGAATAAATTGAATCATCACTTCATTAATGCGGCACCTAATTTACTAAAATCAAGGCAACCTACAACTCAGCATAATACAGGCGTGGATATGAATATGGACTCACTTTTCTTCAACCCAATTAACTGTCAAGAATTAATAACTCTGATCAGAAACATGTCAAATAAAAAAAGTTTTGGAATCGATTACATTTCAATGTTTGTCGTAAAGGAATGCATCGACAGCATTTGTAAACGTCTCTGTTTTATCATAAATAACTCACTGAGTAGAATTTTTCCCGGAAAATTTAAAGTAGCTAATGTTAAACCAATATTTAAAAGTGGAGACTGTAGCAAAATTTTAGACCAATCAGTTTATTGTCCTCATTTTCTAATATAATTGAGAGTATAGTCGCTGCACAATTTAAAAAAAACCTAAATAAACTTAAAATATTCTGAACACACCATCATGGTTTTATGGAAGGGAAAAAACATAAACACTGCCTTGTATGACTTTACGCAGACAATACTAGAGGGAATGGAGGCTGGAGACATGTCCTGTGTTATTTTTCTGGACTTGGCAAAAGCCTTCGACTGTATTGATCACCGAATACTACTCTCTAAACTCTACAACTATGGCATCCCAAGAACTGCTTACAACTGGATCGAAAGTTATCTCTCAGGGAGAAAACAGTTAGTGGAAGTGGCATCTGAAACAAAGGTTTGTCGGTCGGATGCACTGAACATAGTTATGGGGTACCACAGGGTAGCGTTCTGGGTCCACTACTATTTAATATTTACATTAATGACATGTTTAAAATATTTAATTAGCCGGCGTAAATGTTGTTAATTACGCTGACGACACCTACATCTGTGTATGCGGAAGGGCACTTACTAGCCTCATTAAAAACTTGGTTTACTAATAATAAACTAATACTGAATGAAAACAAAACATATTATGTATTATTTAACAAAAGTGAAACAACTACACATCCATCAGATATAATAATTAACTACAACATCGTAAATCTGACCGATAACACAAAATTCTTGGAAATCTTCATTGGTAATAAATTAAAATGGCAGAAACATATTGAACATGTATGAGTGCGGCTATGTTCAATAAGTTTTATGCTTAGAGTTTTAAAATCGAATGTGACTTTCAGTATACTAAAACTAGTCTTTAACTCTAACTTCTTGTCGGTAATCAGGTACAATGGGGCAGCGATACACATTTCAACAGAATTATGCTGATACAAAAACGTGCATTAAGGACAATTTTAAATTTAAAGTCTTCAGATTCGTGTAGGACAAAGTTTGCTCAACATGGATTACTAACAGCAGCTGCAGTGTACATAATGGAATGCCTATTGTTTCTTCGAAAGCACGGACAATATTTTACAAATAATGGAAGAAATATTGATATATCCTATACATAAATTTACAATCACCGAGAAGGGTGTACATTATTTAGGCCTACGCTTTTATAACAAATTTCCATAATTTATAAAAAAATAAACTAATTTTCTAAAATACAAAAAAATTGTATATGAAATGCTGCGGAAATGTAAACCTTACACTATCGATGAATTTCTAACAAGTAATGTTACTTAAATACAAACCGATAGAGTAATTTTATTTGACGATATTCTTATATTTAATGTCTTGCAGTAGGTGTACTGTGTATGGACCTGTATGTATGTATTGTATGTCATTTATATTGGAATAAATACGATTATTATTATTATTACTTTATTTGATTTATTTTGTAATCCGTTTGACCATCTTGGCATCCCTTCCGTAGTCCTGTTTACCGAGTCTGTTTCTGTTAGCCACCGTGATGGACCCTTCGGTGTGAAAAACTGTCCACCTAGTTCTATTTTTGTTTGTTATATCTACACTGGTGGAAAAAAATGAAACACTTGAAATTCGTGAAATTTCGACCATTTTCAAACCGCCATAACTCGGCGTATTTTCAATCTATTTTGATGAATCTTTGAGGGCGAAAAACTTTAAAGTGTCTTCTTTAAAGTCATGCAATTTTTTCGCACATAACTCACCGACTTTTCAACCAAATTTGATGATTCATTCGGAAAGAAATCTCATTTTGGCGCTACTTTAAAGGATGCTGAGTACGGTGGTGGTGTCGGATATCGCGTCCGACCCCTACCAACCCCTCCTCCGGCCAATACTCGTTCCCGAAAGGAGAGAATTTTAATTTTTAATTTTAATTTCTAACAATGTAAAAAATTATGTTTGTGATTCACTAGATTTATTTACTAATGTAAATGATCGTGATCTGTTGGTCTCCTGCTCTCTACCATATAAGATGGTAGGCATGTCATCATTGAAAACGATGTCGAGATCTGAATCGTGTACGGGCCCACAATTTGAAGTTACGCCACATCTAAACATTTTGGGAACCTCTGTTCTAGACGTATGCGCTAAAGTCCATAAATCTGTTACGGTTTTTACATATTGAAAATACATAATGAAAATTCTAAATTTTAAACAGAATAAACTACGGTATGTACCAGCAAGAAATCAGGCTTAGATATTCGACTGAGGGCAGTTATGCCGAGTACAAAAGTAAGATGAACATAATATTTGAATAATTTTAATACAACAGATATGGTTTCAAACTACATTATAAAATCTATTGGTAGCTTTTTGAGATTTTTTGTATAGCAATAATGAAAATTTCAAGTTATAACCCCCAAGAGATTTCTTGGGGATTACTTGCTTACGATTATGTCGCCCTTCAACTGTGTTTAGACGACGCTTGCTAAACCGTGAAATGGTTGGGTTCGGCGGAATTTTGTGTAAACGCTACAGCAGAAGTGTTTTTATTTATAACTTCTCTCCCGCCACCGATGCGAAATAAAAATAGCCACAATATTACTAATATGCTGCTATGCTGTATCAGGGTGAAGACGTATAATAGCTTCTCTCTTTTAACTGGGTTGCCTATAGTCATACCAATTTGATTGAATCCCCCTCTAGTGGGCGTTTACCGTACTTTTAATGGATACCCTACCGTTAAGTCAGGGACTCGCATGGAGGTCGGGGAAATCACACGCGGTGTTATTAAAACTTCGGGAACCTGTTTTTAGCCCTTTTGGTACGGTAAATTCGAAGGCAACTTTCAATTAAGCGAAAAATACATTGTAATGTCAAACAAATTTCTATTGGTCGACGCGGCGTCTCATCTGATTGGCGAAATAACATGACGTAGACCGTGAAGTCTCACCTGTTTGCTCATTACTTTTACAGCCTAGGCATAAACAAGCATTTTTAAAGCCTAGTCCGCAAAAAAAAGTTTCACGGCTTAAAAGCAGTCCGCAAAATCTTACATTTCATATCAATCCGCGAAAAACATTTTTATTCGAGAAAAAAAAAAGTATTAATTTTATTTTAATTTTTGGTTTATAATTATGAAACGATAATATTTACATAAAATTTATATGAACAATAATTGAGGAGTTGAACTGCAAAACTCAACAAATCCACTTGTATAATTTGTTCAGAAACCGCAAAAAACGTTCAGGAAGTCTATTTGTTGCTTAAAAAAATGAATGTTTAGCCGCATTTTTAAATACGATTTGTTGCGTTTTGAAAGGTAATTCACACATATTCGGATGTATCCATGTTTGGACAGTAAGAATCAATACCAAGTTCATTTTGGCCCAAAATTGGATTAGTTGAGTTTTGCAGTTCAACTCCTTAATTGTAGATAATGCCAAAATGAATAACTTGTAAAAGATTTTTTTTTTCAAAATCTCTTCGATTTTCTAGTAAACTGACTATTAGAATTTGATGTAAAATTTGTCATTTTAATCTTTATAATTTTAACATTTTAAACATCAGTTTCATCCGAGTCTACAAAACCCTCGATGTACATTTAAAATATGATTTAAAACGAAAATAAACCATGAAAGTGTAAATATAAACAACTATGACACCATCAAATCGGAGAAAGTAACATGATGGCTATATCACCATTTTTTTGCTATATCAGTATTACTGCATGTGTCTAATAGGTGCGGAAACCACCTCATTAACGTTATCCACTCGTGCGATTATCTTAAAATTTCAAGTAAAGAGATGATTTCTCCTAAATATAGCTCCTTATAATAGTTGTTACAATAATTTCAGAACAGGATCAACAGGATTCCAAATTCACCATTATTAATTGTAATTAGTGGTGTATTTTGTGTTGCTTTGAATTATACACAGTTTTGTATGTTATGCTGTAGCGATTACTAATTATGTCAATTATCTCGCCACAGAAAGCAGAATTAATTGCAATTCAGATTGATTGGAGCAAGCCTTTGAAGTAATAAGATGAGATATCTACATACATACGATGATGTCAAATGATCATGTATTTCAATGGGTAAATACAGGTTTGCGTTCTGTATAACTGCTTATTTATCCTTAAGCAGTAGATTTATGACCGAACAGTCTGAAATAAATCTGCAACAAGTGGGGTTTTTTTAATTTAATTAAATTCTGGATTTATTTTGTATTTCAATATATTCAGTTAAAACTGACCACATTTCTGCTCCACTTTGCATGCCAAATACTAAAAGTTTGATTATTGCGTGGTTTATAGCAATTGTAGCTTAAGTGTCTAGAAATTAATAGGCAACTATCCCACCTTCATATTATATAATGTATGTGTATGTATTTTAAGAAAATAAATTATAATTCTACTTTTCATAACTATTACGTTAATCTTTGATCATTATTCATTACACATATCCATATTATTTTAACAGGTTTAAAAAAAATGTGTAGCCCTTTAATGATGAAAACTTAAAATTAAACTAAAGTTCGTGGATGGAATGGGTGCAATATAATACACGAGCCCCTATCCTATTACCTTGAACAATTTCGTAGTATCCGATCCCTTCTTACACTAAATTCCTCCAAACTAAACCACCTATATTATAATCCCGGATACATTTTGTTACCCAGCATAGTTTAATATATTATTATTACGAAAGGGAGTTAATTTTGCTGTGTAATATATTTATACTATTAAATATAATTTATTAAATAATTTTCATAGGACAGTTAAGATTGACAGTACGACATGTAAACAATTCTTGCCGATTCTTCATGTATGTCCTTGCGCGTTGCGTATATAAGATATGAATATTTGGCTATTTTTGTACAGACGTGTTGTATGTAGGTATCTCACTTTAAGTCGTTTTGACTAGTGATACCAAGAAATTTCACTTGGTTGGTTTCCTGAATTTTTTCGGCATTCATATGTACGTGTGTTAGCCCTGGCGGTGCTCTGTAATGGATAATGTGTGTTTTTGATACATTAGCTTTTAGGTTGTTGGTAGCAAGCCAAGTAGTAGCGTGTGTGAATCGGAAAAAAAACCCCAAAAATTACATTTTAGTAATCTGCAACAAATTAAGCAAGGCGTGTTATGGTTTGCGTGTCCTGATAAATACAACGAGCCTCCATTTAGCCAAGCAATTTTACTATGCATGCGTATATTCTCATTTACGGTATGGAGTCATATTTTGGGGATGTAGTTCATACGTAGATAAAGCATTCATTTTTCAAAAGAAAGCTGTGAGAATATTATTTAAGTTGAAATATCGAGAATCGTGCAGAGGAATTTTTCGAAAAAATAATATTCTCACGCTATGTGGTTAATATATATACGAATGTATAAAAATTTTGTATAATCACAGAAACAAATTTAATGAGAACCTAATGCACTCAACCCATAATACGAGGCATGGGCAATTATATATTCTACCCAAGCACAGACTGAGTCAATTTGAAAAAGGATGCTATTATTCTATTATAAAACTTTACAACCATCTACCCATCAGAATAAAGAAGACTTCCAATTTCTCCTCTGTAAAGAAGGCACTGTTTGATGTCCTTTGTAACATGGAACCATATAACATTAATGAGTTCTTTGCATATACATTCGAACCATAATACTGCAGAGATACATACACTTATAATTTATTTTCTAATGTTGTAATATTTTTTAATTACTATTATTTCATTTTTTGTAACCATGACGCATTCACTTGTACGGAATATATGTATTTTGTCACCGTGAATAAAGATTACTTATTATTATTATTATTAAATTAATTTAATTTTTTTTACAGAATTTAAATTTTTATGGCTTAAAACTTTTTCTCAGCCATTTTGTTTTTAATTGGTGTCATTAAATTATATTTTTCTTCTATTTTATGTAATATAAAATACATTCGGATAACTTTTCAATGTTCTATAACAAATATACTCCAAATTATCGTTGAATTCTCCGATTTTTCGGCGTCTTGCGAGAGAAAAAAATCACTACACCCGAGGTGGGATCAACCTGAATATGAATTTGGTATGAAAAGATAGAGGACACTTGGGGCTATCAAATACTGTAAATTTGGGCGACACGATTTTTCATATAAGCAACTTTTACTCTTTTAAAATCCAAAATTAGTTTTAAATTTCTACAAGTTTCAAACTGTTTTATCTTAAAACTTTATCAGACATTCTTTTTGTAATTAGTACCAAGAAATCGTGTTTTTGTTCAGTTTTACGTGATATAAAATTCATTCGGAAAACATTTCAAAATGCGATAAAAATAATATTTATTTCCGATGCAATTTTTGCTTGAAACTCATCAGTTAAAATCAGTCTACTTGAATGCCCGAATACGCCATAATGGTTTAGAATTATGACTCAAAAATTTAAATGTAGGGGGTTTATAAGTGTTGCGAACATGAATCCGTTATTTTTATTTTTTTTAAACTGACTTTATTTTTGCCCGATTTTCGACCCGCTTGGCCACATTTCTCGCGTTTCCGGACACTGTGCATCGTACGGGGTGCGTTGCGTTCGTCACAAAGGTTGCCGTTACCCCTCATCGACGGAAGGGGGGTGCTTTGATTTATGGCACAAAATGTTCTCGATCGCCCACCAATCGTGACTAGGGTATTCTTCGGTTCTTTTAACGACACCGCAAGGGCCGAAATCAGGAAATACTTATATTCCATGTATTTATTTTACAGCAAATGTTTTCTCTATTTAGTAATGCATTATCCGTTTATATTCCGAATTGAAATGCAAGAAAATGCATTGTACTAAAAAAATATTGATTTCAATAATCATAACAAATAAAATGTGACAATATGATACTTCCCGAGCATTTACTTTTATAATATAATAATGGTATATGGAATAAAAGAAACAATTGAATTTATTGTATTCTACACTATAAAAATGTACTGTTGTAAAAAATTTAAAAAATCTAGAAAAACATTCCAAAGAAATCCTAAAAAGTCCTGATTACAATTCGAGAAAAAAAAGATAAGAGTTCCTGTATAAAAAGTTAAAAAAAAAATGTCACAGAAACAATCCTGAAAAAAAAGGAAAGTTTGTAAATTTTAATCTTGCTACATCGACGTTTTTAACAAGTTTTAATATGTTTAACTGTTATGTTATCGAGCAATTTTATTAATCCTTAATGTTTAACGGTTTATTTTTCACATCTTCCATGTAAGTAGTATTTTCAAAAACACGTGCAAAACCTCAAATACATTTAATCAATTAAAATTAAGTTTGTTTTTCTCTTCAATGTGGAATATGCCTATTATATCTACTTTTGGGGTTTATTATTACCCTATTTATTTAGGTAAATTAATTCATAAAAATATAGATCAAGGTTGATTTGAATAGTTAGGAAGTCTAAATTTATTTAACAATATGACAAATAGGTCTTTATTTTTACAATTTATCTTTAACAATAATTTAATAATTTATTTCATTCTTTTAGTTATATGAATTATATATTTATTTTTTATTTTATATTATTTAAATAGCTTACATAGAGCATAATATTGAAGATATTAAGGAAATAATCTTTATTTTAAAATATAAAAAAAAAAATATTTAATTTTACAATGAAAATGTTATGTTTTTCATTATCAATAAGAGAATGTGAGGGTGCATTAGGCCTTTCTTTGTTAGTTTCTATGATTCGGACTCATGGGAATGATTATTTTCAATCATTTAATATGTTATGATAAAATTTAAAAATTTATTTTTACAATAGTATTTATGATTCCTTTAAGATTTAAAAAGAATATATTTTGATTAAATCAATGATTTTATTTTATTATAACAATATTTTTTTAATAAAATTTAAGTTTAATTACTTAGTTTCTCATATTAGCTATAGATTTGTGATTTACTTAGATTCGTAATGATTTTATTAACATTTTGAATTTGTTCTTTAATGATTTTAGCTAGATCAAAAAGTTTTGTAGCGCTTTCAATTATACACAAATTATTTATCTAATGTTCATTTTATGTTTTTCTTTTCATTCTTATTTCACTACAAGTGTTAAGCTACTGAACATAATTGTAATTTTATTGATTAAAATGTTACATTTCAAAGTAAAAGTTTTGAATTTGATAATTGCCGATTAGATTGCAAAAGTACGTGAAATATGAATTAAATATGAGTTAGTTTTATTCAGCGTATGTTAGTTTGGAACGGATTTTGAGTTGTGTATCATCCATTTAAACGAATTCCTTTTAAAATTTAAAGGGAAGGTCGAACGCAGGTACTAGGCGCAAAGAATGGGAACATCTGGCAAACGAAAAAGCCAAGGTTGCCAGCCCTATAAATATTTGAAAATTGATTTTCATAGAGACTGTTTAAATTAATAAAAGTTTTTAAGTTTTCGCGGTACTATTATTACTATTATAGTCATTATAGTATTTGTACTACTATTACTATTTTCAAAAAGGGACACTTCAATTTCTCTGTTCTTTTACTTCTTTGATTTAGTCGATGTATAATTTAATTGAGCTCTTACTTTTTTAGGCAACGAGAAAACTTAATTGTGTGATTGCACAAATTTCACCAGTAGATGTTTAAAATTTTCCATTCATTGATTGGGAAAAATACGAATAATATAAATGCAGATTACATATTTGATTTGATTTACTTTCTTCATCTGGGTCCGCGGAATGAATATGTGGGGTCCTTAAAACAAACACTCCCCCATTTTTGATTCTAGCACTACCCAGACACAATATGTTTCTACATCTTAAATATAAATTTCCATTTTGTGTCATATTTTGTGATATTTAAACATATCATGGACATAAAAAGTTTTAGTAGAGTCGCAGATAACTTCCATCTTCTTACTTAGAATACTGTCACAGTACTGTTCAACTTTCTTCACCAGAACATTCAATTTACATATTCTACAGAGTCCAAAATTTACAGATTAGCAGTGCAATATAAAACTTCCAAACAACTCCTTAGAAAGAGCTTATATAATTTTGATACTCAAATAGTTTTGAAGTTACAGTTTATATAATTCAAAATGACTTTAAGATATCTTAAAAACTGCTGAGATATCGTCAGCATATATCACCATTGACCATTCTTCAATGTCTACCTTATGTGCCCAGTAATAAATTAAATAATAATAATAATAATAATAATATTTATTTCATATCATATAAATACACTGAATTTACAATATATAGTATATGACACATAGTCAAAGGCGAACAAATGTATAATTAAACGTATATTAATGGCTATTTAAGTACTCTTCAACAGAGTAGGGTTCCATAGTACATAAATAAGTGAACACTTTTCTTTTGTAGCAACTAAAACTAGATTCTTCTTTAATATTCTGTGGTAGATGATTAAAAAACCTCAGAGATGAATAAGTAGGACCCTTCTGAGATTGTGTAAATCGAAATGAGGGATAACGTAAATTTTGTTTGTGTCTAGTTTCATAATCATGTACCATCTCATATGCATCAAACTCTGGGCGATGTTTCCACATGAATTTCAAACATTCTTGAATGTATATGGCAGTGACTGTAAGGATTCCACACTCCGTAAATTTTGTTCTGCATGATTCATATCTGTTTAGTTTAAGCATAACTCTCAGTGCCCTTTTTTGCATGAGGAAGACACGATTTATTTTTGATGAGCTTCCCCAAAATATAATTCCATATCTTACCAAGGATTCGAAGTTCCCGTGATATATGGTTTTCATTAACTCGACAGGATGATTAATACTTAAAGTTAAAATTCTCAACATATATATAGCTTTTCCCAATCTTAAACACAGATCATTAATATGTTCGTACCATTTCAGGTGTTGATCAATTTTAATACCAAGAAACTTGATATCGGAAACAAATTTATAAGTTGTACTATTTGCTTGTAATGTCTTAGGTGTTTCCAAAGAGTTATTTAATTTAAATAGAATACATTGCGTCTTATCAGCATTTAAAACTAATTGATTATTTTGGAACCATATTTTCAATGAAAGTAGTATATCAGTAGCATTAAGTTTTAAATCCATAAAATCAGATCCTCTAATTATGAGATTTGTATCATCTGCAAAATTTATTATGTCGTGATTTAGTCCATTATGTAGCGTAAACATGTCATTTATATAAATATTAAATAATAATGGACCAAGCACACTACCTTGTGGTACACCCCTGTCAACACTGTGCAGATTAGAGTGTACTTTAGTAGAATTTTGTTGTATCTCTACAAACTGTACCCTCCCAGATAAATATGATTTAAGCCAATCATTAGCTATACCACGAATACCGTACAGATGCATTTTTTGTAATAATTGCTCGTGGTTAATGCTATCAAAGGCCTTTGATAAGTCAAGAAATATGCCACAAGTTATTTTACCATTTTCTAAATCGTTTATTATTGTGTTTATAAATTGAAATAAAGCAGTGTTAATATTCCTGCCTTTTCTAAAACCATGTTGGCAATCATTAAAAATGTTATATTGATTTATAAATTTAATAATGCGTTTTTCGATTACTTTTTCAAATATTTTTGAAAATGTAGATAGCATACTAATGGGCCTATAATTATTAATATCATCCGCATTTCCTTTTTTATAGAGAGGTATGACCAATGCTGTTTTCAGTTTTGTTGGAAAAACTCCTTCACTCAAGCTTGCATTAATAATATGACATAGTGGAGTAACTATATCGGGCATTACCTTTTTTAAAAGGTATGATGAAATTTCGTCATTTCCATGGCTTTTTTTATTCCTTAGTGTTCTGGCAATTTCTAATAATTCAAACTCATCAACGGGGTGAAGAAATATTGAGAATTGATTGCATTCAAAGTTACAAACTGGTGGAATAGCTGAGTTTTTAATAGGAGCAGAGTTTGCAAATAAATGATTAAATTTATTGGCAATTTCTTGGAGATCAGAGTATGGTAATGTTTTTTTTGTTTTAGTACCAGTTATATCTCGAATAATAGACCAAGATGTCTTTGCTTTATTGTCAGATTTGGATATCAAGTTTTCGTAGTATGTTTCAGAGTGTTGTTTTAAAAGATTATTATAATGCTGCTTTGAAGCTTTTAATTGTGGTTTGAATTCTGGAATATATGTTACTAATGTTTCATGTAACAATATGTCCTCTTTGGCTTTTACCAGTTCAGGTGTATTGAATTGAAGTCGATATTTTTTCCTCTTTTTTTGACTTTTATACAATGGAAAGCAAATATTATGGCATGAAGTAAAATAATCCATAAAATGATCAAATTTTTCATCTACCGAGTTTGCAATCTTATTTAAAGCTTATATTTTCCTATTTTCTATTCATAACTGTACATTTTATGATAACACTTTTTTAAGAACAATAAGTAATTAACGCACACTAATAACATATGAGTTATTTAATGTACATTTCCTACAGTACAGTACAGTAATAATTTAATAGTATTATAATCTTCGTAAAGATATCAGCTTAATTTTCCTATTTCCTATTCATAATTGTACATTTTATTACCCCACTTTACTAGGATATCTTTTTGGAAGCTTGTGTTAAAACCTCGTCTTTAGAAGGTAGAAAATGTTCGAATTTGGTCATAAATTACAATTTATATTTAATTACGAAGTACGAGAAAGTTTTGTGATCGTTTTTTTCTAATTTTTTTTTTTACGGTAATATCCGTTTTGGGGTCCCTCTCTCTTGTATACAAACGGATCATGCATTAGAAATTCCAGAGAACGTTTTGGTTCATTCATCCGTCCGTCCGTCTTCTACCTGGCCCTTCAATTATGGCGGCGGGTGCCCGCCCTTGCTGTCATCGTTCGAAAATTTTCGATTGAGTGGGGATAGGTATGTCCGCCATTTCTGCCAGGATTTTGTGACAAACGACTACGACCCCATCGTACGCTACGCGTATTTATTTTTGTCTGCAACGAAAATAAAGATAACATTTCTCCACATCGCTGTTACAGGTACCTAATATCAACGAATACCGGGTGTGGCACTTAAGACGCCTCGGACCATAGCTCCTTTACGATAAAAGCTATCGAAAAAAATCTAAAAACAAAGTGGTGCATAGTTACCGTCGCTATGTTTCAAAAATATTTCTAATCATCAGTGGCGTGCCGTACTCCAGTGGCGTACCAAACTTATGTTTTTTTAAACGGAATGCCCTATTTTTTATTGCACATTTGGAAAGTGCTCGACGAGTACTTATTTTTTTATCCAACATGTTATACCCTTCACTTTAGCGGTTTCGCTGTTATAACCCCTTCTTTCAAAATTGCGCCCCATTTTTGAGATTTTTTTGTAGAGAAACTAATTGACGCAGGCGCCTAAATTTTGAATTGAGGTACAGGTTAAGACCTCGTATACCATCACATATTTTTTTTTCGGGTAATTTATGGAAAAAAATAATTTTTGATTGATCTTCGCATGTTGTCATTTTTTCCGAAAATTTCAAATGGCACCCCCCTAAAAACATTGGCGTCGTACAGCCAAAACTCTAAATTTTTCATTGGTGTAAAAAAAATTACACATTGCATAACAAAATTTCGGAGAAAAAACGAATTTCATCGCAAATGTCGGGAAACGTTTTCCGTTCCCAAGTGTGCCATGAGAAAACAAAAGATTGGTAATTGTCAAAGTAAATTATTAGACGTCAGTAGCAGCCATAAGTCATTTATGATAAACGTTCTAAAAATGTTCCGAACTCAAGAGGAAATGGTTGACATGATATTTATTCTTGGAGAATGTAACAAGAATTGTTTCTTGGCATCACGAGTGTACGCTGCCAGATATCCGCACAAGGCACATCCAAATGAACGTGCGTTTCAAAAAGTGTTGGAGCGATTTACTACTACGGGAAGTGTGAAACGGCCAAGGAGAGTTAGAAAGAAGGTAGTTATTACCGAAAATAATGAACTGCAGGTTCTGGAGGCAGTTATTGAAGATCCTCATACCAGTATCCGTGATATTAGTAGGAATCACGATATTTCAACGCGATCCGTACATCGTGTTCTTAAAAAGTACAAATTCCGTCCATTTAAGATTCAACTGCACTAAGAATTGCAACCTCAAGATTTTCATGCGAGGCAAGATTTCTGCATGTGGGCTATCAACAAAATTGAGCAGGAGGAATCATTTCTTATGCGCGTATTATTTTCTGATGAAGCAACGTTCCATAGAAATGGGCATGTCAATCGCCACAACTACCATTATTACGCCAATAACAACCCACAAACCATGCGAATGATAAACCACCAGCAAAGATGGTCGCTGAATGTTTGGGGAGGCATACTTGGAGAACACCTTTTGGGTCCTTATTTCATCGAAGGGCACCTGAACGGCAACAGTTATTTGAGGTTCCTTCGCGACGACTTGGATGATCTCTTGGAAAATGTCCCTCTAGCCGCTCTTCGACAGATAGTTTTCCAGCACGATGGAGCTCCTGCACATAATAGCTGTGTCGTTCGGGAATTTCTCGATGAAACGTTTCCGGACTCCTGGATTGGTCGTGGGGGTCCTGTGAGGTGGCCGCCAAGATCACCAGACCTCACTCCCCTTGACTTCTTCCTTTGGGGCCATATCAAAGACGAGGTTTACAGGACGGTACCAACTACTGTCGAGGATATGAGGGAGAGAATCCGCGCGGCTTTCCGCGGTATATCACCAGAAGTCCTTAGGGCAGGGTCTAGAGCTTGTGAGTCGAAGTTGCGGTTATGCCTCCAGCAGGAAGGTCGTCATTTCGAACATTTAGTTTAAGTTGTTAAATTTTCTTTATCTGCATTTTTCATATCATGTTGAATAAATAGGTACATACTATTATGTTGACCGTATTTGAGTATTTGTTTTCTCATGGCACACTTGGGAACGGAAAAAGTTTCCCGACATTTGCGATGAAATTCCTTTTTTCTCCGAAATTTTGTTATGCAATGTGTAATTTTTTTTACACCAATGAAAAATTTAGAGTTTTGGCTGTACAACGCCGTAATGTTTTTAGGGGGGTGCCATTTGAAATTTTCGGAAAAAATGACAACAAGCGAAGATCAATCAAAAATTATTTTTTTTCCATAAATTACCCGAAAAAAAATTATGTGAAGGTATACGAGGTCTTAACCTGTACCTGAATTCAAAATTTAGGCGCCTGCGTCAATTAGTTTCTCTACAAAAAAATCTCAAAAATGGGGCGCAATTTTGAAAGAAGGGGTTATAACAGCGAAACCGCTAAAGTGAAGGGTATAACATGTTAGATAAAAAAATAAGTACTCATCGAGCACTTTCCAAATTTGCAATAAAAAATAGGGCATTCTATTTAAAAAAAAACATAAGTTTGGTACGCCACTGGAGTACGGCACGCCACTGATGATTAGAAATATTTTTGAAACATAGCGACGGTAACTATGCACCACTTTGTTTTTAGATTTTTGTCAATAGCTTTTATCGTAAAGGAGCTATGGTCCGAGGCGTCTTAAGTGCCACACCCGGTATATACCAATAAGATTTAATTTTGACGTTACGAACAAGTAGAATATGAATATATTCAGGCAACTTTTTTCTTTATTTAATACCAATAATGTTGCTTTGTTTTAATTACATTATGCCACTATTTTATTACATTGTTGTTTCCCTTTTATAGCTAACTTCAAGTTACCAAAAGGATGCCACTAACAAATGTTCTGTTCGGTTAGGCGGACAATAGAACAAATTCGGCTTCAAGAAATTTATCAGTCTTAGAATCATTTATAGTATTTAATCATGTTTATTCAGTCGATTTCAGGAATATATAGCATTAACATTAGTATGCAGGGTATGTGCTGAGAAATTTTCTTTCTATAGACACTTCGTTAAATTGGATTGGGTCGGAATTACGGAATATTTAATTTATTCTCTGCGTTATTCCGAGGGATATCCGCGAATAAAATGTAAATCGGGAGATTTCATTTTTGAGGGGTAATATGTATGTCGGCTCCGTATGAATTTATTTAGAATATAAAGAAATCTGACGTGCCGATAAGATTCCTCCGCTCGGATATGTCTGCGAGCCTTCCAATTCGTTTACGCGTCAAAATCTGCACACTGCATAAAATAAATCTGTCTGCGTTATATGCAAGTCATGCGTTTAGTAATATTTATTATGCCAGGAGCGTTTGCGGAAACTTCTGGCCGGCAGTTACGAACATTTTAAAATTTGTTTTTATAGCGCATAGCCTTTTTTCAAGTTTGCATCCTCACCGGCGGCGGCGGCGCGCCGCCATAGATTATTTAAATCATGATTTATGAAGGGAAATAAATTAATGGGCGTCACTAAAGTTTCCAGTTAAAAAGTTGAACGGAGTAATTTATTTAAACGACAGACGCAATTTCAAGGTTATTTAACTATGAAATTAAAATATAATAGTTTTGGAATATGAACTAACTTTTTGTATTTGTTATTTATTTCAGGAAAGCCACCAATTTTACAACATATGGTTGCCGATATCCAGCGAGTGTGAAGTTTGACAAAGGAAGCGAAGCGCACTTATGTTAGTAAACTAACGAACTTTTCTGAGAGGGTACTCGGTAAACTGTGTTCCTGCTGAACAAAATCGACAAACTCGTCTCACATAAGATAATTTAATTTATTCTTAGAGATTGATTGTGAAATACTATGTGCTTTACTCTTCATTAAAGAGTGAGCTAAGAATATATTCTCTTTAGAATCGCAAGGTTTACGTTTAAATGGTTCGTTGCAATTTCTTTGTGCCCATTACTAGTTTTTATATCACATGGGGGCCGAATACTTGCTTTTGTCGGTGTATTTCGGTAAATGCATAGTTTTTATTCCAAATTATCAGTGGACGTGTCGTTTCAGACAGTGTGACACATACTCTCAATATTCTTGCGCAGTAGATGCTTGAATGGTAGGGATCCTGTCTGTCCTACGCAACGCTCTGCCCCCGTTCAAAGCCCCATTAATCATTTTAGTGCAGGACTGCTGGGGTCACATGTCTTGATTTATTTACCTTGATGAAATTCTGTTGATGTCAACAAGCTCGGAAGAATATTATAGAAAAATGAATTTGATTGTCCACTAGGTAAGTCAAATTAATCAAATCTACGGAAATAATTGCGAGAGTTTTGAAATTGGTATGGTTGTTCCTTTGTACGTAAAATTCAACAAAATAAAGGTCCTGGAGGTTGGGGGCGAGCGGAGGTTGTGGTCAGTTTAAGTTTGACTTTTTCTATTTTTTTGCTTATATCTCCCCTACTATCGATCCTGCAGAACATTTACTCAAGAAGAAATTACCTACAAAAAGGTTCCGTCGTGTTCTCTTCCCGTAGATGCTAGGAGGTATAATAATATGAATTCATGCCCTTCGTATGCTGATTATTAATGAACTTCATTATATATTATGAAAATTTACGTTTTTTTCCAGGCGTGTGAACTCTAAATACTCAAATCGGGTCATTAGTACCAACTCTACTTCCTATATCATGAAAGCAATTTACATGAGTCAATACTCTACATTTCCTTCCCCTTCTATTTAAGAGCGTTGGGAGTATAAAAAAAACTATACGTAAATGCATGTGATTTTTTAACATAAATTGAAACTAAATGATTAAGTATATTCGATTTCGATCTTCATGGAGTAGAAGATGTTATGGTCTAGTAAGGGATCTACTAATTGTTTTTATCCAATTGCACCTCACAGTATTTTTATGACAAGATAAATATTAACATAACACTAAATAAAGTCACAATATTATAATAAATTAGTAGGTTCAGTAGCCTAATATGTCCTCTTTCATCAGACATAAGAATTATGTTTTTTTAATTGAAAACCAATTTTATTTATATGTTAACGTGCGACAGTGTTTCAGTGATAAATGTGGAGCTAGGATTATTTTCTCTTTTCGTCGCACACTGCGCCCCGCCATCTTGTTGGTCTGCCCATACCAGTGGTGTTCGTCTCTAACATTAAGATATTGAATTACGATCCGAGGACAGAAATACTATATTGAAACACTAGTTTCATAAGAGCATTTATGAGCGTAGGAGTTCAAGTTTGGAATGAATGAGTGTGCTAATATACCGGGTGACCCAGGGATCTGTAAAAGCCCCATAACTTATTTGCTATTTGAGATATCGACTTCTGGTTTTATTGAACTGGTACCCACGCTTATTCTACATATTTTAAAAATATGTATGTTTTTGTACAGGGTATCCCAATATACATAGCAGAACAAAGTTATGTTTTTTTTTTAAATGGAACACCCTATACTTTATACTTTATTTTCAACCCTCTTGAGGAACTGATAAAACTAGTATCAGATAATATGGGTCTATTATGGACGGTTGGTTAGTTATGGGCAAATTTGTGGCAAAAACATGCACACATTGAAAACATTGCAGAAGCGTTCCTAGCAAAGATAGCATCATTATTTATACACTAGAAAATTTTCCACATCATAAAGAATAATACACATCGGCTTTAGTTCTCTTTTATTCATAGTGCTATACAGGGTGTCAACATACGCAAAACAATGGATAACTATTTTTTTTCAAATAGAACACCCTATATAAGTTGCCACCAATCTGTGGCATTTTAAATAAGCTTTTCAATGATATACAGTTTGTATAACAAAATATTAAGGATTCTTGATATTTATCAATAAAAACATATTTCTTTTGCCACCTTCTGCTGATTTTTGGATTTTCAGCCAAAACTATGCATTTTCAGGAAAAATTATAAAAGGCCAAAGTTGTAGAGCGGGAAATTTCCGATCGATACAGGTCTTTCAACTTTTAGGATAATGCGTGCATTGCCCGCCAGAGAGCGCAAAATCGTGACCATATATGCATTTTAGCTTTTTCTATTCAAATTTTTTATTAATAAATTGCATTATACTTTATTTTCCGCAGCCTCTAGCTGAAAAACGGGAAACTATAGGGAAATACACAACAAATATACAACTCTTAATAGAAGCAATTTTTGCCAAAAATGCATAGTTTTCCCCAAAAATGCAAATTGAAAATGTATGTATCAATTTTTGCGTTTTTCAATGGTTTTTTGCATTTTTTGCGAAAACTATGCATTTTGGACAAAAATTGCTTCTTTTAAGAATTGTAGAGCGAAATATTTTCAATCGATATAGGTCATTTGAATAATTCTATAATTACCCGTTTTTTTGCTAGAGGACGTGGAAAATAAAGTATAGTTCAATTAATTAACAAGAAAATTGAGAAAAACGCTAAAATGCATATATGGTCACGATTTTGCGCACTCTGGCTGGAAATGCACGCATTATTGGAAAAGTCGGAAGACCTATATCGATCGAATTTTCCGCTCTACAACTTTGTTCTCTTATTATTTTTTCAGAAAATGCATAGTTTTGGCTGAAAATCCAAAAATGCGCAGGAGGTGACAAAAGAAAAATGTTTTTATGGATAAATCTCAAGAATCCTTAATATTTCATTATACAAATTGTACATCATTGGAAAGCTTATTAAAAATTCAATGCATTGGTGGCAAGATATATAGGGTGTTCTATTTGAAAAAAATAGTTATCCAATATTTTTCGTATGTTGACACCCTGTATAGCAGTATTAACAAAAAAGAACCAAAGCCGATTTGTATTATTCTTCATGATGTGGAAAATTCTTTAGTGTATAAAAAATGACGCTAGCTTTGCCAGGAGCGCTTCTGCAATTTTTTCAATGTGTCCTTGTTTTTGCCACAAATTTGCCCATAACTAACCAGTCGTACATAATAGACCCATACTATCTTATACTATATTTATTAGCTTCTCAAAAGGGTTGAAAATAAAGTATAAAATATAGGGTGTTCCATATAAAAAAACATAACTTTGTTCCGGTATGTATATTGGGACACCGTGTACAAAAACATACATATTTTTAAAATATGTAGAATAACTGTGGGTACCAGTTAGAAAAATAATATAATCAAATCCAAATTTAGAAAGTGTAGTGTTACTGTCTCGAACCGTTCTGCCGGTTTTACGACGGACTCGTCATAAACAAATAAATCGTGCGAGTGGACAATGCGGAAGGAATGAAGGAGGCGTGTAACTCCATGACGTGTTCTTCGATCTCAATTTTTTCTTGGAATCTGGAGGCCCTTAATTTATTCAGGGCTACACAGAGGGTTCCCCTGTCTTCCTTACCCTGGCCCATTAACTTTTGAAAATTGCAATAAAACTACATTGAATTATAGTACCCTTATAAGACTAGACGTGAAGGTAACGTTACCATAGGCCAATTTCGTTTTAAATCACATAATTAAAAAAAATCCAGTGCATAGCTTAAAAACTTTTTGATAAAATCAAATAGTTTAACTGAAAAAAATTGTGATGTGGCCATCATGTTACTTTCTCCGACTTGATGGTATCATAGCCATTTATATTTACGTTTTCATAGTTTATTGAAATCATATTTTAAATTTACATCGAGCGTTGCGTGAACTCGGATGAAACTGACGTTTAAAACGTCAAAATTATGAAAGATGGAAAAATTATACTTCAAATTCAAAAACTCGGCTTACTCAAAAACTAACGAGATTTCGAAAAAAACTTATTCTTTAGAAGTTGTTCATTACGGGTTTCTCTACAATTATTATTCACACAAATTTGCTGTAACTACTATCGTTTCATAATTATAAACCAAAAATTGAAAAAAAAATAATCATTTTTTTTCTCGAATAGCAATGATTTTATGAAAAATATTTTCAAGCAAAAGATCTTCATTTCTTTGTTGTCTTCAATGTTTGTTTAAATGTTTTTGTGATATTTGTTATATTTAAGGAAATATTGGCAAAAAACAAAAAACAGTTAAGGTAAACACCCACTTCCGGTGTACGAAATTTTACCAAAAGCTTTTCAGTTCTTCAGATTATCAAATAAGACGTATGTTCAAAGTTTCATATCAATTGCTCTATTAGTTTTTGAGATACAGCGCACACAGACAGACACACACACACACACACACACAGCAGACACACACACACACACACACACACACACACACAGACACAAAAAATTTTTTTCCAGAAATTGTTGAAATGGCATCTAGGGACCCCAAAACGGATATTTCCGTAAAAAAAATGTTTGAAAAAAAAATCACGATCACAATACTTTCTCGTACTTCGTAACGGAGAAAGTAAAAATTACATTTAAACATTTTTTTTTATATGTATGTACTAATTAGATAAAAGGTACCCTCATTGATGTACTAATTAAGCTTAAATTTTGCAAAGTTTTTAGTAGGCAAAATTCTAAGATCAAAGTCTCCAAAAGTGTGTTTTTTTAATATCATTTAACCCCCTGAAGGTCGAATGTATAAAAATTTTCTAAAAAAAATTTAAAAAGTTCCGGAAAAATTTTGAGGGCGGAATAATTGCCCCCGCCTAGAAGCTATCGAAAAAAAATCGGTGACCTTGAGCCGCACCCACCCCCGTCCCGGACAGTGACGCAACAAAAACTCTTTAGGTAAACTTGTAAACTGAAAAAAAAACCCGATCGGTGGGGGCCCCTAAGCCTCGGCGGCGGGGGTGATTTTTTCGAATTTGTTTTTTTTTGCAATCCGATGCACAATCGCCGGTCCCGTCGATCCCATCAGGTCGCGCTCCTCTCATCACCCCCCGCCAAGCTCATGAGAGAGGCAAGAACCAAAAGTTTGGACTTGTGTTTCTTAGTGCAAACTACAAAAAACGTTCGGATTCTTTTTTTCGATTTTTGCCCCAATTAGGCTTCATCCTCTTAGCAAAACAGTGCATTTTCAGTTAATTATAAGGAATATTTCGATTGAGGTTTTCAAATTTTCACAAAATATTCCTCCCTCCAGCCCGAGTACAGACTGTGAAACAATAAAAAAAATTGCCGTAAAAATTAGCGTAAAATGCTAAGATTTTTGTACCCATGAATCTATGGTAGAGCCGAATTAATGGAATTTATCCACTGTATATTTATAAATGATTTAGTCAAGTTGTAATAAGTACAACAAATTCACTAACAATGCAATACTAGTAATATCGTCATTCATAATTTATTTTATATTTCCGACATGATTGTTTACCGATCAACTTTCTATTTCGGCCCAAAAAAAATTTTCGTTTGGTGTTTATTTATTTTTCTCGCTGGTTACATACACATTTTAGGATTAGTAGAGTCGATGACGAGCATTCATTTGCGATTTTTTCGAAATTTTCAAAACACCCCCTAGATTTCCGGACTGCGTCTTTTGCCCCACCCCCTCGGTTTGTTTTACAACTTTCAAGGACGTATCTTTTCGGAAAGATAAAACTTTCAGGGATCGCAGAGCATACAACAGGCTTTCATTGTAATTTTTTCAAACATTTTGGAACCACCCCTACGCGCCATTTGCACCCGTCGGTTATATTTTGTTCTTTTAAGGACGTATTTTTTTTTCTTTTGAAAATGCGAAGCACATGATATTGTAGACGAAAAGCAAATCAACCAAATAAAAAATTTCAAAGGAAAAAGACAAGACAGTTTCAATATTGATGAGAGAGCTTATGTTAAAGATTATAGAGGGAAGAAAGTAGTATGGATTGCGGATTGCAGCTACTATAGAGAAAATATTAGGAACAAAACTTTATTTAATTAACACGTTGAGAACCGCGTCAGCCATCGGTGGCTGACACTGCCTTTCCGTTTAGGCCGCGTCAACCAACTCTTCTACTGCGATAAGAGACATTGGCCTACAATACCAGCGCTTCTAAGTGGCACGCGTGGCCTGACGGGGACTGCCTTCAAAATCGGCGTGGCGCTCAACGTGTTAAAACGCAAACCACTCATCAGTATTGGAAGCGTCAATTGGACCAAATATTAATAAATAAAAGCATCAGTTGTCAAAATGTAAAACAAAATGTCAGTATCACGGCTAGATCAGAGGTTTTTGACAAAGGTCTGGTGGAAGGAAATAGTAATATAACTACTGAAAATAACACGACTCCTGAGAGGGTGTTAAAACCCAGACATTTGCTAAAGGCGCCTGAACGATTAGAAGTATCATAAAAAGTAATTTGTACATATTTATATCTGTATGTTAGCGGCGAATCAAACGTAGACGGAATTTCGGGGCCTAGCGGTCAAGAGAGGGAATCCAGCATCGAAAACGTTCTTCCCACAAGCGAGGAGAGGGAAGATGGTGTGTGAATCCCCGCGGGTCAGAAGGTGTGGCACTTCCGATCAAATCGTGCATCTGGCCGCCTTGAGCGTTATTAGCAGCCCAATACTTTATTTTGTTATTGCATTATCGCTGATACGAGTTATTATAAACATTGTTATTGTGAAGTGTTGTCTTTTTGTTATAAACTAATATGTATACCGAGTGTTTGGGATAAGGGGCGAACATAGGGATTTAACATGTAAAATTAAATATGTGTAATTATTTGCTCCCCTATTCATTTTAGAGAAAAATCGTAAAGGAATATTTTTTAGAGAATTAAAAACTGTAAATGTATCATCCATTTAATTTACGTTTGTACCAGCATACACCTCAGAAATAATAAAAATAAGTTTAACAATTTACCATTTAATAAAAACCCTTGCCATGACTTTGACAAATGTCATGTTTCATATTATAGTGAAAATAATAATATTGCAAGTCAGATATCAATTCTAGTTATTACGATGAACAATAATCTGAGTTATTCCAATGAAGAGAGGGTATTCATTATTAAAACATTTTACAGTGGCGTCAGTTTACGCAGAGTTCGTGACTTATTTTCGGTTACATTTAACAATCGACCAATTCCGTCTGTATCAACAATTTCCAAATTTGTGAAAAAGTTCGAAAATACAGCAAGTGTAGCGGCAGATGATTCAAAAGGTATTTCAATAGTCCAATTTTAACAAATATTATTTCAAAAACATTAACATTGCAGGCAAACGGACGAGAAGAAGCAACGATGAATTGGAAGAAAGAGTTTTGGGGTTGATAAATGCTGATCCAACAACTAGCATACGATGCATTGCTCGTGAGTGCAGCGTGTCTACATTCTCAGTGTATAAGATTCTGAATAAGCATGGGTATTATCCCTACAAACATCAATGCCATCAGGAGATATTGCTAGTGGATGAAGAAAGCAGGCGTGTATTCTGCGAGATAATGCAGGATCGATCAAACATAGACAGAAACTTTTTGCAGTCTATCTGTTTTACGGATGAATGCACGTTCACACTTAACAACGAGCCCAACACTCAGAACACGCGATACTGGACCCAAGAAAATCCGCGGATATGCCTTAGAACTAGAACCCAGTTCCCGCAAAAAATCAATATTTGGGCTGGTATTTTTAAAAATAATATTATTGGGCCGTTTGAAATATGTGGAAATTTAAATTCGAATTCTTATTTAGACCTTTAAATCAACCAGGTTGGCCCTGCGTTAGAAGAAGTTGCACGTAACAATCAGGAGATATGGTATCAGCATGATGGATGTCCAGCCCATTATGGTTTAAATGTAAGGGAATATTTAAATGCTAATTTTCCCAATTGCTGGATTGGTCGCGGTGGCACTATCAACTGGCCACCAAGATCTCCTGATTTAGCACCATGTGATTTCTTTTTGTGGGCTCACTTGAAAAACAAAATTTACAAAAAACACCATCCAAATATTGAATCTTTGCGGGAAGCAATTTTTGCGGAATGCACATTGATTACAGATAGGCAGTTGGCTAATGTTAGACATGCATTTTATAACCGATTGGGTTATTGTTTACACCAGAACGGAGAACTTTTTGAGTACTTGCTCTAAAATTTCCCGTTGACCGCTGGTTACGGTAAAACCAAAAATATATCACGAACTGTGTGTAATCTGACACCACTTTAATTCAATTCATCGTTGCTTCTTCTGTTCCGTTTGCTTTTAATTTTAATATGTTTGAAATAATATTTGTTGAAATTGGACTATTGAAATACCTTTTGAATCATCTGCCGCTACACTTGCTGTATTTTCGAACTTTTTCACAAATTTGGAAATTGTTGATACAGACGGAATTGGTCGATTGTTAAATGTAACCGAAAATAAGTCACGAACTCTGTGTAAACTGACGCCACTGTAAATATTTTGATAATAAATAATACCCTCTCTCCATTGGAATAACTCATATTATTGTTCATAGTAATAACAATGCGTGAATTGATATTTGGACGTGGATGGAACTGCGGGTTAAGGAGATTGAATGATTCGGGAAATTGGCGTCGGCTACGAGGCCATCTGCCATAATCATTGTATTGTAATATATCAGAAATTAAATGAATAACTGAATAATGAAAGACAAATGCAATGTCCATGGTCCCGAGCGAATATTCCGCGACCCCGAAATCGTTCGCCCGGGCTGGGATTCGAACCCTCGGGGCACGCGGTGCAACCGGCATAAGCGCTCGCTTGTACCCACTACACCAACGGGCCGCCCGAATTAATGTTTGACTAGTAAAATTATTCTCACCATAACATGACATTTGTCAAAGTCATGGCAAGGGTTTTTATTAAATGGTAAATTGTTAAACTTATTTTATTATTTCTGAGGTGTATGCTGGTACAAACGTAAATTAAATGGATGATACATTTACAGTTTTAAATTCTCTAAAAAATATTCCTTTACTATTTTTCTCTAAAATGAATAGGGGAGCAAATAATTACACATATTTAATTTTACATGTTAAATCCCTATGTTCGCCCCTTATCCCAAACACTCGGTATATAGAGAGGAGGTGTGATGTATTAATGGAATAAATGTATTTTTATATTTTGTTTAATGTCAATGTATATTCATATTCGCTCGCAGAGCGAACGCAAACCTAACAAAAACCTGACACCTTTTTGTCGGTATCAGAATATAAATATATATTGACATTGAACAAAATATAAAAATACATTTATTCCATTAACACATCACAAAAAGTAACGTCTTCTCATATTTTGTACATGATGATAAGCCAAAGTTTGTGGATTTAGCACAATTAAAATGATCATAAATGCTCCAGCTGAAAAGAATTGATTTTCTTTAATTTCGCTTAAGGGGGAACACCACCTTGACCTTTAAAAAAAAATCGATTTTTTGTTTTTTGGCTTAAAATATTCCTTGGGATGTGTACTTTAATTTAGCATTCATCCCATGTCCGCCAGAAACATTTAAACCGGTTAACGAGACGATTTTCTAAAAACGTCCAGGCGCGCTAAGCGAGCGTCAGGTGCTTCTGGCAGAAGGCGAAAGCGACGGGTGTACTTCAGGGATATCGACACAAGCCAGCGATGAAGAAGGGGATTTTCGACGTTCTACACAGAACTTAGCCGGGATGACTTGCTGGAACGGTGCCTAGGCGGGTTTACGCAAAATGGGAACGAAAGTTTCAACACGACGCTCTGGCAGATAGCCCATTCTGGGCAGTGGTAAACATCGCGGCCGGTATTGCTGCTTGCAATAAAATTGATGAACATCACGACATCATGCAAATAATGCAGATTCCGCAGCTTCAGGTCGGTCCGACGTGTTACAATTTTTGCGTCAACGAGGACGCCAAGCGAGTGAAGTTGACACATTCCAAACTGATAAATACAACATTCTTTCGTTCGCCATCTCGAATTTGACTAATCTGATCATAAATTCACGTTCGGCGACCGAGAAAACCCTTATAACAAAATTTTGATCAAAATTGGTGAATACAAATTTCTTTTGGTCCGCCATATTGGATCCGCCATCTTGAACTTTGCAAATTTAACCTCAGATTCGTGTTCACCGATGCTGAAAACATATAATATAATAGTCGTCGTGCAAACTGAACAAACGAGAAAGTTATCCCAAGTTAAACTTTCCTAAAACTTTAAACGCATTTATCTCGAAACAGTATTTTTCAAAACTGCGGGGGAAAATTCTCGGAAAGTTTACATCCGATTTCGATGCGGTTTTGCCGACTGTATCAGAAATTGCATTGTCTGACGAAATCCGGTCCGCATTTTCGATATTTTGAAAATTCGAGTTTTGGTGCACGTTTTTGTGACGAATTTTTGGGGCTGACAATGAGTTTTTTGTTCGGAAAGCCACCATTTTCGTAAAAATCAACTTTTTCAAAAAAGCTCCCGTGTTTCGTTGCGAAATATTATGTAGAATAATATTCCGAACCGATTTTTATTGCAGAATTACTTGGGGGACCAGGAATCCCCCCGCATAGTTTGAGAGCCGGTTTATCACTAAATAAAACCATCAAAAACAATTTGCCCTCCTGACTTGTTTTCATGCCGAAAATAAAATACAAAAATGACCAATTTTTCAGTGCTCAAGGTGGTGTTCCCCCTTAAAATACCTATATTTATATCATTTTACTTACTTAATTTAGTCATAGTTAATAAAAACAGTTACTATCAATTATTTAAATAAAGTTATTGTTTGTCTGCCGACCCATTTTCATTATTCGATTTCAATAAAAGCCCGCGAAATTATAATTCCTTTCCTACAGACTGCATTAAAATACCACGTTATAACGATCTCGACCGTCCCAAGAGATTAAACGATTACTGTTGCACAAATATAATCGCTCAATATTATATATGCAAATGACTAGGAATCAAAGGGAATAATATAATAATATATCATTTAGATTTTAGAAGTAAAATTTAGCAAAATATTTCAAATACGTCTATGAATCTACATATGAATTGTAATGCATTTTCTATAATACATCAATAACAGCGCGTCGCATTCGTTTGCCAGTGAATAGAGAATATAGGAAATATTGATACCGAATCTACTGCATTTGAAATCTCAATTCATGTGAGAACGAACAATATGTAAAATTGTTTCTGACACTGACAAATTATTCATAAAATATCCATCTATCATAAATACACAACCAAATTCAGTAAGTTTTTCTACTGTCAGTTCGAAAATAAATTCGAATGCACTGCATCTTGCAAATTGCTTCCTCGTGAAATAGAATAAATATTATTTATAGAGGGAATTATAAAATTTAACACTTCTTGCTTCTTGAAATATAACATTTTGCTTGAAAATTGATATATTTTATTGTAAAAAAAAACAACCATCTATACCAAAAAGTAAGTAACTGAATTGTGACATAATATTTAATCAGTGGCGTAATCATAATAAGGCAGATGAGGCAGCTGCCTCCGGGCGCCAGGTTTAGATGGGCCCCGACTTGAAGGCCTTTCGGGGTATGATTCCACACAGTGTCGGACTGGCCATATAGTCAAGTTATACCAGCAGCAAGTTGCGCTGATGTCTTCTCAGAAAAATCAAATTTTATTTTACTCAAGCACGCAAAGATATTTTTTCTCAATCGAAAATAATGGTAAAAACAATTAATTTCCAGAAGAATAAAAAAATAAGATATTTTGGTTCAAAAAATATATTTTCACTCTTCTACTTTTTTTCATCGTATTTTACTTTTTTTTCATCGTTTTTTCACATTTTTCATTGTTTTGGTACTTTTTTCATTGTTGTTGTTTGTTTCAACGTATGGCATTTTTTCTCAAATTTGAATGTTGTTTTAGGATGAAATGATGAGATACTTACTTTGTTTATATCACACGATTATTTTATTACGGATTTATGACGGTTTTAATCTTTATTGCTTTATTATTTTTAAGATGAAATTATGAGATCCTTTGTCGAATGCCGCTGTCCTGTTCGTTTCTTGCAAACTATTTTCACTCGAATTTGTTCAATTGTTGCCGTGTCGTATCGTAGTTATTTTAAGTTCCCGGTACCTACGTTAATTACGTGTACTTAGAACTAATTTGTAAAGCAAGTTAACAGTGACTTTAAATTAAGACTGGTGCGATTTTCTCGAGTGACGAACGTTCGTTTTCCATGAAATGATATAAACCTAAATCGTCCAATCGTCCATTATAATGGAAAAGTAAGTTACATTACGTCTTTTTACACTCTACAATGCTCTTAATTAAAAAAAACTCTGACGCTGAATTTCGCAAACGTTTTTAAGTCGGGGTTACGAAAGCCGGTGTTAAAATTTAAACCCGTGTTATTTGTTTTCCGATTTCACAAACAAAAGTAAGCCGCGGTTTAAAATTTTGCGAAATCGAATTTGTCATTTAACACAGAGTTATAACATATTTAACACTGAATTATAAAGCGCAGGGTTATTTTGCTTGCGAAATTGAAAAAACATATAACCCAAGGTTATGTCAATTTAACACCGGTTTATATTGACACTGCCGTACATTTGTTGTTAAGGAATTAACGTCAAATCAAATCAAATTAAATAAACGTCAGTTTATGAAATGCGTTTGGGTTTGATTTAAAACAAACTAATAGATAGCAACCATGCAAATACATATTGCAGATCGATATACTGAATATTTTTAGGAATTACTAATATTTAATAAAAAAATTAAATATTGTGTGCACCACGGGAAATATTCAGATTCTTTAGCCTCGGTTGACTTTTAAACCTCGGGTCAGAGGTTCGTAACCTTTTAACCTCGGGAGAAAAAAATTCCCTATCTCCCTTAATGCATAAATATCTATTATAATCATTCAGTCGCCATTTTCTTTTAATGTGATAAACATACAAACATCATTTTTCCATATCATAAAGTCGGGAGAAATAGGCTTTTGTAAACCAGTTTGGAATTCAATAAATTGCTGCAAGCTTGAAAGTTTCTGAAGTTATATTCAGAATAGATGCTACTACCAAATACCATAAGAATTCTAAAACGATATTTTCCTAAATTGTAAGATAATCTCACTTCAACGCCTGCTTTCTTAAATTCAGTTAAATTCAGTTAAAGCAATTAAAAAGATTAACAATTCCTACAATTGCTACAAGCATGAAACTTTCAAGAGATATTCAGAATAGGTACCGTTACGTAATACCCCAGCAATTTAAAAAGATCTCTTCTTTATATTCTGAGATTATCGCACCTGCTAGCGTTTTTGTTCTTTCTGTAGTTACATTTTTTAATTCGGTAAATAAATAGAAAACCAAATTTTCTATCCAAACACTTCATCAATTCATTTCATCATTTCATACAACAGACTAGCGAATAACGGACGAGACAAGACTGACAGAGACGGGCAGAAAGACCTATGGTTGATAGCCCTTGACAGTTCATCATAAATGTAATATGTAAAAATTAATGTAAAAAATTATGTCTGTCAATAAAGATGTTTCATATATAGAAAACCAATTGCTACAGGCGTAACATTTTCTGAATTTATTCAAAATAGTTGCTATTATATGATACCATAAACATTTTAAAAGGTTAATTTTCTAAATTGTAAGTTATTCTCAATTCAACACTCGTTGCATTTTTAAATTCTGTAAAAAAATAGAAAAACAATTGCTACAAGCTTAAAACATTTTGAAATTATTTAAAAAAGTTGCTACTGTGTGATATCATAATAATTCTAAAAGTAAATTTATTACCTTGTAAGATAATCTCCAATCAACGCCCGTCTGTTTTTTTTTGAAGTAGCATTTTTAAATTCGGTAAAAAAATGGAAAAACAATTGCAACGAGTTTAAAACATTCTCAAGTTATTTAGAATAGTTGCTACTGCACGATACTTTCAAAATTTCAAAAGGTCAATTTCCTAAATTGTAAGATTATCTCAATTTAACGCCCGCCTGTTTTTCTTGAAGTTGCATTTTTTAAATTCGGTTAAAAAATGGAAAAACAATTGCAACAAGCTTAAAACATTCTGAAGTTACTTAGAATAGTTACTACTATGTGATACGATAAAAATTCCAAAAAGGTAGGTAATTGTAAGATAATCTCAATTCAACGCCCATCTGTTTTTTTTTGCTGAAGTTGCATTTTTAAATTACGCAAAAAAAAATTGCTATGAGTTTATAATATAATATCTGAAGTTACTTAGAATAGTTGCTACTACACGATACTATCAAAATTTTAAAAGGTCATTTCCTAAATTGTAAGGTAATCTCAATTCAACGCCCGTCTGTTTTTTCTGAAGTTGCATTTTTTAAATTCGGTTAAAAAATGGAAAAACAATGAGAACAAGCTTAAAACATTCTCAAGTTACTTAGAATAGTTGCTCCTATGTGATACTCTGGGTCAATTCTCTGAATTGTGGGATGAACTCAATTTAACGCCTGTTTGTTGCATTTTTCAAATTCGGTTAAAAAACTGGTAACCTTAAAAATAAACAAATTTTAAGTAAGTTTGGAAAATTTGAAATTTGTTCTAGTCTACTAAGATGATGCATAACATAAAATATTAACTAGATTCACATTAAATTATCTAAGTATCTACGAAGTGTATTTTCCAGATGTTTATTACATCTCAAAGAAAAATCGATTTTGAGTACATTTGTAAAGTTCGTGAGATTTCGCCATTTTTTAATCAACTTGAAAGTTGCTCAGCTTTTAAAATAACTCTCGTAATTTTAAACGAGATAATCCGGAAACCTAAGGAATATATTTTTTTATTTAAATTTAAAAATTACCTTAAAAAACAATACATATTGAGTGAATTTGGGTAGTTTAAAATTTGTAGCATTTTTATTTTGAGTAGATTTAGAAAATTTATCGTTCGTAGTAATTGTTTTTCTGATTTTTTTAAGAAATCTCCCGGATATCGTTCTCATTTAATGTGGGATTATTTCAGTCTAAATCGTAATATATTAACGTGTAGCGTGATTAGGTTAGGGTTAAATTAATAGGATTTTTTTTAAGTTTTAGAACCATTAGGTTATTGTTGAATTAAACTGCGTTTTAATATTACGAGAGGGAAACCATTTCTAAAGTGGTTGAGAGCCACTGGAATTACGAAAATTAGCGCCTTTGCGATGAGAGTTAGAAATTTATTAGGATTTTCCTTATTTCATAATTTAGGCTCTTAAAAATATATATGAAAGGGCCCCAAAATATAGGTTCGCCTCAGGGCCCACAATTTGAAGCTACGCCACTGTATTAAATATTAGATAATTAGGGTCTAATTATAACATTTATTTATATTTCAGAACGTGTGCACACTATTCTAAAAGATGCCGGCTGGCATAGTATCGGATTAACTACGTTCCTAGTAAAAGTGGAAGCTTCATCATTTTGTTTCGTGTGCGTAATCCAGGTTTTCTTGTACAACAAACCACGTTTTTGCTTGCTGTCATTTTCGATTTTTACTCACATCTGCATCGGTTAACTGATTTTTGCCGCACCCTGTACACATAGCTAACTTTTAAGGTTTAAAGATCATTTCCACCTAAAATTCCGTACTATAAAGTATTGTGAACATTTTTACAAGTACTTTATAATGGAATTTTGAACTCCATAGAGGTGATTTCAAAAATTTGTAGAAGCAAACAAATGTGTCTGTTAGTCTGTATGCGCTGCATAATAAAACTAATACAAGAATTAAACTTTGAACCTTAGCCTTATTTGACAAAAGGAAAAACTGAAAAGCGTTCAGTAAAAACGCATATTACGTTTATTATGGGCAGCTCCAACCCATTTTGAAAATAAATGGATTCCATTAATTGCAATTTTGTAGATAGGTTAAAAAATCTGAAATTGAACCTTTATTGAGTTTTTGTGCGTTTTATGATGGATTTTGGAAATTCGTACTATAATAACTCTTACTCGTTGGGTAAATACAGATAGATTCGAAAAGAAATTTGACTTTCAATTGTATTTTTGTTTTTTTGAATTCGAAATTTCAACATAAATATCCATTTAAGGCCCCACGGAGTGATTCCGATCAATTTTGAAAATATCTGCGTAACTTGTCTGTGGAAAACTGATAGAGATTTATAAATGAAACTTTAAACTTAAGCTTCATTAGACAATCGGAAGAACTGAAAAGCTTTTGGTAACACTTTGAATATCAGAACTGGGTATTTACCTTAAACGTTTTTGTTTATACTCGAAATATTTTGAAATATGAAAATCTTTATATACATGCTGAAGATAATGAATTACTGCAGGTTATTTGTTAAGAAATGTATTTATAATTTTTTTTTTAGAAAAAAATTTAAAAGAAAAATATTGACTTTTTCGGTCTGTAATAATGAATTGATAATACTTAGCCAAATTACTATAAACCAATCCCACCCTCCAACCCTTAGCGCACGTACAAATTTTCTTTAAATGTTTGTCAAAAACTATTTTATTTTTAAACATTAAATATTGTTTCCCCATCAGAATACCTACAGACCTGTTTCAACCTTTCATGTCTCATCAGAGTAGCAGGATTGGCTTCAGTACAGCATTTAGGCAATAGATATATAATAGAAATACTTGTGGACCAATAGAAGAGAGCACTATGAAGAATACAAAGTAAAAAAAACGAAATAAAACAACTAGTAAAACAAGCAAAACAAAAATCATGGACACAGTTCGGAAAAACAATGAAAGAGAACAACAGAGAAAATCAAAAACTATATTACGGAACTTTAAAACAACTAAAACAAAGAGAAGAGCACAAAATGATGAAAAGACAAAGACAGAAGAATAATTACAAATGAAGATAAAATCATGGAAAGATGGCGACAATATTTCGAAGAGCTTACCAAAGAGGCAACAGAAGAGAACGAATTACAAGAAGGTAAGGAAGAGAAACAAGTTAAGTTGGATAAGGTGAAAATGGAGAAGATAAAAAGAAAGGAAGTAAAAGAAGCAATAGGGGAAACTAAAAACGGAAAGGCGCCAGGAGTAGACGAAGTAACAGCAGAAATGTTGAAGTACATGGGTGAGGAAGGAATAACACAATTAACAGAACTACTGAATGAAATAATAGAGAATAAAAAACACCAAGAGAATTGAACACGGGAATAATACTTCCTTTTTACAAAAAAAGGAGACAAAAGAAACTGCAAAAATTCAAAAATTTCAGAGGAATTAGCAAGTATACCAAGCAAGATATTGACAAGAATCTTAAAAATAAGGCTAATCAGGGAGGGGGGGGGTTCAGAAGAGGGAGAAGCACTCAAGATCAGATTTTCATATTAAGACAAATAAGCGAAACATTAATAAAAAAGAACAGAAAAATCCACATTTGCTTTATGGACCTAGAAAAGGCATTCGACGGGATTAACAGAGAGGACATTTGGAAAGAACTGGAAGAGAGAGGAGCGGAAGAGACAATGATAAATGTAATAAAAAACATGTATAGTGAAAACAAAAACAAAGTAAGAACAAACTACGAAGAATCAAGGACATTCGTCACAAAAAAAGGACAAACAATTATCCAGTACTATTTACAGTAGTACTGGACAAGGCAATGAAAAAAGCAATAAGAAAATATAAAACCACTACAAATCGGATTCTGGAAAATGGAAAGAATACGGCCAGCAGAGCTGTTATTCGTCGACGACATGGTAATAATGGCAGAAACAGAGGACGACCTTCAACACAACAAGAAAATAATGCACAACGAACTAACGGAAATTAACATGAGGATAAACCTTGACAAAACGAAGACCTTCTAAGGAGAAGCAAAAACACGAAATAAAGCTACAAGGAAAGAACTTAGAACAAGTTGAATACTACAGATATCTAGGGACTATAATAGAGAGTAAATAGAAAAAGTAAATAGATGACAAAGTAAGCAAAACAGGAAAGATTTTTAATATGCTGAAAAATACATTTTTTTAACAGCAAGCCACACAAAAATAGAAATCGTCAAAAAAGTTATAAGACCAACACTAATATATAGCAGTAAATAGTGGACAAAAAAATAAGATTAACGCGATGGAAATGATATTTCTTAGAAAATTTGAGAATAAGAACACAGAAGGCATAATAAGAAACGAGACATACAGAAATAAACTAAAGATAAGACCAATCAATGATAAAATAAAAAGACAGAAGAGATGGTTTGGACATATCTGCAGAATGAACGAGGAAAACAATTACCAAGAGAGTATATGAGGCAAGAGCAACAGGGAAATACCATAGAGGAAGATCAAGAAAAGAGTGGAATAACACAATAAGAGAAGAGGCGAAGAGAAAAGGGAGTTCCTGGGAAGAGCGGACAAAAGATAGGAATAAGTGGAGGGAATACTATCGACCAGAATAAATGTAAATGTAAATAATATGATGTAAAAGAAAGCCTTACACCGAAAGGTAGAAAGGTGGCTGATTAAATAAATGAATAAATATCAGACTTGCTATTATTTATAGACACATTGCTTACAATTACTAATGCGCATCAATGGGTATCATATAATTGAAGTTTTTCTGGCAATACACTGTGATTAAACCAATCATCGTGTTTAGGAGCGTTAAGTGCTTGTAATTTGTTAGAGATGAGAATTTTGGCATCGTTTTGGATGATAAAGCCAATACGACTTTACAAACCGTTTGTGATGTATCAACAACGACTGCAATGTTTGAATCACAGATTTTAAATCATTACGAGACCAGTTTGATAAATAGGAAGAAAGAGACAAACTATAAAATTATGGAAAATAATATACAGATAAAAAAGGAAGCAGAAGTCAAAGCTTCAATTTGATGAAACTGATGAAAATTAAACGAACTTCGATGGTAAGAGCGATATGAGAATCAATTATTGATAGGCTAGATCAAGAATTAAAGACACGATTGATGATATACGTACAGTAAGAAAAACGTTCACATTTTTAAATTAAGTTAAGATTATGAATGGCAACGACATACGAAATGAATAAAATCATTTGCAAATATTCAAACAATTTGGACAAATGTTTTGCTGAAGAATGTATTAAATTCGAATATTTTGCCGAAAACATAGAAAATATTATTAATGTTAGAGAAATGTTATTTCAGGGAAAAACTTATTATAAGCATGTTTCCTAATGTGAAAATTACATTAACGATTTTTTTTACTCTACCAATAATAAATGCGCCAGGAGAATAATACATTGTTTAACGAGTGACGAAAGTAATTTTTTTTTAAGCGAGAGAAATATTTATACCTACTTGTGTTTTTTTATTGTTTGTGCTGAGTCCATATTATGTTTTATATTATGTTATTTTAAATTACAAATATACATTTCAACAGCTACTTTAAAGTTTTATAGTGGGAAAGGGGCGCCAAAATATAGTTGCCCATGGACGAAAAAATATATAAAAATTTATACTTAATAGTATGCACTACCAATACATAAATATTAATTATATTTCTAGTTTTAGTCGTTGTTCAAGTTAATTTTATAAACATTGATTTATTTAGGCTATATTTCGTGTACATTAAATTTAGTTAATGCATTTGTAACAAAACAGAATTTCCAATTTCAATCAATGTAGATTAGTTATAAATTGAAACTTGGTGCCACGTATACAATTGCGTAATTAAACAAGATAATTAAAAGAGTTATTTAATTTACACAGTAACACATAAAGTTAGGGGCATGTCTCCAATTACTGATATTCCGGTAATAGAATATGCACCCCTTATTTTAGAGCTCCTTGTAGACGTGTACTTTAGGCCCATATATTAATATTCAAATGAAATCAGTCCCCTCGTTATATTTTCTAGCTAGAATATACATATAAATCATTGACTATTTATATACACGGACACATTTCTCACAACTAAATAATTCCAAGCCAATATAGCAGAATTCTCATTCGAACATGTTTATTTAAGCCCAAGATTTGCCGAAATGAAATACTGAAATAGAAAGTTATATAACATGAAATATATTACATCTTGCGCAATTAAATATATTAGGATGCAAAACAAATCTAACTCACCACGTTAAAATGAGAAATATGATGCTTTTCGTCTTCTACAAATTTAATTCTTGAAAATTGAAAAGACTTCAATAAACAAATCATCTATTAAACCAACAAGCCAGAGAATTTTTATGGCTGTAATTTACACAAGCAGATTCGTTTCGAGATTCAAAACTTTCCCGAATCGTTATAATAGCTTTTTTGTAGGATAAACTTATTTCAAAGCAGACCGATCTAAACCAAATTCGGCATTCTTTTAAGCCGATTACTCGTTGCTATTTTATGCGATTATTTCAAATGACTTAATTCATCGAATAAATCTCCACCGAGTTGATACATTTTAAATCCCCAATTGGAAAGCGATTTTACCGCAATTAATTTAATTACTATAAATAACTAATTGCCAGCGATTCAAATCATTGATATTTAATGGACGTGTTTCGCGTATAATTGGAATCAGTTTAATCGCAATGCTGATTACAGCAATTACGTTTTTATCGGATAAAGATTTGGGGTTTTACTACGTAAAATTCCAAACTAAATCCTACATTTAAAGTGTTTGATACTAAATTATTTTATTATTTGCTATTGTTGATCAATTAAGTGGATTATATGGCCGATCAAAATGTAAATGAAGTGGTTATGAATATTCGAACTGCAACACCATTAAATTGAGATTTACAGGACTAAAATAAGTGCTGAAACTATAAAGTTGAATACAGTATTGGAAATAACGGAAAGGCGAGGCGAAGTTAGATCAACGCATTTAAGTTGTTACTACTATGCCATTCTTCAATTACATTTAATTCAGAAGCATTCACGTGTCGAAAACGTATTTTAAAAGTGACATAAGGGCACCGAGTACATTAAAATGCAATAAATCACTTTTTTTGTGATTTTTGTAAAATTTTGAACTTGTCTAAAATCCCACCAAATATCGAGTACATATTTTGAAAATAACGTTACAAAGATTTCGGTATACCATAATTTGTAGAGATAAAACTTGGTATTGGCTTGTCTAACGTACGCGGTCCAAGTTTTAAGAAAAATAAAATCAACAGGCTTAATCACCAACATAATAAAATTCTATTCAAACTTAAATGGGTTTTACATCTTTTGACAACATGAAAATTAATGTACAAAAGTGATAGCGAACCATGGTCCTAAGACTTATCTTATCTTCCGTTGGACGAAGTTCGGGTTCACTTCACCAATTTTTCTAAAAATTTGTGGCTGCAACTTTTGTTCATTTTGGGCTGCTCAACCGTTTTCACGAACTTGCCGACAAAATAATGACCAACGTTATTCTGTTAGCTAAGCTTAAGGGATATTTGGGGCGTTATTTTCTCTCAGTAGATAATTGACGTTATTCAGCCGTAACCATTCCTAAGTCTTTCTGGCACAAAATGGAATCAAGCCAAAATATATAGTCTTTCTGATGATGGATGTTAATAAAATTAAGCATTTTTGGTAAACATCTTTGGGTATAAAGCCAAGCATCCAATGCTTCTCCCCGAACTCCGCCAACATAGGGTGTTGTCGGTAACAGGTTCTAACACGCAATTTCACTGGATTGACACAAACAAACAACATTCGACATTGTTTCTCGGTTGCTGGGTTGCCATAGGTCGCATAGGTGATTATGAAAATTTGAATCCCAAATGTTTCAAGTCTTGTTTTAGAATATTTTCTCATCTTTTTTAAGTATTATATTTCCGGTAGCGGAAAAAAAATAATAAGCAACATTATCACGGAGCGTAATGACAATTAATATTTTCGGCAGGCGACGAGCCTACTTAAAATGTTAATACGTCCTTACGTTCCTTGTTGCTTAAATAACTATTATTGGAATTATTATAAGTCAAAGAAAAGGCCACCACTTGCACACCAATATTTCCACCCCATACATTTACCGACTATCGATTTTGACGATTGTTGTTATCCAATGATGGTTTTCTGGTGCATAATAATGCATATTATGCATATTAAAAGATCAATTTCTACTGAATAGGACTTCTTGGGCTATCAATTGTGAATACTACTAGTATTTTGATTTTAGTATAGGGCCGCCGCAGGCACCCGGGCTGAGCTACACATTCTTTTTATACGCCCTGATAAGTCCCTATTAATGTGTGCCTTAGTGTCTAAAAGATTTTTCTCATTGATATAGTTTCACTGCGTCAGTGGCGTCAACTGTTACGGCCACCGCCAGCGTAAATAATATTAAATCGGCCAAGTGCAACAAGTGTAAAAAGCAAATAGCTGCCACCATAAGTGACTGTACCAACTGCCTGAAGCAATATCATTCGTCGTGTCTTGATTTACACTACCCAGGATGCACCTCAGCCTTTTCTAAATCCAAGAGCACAAGTGAGGTTATGGATGTATTAACAATGCCTGAAATAAACGAAGATGTAAGTACCCTTAAAAGGGATAATGATCTATTACGTAAACTAGTATTCGAAATTGAGGAGAAAACGCAGCTAATCCACGAAAACTACTGTTTAAAAGATCGCATAAATAACTTACAAAATATGTTAAAAGCAGTTACAGATTCCTGTAATTGTAAACGGTCCAACGAGACAATAAACCAACCAATCTTTGAAACCGATGCCGCCACCAACAGTAAGATGGCAGCACCGAAAAAGGGTAAACACAAGTTGCAGATTTCGACTACAAGGCCGAATGCTGGGGAAACTCCAGTTAACAAAGGAAAATCTGCCAATCCGAAAATACGGCACCCTCGAAAAAATTATGGAAATAATACAAACCGTATACAGCCATCAGAATATGCCGCAGACGACGCTTATAAATGGAAGACGATCCAGCGTAAACATAAGCAACCGAGGAAGAACATCCAAGGTAAGGCCAATTCATAATCTGCGCTAAAAGGCGTAGAAAAGCGAGCACATTTACACATCTACAGAGTACAGCCAAACGCAAAAATCGAGGATTTAAAAAACCATTTAGAAAATAATCAAATTCAACTCATCGAATGTGAACAATTAAACTCACGGCGACCAGAGGAATACGCTTCATTCAAAATAACAGTCCCATTCAGCTGCCTGGAGAAAATAGAAGATCCGTCATTATGGCCCAATGGAGTAATGGTAAGGCGTTTTTTATTCCGCCCTCGGGAAGCTGCGAAGACCCCTCGGACCCCTCCACTGAAACTGAAGAATATATGAAGAACGATACTACTCCCGCTTTATTCTACATAAACATCCAGTGCATGCGAAACAAACTTGAAGAGCTAGAAGCATACACGGTCGATAAGAATATTACGGTAATTGCTCTCACTGAACATTGGTTGACACAAAACGAAGCCGACGCTTATAAAATAAATAATTTCCAAACAGCAGCTTGTTTCAGCAGACAAACGGCGAAACACGGTGGGTCCATGGTAATGGTGAGAGAAGATCTTGAGTTTGACGTTGTAACGATCCTAAAAGACCTCTCGCAGGAATTAACATGTGAAATGTCAGGTATAGTCTTAAGCGAATTAAATGTAACCGTAATTTCAATATACAGGTCGCCGAATGGCAACTTTGGCGAATTTTTGGATATATTAGAAAACATGTTAGGAAATCTAAATTTATTCTCTAGAATAGTATATATTTGTGGAGATTTCAATGTATATTTCAACCTAAATGACCGAAAATCAAGTGAACTGTGTAATGTCTTTGCATCCTATGGCCTTCACAAAATCACCAACCAAGCTACTAGAGGACAAGTATGCATTGACAATATTTTCACCAACAAATATGAGGGTAATTTGGATATTGCAAAATTAGTTAACTTGGGTGTCTCCGACCATCGGGGATTGTATATTGAAATAGATAACAACCAAAATATAACTACAAAACAAACAGTAAGGCCGATCACACAGTCAGGCAAAATAGAATTTTATAACCTTCTTGAAGCTTACGATTGGCGTGAGGTTATATGCGATTCTATTGATATAAACCAGGCATGGGGATCTTTTTTAAATGTAATTACGCGATCCGCAGAATTAGTTTTCCCCCAACGCGAAAAACACATAGGGAATAATATAAGAAATCTTCAATGGTTTAACTCAGAACTTAAACAAATGCGAGATAATCTTCTCCTTTTTAGAGATATGAAAAATAGAAATAAACTCGCACAAGCCGAATATACAAGAAAGAGGAATGATTACAAAACATGTATTAGAGAAGCTCAGAGAGAAGCCAATGAACACTATATAAATACCAGCTGTAACTATTCGAGAGCGGTCTGGGATGTTGTGAAGTCTAAATTAAATACAAAATCGGTCAATAATTGTAATTCAAATATAACAGCTACCGAATTTAATGAGTTTTTTACATCTATCCCAGATCAAGTTATAAATTCTATATCTGACGGTGCATAAGATCCAATTAATCCAATGCTAAAAATGCGTATGAATAGCAATCAATATTTCAGTTTCGATGAGGTTTCTATCGCCAAAGTTCGTGACACTGTGTGTAAATTAAAAAACAAATCTAGCAGATATTTATGAACTAAATATTGGCATAATAAAAATAGTTGTGGATTTAATTGTAGGTCCCTTAACACAGTTAATAAACAGATCCATTAGAACCGGAATCTTTCCTGACGTTTTGAAAATAGGAAAGTGCATTCCAATACATAAAAAAGTAGACATTAATGATAAAAATAATCACAGACCAATCTCGATTTTGCCAATATTCTCCAAAATAATAGAATTCATTCTCGCCGAACAAATAGGCCACTACCTGGAAACAAATCAAATACTGGCAGATTCGCAATTTGGTTTCAGATCAGGTAGATCCACGACAATGGCAACCGAATCGTTTGTAAATTACATTATTGATGCATTCGAAAGTGGTAATATTGTTGTATGTAATATGATTGATCTTAGCAAGGCGTTCGATTGCGTAACGCATGCAACGCTGCTAAGGAAGTTATATTTTTACAACTTTACACCCTTAAGTTGTAAATTAATCACGTCGTATTTAACACATAGAAGTCAGAAAGTCCAATATAACAATACATTGTCGAAAGAGCGTGAATTGGTGCATGGTGTGGCCCAGGGGTCAATTTTGGGCCCACTGTTATTCTTACTCTATATCAATGACCTACCCGCACAATTTTCAAAAATCGCAACTGTGTTATATGCCGATGACACCACGATTTCACTTAAAGGGGAGACAATCGCTGATACAACAGCCCAACTACAGCTTGTTATGGAACAGGCTCAGTGCTGGTTTAATATAAATAAGCTCAAGTTGAATGCTAATAAAACAGTTCAGGAGGTGTTTTCGCTAAAACGATCCGAAACGGTCGCAAAATCATCAATTAAGCTTCTAGGATTTTCAATTAACAACCAACTAACATGGGAAACGCATGATATTGAACTGGTAAAGAAAATAACAAGGGGAGTTTATATCTTAAGGAATCTCATGAGGTTTTTGCACTCGAAACAAATAAAGAAGGCTTACTACTTTTTCATACATTCGCACATAGAATATGGCATACTAGTTTGGGGTCACTCTACAAGATATATTCAGAGCACAAAGAAAATCAATTCGTGTATTAGCTGGCCTCAAGTACAGAGATGACTGCAAAGAACATTTTATTAAGCTGGGTATAATGACAGTGCCTTATCTTTTCATAATGAAATGTCTTCTGCACATCAAGAAAAATATAACAGATTATACATGCAATAGATCCTTCCACTCGTATGAGACCCGGGCAATAAATGATATACGATTACCACAGTTTCGTTTGTCAAAATCCAAAACTGGTACGAGATATTTTTGTTCTAAATTTTACAATGCTCTACCCTACAATATCCAACATCTGGATATACAACAATATAAGGGGTGGTGCAAAAACTATTTACAAATGCATGCCTTTTACACCTTTGAGGACTATATTAACAGTTTTAAGACATAATACCATTTATTATTTATGTTTTTATTATTATTTATATTTTAATTGTTCCCTGGTACGGACGCCAAGTTTATTCGTAGTCTTTTTTATTTTATTCTTTTTAATGTTTCATCTGTGATATGAGATTTTACTCTATTTTATCTATACACTGAATTTTAAATTGTAAATATGTTTTAATTTGTTTTCTTTATTTCATTTATACACCAAATTTTAAATTGTAAATATGTTTTAATTGTTTTACTTCTGTTTTTATTCACTCGCCAAATTTTAAAATGAACATCTGTGATAATCGTTTATATATGTATGTTTTTACGTATGTGCATGTATGTGAACGCTTGTGTGCGTGCATGCATGTGCATACATTTGTGTTCCAACCAGTGATGGCTTGGCGGTCAATGTGCCACTCTCAAGTACCTTTCGTTTTTTCATGTTTAATTATTGTATGACTTGTGTAAGACATTATTTGTTAATTTAGCACCAATAAAGAATACTACTGCTCTGGAACCTCTGCCATGGAAACATGGATATAAGTGGCAATAGGCTAGTTGACATCAAACATTTTGCTGTTCAATTTCAAAAAATTTCGCAACATTAAAAACATTGTATGCTTGGTGGGATGGTTATAGTCGCAGACAAACATTTTTAAATTACTGCTGCACTGTGTGTAATATTGAGTTGCAAGTTTCGACTCATCCGTCTGAATCCAATATAAATATGATTATTGTGTGGGGTTTGTCCAGCGTGGGATCAAGTTTTGCTCAAGGAAAGGAATTATGCTCAGTGCTGAATGCACCCTTCATGAAAAAGACAACATATAAATCTTACGAGAAAAAACTTCAAAAAACATGGAATTCTTTATTGATGACGCAGATGAGTACAAATGCAGAAAAGGAGAAAGCACTTGCCATTGAAGCTGGTGACTTCGAAAGCGGTATTTCGTTTATTACTGTAATTGTTGACGGAGGTTGGGCCAAAAGATCCTACGGCCACAGCTACACATCCTTGTCAGTAGTAGCCTATATAATTGGGAAAAGGACAAGAAATATATTATATCTCGGAGTGCGAAACAAATTTTGTTAAGCGTGCGAAAATTTTTCGAAAAGTCATGTCTGCCTCAAAAACTTTAAAGGCCCCAGCACTTCGATGGAGCAGGACATAATTGTTATGGGATTCAATGCAAGTTTAAAGGACTATGGATTGAAATACAAGTACGTCGTTGGAGATGGAGACAGCAGCGTTTATGCCCGAATCATTGAGAAGATAACGTACGGATGATCTGTGTTGAAATTGGAATGTGCAAATCATGTGACTAGAGCGTTCACAGCTAGCCTTTATAAATTGTCAAAAAATTGCCAATTTAATGTAACATCGACTAAATTATTGAAACAAAAAATACCGCATCTGAAACACTACATCCGCTCAATTTTAGCTTCAAGAGAGGACGAGGAAAAAATGAAAAATGATTTAAAATTTGCTGCGTACCATATTTTTGGTGACCATTGAAATTGTGGAGATGAAAAATGCAAAAACAAAGAACCATTACATAATAATTTTACTTTAATCAGATCCTCCCAGCTTTGGTCGGAGCTAGAAAAAGTGATCTATAGAATAATTAATAAAATTGATAGATTGAAACCTAATGTCGCCACAAATTTTGCAGAAAGATATATGTCTATGATAGCAAAATTTACGGGCGGAAAAAGAAATAGAATCATTTTAAGAGGTACTTACCAAAATAGGTGTACTGGAGCCGCTCTTGCTTATATAATTTTCATAAATATTCGGACCCGAAAAATAAAAAATATTTAGACCTCTTCTGTAAAAGAAGGGAGCGGAAAAAAGAATTGTATAAAAAATATTATACGAAAAAAGATAAAGCGCAGGAGGATGTGGATTATGGGCCAGAAGCCGCAAAATCTAATATGAATGCCGAGGATTTTTTTATTGGCAAGGATACTTTTTTGATCCATATAAATACCACAGACGTGAAAAAAGTTGAATTCGAAACATGAGGTCAAAGAACAAATCCCAAATGGTTTGAAAGGCGACGTAATATAATTACAGCGTCGATGTTTGGAAGAAATTATTGTCGTAGGACAAGTGGTACAACAGATAACCTTCTAAAAGAATTGGTTTTTCAAGATAGTTTTGTACAAACTCCCGCGATGGTGTACGGAATTGAAAACAAACGCATTTCGAGGAAGTAAGTGGCCTAAAGGTGCATGATTGTGGGCTATTTATGTCACCTAATTTGAAATGTTTGGGTGCAAGCCCAGACTGAATCATATTTGAGCACAACGCCATTTTAGAGATAAAATGTTTATTTTCAATTCGAAATAAAAAAAAAATCAAGAAAAAGCTAAGATTAATAAGAAGCGTTGCGTGACGCTGACAAATGAAGAGTTGCAATTGAAAAGAAATCATCAATATATGTATCAAATACAAGGGCAGCTTGAAGTTTGTAACAAAAGAATTTGTTACTTAGTATTTTTTACAAATATTGATATGAGACTTTTAAAAATTGAGAAAAATGATCAAGATTCAAGAATCAGAAGGGGACTTAAAACAAGGTAACACAAACTATGTATTTCTATATGTATAGAAAATTAAAACACATTTTAATATGTAATAATAATAATAATACAAGTGCGCCATCACAATAGCATAATATAAGGAATGAATATAATAATGAATAGTATACATTTATTATCATTAGATATTATTACATGGCATAAATAATCGATTTTCAGGTTAGGAATAACTGTTGCTGAAGTGTGTCTAAACTGAGAGGCAGAAGACGATTTGCTGGTTGGCAAAAAGCGGCTTAGCCATCTGTTCCGAACAACAAAAATTCTTAAAGGATAAGTTCTTTTTTATTTTTTTTTGTTAAAAATAAGGCGTAAACAAAAAAACTTTAAGAGTTATAAATTCTTTAAAAGTGATGAGTTGCATTGAAAAAAATATTAAATCGTAAAAAATATGAAGAACAAAAAAGTTCTATGTAATAATGTAAACAGCATGTCCTCTGGAGCACCTTTGTACTTGAAGAAATGTCTTGAAATTTTTAAACAATATAGTACGCCTAATGTAGTTGTCAGAAAAAAATAAACAAATCATTCTCATCTGCCATTTTCGAGATATTGATTAAAATATTTTAAAAATCTTAAACTTTGACTTGCTGTATCTTGGAAGGTATGTAATTTTTCATATAGATAAATTTAGTTAATTTGCTCTTTTTTTGTCTCAGGAATACACCGTATCATTTTGGTGGTGTCTTTTTTAGACACCTTGTATAGACGCGGTTAATAGGAACATAACAAATTCCATGCCTAGTGATTTGAATCGTGTTCTAAAAGTGACGTCGTCTATCTTCGGCGATACAATATGACGGAGTGGGAGCGGTCTTCTTGTGCGGCGTATTGTTGCCCGCCTTAATTTTGTATGTTTTGTCTTTTGAGTATTTTGATGTTAAGCTTGCACTTGGAATCATTTTGTTGCAGTTTTTATGGATGTAACATTTTCATCAAACTAATTACTTGTCCATATAGCTGCATGCGGTTTAACTCCTTTGTGTTCGTCTAATTAAAGCAGTATTTGAACTGTCGCTTTAATGGTGTGGTTTTGTAAGATGAGGAGCTGTTTTGTTTCTTACTTATGCTAGTTGCACATTTTGCTAGAGATGAAGTGTATATTTGAGATGCAGTAAAACGTTCTAAATTAACCTCACTAGCTGTGGACGGTTCTGAATGTTATTTATTTGTTGGTTTTCTCCGCTTCCGTTTCAGGCGAACTTAAATGAGGCCACCATTACTACCATTATTTATCAATAGAGCGGTTTAATTGTAATATAACACGTTTGCACGTCCGTGTCTAACTCGACAAAGTAAATTAAATATTAATGTCACATCACATTTTTATACACTGGTCGAAAAAAAATTAAACACTTGAAATTCGTGAAATTTCGTCCATTTCAAACCACTATAACTCGGTGTATTTTTAATCGATTTTAATGAATCTTTGAGGGCAAAAAACTTTGAAGTGTCTTCTTCAAATTCATGCATGCGAACTTAAGCGTAACCTCTTCCGCCCCCTCTAGCACCCCTGTTGGATTTGGAAAATTTTTGTCGACACGATCCACCATAAAGGCATTAAAATATAATCAATTCCCTAGGCAGGACTCAAAGAACTAAGTTCCTACGACCATTTGGCACCAAGTTATGGGTGTTTGAAAAAAGTGCATATTGAGGATTTTCGCACATAACTCAGTGACTTTTCAACCAAATTTGATGATTCTTTCAGGAAAAAATCCCATTTAGGCTGTAACTTTAAGGAAGTAAACTCAAATTAGAATGATCCTTTTTCAAACCCTTCAACCCCCGAACAAGAAAACACGTTTTTGGGCAAAAAAACGTCCAACTTTGGCAACGTGTACCGAGTTGGAGAAAATGTGTCGATTCGATCCACCAAAAGGGCATTGAAATGTATTCAATTACCTGCGCACGGCTCAAATATGACGATTTGACACAAAGTTATGGGTGTTTAGAAAAAGCGAATTTTATGGTTTTTTGATTCATAAGTCTGAAGTTTTTCAACGAAATTGTTTTCGTTTTCACGAATGAACTTTTCTTTGCATGTTCTTCGAGTCCTGCAGAGGGAATTGATCAGATTTTAATGACTTTATGGTGGATCGAGTCGACAAAACTTTTTCAACTCCTTAGACATCGTTAAAGTTGGACATGATTTCCTGAAAAAAACATTTTTTTTCACAGGGGTGCTAGAGAGGGGCGGAAGGGGTTACGCTTAGGTTCGTATGCATGACTTTAAAGAAGACACTTTAAAGTTTTTTGCTCATCAAAATCGTTTGAAAATACGCCGAGTTATTGCGGTTTAAAAATTGTCAAAATTTCACTAATTTCAAGTGTTTAATTTTTTTCCTCCAGTGTATATACCCAAAATAGTCCCGAAAGTAACAAAAATCGTCCCGAAAGTAATGAAATCGTTCCGAAAGTCAAACAAAATCGTCCCGAAAATAACTACTTTATGTAGTGCTACTTTCGATTTAATAAATCATGCCGAAAGGAACGTCTGCAGAAAATAGTAATTTACAGTATAAGTAACGTTTTGAAGCTTTTTACATTACGCGACGTGGGATTTTCATTGATTGGACATGAATATTTACTAATAGTTTTTCAAATATACTAAATTAGCCACATTTTGGCATTTAAATCTTCAAAATTAAATAACGCGTTCGGAAGTTATGCAATTTTTCAAAATCAAAAACTCGATTATCAATAAAAAAAAATCAGATTTTGTCAATTTTCATACTTTGGCATAAATATGTTTTCATACTTTTTTAAAACACACTAAATTCTCTACATTTAAGCATATAAATTATCATAATCAAGCAATGCTTTTAAGATCTCAGCAATTTTTAGAAATCGAAAACGCCAATTTGTTGCCTTTGAACTTAAAGGATTTCGGCAGTTTTCGTTAACTTATTATGAATATTTCTTAATACCTTTTAAAATAAAATACATTATTTACATTTTAACAAATCAATCCTCATAATCAAAAACACGTTCAAGACCTCAGCATGTTTTTTAACTAATTTCGGTGCAGAATCTTTTTTTAGGCCTTTTAGCCTGTGATTGCTTTAAGCCAGATGGTGACTTCAGGTCGACAGTAACGATCATCAGAGTCCTTAGATATAAGTATAACTTTTGGTTCCAGGTCACTACCTTCCTCACTGATCAGGTTGATACTTTGGATCTACTACACAGTCGTCGTTAGAAAAAATCTCGAAAATCGTCTACGGTGTCATCACTCCAATTCCAATTGTTATAAATCTCCACCAATTCTTGCTGGATGCGTGGTTCAAGCGGAATTTTCTTTCCTTTTTAATGCTCTAGTAAATTCGGAACATAGTTATGAAGGTTGTTGTAGAAAGTTTATCTAACAAACTACTATCAGTTATTTATAGATTAACCATTCCACGTACCTTCTTGGATGAAGAAACAGCAAACGAAACTTCTAGCTAAAGTTGCTTATTTGTTGATTACGCGAAATCTCTCGTGCTGTTCACAGGTTATGAAAATATGCGAGACTGCTCTAATTAAAATATCTAAACTTGATATGTAGCTGCATCTTTCGGCCGCGACTGAACTGAATTTAACCAGAAGTGTCCGATTCGAATATACAACATCATAAACAACGTACTTCAATTGTAATACCGAATATACAATATATTAAATCAATGCTGCAAATTTGGAACAACATGAAATGAAGAGTTAAATTAGTGTATTATTATGAGTAGATTAAATGGAAAAGCAGTTAATTAATTGAATTTTGCCAAATTTTCTAAATTTAAATTTAGAATTTAGTATTACTATCATTATAACTATCGTGCGGCCTATTGCTATTATTAATTGTTGATGTAGTATGAAAATTACATATTACAATATTTGCATCAAATATGCCAAAAATGTATTTAAGGAAGCTCTTGAAATTGAGTTAAAAAAATTAAAATTCCATTCTCATGCACCTAATTTTTGTAAAGTAATGCAAGCATGTATTTATTAAACATTATTTCGTATAATCCTGAAATGAAACATATCAACTGATATTTAATTTACATATCTAGCTTGTGACCTTGGTTGACAAACACATTTTACTTAAATTCTCGATAGAATAATTAATGCCCTATTAAGCTTAACAAATGCAATCTCCAATAGTATTTATAAAATTAGCATAGCAAATATGGAATGTACGCCAGATCATTCACACATTAATGAATTCAACATCAAGTATGTTACATATACATATATAGTGGTGTCTAAAATCCTGCAAGACGGGAAGGAGACAGCAAATTTATTGGGATCCGAAACCGAACGTCGTGATTAGCATAGGGATCCAGTACCCGTTTAATGAAGGCGACACTTCCACCCTTATCTTGATTATCGCGGTGATAAGATGTAGATGTGACTTGAATTTTATCATCTGATTATTTCACTGTTACGTGAAATCACGGAGACAGCTTGTTCTTAACTTAATAAGTGAACTCCTGCGGCGTGTTTTCAAATTACTTTATTAAGCACTTCTGTCTATTCTAGTTGCTCTTTCTGAGCGTGAATTTCATGAACTATACAAATTCCGTGTTGTCTTTATTTCTCGTTTTTGCTTAACTATCTAACCAACTAGGATGAAATGCAGTGTGCGGTTGGTATTTTTCAAACAAATGTATAAAATTGAGTTAAATAAGGAAATCTTACACCAGGGAGTATCCCAGTCTAACCGTATCAGTATTTTTTGAGAAACTGGCTAGTCGTAGAGAGTTGAGACATAAAATGTATTACAAAAGCCGCACATAAGAATAATAATAAATAAAAACTTTTTTTCGCCTGCCTCTACCGAAACCATATATTTCGGCCATAAAACTCGGGCCGAAACTACGATTTAGCGTATCTAGCGCCGAAAAAATAATATGCACAATCTAGACAACCTTCCGCGGAATATGAGTAGGCTATGCAAAAATCTGACAGTGACAGTTCAATGGTGCGCTATATAAAATTTCCTGAAACACTGTTTTTACTTAAGGCAGGCGAAATAACCTGCGAAGCGGACCACCAATAGAGGGTCAGTGGCGTCTGAAATCTGCAAATTTTAATCCGAGCGCCCCGAAATAGCGGCCGGTTGCCTGGACTCCTGTCGGAAGTGTATCCGATTTCTAACCGGGTAACAACTTTGCCAAACAAATAGAAGAAGTATCACAAAGTATCTGAAGTTCGTATAAGAAAAAAAAATCGCTGATGAAAGTATTTTGGATCCTAGAGAAAAAAATTTAATTCACTTTTCTTTTAAAATTTTGGGCATCGCCATTAATTTGATATCCGAACGTTTTGAGCTGTTAGAAAATTACTGCTCTTAGTTTAAATTTTTGTTGGTATTTCATTCGGCAAAATCCGAATATTTAAGAAAATGTTGTATGGAGTTAGATATTAAATTACAGGTAACCGAAAACGGAAAATTGACCAAAGATTTAGATGGAATCGAACTCCTAAAAGAATTGTTATCTTTTTAGAGAACTATTTCCTGATAATTCCCAATTAAAACCATTAGAAATTTTAAATCATCTAATTAGCCAAGACTTAGTTTGTTTTCCAAATTTCAGTATTAGTCTAAAACTATTTTTAACAATACCGATAACTGTGGCTTCCGGCGAAAGGAGTTTTTTCAAATTAAAATTAATTAAAAATTATTTATGGTCAACTATAACACAAGAGCGATTTGCTAATTTAGCCATTATTTCTATTGAAAATTAGATCGGTAAAACATTAGATATTTCAAATGTAATTGATGAATTTGCATCAAATAAATCGCGAGAAGTATTGTTTTAGAATTTAGATCAACACTGACAATGAGTTGCGTTCGAATAGTCGATGTTTTTGTTACTGAACTGAAGGTTTGATCATAATCTACTCCTCTTCTTTGCGAAAAATCTTTGATCACCAATCTGGCCTTGTTTTTACTTTGTGGAGTCGTTGCAGGTGTCTGGTTCCTCGAAGGTCACCGAGGTGGCCATCACATAATCCTGGAATTTCTGTGGAGCTGTAAGATCCACTCAGTTACGAAGTTTCCGCGTAGTCTCACCAGCAATCTCTTCTTCGTTGATTTTCGGCATTTCTGAGAATGTTCAATCACTGTCACTGTCATGGGGTTTCCAGAATTCTATTTCTTCGTTTTCTTCAATCCGGGATTTGCTGTCATTCAGGTCAGTCTCTTCACCTTCATTGCTTCCTGGGGGTATAATAACCCCGTTTTCGATCCATTTTTCTTCACAGATGACGACTTTGGATCTATAGAGCTTGTTTTCCTATTCACTGTAGATACTGAGTTCATCGTCGTTATCATAACCGATGAGGATTCCTTTAATGGCCTTTGGATCCATTGTCGTCCTTCGATAGAATATACATGAATTTTAACCAATGTTTCAAACCTGCTTTCTAGGCCCTGTCCTATTAAAGATGCAGGTACCTGTTTGTATCATCTCGGCCTAAAGTGCCTGAGGAATGTTCTCATGCGCATGCATCATTTCTCTAGCAGTTTCCACCACCGTGCGATTTTCCCTCTGACTGGACCCGTTTAGTTCCGGAGTGGAGGGTATTATAAGACGTTAAATAATACCTTTCTTGTGTAAACTGGTCCAGATCTGTTTCTTGTCGAACTCCCTGCCATTATCACTCAGCAGCTCCAGACTGTTTCTTTCTCAGCTTGGAACTGGCTCAGTTTTTCAGAAATTTCGGATTTTTGCTGCAGAAAATAAACTGTCCTGAATTTTTGTAATCGTCCTTGAAAAGTACAAAATATCAATATTCAGACCTCGATTCTTGAAATGGACCGCAAACATCCGTGCGAATTCGCTCTTCCGGTTCCGTAGTTCTGCACCTCGTGACGAACGGTAGGCGGTGAGCTTTATCACAAATTCAGCCTTCACACAGTTCACTATGCATTTCTACAACTGTATCATCGCCAAATTGAACAGTCCTTCACGACAAGCTCCCTCCAATTGTTGACTAGGAAGTTGCATACTTCAGCTGATGAAGATGAATTGGCTGTCCGAGTACTTATCCTGGACTACAAGCACGGAGAACAGATTTCCCTTGATCAATGAAATATCAGCTAAGGTAATTTTATACTATTTTCCGTGGATTGCTACCCCAACTTCTGTATAATGTATAATGTATAATGATTTATTGGTGCATATTCCGAACAGTTTACACAGGTCATTTAATGTAGATTTCATTAAAATAAAGTAATAAAATAATAATATACGATAAAAGAAAATAAAACTGGAACTATAACGTAATACATAAATTTCACATTAAAATCTTTACACATTCACTGAATTAAAAACACAAATTAAAATTAAAATCACAAATTAAAATTTAAAATGTAAATCACAAATTAAACATTAACAATTAAAATTTAAATCACAAAGTAAAATCACAAATTAAAAAAAATAAAATAAAAATAAAAATCATAAAATAAAATCACAAATTAAAATCACAAATTAAAATCACAAAATCTACTGGATAAGCATTAAAATAAAAAAAGATATTAAAAAATAAATAAAAACCATTTAAACTATAAAAAGGTACATCAATTACACAATGCAATAGTTATACATTTACTAAATTAAAATCACGAAATCTATTGGATAAACATTCCTCAATGCTGTAGAATGCTTTTTGCATTAAATATTTTTTAATTCGTTTATTAAAGATATTGTCCGTGCAACATTTAATTTCATCAGGAAGTTCATTGTACAGTCTAGGCCCGTAATAGTTGATGCCGTTTCTACACCTAGAGATACGATGAAATAATGGGCAAATAAGATGGTTATTACGCGTCTCATAACTGTGTATGTCAGCACTAGTTCTGTAGGATTTGATGTGTTTTCGAACATATTTAAGGCATTCCATGACAAAAATGCACGGTAAAGTAAGAATATATAGATCAACAAAAGTTTGCTTACAATCATCCCTATATTTTAAACTTGAGATTACCCGAATTCTACTTCACGTATTCCAATGGCTTCGATTTTCTCACCATTTGCTGTGGTCACTGTGTTCAGTTGAAAAATACTTGAACGTTCTAAAGCAAATCTGACCATTTAAGATATGGCTCATGGCGCCATTGTCTTTTATTTTGTATTTTTATTTATTTATTTGTTACAACAGACATTATGTCCAATTAAAGGGTCTACAAATATATATAATGTAATGTATAATTTAAAACTAAACATATAATTACTAATAGCAATAACAATGATGATGATTATGTAATTATAAAACTAACTAAAACTTCTACTATCATTAATGATTTTAAATTTTTCAAAAGATCGCTTTTAAATTTAGGGAATAATATGCCAAATATATCTAAATTATTAATATTAAGTGTTGCCAAGTCGGGATAATCTTATTACAGGTGAATTTAAGTAATAATTAACACGCGTGGTAGTATACACAATTCCTGGTCGACAAATGCAGAATTTTAAAATTAAACATACCTAAAATTCTTTGATCATCAATTCTAAAATGTTATAACAAAACACTTTTAACTTTGTTTTGTATAACTTATATACAACAAAGTTAAACAAAGTTAAAAGTGTTTTGTTCACGAAAATGTTATAATGTGCGCATTATTTAATTCTATGGGCAACATTAATGGGGTACATTTAACACTTATTTCATTAAACACGCATTTGCAAAGATCGTTCTTGTGATTAATAGCCATCATTATATGCTCGTTGTACAATATACTATTATTGTAATATTTAAAATGTATAACGAAGTAGAAGCCTCCAGCATAAACAATTCTAAAATGTGTTATTTTATACAAAAAACATAAACTTATGTAAATATGTCTATTAAAAACAGAGATAAAATCGAATTCAATCAATTAATAAGGAATATAAAAACTGTATATTCGATGTTTGATAAAATATAAATACCGACGGAATTTTTTCTGTATATTTTCCAGCATGTTAATATATTTTGTTCACGAAAATGTTATAATGTGCACATTATTTAATTCTACGGGCAGCATTATTGGGGTACTTTTAACACTCAATTTCTTAAACACGCATTTGCGTGTTTAATGTGCTTATTAAACACGCACATGTATTTGCGTGTTTAATAAGGTTATTAAACACGCTAATTCGCTCTTTATTTCACAGAACGCGATTTATGATAATATTTTGTTTACCCTGTTTAATACTGATTTTATTTTTTTTCAATTGTAATTGTAATCACAACTTTAATTTCGATGTTAATTTTTATTTTGTTTTTGTTTTTTTTCTTATTTTGATTTTGATTTTGATTTCTTAACATTTAATATGAGTTTATTAGTTTTGCACCACTCAGTAACGTTATTTAGATCAGATTGAAGCCGGTAACAATCACTTACACTATCAACAACACTAAAAAGTTTAATATCATCAGCGTATAAAAGAACACTACACTTAAAGATTGAGCATGCATCATCTATATACAGGAGAAACAAAAGAGGGCCCAAATTTGATCCTTGAGGTATACCACTGGAAGCAATATAGCGTTTAGACTGATAACCTTGAATTTCAACTCGTTGGCCACGGTTATATAAATATGAAGTTAATACCTGAATAATATTATTGTTAAGCCCAAATTTTATATATACAAACATCTTTATTAAAGAACAGTTACATACAGAATAAATATACATATAATACTCATTTACAATGTAATGACAGTTCTTTATTAGGCTATCGACCTGAGGTCTTTCAGCCGTTTAGGTAATTAATTGATGAAACGATATATGGTATGATAAAATGAATATTAATGAACATGCGAATTAAGGTGATTAAATTATGGGTGAAAAGATGATATGAAGTCATATATTATTTTTTCGGGATGGATGAATTTAGGAGTAATGTTGGGGTTGCGGAGAATACAAAGGTGATTTATAGTGTCGAGGATATGGACATTAGAAGCGAATTTTTTGGATAGGTGGGCGAGTCGGGCTTCAATGGGAACTATTTGGGTTTTTTGGTATAGTAGGGTGTTTGATGGATTATATAGAGGATTGGTGGGATGCCTAATTTTTGTTAAAATTCTAAGTGCTGACCTTTCGCATACTTGAAGATTTTTTATTACAGGGGGGTGGAGGTTGCAGTATAGGATAGCCGCGTAATCAAGAAGAGGTCGGCAAATCATTTTATATATGTTTACAGCATTTTGTAAGGTTATACCTTCATTTTTATAAGTGAGTGACCTGAAATACCGAGCTCTCTTCTTGATCTCGGTTTTAAGGTTCTGGGAGTGGATTTTAAAATTTAATTTAGGATCAAATGTTATACCTAGGTATTTACATTTTGGAGAAGGATTTACAGGAATTTGGTTTATTGTGATACTAAATGGGGAGTTTTGTGAACGGTGATATGGTATAAAGAGGTAAGTTTTTCTGATATTAATTGTTATTCTCCATTTGTTAAACCACACTTGAATATCATCAATAAGCTTTTGGAGGATATCAATAGCTTTGGTTAAGGTTGTAGCATGCGTAATCAAGGCAGTGTCGTCAGCAAATTGTAATATGTAGGCAGCAGGATTAAGGTATTTTGGGTTAGGATGGTAGATATCGTGGACAAATATGTTATATAGGAGAGGAGATAGGGGCGAGCCTTGGGGAACACCTTGCTCGGGAGTAAAGGTATAGGAAAAGGCATTTCTAATTTTAACTTTTAAGAGTCTGTTATTTAGGAAACTGAAAATAAGATTAATTATATGAAGTGGGATTTTAAGGGTGTAGCACTTATACAGCAGACCTTGATGCCATACTGAGTCAAACGCTTGTTTAATATCTAGAAAGGCTACTGCGGACTTACGACCTTCAAGATGTGCTGTTTAGCAATTTGAGGTTAGTATCGCTAAGGGGGAGGTAGTGGAACAATGCTGCTGGAAACCAAATTGGTATGGTGGGATGTGTTGGGAAATGTGGGACATAATTTTGTCTTTGAGTATACTCTCAAAGAGCTTAGCCAAGACTGATAATAGCGTAATAGGGCGGTAACTGGATACATCTAGTTTATCGTTGTTAGGCTTGTGGATGCGTGTTATAATCCCCTGCTTCCATTCCGTTGGAATAAGTTGGGTACTATATATATAATTAAACATTTTTAGGATGTGTTGATGGATACTATCGGGAAGGGATTTAAGGATCATTCTATGGACGTTATCATAACCGGGCGAAGTATTTTTACCCTTGTACAAATTTGTATAGTACTCATCCTCCTTTATCTCATCATTCGGGACATAGGAATTTATATTATTTTTGAAAGGAGTGTACCAGTCATTAACGTCATTAAAAAAATTTTCGTCATAGTCATTGTTATCTGTCATGGAGTAATTGTTTTTAAAATGGTCTGCAAAAGTGTCCGCTATCGTCTGGTCGTCCGTAATATTTACATTTGTCGTAGGATGTTTAATATTGTTGAGGAAGTCTGTTTGTCTGTATTTTGAAAGCTTTTTAATTTCCTGCCAATATTCTTTTCCATGCTGGTCATTAATATTTTGGCATGCTTTGATCCAAAGGTCTTGTTTGTATTCTAAAATTAGTCTATGAATGTCTTTATTAAGTCTATTGAATGTCTGTTTTAAATGTATGTCTTCTGTTTGTCGTAAGTCTCTGTAGAGTTGTCGTTTGTACTTGATCAGTCTTAGGATGTATTTGGGCAAGGGATATTTATAAGGTTTTTTGGTGATAAGAGGGGTGTTATTTTGAATAGACAAGGACAATTTATTAAGGAATAGGGATATGGAAGTGGGATTGACTTCTTGCTGGGATTCAATGAAAGCTGTTATTTCATCTGCTACTTTCTCGACATTACATTTTTTAAAGTTATAGATGGTTTTTGGGGGGGTTGGGATAGGAGCAGTTGTGAGGAGCGAAAACTGGATACTTAAATGGTCTGAACATAAATCCGGGACAAGGGTGATGTTTTGGATCAGGTGTTGGATATTGCTTGTACACAAAAGGACATCAGGGGTGGTGGATTGATTTTGGGACATAACAAACGTTGGGGGAGTGTGTATACGTACAAAGTTTGAAGTCGAGATAAAGGAGGATAGTTGCTTTGTTTTAGTTTTATTTAGGTTAAAGTCTCCGATTATGATAGCGTGGTCATATAGGGAGGCCTTAGTTAAGATGGTATCTTCTATTTTGGATGTATGATGGATGTAGGTAAGGAAAATGTGCAAGGTGAAGGATGACAGTTCAACAGTACAATGCAGACACTCATTCATTACATTATTCATTCTAGGTGGGTTCGATTTTCCCAGTTTTATTTCCGGTCTTGCAGCGACTACTGAACCACCACGTCTATTTTGGTTTGGTATGGAAGAGGGAATTTGAATACATGACCAGTTATTAAATGAATATGGTTTTTCCGTTTTGGTTTCCAGCATCATGTTGATATGTATGGGATTATTGGAGAGGTAATTTGAAAGGAGATGGGATTTCCTAGGAAGGGAGTTTTTGTTGGTGTAAAGCAGATTGATTGAGTTAGCCATTTGTAGATATTTGTGTATGGGCTGTTCGTATTCCTGAAGTAGGTATGACTGGGGGGATGATGTTAGGCGAATCAAGGTCAAACATAACGATAAACATATGATTACCTGAAAAGTTTGCATGAGTGTCGATGTTGAATGCTTTAATGAAACGTGATTGTAATTGTTTTAATAATAATTGCCTGTCAGTATTTGTAGGTGAGTTAACTTCAGTTGTATAAACATCAATGATGAAGTCGTGTTTCGTAATTGGCGAGTGTACTCTCGAATGTTTGGTAAGATTCGGGTCTATTTCAGCGGATTTTTTATTTACATTTTTAATTGTCACATTTGGTATTCCTTCGATCGGTTGGAGGGGCCTGTTTGGACATCTGGTGGACCATGCTCCGTGGGTGGTGTCGCCGCAAGACTTGCATTTTGGTGGAAGCGTTGTCGTACATACATGTGTTGGGTGGGTCCCTTTGCATTTGGCGCAGGAAATTTCTTCTGTGCAGTTTGCTGTTATATGGTTGTATTTATTGCAGCGCGCGCAGGGTAGTGGTATTGGTGCGGGTGGGTTGCTCTCAATGACGGGGTAGACTTTACACATAAACGTAAATTGATTGTGTAAGAGTCTGGTAAATGCTTCGTGGGAGGCCGTGATGACTCTAATCATTCGTGTGCGAATATTGTCTTTTTTTGCGATAATGCGTCGACAATAGCGGTGAGTGATTCCGATTTCTGTTAAGTGCGCACTAATTGTTTTCTCGTCGATCTCGGGCTCGACGCTCTTAATAATTAAGCAATAGCTGGGCTCGGGCGCGCCGCGCTCTCCACTTGCGGCTGCGCCTGTGGACGATGTGTCTCGAAATATGTGGACAATTCCCTCCAACTGCAGCGTTTTGAGGTTATTATCGATGATATCCTTGTTTTCATTGGATTTTAATATAAATCCGTGTTTCGTTTTGATGATGACCGTGTCTGCGTTGAATTTGTGTTTCAGCCAAATGGTCACTAGATCGAGTCGCGCGAATTCTCCAGTAGTGGCGAAATTGTACATGTGTTTGTAGTGTTTTTGTGTATGTTTCTGCATGCTTGGATTCCGTTGAACATGAGGTGATGTTTGCGATTGCGAGTGAGCCTGTTGTGGGTGTGATTGTTGAGGTTGTGGTTGTGATTGTTGTGATTGTTGTGGTTGAGTTTGTGATGTTTTTTGTTGGCGAGATTTACGTGAACGAGTGCTTGTGTTAGAATTTACCTCAGTGGAACTGCTGTCACTCTCGGGGTATATTCTTTTCGGTCTGCCACGACCCTTCGGCTTCTTGGGGGTGATGAAAACCTCCTCATCCATCGGCTCTACGTCTATGCCCGCGTCCTGGGACGCCATGGACACAGTGGGTTGTTTAATTAAACAGAAAACTCTGGAGCTCAAATCGAACGTCTATGCAGTACGGATTCTCGCGAGCGAGTGCCCAAATTTTGTTAATTTAGATATTAGCAAATCATGGTCAAGTCTGTCAAAGGCTTGAGACATATCCCCATATATAACATCAACTTTTTTTTATTTTTTTTATTGACTTAGGCATTCGCCATTCAGTCACGACCTTTTTAATTAATCGAATTATAAAAGACCAACTATACAAATGAATTATTATTCATAATTTAACCTCGTGGATAACATCAACTTGACTTGCTTGTTGCTTTCCATAGCATCAGCTATTTCTTGAGTGAAATTCATTAAGTTTTTTGAAGTAGATCTATGTCTCATAAAACCGTGTTGCTGTATGGATAAAAATTGACTCACTTGTTGGTATATGTGCTTACATAATATAGATTCAAAAACCTTGGATAAGTTACTGAGAATAGATATAGGTCGATAGTTTTCGATATTATTATATATTTCTGCGTGTTCCTGTTTTAAAAAACTGGGCATATTCTCACATCTTCCATTTGTTGGGAATTTATCATCCCTGCATCTCCGCCACTCAGCATCTGTTTCAGTTGAACAAACAGTGACGAGTATCATATTTGCGTCGGACTCCAGTTTACTAGACTTCGGAGGACGGCTATCAACAATCCATTTCCTGTACATTTTAACCATGTGATTGGGTTTCCTGCAGTAGTTGCAGTTTTTTTCTTTTTCTTCGCATCGACTGAAATTCGTTGCTTGAAAACTCTTTGTGAGAGCTTCCTGCTTGGTAGATCCATCTCCCTTGGCCCTTAAGACCCTTTTATACAAACATAGTCGATTGATTAAGCTATCAACCATTCTATCACTTTTTTCCCTCACCGTCCAGCTGGATTTAATAGAAAAATACTCCTCGTCAATGTATCCAGAATTTTACAAAGCAAAAATACATCTGGTAGTCCCGGCTTACTTGAAAATTCTTTAGTCATTTCTTCTATCACTTCAGACAAATTTTAAATATGTGTATATGCGATCTGAGATGATATTTTTCTGCCTTAAAACCTTACAAAAAGATTACAGAGTGTTTTGAAATTTTTCGAACTGAAAAATAAAATCCCCCCGACCCAAGAAATGTTTTACTTCACGTGAGGGGGCGGCCAACTCCGTGGCTACTCCATCCGGCTACAATACCGAAATCTCCAGTTAAATTAGTCTGGTAGTTAAGTAAATTTTAATCTTAGCTTAAAGAGTTTTATAATCGCAGCCCTTAATCTTTACTATATTTGCTTACAATTATAAGGTGCAATTATAGTAAAATAGTGTACACAATATTGAAAAATATACAGTTTGACAGCAAGCTGAAGGGCGGAGTTCACTTGTGTAAAATGTTGTTCCACTCTGTCTTCTCCACTTCTTCCACATCTAATTTATTATAATACGACACATAACTTAAATGTTTACAAAAAATCCATAGCAACCCTGACTGCGAATGTTCTCCACCGACCAAATCATTATAAATAACAAATATTATATTCAAAAATGGTGAATTTCTAATAATCGTGCAAAAATAGTATACGATACTCTGTCGGTATGTGCTAACCAGTATCGAAAATTTGCAAAACTTGGCTCTGCGGGCTTCATTTTGCAAGAACATTTTCTCGACTGTATGAACGCACCTACCGATCTCGTATCGTAATATACTAATTCTGTGATGGTTAAATTCAGCCCAATAAAAGTTATTGTTGGTTAAATTAGTATTAAAAACTACACATAAAATACCTAGTGTTTCAGGTAAAAAAAACACATAAGTTTTTGTTGGCTCTCCGTTGTTATTTACATAAAAATATACATAAAAATATTTTATGATTATAAAGTCGATTATTATCCACCACTTCGTTAAATAAATCATATATTTCTATCTTAAATATTTAAGGCCAAAAAGTTACTTTAACGCTTCAGTGAGACACCCGGGATGATATGACATAAATAACTAAAAAAACGATTTTTTAGTTAGACGCTTTTCTTCCAGATCCGCCACATATATTTTATACATGAAGGCTTATAATTTATAATGTTTCTCCGACAAAATTAAGTCATTGTCTTTTTATACGTCATTTACTTTTTTCCTATTATATTTTTCTTCGAGAGTAGTAAAAGTGATAATATAGATCTTATATGAATTCCGTTTTTATAGGGTAATAAATAAGCAGTCGTCATGTAGCAAGAGCCGTAAATCACATTGTTACCGCAAAAACATAAAATTTCATTTCAGACCTACACAATGAATTATCTTTCATAAATACACTTTTATGTTACTATTAGATATGGCCGATATAAATTGTATAATAACAATAAGTTGCATTAATATAAACACAATTCCCGGGCATGAATATTTTTGATGTCATATTTGTTAATCACTACCTAATAATTTCATACAACGTATATTAATTAAAAAAAAAACGCCTGTTCATAATTCCTGCGTATAATGACCACATATAATATGATAGTATTTTACATAACTAGAATTGTAAGTAGCAAATTGCGCGCAAGTGAAAGAAATTGCGGCGAGTAATGCAATTTCACGCGCGCGTAATTAATAACTCGCGTTATGTACTATACTTTACCTTCGACCTTACATTTATTCGCTTAAACTAAAGAAATATTGAAACTGAATCTTGTCAGGGTGACGTTTAAATTTGTAATAAATTGCCCGGTAATGGCAATATAGGACGACTACTATCTACGTTATACGTAAATGTATATGGGGCATTCCGCCAGAGATTTTTTACTTTCTCCGTTACGAAGTACGAGAAAGTATTGTGATCGTGATTTTTTTCTTCAAAAATTTTTTTTACGGAAATATCCGTTTTGGGGTCCCTAGATGCCATTTCAACAATTTCTGGAAAAAAAAAATTGTGTCTGTGTGTGTGTGTGTGTCTGTATGTGTGTGTGTGTGTGTGTGTGTCTGTGCGCGCTGTATCTCAAAAACTAATAGAGCAATTGGTATGAAACTTTGAACATACGTCTTATTTGATAATCCGGAGAACTGAAAAGCTTTTGGTAAAATTTCGTACACCGGAAGTCGGTGTTTACCTCAACTGTTTTTTGTTTTTTGCCAATATTTTCTTAAATATGAAAAATATCACAAAAACATTTAAACAAACATTGAAGACAACAAAGAAATGAATATCTTTTGCTTGAAAATATTTTTCATAAAATCATTGCTATTCGAGAAAAAAATTATTATTTTTTTTAAATGTTTGGTTTATAATTATGAAACGATAATAGTTACAGCAAATTTATGTGAATAATAATTGTAGAGAATGCCAAAATGAACAACTTCTAAAGAATAAGTTTTTTTTTAAATCTCGTTAGTTTTTGAGTAAACCGAGTTTTTGAATTTGAAGTATAATTTTTCCATATTTCATGATTTTGACGTTTTAAACGTCAGTTTCATCCGAGTTTACGCTCGATGTACATTTAAAATATGATTTCAATTGAAAATAAACCCGTAAATATAAAGTCGGAGAAAGTAACATGATGGCCACATCACCATTTTTTGGGAATGTAATGACTACGTCAAAATGTTGGATTTTTTTTCGCTCGCGTTCACGAGATATCCACGATTCAATATAGAAAAATCCATGTTTTTGTCAATTTTTCTCAGACGTTCATGTGAAAATAACTTTGAATAGACGCGTTTTCATGAAAAATTAATGAGGACCAAAGTTGTTCGGCTTGGATAGACGAATAAGATCCCTTGGTGGAATTTTTTTCCGGAAAATTCGGGGAAAACCTATTTTCGCCCATTAGAAAATAGCATTTTGGAAATCTCTTAGACTGCTATGGGTTATCTCAGTTGATTACGGCACCAACTAGAGTGGATATGTACAGCGCCACACTGATAGAAGTAATCATAACAAACCATAAAGATGTTAAAGCATCTGGTACTCTGGATTTAAATTTTTCTGATCATGATTTAGTATTCTGTGTAGTTAATGTTAGTAAAAAATCGAAAATTTCTATGACAAGAACGTATAGATCATTTAAATATTTTAATGATGATAATTTCTACGACGATTTGCAAAAAAATTGCCTTTCATAAAATGCTTACAGATATTGATGCAAAGATCGAGTTTTTTAACACATGTACCGAGTGACCCAGGGATCTGTAAAAGCCCTATAACTACTACTACTAGTTTTATCAGCTTCTCAAGAGGGTTGAAAATAAAGTATAAAATATAGGGTGTCACATTTAAAAAAACATAACTTTGGTCTGTTATGTATATTGGGACACCCTGTACAAAAACATACATATTTTTAAAATATGTAGAATAAGTGTGGGTACCAGTTCAAGAAAACTAGAAGTCGATATCTCAAATTGCAAATAAGTTATGGGGCTTTTACAGATCCCTGGGTCACCCGGTATATTATCTATATTTGATTTTTATGCCCTCTATATCACCTTTAAATTCACTAGACCAAATTCTCCTTGGATAACAGATAATATAAAATATATGATGCATTTGCGTAATAAGGCTCTCAAATTATTAAAAAAAAAACAAAACATGTATCCCATTTTAATCAATACAAAGAACTAAGGAATTATGTCACTCAGTCAATCAAACATGAGAAAAAGGCATTCTTTGAACACGTATTCAAGATCACTAACACCAATTTGGTCTGGAAAAAACTTAAGCAATATGATATCCACAAAAAAAAAAGAGAAATACCTAATTCACTAAAGGATGCAGAGACGATTAACGATTACTTTGTAAGTTCTGTACCAACATTAAATTTAGAAGAATCAGAAATTAACAATTATCACAACAATAATCATGTACAAGGTGTTACTGAAAAATTTAGTTTTAAATCTGTAGATGAGCTCACAATTGGTAAATTTCTTAAAGAAATAAAAACTAATGCCATTGGATGTGATAATATATCAGTCCGAATGATTAAACTTTGTTATCCTCATGTATTGCCATATCTACTACACATCATAAATTCATGTCTTATGAAATCATATTTCCCGAGCATTTGGAAAAATGGTGATGTGGCCATCATGTTACTTTCTCCGACTAAATAATATCATTTATATTTACGCTTTCATCGTTTATTATCAATTGAAATCATATTTCAAATGTACATCGAACGTTTCGTAGGCTCGGATGAAACTGACGTTTAAAACGTCAAAATTATGAAAGATGGAAAAATTATAATGCAAATTTATAAACTAAGTTTACTCAAAAACTAAAGAGATTTTGAAAAAAACTTATTCTTTATAAGTTGTTTATTTTGACATTCTCTACAATTATTATTAACATAAATTTGCTGTAACTATTATTGTTTCATAATTATAAACCAGAAATATTTTTTTTTTTTTTTTCTCGAATAACAATGATTATATGAAAAATATGTTCATTTCTTTCATTTCTTTGATGTCTTCAATATTTGTATAAATATTTTTGTGATATTTTTCATATTTAAGAAAATATTGGAAAAAAAAACAAAAAACAGTTAAGGTAAACATCCACTTCCGGTGTACGAAATTTTGTCAAAAGCTTTTCAGTTCTTCGGATTATCAAATAAGAGCTATGTTCAAAGTTTCACACACACACATACAAACACATTTTTTTTACTTTCTCCGTTACGAAGTACGAGAAAGTATTGTGATCGTGATATTTTTTCAAAAATTTTTTTACGGATGTATCCGTTTTGGGGTCCCTAGATGCCATTTCAATAATTTCTGGAAAAAAAAATTATGTCTGTGTGTGTGTTTAAATGTTTTTGTGATATTTTTCATATTTAAGAAAATATTGGCAAAAAAAAAACAGTTATGGTAAATACCCACTTCCGGTGTACGAAATTTTACCAAAAGTTTTCAGTTCTTCGGATTATCAAATAAGACGTATGTTCAAAGTTTCATATCAATTGCTCTATTAGTTTTTGAGATACAGCGCGCACAGACAGACACACACACACGACACAATTTTTTTTTCCAGAAATTGTTGAAATGGCATCTAGGGACCCCAAAACGGATATTTACTAATATCTCTTCTTCTAATATTATTTATAGAACCAACGATACTTCTACGCAGTTCATTAATATTGGCTAGAACGCTTTGATAAATCTTATTTTTCATAAAAAGTAATCCCATAAAAAGTAATCCAATGGGGATACATTTCTCGGATATTTCTGAAGATACACCTCCATTGAGACTTGCACATTTTTATGGGAATTGTAATAAATTTGTAACGTATCGAGTTATTCTTCACTTGAAAATTTAATTTTTCCGATAAAGTTACCAGTAAAGTAAATTTCAAGAATGAAGTTTAAATGGAACTGTCACATTTTGTTTTGAACAAAAGTGTTGATTTTGTTTACATAGCACTTTTTACAAAAATAATAAATTTAAAATTTCGGCTCAAATGTAAAATTAAAACATAATGTGTGATACATCATCGTAAACAGAAAAAATCTTGCATTAGAAAATGTAGAAAATAAGAAAAACAAAAGTTGTCTATTGTTTCTCCGCGATCTTGAAAGTTACAATATCTAATAACAAATTTAGATCCTCCATTAAAAAGGGCTCTAATACTGTTTTAGTGTAAAATGCGCAATAGTAATAGTTTTCGGATTAAAGGAGTAAAAATGAAAATTGATTATTTTTTATTTTTTGAAAACAAAAAAAATGTAACTCCAATTTCTCAACAGATTATTAATCAACGTTATAATACACAACTTTGCTCTAATTTAAGCAATCTCGTATCTCCTAAGACAACTGAAATCCCCATGGTGCCGCTCAAAAAATGGGCATCCTGTATATTAAAAATAATAAAGGTCCCAAGACAGAGCCTTGTGGTACACATCTATTAACTAAAAGTACATCCGAAAAATTATTTTCCAATTTTACAGTTTGTGATCGGTTGGTTAGGTAATGCTGAAAGGAACCAATGGATAACTGATCAAAACCAATATAAGAAAAGATAGCGAGCAGTATTCCATGATTTAAAGTATCAAAGGCTTTTGAAAAATATAACAGTATAAGTAAAGTAATAAGGCCTTGGTCTTGAGAGATAATTATACCATCTGTGATGTCGGTTAGAGTTGTAGAGCAGCCATAATTTTTTCGAAAACCAGATTGCGAGGCAGGCAGTATAGAGTTGCGAGACAGGTAATCATTAATTTGAGGTTTAATAACTTTTTCCAAAATCTTAGATATAATATATAGTAAACTGATTGGCCATAGGTCTTTAGGATCAGTAACTAAAAGGTTTTTTTGGTATAGGAATTATGTGGGATGTTTTCCAAGCGGATGGAAAATATCCATGGGAAAGACATTTATTAATAATATGAGTAATGTAAGAGGTAGTGAATGGATAGCATAATTTAAGCATTTTAGCACTGATGCCATCGCAGCCTGGTGAATCCTCTGATAAATTATTAATTATGGTATTAATTTCTGATTCACTTACTTCAGTAAAGGAGAATCTAGGTTTGTGGGGATTCAGTAAATGTGAGCAATAGTATTGGTTTAATTCAGAGCAATCTGTAGAAGTGGAAGGAATGCAGTTCACAAAATAATTATTAATCGTATTTACATCTAACACGTTAGACTTTTCGACTTCAGAGGTTTCTCCACGGCCAACATTAAGTTTTTTTTAACTCTCTTTACAGCATCATTCGATCTTAGGCTAAATTTAAAATATGCTTTATTTTCTTTGTTAATACTGGACGTCGTTAAATTACGAAGAGGTTTGTAGTAATTCCAATGATTCGGGTTATGCGTTCTTTTGAATGTATTGAGGGCATTATTTCGTAGGTCGATTAATTATTTTATGCTATCTGTTAGCCATGGACTATATTTTTTTGTAAATGTTGTTGTTATTAAGGGCGCATGTAGGTTAAATAAGTCCAGGAGCGTTGCAGAGAAATAATAAATTTTATCATCAATATTAGCCAAGTCAAAGTTACATTGGGGAAGGTCAGTGTTAAGACCATTTATGCTAATTTTCCTAAACGGCCAATAAGTTAGTGTTACTGGTTTAATTTAAGGTCTCGTAGTTCCGATGTCACATGAAATCATATTGTGGTCAGAGTAACTGTGTAAATTGTCACAAGCAATATTAAAAATTTGCTTACTATTAGTAATAATTAGATCAATAAGGGTGGATGTAGTATTAGTTACTCTAGTAGGCCTATCAAAAATCTGTTTGAGTGAAAACGTAGATACCAGGGAATCAAATAGACGCACAGAGTTATTATTTACAACTAATAAGTTAATATTAAAATCGCCTGTACAGAATAAATTATCACTGCAAGGAATTAAATCACTAAAAGGTACTAAAGAATCCAGAAAACTAGAATCGTTGAAAGTGGGAGGTCTGTAAACATAGTTGCTCAATCGAGTGATCGCTGTCAACTATTTTGTACTTTATATAGTTTTTTATATAAAAAGCTACACCCCCACCTCTAGAGAGTCTATCACTTCGTATCAGTTTGTAGCCATCAATGAAGCAGTGGCCATTTGAAATATTTTCGTTTAGCCATGTTTCACTCAGTGCAATAATATCGTAATTTCCAGAATTAATTTGCAGTTTGAGTAAATCAAAATTGACTAGTAGCGACCTACAATTTATGCCTGCAAATTTAAGTCTACTCATTGTAGTAGAACAACCCACACAGCCATCGTACGAAATAAAACTTTTGAAATAAACGAATTGTATAAGCCGACAAGTATATAAAAAAAATGGTGATGTGGCCATCATGTTACTTTCTCCGATTTGATGGTATAATAGTTATTCATATTTATATTTTCAATTTAAATGATATTCTAAATGTTTAAAACGTCAAAATTATGAAAGATGAAATTGACAAATTTTACGTTCGAATATCTTTATCGTCAATTTATTCGAAACTCAAAGAAAACACTTATTCTACATAAGTTGGCGATTTTGACATTTTCTGCAATTACTAGTAATATAAAATTTTGACAGTGGCAAAATACAATTTTTGGCAATGTAAAAATTTAATTTTTGACAACGAAGAATACAACTTTTGTGGTGGAAAAAATACCGTTCTTCACAGTGAAAGAAAAAACATTTTTAACAATTAGAAAAACAATTTTTGACAGTGCCAAAATACAATTTTTGACAGTGCCAAAATAAATGAAGTGTGTGTCCTGTGACAATGTGTGCCATAGGGGATGTGCTACAAATAAAAAAAGAAAACATACGAAAATAATAAGTGATACATCATTAATTTGTTGTGTTACGGGATCAGTCGGCGAATCTAACCTCGAAGAGAAGAGCAAGCTGCCGAATTCCGAATTCCTTGAAGATTCAAATGAAGGTAACATGGAAATTAATTATTTAAAAGAGCTGCTGCATCATAAAGATATGATCATTGAAGAACTTAAAGATAAAGCAAACGTTATGAAAGAACATATAGCCCTCTTACAGTTTTCTTTATCTAATATATCTCCATTGCCAACATCCAAATCGCAGCAGAAATCTGTCGTCAAATTTGGGGATTCCACGCCATCTGTCAACGCAGAGCCAAACCAGGAGTATATATTAAATACTGTAATTACTTCTGGGGAAGTTTTCTCTCCTAAGAGGAACATGCGCACCAACAAAGTTGATAAAACACAAGACAATCCTGTGGGAACAAAAAACACAATTACTGGCGATAGTGAAATAAAAACACTTCACCAAACAATTAAAAGTTCTGGAAAAACAACTACAAGGAAAAATGTAAACAAGGAGCCTCGGACACATGAAGACGAGGATCAAGCAGTAAATGTTTTTAAAACTGTTACTTACAAGCGTAACAGTCTTAAAAAAACAGGCAAATCCACCGCTATAGTGGGCACTAATAAATCGAGTGGCTTGCAATTAACAGCCGAGCCTCGAAAAATTCACGTGTATGTAAATCGGGTGAAAAAAGATATATCTGTTGATGCAGTTAAGGAACACGTACGCAATATTTTATCACATGACAACTTCTCATGCGATATTGAAGAACAAGTCTCTTCTTACAATGGCTTCAAAATAAGTACCCTTTACGAAGATAAATCAAAACTGATGAATCCATCCAGCTGGCCGGAAAGGATCACTGTTAACAGATATATTTTTAGAAGGGACACACTCAAGTCGACAAGTGGGTGATACGAGTATATCAACCACTAACTACATGTTTCTCAATGTTCAAGGTTTAAGTGGTAAATCAAATGAAATATCATGTCTAGTGCATTCATATAACATTAACGTATTATGTATATCGGAGCACTGGATGAAATCTAATGAATGTGAAATGCTTTGTATTGATAACTTATGTACTGTAGCTCATTTTTCTCGCACACAACATATCCATGGAGGAGTGCTAATTTTATTATCTAAATTTCTTAAATACGAAGTCCTACAAAACTTAATTAACATGTCTGTTGAAATTCACTGCGAAATTGCAGCAATTCGCTTAATTGATGATAATATTATTTTAATTACTATTTATCGCTCTCCTTCAGGGGATTTTAATATGTTTGTAAATATTATTGTTAACTTATTAGAATGTTTAGATATATTAAATGTTAGAGTGATAGTTGGTGGCGATTTTAATGTTCAATTTAATAACTGCAGCGATCCTAACACCAGTACGTTGTGTGATATTTTTCACTCGTTTGGACTGGAAAAATCTGTTGAGTTCCCCACTCGTGCGAATAACACATTGGACAATGTATTCACAAATATTGTTACATATAATGCATTTCCAATTGCAACGGTCCCATCAGACCACATAGGAATTGGTTTTAATACACAATTTCAATGCCACAATGACAGGGATACTTTTAAATTAATTAGGCCAATAACGAAGGCAGGCATGTTTATGTTATTTCAGAGTCTTACAATGAACAATTGGGATGATATTTTCAATATTAGTGACCCAAACAACAAATATGCAATATTTCATAATTTATTTTCCAATATCTTTAATGACACATTTCCGGAAAAGCGTATAAAGTGCAAATTTTCTCAAATAAATCAAATCCACTGGTTTAGCAATAAACTTGTGGATATGAGAGAGAGGTTACATTTTATACGTCTCGCATACCAAAATAATTCAGACCTGAAAGACATATACCTTAAGTACAGATTTGAATATAGAATGGCAATAAAATCAGCTAAACGAGAAGCCAATGATAATATTATTCGCCGTTCCAACAATACAAATAGAGCGATGTGGCAAATTATTAAATCAAATACAAATAACCCATCACTTAGAGATGAACCTAGCTGCATATCTCCTAATGAATTTAGTGTAGCTTTTCATAATTCTATAAAAAATATTATTGACTCGATTCAACCTGGTAATTTCAATGCTACGGAGTTTTTGTCACCGCCAAATTCTAATATTAAATTTGCCTTCAAGCAGGTATCAGTGGCGTATGTAAGAGATGTCATATGCGGATTAAAAACTAGCAAAACCAAAGATATATATGGGTGGTCTGTTGAGTTAATAAAAAGTTGTAAGGAATCGATTTTAATTCCACTGACCCATATCATTAACACATGCCTACAACTAGGCACATTCCCTGATCTAATGAAGATAGCATTAGTAGTACCTGTTTATAAAAAAGGAGATAGATCAGATCCTTCTAATTATAGACCGATTTCTATTATACCAGTATTTTCCAAAATACTAGAATGTATTATGTATAACCAAATTGTGTCTTTTTTAGAAGATAATAATATACTAAATAAACATCAATTTGGGTTCAGGAAAGGGCTTTCGACTACTAATGCTATCTTAGAACTCACAGATAATATTTTAGGTACATTTGAGGATGGCAGAATATCTATGCTTACATTTCTTGACTTGACAAAGGCATTTGATTGTGTCAGCCATGATTTACTTATAAAAAAATTGTCTTCGTACGGTTTTACTGATTTAAGCTGCAAACTGATCAAATCATATCTGGAAGGGAGATATCAAGCAGTAAAGGTTGATGGTACGGTTTCTTCAAAATGCCCACTAGCACATGGTGTGCCCCAGGGATCTACACTGGGTCCACTATTATTCCTAATGTACATTAATGATTTCCCTAACTGTATTGAGAATGTACAGACTATCCTGTATGCAGATGATACCACCTTAGTAAGCAACAGTGAACGGCTTGATCATGTTTTGCAGTTGAACAATAACGCACTTAAAAAATCTAAAGAATGGCTTGATGCTAACCAACTTCAATTAAATCATTCCAAGACAATCAATTTGCTTTGTACGTTAAGGAGGTGTGATCGTGATGTTGATGTCTTTTCGAGTGAAGCTAGGTTCTTGGGACTTGTGATCGATTCTTCTTTAACTTGGACTCAAAACACTGATACCCTAGCTGCCAGATTATGTAGTAATATATTCTTATTAAGGAATTTAGCGAATCAGGTTTCTTCGCAAATTCTAAAAGCAGCATATCATGCCACATGCCATAGCATAATGAGCTACGGCCTACTTATTTGGGGGCATTCCGCTGGTAGGCATCGTATATTTGCACTTCAACGACGAGCTATAAGAATTGTTGCTGGCGTCAAATATCGCGATGAATGCAAGCATCTATTTAAAATACTAGGTATAATGACTCTGCCATCCCAGTATATTTTGGAGTGTCTTCTCTATGTTAGAAATCACCTCGGCCAGTATAACACCATAACATCCATACATGCATATGAAACCAGACATAGAGAAGAACTTTACATAAATAAATCGCGACTAGTGAAGTCTAGAAATGGTTCAAGATACTGGGGGATTAAGTTCTACAATAAGCTCCCTGTCAGTATTAGATGCCTACCAAGTAAACAATTTAAATCAACGATGAAAACACTTCTCATCGACAAGGCCTATTTCAACTGGGAGCAGTACTTAGCTGACAGCAATATAGGTTTATAAGATCGCCACCACGATTACTCTAGTGTTCTCAGTTTTTATTTTTTATTACTCTGTGTTTAATCAGCTGTTTTCGTGTTTTATATATAAATTTTACTATTTGTATTATTATTTGCAAATATTTTATTTTATCTTTTATCTATTCATGTATTTTAATCGCTAAAATGTGTTTCATATTTTAATTAGTTGCAGTAGTGAGATTTTTCGTTTTATTGTATAACTCTATTTTAACTTAGACCTACTATTCAACTTTTAAAATTGTGTTTTTATTTTTAATTAAGCACATATATGTATAATATCTATACTTTTCTTTGACGTGTGTAAGATTTTTTATATTTGTAAACACTAATAAAATATTATTATTATTATTATTATTATTATTATTACAATTTTTAACAGTGACAAAATACAATTTTTGTTGTGAAAAAATACCGTTCCTCCCAGTAAAAAAAAAAACATTTTTGACAGTTAAAAATAAATCATTTTTGACAGGGGTAAAATACAATTTTTTGCGATGTAAAAATATAAGTTTTGACAACGAGAATACAATTTTTGTGTTGAAAAAATACCGTTCTTCACAGTAAAAAAACATTTTTGACAGATAAAAACACAAGTTCCGACAGTGGCAAAATTCAATTTTTGGCAATGGCAGAATACAATTTTTGGCGATGTAAAAATATAATTTTTGACAACGAAGAATACAATTTCTGTGGTGGAAAAATATTGTTCTTCCCAGTGAAAAAAATACTATTTTTGACAGTTTCAAAATTCCATTTTTGGCAGTGGCAGAATACAGTTTTTGGCGATGTAAAAATATAATTTTTGACAACCAAGAATACAATTTTTGTGGTGGAAAAATACCGTTCTTCGTAGTGGAAAAAATACCATTTGTTACAGTAAAAAAACGCGATTTTTGACAATAGCAGAATACTGCTTTTGGCGATAGAATTTTAAGTTTTAAGGGTGGTGAAATACTATTTTTGACAATGGAATAATACAATTTGAGGGTGGTGAAACTATTAATAGCCGCGGAAAAACATTGATTTTGACAGAGAAGAAAAATTATGGTTGACAGTGTAAATTTACAAGTTTTAACAGTATTGCTTGCCATTTTGGCGATATAAAATTGAATTTTTGACAAAGAAATTGAAGATTTGACAATGGAGACCTGCAATTTTGACAGTGTAGAAGTACTATGTTTGATAGTGGAAACGTGCATTTTTTAACAGGGAATAAAATCCATTTTTGACTGTTAAGGATCATAATTTTTGACAGAGAAGAAAAACCACTTTTCACAGTTAAGAACACAATTTTTGGCATAAACAAACTTCCATTTTTTTTGCGATATATTTTGTCAATGAAAAAATGCAATTTTTGATAATGAAGAATGATAGTTTTTGAAAGCAAAGAAAATCTTTAAATCGAGGAGAAATACTTATTTTGACAGTAGTAAAATACCTTTCTTTCCAGTGAAAGTATACCATTTTTGATGGCGAGAAACACAATGTTTGATGATTTTTGGTAATGAAAAAATATAATTTTTGACAGTTCTTCCTCATTTGTCGCTCGTTGAAAAAATACTATTTAGGGCAAAGTTTTAACACTTAAAAAAAATTCTTTACAGATATAAATTACAATTTTTGTCAGTTCAAAATGTTATCTTAGTTAGTAAAAAATGCAACTTTTGATAGTATAAATTGATAGTGAAATTATCCTTCTTGAGAATACTAGAATTCAAAAACGGTGATATGGCCATCAGGTTACTTTCTCCGATTTGAAGGTTTAATAGTTATTGATATTCATACTTTCATGATGTATTTTCAGTTTAAATATTTTAAATGTACATCAAATGTATTGAAGGATCGAACGAAACTGACTTTCGAAACATCAAAATTATAAAAGATGAAAATGACAAATTATACTTTAAATTCTAATAGTCAGTTTACTCAAAAAACTAAAGAGATATCGAAAAAACTTATTCTTTATAAGTTGTTCATTTCGGAATTATCTGAATTTATTATTCATATAAATTTTATGTAACTATTATTGTTTGCCATTTATAAACAAAAAATGTCAAAAAAATGTAATAATTTTTTTTCTTCAAAAAACAAACATTTTTCGAAAAATATTCTCAAATAAAAAATGTTCCATTCTTTGTTGCCCTCAAAATTTGTTTAAATATTCTTGTAGTATTTTTCATATTTAAAAAATTATCGGAGAAAAACAAAAATTACGGTTGAGGTAAACACCCACTTTCGGTGTACGAAATTTTACCAAAAGCTTTTCAGTTCTTCAGCTTATCAAATAAGGCTTACGTTTAAAGTTTGATTTTAATCCATGTAGCAGTTTTTGAGATACAGTGCGCACAAGCAGACACGCATACATTTTAATGGAAATGCATATTGAAAACATGGTGATTGGCCATCATGTTACTTTCTCCGACTTGATGGTATCATTTATATTTACGCTTTCGTGGTTTATTTTCAATTTAAATCATATTTTAAATGTATATCGAGCGTTGTGTAAACTCGGATGAAACTGACGTTTAAAACGTCAAAATTATGAAAGTTGGAGAAATTATACTTCAAATTCAAAAATTCAGTTTACTCAAAAACTAAAGGGATTTCGAAAAAAACTTATTCTTTATAAGTTGTTCATTTTAGCATTATCTACAATTATTATTAACATAAATTTGCTGTAACTATTATCGTTTTATAACTATAAACCAAAAATTTAAAAAAATAAATAAATTTTTTTCTCGAATAAAAATAATTTTATGAAAAATATTTTCAAGCAAAAGATGTTCATTTCTTTGTTGCCTTCAAAATTTGTTTAAATGTTTTTGTGATATTTTTCATATTTAAGAAAATATTGGCAAAAAACAAAAAACAGTTAAGGTAAACGCCCACTTCCGGTGTACGAAATTTTACCAAAAGCTTTTCAGTTCTTCAGATTATCAAATAAGACGTATGTCCAAATTTTCATATCAATTGCTGTATTAGTTTTTGAGATACAGCGCACACAGCAGACACACACACACACACACACACACACACACACAGACACAATTTTTTTTTTTCCAGAAATTGTTGAAATGGCATCTAGGGACCCCAAAACGGATATTTCCGTAAAAAAAAATTTTGAAAAAAAAATCACGATCACAATACTTTCTCGTACTTCGTAACGGAGAAAGTAATAAAAAGTGATTAGCATCAAATAATCCAAGTGAGGAAGAACAGTTAAATATACCAACTCAATATTTACTTTTATAAGTATAAACAAACTAAATAATATGCCGCAGATATATTGATTTATAAACAAAAACAAAATCAAATTATTAATACTAAGAAACGGTTAATTGTAATCAAATCAATATTTCCTTTTATAAATAAAAATTAAGCTTAATAGCCTCAGAGATATTGTAATATAATCAAAATAAATCAAATTATTAATACTCAAAAACAGTTTATAGTAGCCAACTCAATATTACTTTTGTACGCTGCAGAAGTACGGAAATGCAATAAAAAATAAAATAAAATTGTAACTATAATTCTAGTAGTGTAATAATATTTGGATATAATTTAATTGCTAAATTATTTCCGAGTGTGGCAATGTAAGTAATAAACATAATTTAATTTCCCAAACCATAGGATTCTAGCGAAAACATAAGCATCATGCATTATATTTACTGGTTTCAATTGAGGTGATAGTGGTGCCTTCATAATCACTTATGGCTTCCGAATATGGTTCTTCGAGATCTTGACGTTTGATGCGTTGAATTTTGCCTCCTGATTTATGATAAAATTCGCCATTTTTCGTCCAAACGTTGCTGTGACCATGTTTGTGTTGCGCAATCTTGAAGAGTTCGTTTCTTCGTTTAGTTAGGTCCTCTTTGAGAACAATTTTAGATCCTTTAAGATTTTTTTTTTTTTTGATAAAACCATATTGCGTGTTCTTTGATTGCGAAATTGGACGATAACAGCTCTTTCCTCGGTAGCCGGAGGTCCTGTGGCAAAGCATTCTTCAATATCACCATCACGGAGCGTTATTTTTAATTTCGATGATAGTATCTCCATAACAGAATTTTCGATTTGATGTTGAAGTAGATTTTTTGTTGCCATTCCGTGGACGCGCATGTTTTGAGAGCGCGAGCGTTGTTTGAGTTCGTTGCATCGTTCCTCCAGCTGGGAGACTGTTTTGATCAGTTTTTTGTTAGCACGTTCACATTCGTTAAATTTAGAATTGAATGAGGCGGAAATATTTGCGATTCATTCACTAATAAACTCTTTACCGTTTAATAGGGTTAACTAATTTAGCCTCATTCCGTGTATTGGGCATTTTGATGATAGAACACTGGTTTTTTATGAATTAACACACTATTGCCGACTCGGGAGAAATACGTCTACTCTGTTTGACAACACATCGCAGAATTATATATTGTCCAATACATTGTTTGGACACATTTATGGCTACCCATCATTGTACGCGTTCTGAAGTGTTAATCTGCTAATGGTATCGCGAAGGAAGTACCGACAAGGCATGGCGAGGAGCTTATTGTGTCGGTTAGTTTTGTAACCAATATGTTGTAATCTGTCACTATGCAAAATCAAGTCTGAATAAGACTACACTAAAGCATCTACAAAACGTGAGGTTGTCTCAAATTTATTTATAATAGATGACGATTAAAAAATTAAATTAGTTTAGGAATATTGTCATCTCAGAATCTGAGAATAGGCACCGATAAAAAACTTTTACTTTTCTAAGCATGAGTTTTCAGTTTTCACCTGTAAATAAACCTGTATATTCGCATATTCGCATGTTATAAACAATTTTTATAATAAATATTTGTGTATAAATATTTTTATTTTGTTTGACCATGCATTACCAGATTGTAACAATCACCACTATCCTCGGAACTAAAATAATCATATTTTTAATGTATTATTTAAATTGTGGAAGCCTCCAGAATACATATATTTAATATGAAGTAATTTAAATCCAATTATTTAGAATATTGTTCTGTCCAGACACGATTATTTTCCACAATCCAGTTTTTTATAATTGCACCACAATGAATAGATGACGCTTTATGCGCTGGGGAAATTAGAAATACGTCCCTAATGTAGCGAAACCAGCATCCATTCCGAGTCCTAGTGCAGCGCAATTACTTATAACACCATTTTGTCGCCATAAATTAACCCAAGACGCTAAATTTTGCACGGTGGATTGCAATTCCAATTTAATACCAGCGAAGGATCAAGACCATCAATTAGGGACCAATGCAGCAATGCAACTGAATTATAAGCCAGATCACCCTACTAACAATTCTGCACTGGAATTGTTAGAATTACAGGTTCTAAACTGTCAAACTGTCGATGCTTTCTAACTTTAGGGCCAATTAAAGCAAATTACGTGCTTAAACTAAATGTTACATAGATGCAAGATATATTTCTAATTTAGATTTATATTAATGCAGTTTCGACATTTAGTATGCTTTCCATCGCTATGAAACGGTAAGGGTATATTTGCTGATAAAACTGTTCGTATAATAAATCATTTAGTCTGTAAAAAAACCATACATATACGTTAATTTATTAAAAATGTACATAAATCGTGAAATGGACATATTCAAATCATGTCTGATTCAGTACAATAAACAAATCCATTGTTAGCAATGTGTGCATTATCTGAATGGTAAGTTCAAATTGCATAAAAAACTGAATGACAGTTTTACAACAGCATTGTCCTGCAATAAATTATTTCGGTGTGATAGCGTTTTAATATTTGTAAATTTTTTAGTGTAGTTTGTATAGATAAACTGCCTTTCAATTTGCATTATGTTTACATTGCGTTGTAACCTTTAATTATTTAACGGATGTTATTTGTCATCTTTGCTATGTTCTTTATTGACTTTGCTTACTTATTTAGAATGATCTTACTTTACCAGCTCGGAATTGATCTCTTGGATTTACGATAAATTAGGGACAAGCAGGAATTAAATGTGTAACATCCATATATGAAACAAGAGGGTATGAGTTTAAGGAATGTGCTGTTCGGGTAAAGGGGTATATATATTTTTTTTTAATGGGTATGAGTCATAACTTGCTTTAGATAGGTGATCTCTGTGTTGGGGTAAAGAGAAATAAGTCAGAATCTTATGTCGCCATTGACAAAAAATGAAGTGAAAAGGGGGACAACTGAGAAACATGGGAGTTCGGTTTGGGTGGAAGAGTACAAGTCGAGTTGAACCTCTTTGCCCGCCATGACTTGAGTCAGCTGATGCGTGTAAAAGTATACATGTCAAGAAGGTTGTAATGAACAGGTTGTTATTTCTTTTGTTTGTATGAATTTTATTTGATTTACTGCTTTTAAATAAAAGAAAATAAATAATAATTAAGGCTTTATAATAATTTAAGCTTTAATAAAAATATTATTTGTTAGTTTTTTTGTATAAAAAGCTATGGTGAAAGTGAAAAATAATAATTATTCTTTCCCAAGAAGAGCGGATAAGATTATGAGTTGTTTAGAAAAGAAGGTTAGTTTTCTTAAATAAATAAAAATATATAAATATAGCTATTATTTTGTTATCAGTGCTTAGTTGTTCGTATGTCAATTTTTTTTGTTAGGTATATCTGTTTTATCATTGTTACAGGAAGAAACATAGATGAATGTTTTTAGTAGGCCTCATTTACATGACGTCTTTGAACCAAGACCCAGTACTTCGACAGCAGCTTTTCATGGAGGTACATTCCTTAGGCCCCATTTACCTAAAGTATCTGAACCATGTCTCAGTACTTCGCCAACTGTTTTTAATGAAGGTACATACCTAAGCACTTAAGTTTCAATATGTTTCCTTAATCCATAATTTTTGTGCTTCAGTGGAAGTAGTGGAACACAACCAATATGCTTATGGACAATGAAATGGATTTTTCAAGTGATGATGAAGTTGCAGACCCTACGTTCAATACTCCGCTTCGGAAGATGAGCAAAATACTATTACTAAGAAAACTAAACGATCAAGAAAAACTGATTTAGGTAAGCGTCTATATCATACAATTTTCTTAATGCAAAACTCGTCATTCTGCTTAACGTTAGTTGTCACAGGTTATGTGTTCCTAATACTTACCTACATTTTTTATGTTGCAGCAGCACTTGAGACTTGTAACGTGGAACCAAATGTGACGAAAGAACCAACAACTAAAAGACAATCTATTAAAGGTAGATCTCGTAAGACTAGAAGTTTGAGGAAAGAGAAAAGAAATGCAGGCGAGAAATATTTAATTGAGAAAGGAAAAACGGTTAGAAGCAGGTCAGTCGAAAGTTTATTGCCATATAGGATGAAATGTAATGAACTCTTTTTAACAAATAACATGGATGATATTTTTACTCAATACTAGAGTTTGGGAGATCATGCTAAGCGGGTTGCTTGCATATCAAACCTAATTACCTCCTCGGAAAAAAAATGACAGAAAGAAAGAGAGATTCCAGTAAAGCAAGCAAACCTCGCCTTTTGAACGATAATTACCATTTTAGAATTAATGGTGAGCTACAAAGAACATACAAGTCTTGCTTTATAAAGACTTTCGATGTGACAAATAAATTTATTACAAATGCTATAAGAAAAACGAAATTATCTGACGGAAGAGGTCGTCATGCACCCCCTAATAAGCTGCCAGAAGAGGTAAGGGAACATGCAAAAAATCACATGTTATCGATCCCGTTGTATTAAAGCCATTATAGTAGGAGACATACCAGTAAAAAGTATCTTCTGCATTATTACACTTTGGCTATGTTGTATCAAGAATATGTCAGAGACCCCTGTTAGCAGAACAGGGTACGAAAACATATTCCATGAGCAAAATTTGGCAATAAAACATGCAAGTCTTGACACATGTTATACATGTGATGTCATAACACAGGAAATTAAGTCAAGTATTGGAGCAGAGGAAGAACAAATTCACGAAAAAAAGTGACTGAGCATCACAAATTGGCACAAAATGCGCATGATGCAAAGGATTTTGATAAGAAGTTGAGTAAAGAAAGTAATATTTCGGTTGTTACTTTAACGTTCGATTTGCAACAATGCCTACCGACACCAAATTTGCAAAGTGGGGTAATTTTATAAAAGACTTCTATGGACATACGACCTTACTATATTCGGCTAATGACAATCAGGCGCATTGCTATATGTGGGTTGAACCTGAAGGCGGAAGAGGTAGCAATCAGATAGCTTCCTGCGTTTCTACACACTTGAAATCATTGCCCCCTAACATATCTCGGGTGATAATGTTTTCAGATTCCTGTGCAGGTCAAAACAAAAATAGGTTTGTCATCTCTTCTAAAAAACCACTCTACTTTAAAAACAATAGAACACACATTTTTGGTACCCGGTCACACGAGGATGTAATGTCACAGCCCACACACAAATAAAGAATGAACAGAAGAACAGAAAAAATTCAGTCCATCACCCACACGACTGGATACAACTTGTTCGGTCAACTGGCAAAAAAAGACCTTTTATTGTTAATCAAATGGAGCTGATTTTTGGGATTATGAAAACCTTTACAAAAGTAAAATTTATCAACAAATTTTAAAACAAAAACAAAGACGGAGAAAAGTTTGTTTGGAAAAATGTAAAATGTTTACTCTATGAAAAGGGCAATCCTATGGTACAGTACAAGAATACTTTGGACTTGGATGTGCCATTTTATTCTGTAGGGATAAATAAAAGGGGACAAGGTAATAACAGTCTCCAGGTACCGAGCTATTCCTCTCCACTTAAAATATCTGCAGCAAGAAAAAGACCGTTTGGACCTGATGAATTTGATCCCACCAATTTTTAGGGACTCTTATAAAAAATTGCTAGTGGAGAATGTACGTGATAGTTTGCCTGATTTGGATGACGAGGATGAGGAGCAGGAAGACTAATGTTTTCATGTAAAAACTTACTTTTTTTATAATAATATTTTATTTTCTAATATTATTATTACTACTATTATTTTATTATTATCACCGTTTAAAAAATAATTATCTTTTGTGTTTACTCTTCGAGAAGATTTTTTTTTAACTAAAATGTATTCCTAAAAATCTGGTCGGGTAGGTACAAGTCAGTTCTTGTTTGGTAAAAGGGCTACATGTCAGCAATTTAAATTTTCAAATTTAAAATTTGGGGCGAATAAATTTTAATATAACAAAAACATGCATGTGCCTGTGTTTGAGAAATATTTTAGCAAGGAGCAGTTTTGATCGTAATTAACCTACTATTTGTGAGATCTTAAATTTTGTATTTGCAATTTTGAAAATTTCAAAAAATTTACATACACCCCTTTACTCCTACACCACAGAATTAGTTTATCATCTTTTAATTTAGAATGAAACATGAAACGAAATTGTTTATTATATATTTTCACAATTCTCAGCATGAAAGATTATTTTTCCTTTTAGATATTTTAATGCAGTGACTAGAAACCGCGTTCTCTTTTAATTTCAATATATTTGTCATAACTGTAGGAAACTATCATCGATTTTTTTATTTATTTATATTATTATTATTTGATTTTAATTTCTTCTCTGTGACCGCGGAAGATTTTCTCGATTTTCACGATCCTTTCTTCATCTTTAAAAAGGCACTCGAACTCTTTAGACTATAAATAGATAGATATTTTATTCGTGTTAGAAGCAGACACAAGTCACAAATTAAATAACATTAAATTTTATATTTGACATTTAAGAAAATTACAAGATATCAATGCTATAGGCACAGCCCCGAGCCCGTAAGGGCGAGCGACTGTCGACTTCGTTTGTCGAAATCGGAAAGACTTCTTACCGATAATTTTCAATGCACTTGTGCAATTACTGTTGACAATTGCCCTCATTTACTTACTAACCAATGAAATCGAATAAAGTTTCATGTTCGGAGGGCCACCATTTTCGTAAAAATCAACTTTTTCAAAAAAGCTCCGTGTTTCGTTGCGAAATATTATGTAGAATACTATTCCGAACCGATTTTTATTGCAGGATGACTTGGGGGACTAGAAATCTTCCCGTGAGATTTACGAGGGTCATTTTTAAAGTAAGAACCGTTTGTAGATCCTAAGTTTTTTTTACTAATAAATGGCTTCTCTAAACATTCAACAATGTTGTCGGTCAGTCTCAAGTCTCTAAATGGGGTAGACGATGTTTTATGGCATTTTAAGATTAGTTATGTCCATTACTAGTCCCACCGATTGCAAAGTACGCGCTTTGAGTCTGATTTTAAATGCAAAATACACTCGTCCTGGCAAAATCCATTGCCTACTTTTTGGAGCGTATGGGCAAGATGTGAAGAAAGATGGGAAAGTGGTCCCGTTTACATAATATATACAGAACAATCATCCATGATGTGCCGTCTGATCGTGATAATGGACGAACTGAAAGCAACTGTTGATGCAAACATTCTATTAAACAAGCGCTTCACCATTGATGAACTTCATACGATTTTCCACATGTTTCCCGATATTGTCCATGATATTGTGACACTGTTAGTTTACACTTACAGAATACAAAGATCTATGCCAGGTGTGTTCCAAAAATGCTTACGCAGGAACACAAAACGAAATGCATGAACTGGCGGCCTACTTTTACGACGGGAAGATCTTCAAAATCATCTCCCGTTCAGAAAAATATGTTTATCGGGTCGAACATTTTGTCGAAAAATAACGAAAAAATTATAATTATCGTAGAAATCAAAAAATTTAAGAAACGTTGGTTATATCTAAATTTAAACTAGAACGGTTCTTACTTTAAAAATGACTCTCGTACTTAAATTCGCGTAATGCGAAAAAAAAAACGCACTCTAAACGTCACTCTGAAGATCTCATTAATAACCAACATAAAATGAACTTGGGCAAAACAAATGCCAATTTGAAGCCCGTGGCACGTTCGCAAAGAAAACTGGTGAATGTAAAAGAGATGAAAATCTACTGTTTTAATAATCATCGTAGACCTTTAAAGTGTACTTTCTTTTTTCAGCAGAAGAACGATTGCCGTTTTTTACAGCTAGCTAAACCAGGCTGGTCGATAACCGTTTAGCAGATTAGCAAACCAACATCACTTTATCATGTGCCTGTTAATTATATGTAGTATTGTTTCTGTTAAAGTATATACAGTATTAAATAAATTCAAAAAACGATTTAAATATTAAATATTTCATTTTTTGAATTTATTTAATACTTTCTGCAACAAGTAAGGTTGTTTCTATTTTATTTATATATACAGTATGTTTTTTTTATTGTGGGCCATAGGACTTTACAAACTAAAAATGATACCTTGTATAAGATGGTCAAAAGTGCCCCCAAACGAAATGAGCTGGGAGATTAAAAATAATGTTTAGGATCATAAAAAGTAATATTCAAAAACAAGTTGCCCCCCTCCCCCTCTCATCCCTTGCTATAGCCAAAAATGTGTTTTTTTGGTTTCTATTTTTTCCTGTGCTTCCAACTGCTTTTTGACTTTCGGTAGGTATCAGTACCTTAAGATACCAATATTATCTAATGTATTTTTATAAAACAGGAATTTTTGGCGGGAAATTCGAATTTTGACAACATAAAATATCACTAAATAGCGATTATTTCAGATACCTTCAAAGATGCACCTCTGGAAAAAACATATAATGAGTGTCTATTATTTCTTAATATGTGTGATTTTTTTCAGAATTTTCCGAGTGGTAGAACATGGTCAAAATAATTAAAAACCGCATTTTTGACTAATTTTAACCTTATTTATCACTTTCATTTTGTGGCATGTATTTTCAGAAATAAACTTATCTATTAGTACCATTTATTTTGCGTAAAAATTACTTACTTAACATTTTATATTAACTCGGCAGTGGCACCTTTCGATTGTAACGAAAAAAGTCATTTTGAATGATTTTTTTTTAGTTTCAGGTATTGGAGTTTCCCACTAAATGAGCATAACAAAATTATGTAGCATACATCAACATAAGAAATGACCTAAAATGTGCCAATAAAAAGTTTAACAATTTTTTTTTCCGTTTGAAAGTGATAAATAAAATTAAAATTAGTCAAAAATGCGGTTTTTAATTATTTTAGCCATGTTCTATCACTTGAAAAATTCTGGAAAAAATCACACATATTATAAAACAATAGGCACTCATTATATATATTTTTTAGAGGTGCACCATTTAACGTCTCTGAAATAATCGCTATATAGTGATATTTCATATTGTCAAAATTCGAATTTTCCGCCAAAAATTGCCGTTTTATAAAAATACATTAGATAATCTTAAGGTACTGATACCTACCGAAAATCAAAAGTTAGTTGGATGCACAGTTAAATTAAAAACCAAAAAACACGTTTTTGACTACAGCAAGGAATCGGAAGGGGTAGGGGGCTACTTTTTTGTCGAATCTGACTTTTTTATGGTCCTAAACATTACTTTTAATCTTCCAGCTCATTTCATTTGGGGGCACTTTTGACCATCTTATTTAGTTATTAATATAAATAAATAATTTTTCTACATAATGCGCTTCATTAGAATAATTTAAACATGTTTTATTCCATTAAAAATTGCTTTTGCTCGGAATCCGACGATCGGGATACGCTACAGAAAAGTTGTCAACTACTACACTAAAATTAAAACTTCTTGTGAAAAATACTACTATTTCCCTGCTGGACAAACCTCTTACAATTGCCGTTACAAATTCTACCCGTTCTTTAACAGTATTAACGTACATTTTCTGGTATAAATTGGTTTGATTACTTGCCTTACTAATCAAGCTGACATTTCGTAAATTCAAGGTACTTTAATTATTTTTACTCAGATATTTATATTAAATAATTTCATTTTTTAATGGAATAAAACATGTTTAAGTTATTCTAATGCAGCGCATCATGTAGAAAAATAATTGATTTATTATTGACTAAAATTTCCTTTAAAATTTTATGATAAAATATACATTAACACAAGGTATCATTTTTAGCATGTAAAATCTTATGGCCCACGATAAAAAAAAATATACTGCATAATATAAAAATGATGACAATATGTAAAACATATTCAAATGTTGGTGGCAATAATAAATTATTATTATTATTATTATTATCATTAATGGCGTTAACTACAAATACCCGTTTAATAAAATAACCGTTTTTCAAAACTTATTCATATTCCAATAAAATATGAATGGATAATAGTTTTTTTATGGCATCAAATAAACATTATCAATATCAAAGAGAAAATACTTTGAGTTTGATCATAAAAACCATTATTATTATACATTAAATACAATATTAATACATTAATTATTATTGTGATAAGTAGAGCTTTTTTACCGTCGATTCTTACAATATGTTTGATACTTTCACGTCTGTGGTAGCCGTGATCGTCTAGTGGTTAGGACCCTACGTTGTGGCCGTAGTAACCCAGGTTCGAATCCTGGTCACGGCAATGTTGAGTCATTGTCACGGAGCAGACTTTTTATAACGTGCCTCACATATATCAAGCTATAATTTCTCTTTTTAGTGATCTCAGCACCTGTTATTTATTTAAAATTATATAATAACTAGAGCACGTTGTAATTAACGTTAAAATTAAATACAATTACGTCTGCTCACTGGCGAGTCTCAAGAAAAATTGTGGTGAAAATGAACAACCAGTGGTGCCAACATTTAAAGTTAAATATCCTACTAGGAAATTACTAGCGTTTTCTATTAATGATGTAAGTTCCTTTAAAATTATTTCTTTAATTGTTTGCAAATAGAAACTTTCAAAAAAAATCTCAGTTTTAAAACTAAATTGGTTAAAAAAACAACATTTCGTAAATTGATTATAATTAAATTTTAATTGTTTTATTAGTTTTTGAGATACCTCGCGCTCATGCACTTTTCTTCCAAAAATATTAGAAATTGCCTCTATTGACCTCAAAACGGATATTTCCGTAAAAAACTGTTTTGAAAAAATATTCATGATCACAATACTTTCTCGTGCTTCGTAACGAAGAAAGTCAAAATTATTAGGTAGCCCCGCTTGGATCAGTACGTAATGAGTTAACAATACTTTTTTTAATAGAAAGACTTTTCTTTATGACAACTACTCAAATTTTTCTTTCATATTGCAAATTTTAAAAAAAAAACAAGTACAACAAGTAACAATTAACTGGGAATCAGAAACTGATGAGCAGCCGGTCGTTATTTCGCATAATGATGGTGTTGACTAAAGATTGGAAACTGTAATAGAAGAAAGTTGTTCACTATTCTTCCGATAGCTATTAAAAAATATTGCTAAAACTATTACGTTATTTACTCCTCAACAAAATCGCAGTTTTCATATTTGGATGTAAGCGGTCCTTCGGAAATAACTTCCAATTACATTTGGAAGGGGTAAATATTCCGAAATTTTTCTAGTCATACTATAAAAAGTGTACATTCCTATTAATTTCATAGTGTATATTTGTTTTTGTTTGTGAGATACAAATAAACTTAGATGATCGATAATTCTTAGCCTTAAAAATAATTAACTATGAAGATACGTTTTTTTATATATTTGTTATTGTGTCATAATAATGCAACCAAAATAGAGCTATGATGTTATCAGGAGATTCAGTAAAAAACTGTACAACATGATTTATGATTTTTATCCTCCATATTCTTCATTTTGACCATTTATGTATTTGCAGGAAATTTAAAAATGAAAAATGCACAAACGGTAAATGAGCAACTTATTCGAAGCAAAGTAATTTATTAATAAAATATATTTTTACGTGTAACATTTATGACTTACTTTTGTTAATAGTAGTATTTTTTTTAAGTAATTAATTTTCGGTGTAAGGAATTTTAATAATCGAGAATTTTTTGTGTAATAACAAACGAATTCTGGTGCACATTTATTAATAAATTATTGCTAGGTTTGTGAAATATGTTCCGGTGGATAGAAATTATTTTGATTCAATTTTTTATAGAAAGAAAAATGAAATCACTCACTTTATGGGAACATTTGCGTGCACTCATATTTAGAAATAGGCTGTAAAAGTTGCAAAGTTGTAAAGATTAAAAAAAGAAGTTGCAATAAAATAATTACACTACTCCTAACCTAAATTTACAGTTAATTTAATTTAATTTAGTTTTAGTTTTAGTTTTAGTTTAGTAAATTAGTAGGTTAAGTGGAAGAGCAGTACTCACTGAACTTCGCCTACTCTTGCCATGGTATTTCCTATACTTTCTTTTCCTAATAGACAATTTATTATTATTATTATTATTATTATAAATGACAAATTTTCAGACCAAAAAAATTGATTAGTAGGTAATATTTTAGTACAGTAATAGAACGTGCAAAGTCCTTAGCATTGTACGTAGTTTATCGTCTGACGGGAAAATAATAATTATTGCTTGGAAAATTGGTGTCTCGTCAGTCAGATCGGAAAGCAGATGGTGGCATGCAAATGCACAAATGCGGCGGCTGTTAACGCTAGAGACAGATGGCGGTAAAATGCTAAATCGACCAATTCCGGTTACTGAATGGGTTATATCTATCATAATGAATCCGTTTTCCTATCAGCGACTCTACTGCACTGATAAGGACTAAAAGTCCGAAACCGGTCTGATGGGAAAATAATTACCTCTACTAGTAGTACAAACCTTGTTTAACTTGACTCTTGTATAATGCACATACAGTGTTACCAAGTCAGCGGAAATCCGCTAGATCTGGGGGATTTTGAATCCAAATTGCGGTATAATTTTCCTTTTAGCGGCTGGCGGATTTTCTAACGGAATTGTGTTGGATTGTTGAGAAAACTAGCGTAATTCAATTTAAATTTTAACTATATTTTCAAAACATATATTTTATAAGTGAAAAAGCAAAAACTAAAAACATTAATTTAAAAAAAAATCATTACTCTCGGAAAAAATAACACATTTTCAAAAATTAAAGTTAGTTTTAAAGGTAGATGTTCTGTGCATATATTAAAATATTTGAGGAACTCTTATCATATCAGTACTTATTTTCTTTTCGATTTATATTGTGAGTAAGTGTTCAACAACTTAAAACATTAATTTTCAAAATTCCATTACTCAAAAATTAACACATTTTTCAAAATTTTACTTAATTTTAAAAGTAGATGTTTTGTGAATATATTTAAAAAAAATAGATTTTTTTGTTCAAGTGTTCAACAACTTTAAATATTAATTTTTAAAAATTAATAACTCACGCAAAAATTGACACATTTTCAAAAAGTTAATTCTAAAGGCACATGTTTTGCGAATATACTTACTTAAATTTTTGAAAAATTCTATCATCATTCTATCATTTATCAGTATTTTTTTTGGTCGACAACTTACCGTTAATTTGCAAAAATTCATAACGCCCAAAAATAAACACATTTTCAAAAATCAAAGTTAATTTTTAACGCGTTGAACGCTTTGCCAGTCACCGGTGACTGACACCCATGTATTCAAAAGGAGCAGCGTCAGTCACCGGTGACTGACAGTGAGTGCCTACTTTAAACTTACTATTTAGCGCTGTCCGTCGCGAGTTTAATTGGCCTATGAATTTGTTAGAGAAAATGTTTGTGAGAGTAAGACACAAATTGACAAATTGCTTGACGGGACGAAACGCATAATTTTTTGCCATTGGAGCTTTGTCAGTCACCTGTGACTAACATATAAAAAACCCGTCATTTCGTCTAAAAAATGCATCAAAATGAATTAAATAAGGATATTCTTACTCATTTTATAAAATAAAACTTAAAAATAAAGAAAACTTTTTTGGCATTTTACAAAAAAACTTGTTGGCAGCCAATGTGTTAAGGTAGTCATCCTGCGGGTGTATTAAAATATTTAAGGAACTCAATTTTCCTTTCGATTATTATTTTGTTCGACAACTTAAAATATTAATCTACAAAAATTCATTACTCCCGCAAAAATAGACTCATTTTCATAACTCGTTCATTTAAAAGGTAAATGTATTATAATTGCAATTGCGTTTTTAAGGAATTCAATCATGTCGCTATTTTTTTTTCTGTTTTTTCCTTGTTCAAATATTCGACAAACTTAAAAAAAATATTTTTAAAGATTATAACTTATAATTGACACATTCTCAAAAGTCGAAGTTAATTCTACCGGCAGAGGTTTTGTGAATACACCAAAATTTTTGAGAAATTCTATTATATCAGCTTTGTTTTTTGTTCGGCAACTTAAAACGATAATTTTCAAAAAATTACAAATCTCAAAAATGAACACATTTTCAAAAATCAAAGTTAGGTTTAAAGCTGGTCAGTCGTTCTGTCAATTGATTAAAATAATTGAGGAGCCCAATTTTGCTGTCAATTTTTGTTTTGTTTATGTGTTCGACAACTTAAAATATTAATTTTCAAAAAAATCATCTCATGCAAAAATAGACTCAATTTCAAAAATCAAAGTTATTTTTAAAGGTACATACATGTATTATGATTCCATCGGAGTTTTTAAAGAATTCAATCATATCGATATTATTTTTTTTCTTCTATTTTAGTTTTGTTCAAATATTCGATCCCTTAAAAAAACATTTTTGAAAATTTATAACTCACCCAGAAATTTCCACATTTTCAAAATTCAAAGTTTATATTAAAGGTAGATATCCTGTGAAAATATTAAAAATTTTAAACAATTCATATTCATACAAGAATTTGTTTTCTTTAGGTTTTGTTTGTTTTGTAAAGACATTGAAATTTTTTTTTGAGTTCTATTATATCAATTATTTTTTTAGATGGTAAAGGTAAATAAGTGTATAATGATTGCATCGGCGGTTTTTAAAGCATTCAATCATATCGAAATGATTTTTTTTTACTTTTTTTTTTCTTGTTGAAACATTCGACCACTTAGAAAAATCATTTTTAAAAATTTATAACTCACGCAGAAATTGACACATTTCAAAAATCAAAGTTTATGTTAAAAGTAGATATCTTATCAATATATTTAAAATGTTGAGCAATTCCATCATATAAGTTTTTATTTTCTTTAGATTTGTTCAATTATTCGAAAACTTAATACATTAAGAAATATTCATTCTCACGGAGAAATTGGCAGATTTTCAAAAATTTTAATTAGTTTTAAAGGTTTCATGAAGATTTTAAAAATTTTGTGGAATTCTATGGTACCACTATTTATTTTTTTAAATTTTTTTGTCCAAGTCTTCAACTACTAAAAATATTAAATTTTCAAAAATCAATTCCATTTTTTTAAGGAATTTAAACATATCTGGATTTCGATATTTTTATTGTTCCACCTAATATTCAACCCTAATTCGTACGCAAATCGTTAAATTCAACTGCTGAACGTTATGAATAACAATGATTTTATAAAAACTATTTTCAATCAAAAATAATTGTTGTCTTTAATATTTGTTAAATTGTTTTTGTGATATTTTTCATATTCAGAAATTTATTTGACACATTTCAAAAATCGAAGTTTATGTTAAAGGTATAAATAAGGTTATAAATATTATTTTTTTGTTCAAATCTTGAACTGCTGAAAATATTAATTTTCAAAAATCATTCAATTTTTTAAGGAATATATTTATTTCGATTTTTTCATTTTTCTGCCTCATATTCAGCCCTAATTCGTACGCAAAATGTTAAATTTAACGGCTGAACGTTATGTAAAGTAAAATTTATTTCGTACTTTATTTTCATATTTTCTGGCGGAATTCTAGTGGAATTAGGTTGGCTATTATGCGATCAGTTGGAAACGCTGTTTATATAGTTAGCAATTATATAAAACTTACAATCTTTAAACAAAAATTAAAACTTAAAAAAATACTGTTCAATACCTGTACTAATATTAAACATCTAAAGACTGGAATTCAAATTAATTTAAGAAGTATTGCGTATGCTCGTCAGCGTTGCCAACTGATCACAAGATATTGCCGCCAGAAAACCAATTTATTTTCGATAAAATTACGTTAGAACATATGAGAATATAAAGTACCAAATAAATAAATACATAATGTTTCTAAAATAATTGACTACATTAACAATAAAACAAACATATCGATGGTAGAGAACTCAACAATGTTATAAATAATAACAAAATAAAATAATTACAGAATTCATTTAAACATTCTTCAATATTACCATTAATTTCTTCGGGCCATAATCTTTGATTAAAGTGTCAAATGTATTTTAAATTGAATCTGTTACCTTGAATTAATGACAATAAATGTTTTGACTATTCAATCCTTCCATAATTGCAACAACTTAACATTTTAAAATTTTGACAAATTTGAAAATTGATATTTAAAGACTTAAAGAAAAAAAATCTCAAAAATATATACTGATGTAATAGAGCTCCTCAAAAATTTAAATATCTTTACAATATATCTAGTCATAAAACTAACTTTAATTTTTGAAAATCTGCTCATTTCTCATTGAGTTATGAATTTTTGAAAATTAATGTTTTAAGTTGACGAACAATAGAAAAAAAAATCTAAAGAAAATAAATACTTATATGATGGAACTGCTCAAAATGTTTAATATAATAATAATTTTAAGATAAATTTGGTTTTTTGAAAATGTGTCAATTTCAGTTATATGAGTTTTACATTTTTAGATATAAAAGCTTTGAGTAATTAAATATTTGAACAAAACAAAAAAGTGTCGAACACTTGACAAAAAATCTGAAAAAGTCAATACTTGACCTCTGGTCGATAACCACTTGACGGATTAACAGACTACCATAATTTTATCATATGCCTGTTAATTATACAGTGGTTCAATACATCAACAGAACGACTACGTCGACTACGACTAAGAGTTCAAAGTTTTAAACTTTGATTTTTGAAAATGTGTTAATTTTTGGGTGTTACTATTGAATTATTAAAAATTTCTGTTTTAAATTATGGAGTACTTAAAAAGCCTTGATGGCGCTAAAGTGAAAATTTGGTACTTATTCGGCGGCAGTTTTGCAGTCATTGCTTTAACTAATAATAGTTGTTGATAGACGGAATTGGTCTACTGTTAAATTTAACCGAAAATATCACGAACTCTGAGTAAACTGACGACACTGCAAAATATTTTGACAATGAATACGCTCTCTTCATTGCAATAACTCAGATTATTGTTCATAGTAATTACAATGCGTGAATTGATATTTTACTAGTAAAATTATTCTCATATAACATGACATTTGTCAAACTCAAGGCAAGGGTTTTTATTAAATGGTACATTGTTCAATTTATTTTTATTATTTCTGAGGTGGATTCTGGTATTAACGGAACTTAAATGAATGATGCATTTACAATTTTTAATTCTCTAAAAAATATTCTTTTACGTTTTTTCTCTAAAATGAACAGGGGAGCTAATAATTACACATATTTAATTTTACATGTTAAAATCCTACTTTCGCCCCTTATCCCAGAAACCCATATAAAGCGCAAAGTTTATTACAGTTGACGAGAAATGTATTGCATTTATGCAGTTATAACTGTTAACAAATAATTGCTGCGCAATTTTCATATGTCCATGTTGAAATACGGTGATTGAATACTGCGAAGGGTATAAAATCTGTAAGTTCATATTTTATACCTGTGTAAGGTTTTATGCGCGTGAATTTTATTGTTTCCCTCAATAGAATGTAAAAGTTTCAGCCATAATATCTCCCAGTAGGACGTTAAGTTTTACTGTTTTGTGTTATATTTTGCTTTCTGATAGCCCACAAGACCCATTCCATTTAATAGTTTCTTTAACACGAAATGTTACATCTTTAATATCTCATAAATATTGTGGATGGTCTACAATGTGAGACACCGCAATCAATCGACCCGATTTTTTTTTCTAATTACGATCCTTTTTAGCATTATTTTATCATGTCGGAAACCAGCTGTGAACGGTTGACAGTTTCATGTGTAAGCGTTCGACGTTACTCACAAAGATCACAACGTTCAGCTTAATTAGGTATTCGGCAGGTGCCTTTGTAAAGAGCTGTGGTCATGATTCTAGCGGTTGATCATAACTTGCAACTGACATAAAAGCTAAGCCCGCACGATCTAATTTTAATTAAGTAACAAATTAAAACAAATTTTAAACAAAATTTGTTTGGAAATACCTGCATTACTTATTTGTACAGTATTAAAAAAATAAACCCAATATTATAAGCTCGAAATTTAATGCAACGGTTTAATTCATCAAACGTCGTGCTACGGTGCTAATATTTTAACAGTAGCGTGTATTTCAATTACTGCGAGGATTTAAACTTTGTACTATAAAATAAAAAATATTATTATTATTATTAAATTTGGATAGTTATGTTAATGCAATATAAATAATTTTTAATTGGTAATAAAATGTACGTCATTTTATTACCAATTACATATTACCCAGTAATCATGGATTACAACACCAACAATATAAATAATTTGTTTTCTATATTTACGCTTTAATGGCTTAAGTGATTTTAAAAGAAATGATACTATAAAGTGGAACCTATTTACCTTAAGAGATAAATGTATTTCACTACGTTAGTTTTATGATGTAATAAAGCCTATATACACCTAAAAAGGATTTAGAGGATAATTGAAGGGTTTGCCTCGAGAACAGATGTTTCCACTTTTCATGTCATACCATTAAAAATGCATCATGTTATATAATACAGGGGATCCACCTCGGTTTAAAATAAGTGGATCGTTTATAATGGTCAGAAATAATTGGTTTAATACAGTTTTCTATTTTCGAATTCGTTTTATTATGAGAATTTAGTGGTAGTTGCTATGATGGATGGATTTTATAAAAAAAAATTCGTGATTGTATTTATATCAAATTTATAATTTGTGTATTTCAAAATGTATGTTGTTGCAATTACGAATGCTGGTAACTGTTTTTGAAAAGGATAAGATTTGTGGGGTGGTCAAATGCGGGGGTAGTGCGGAATGTTCGGGTGATAGGGAATGGTTGGTAGGTACATTTTAGAAAATCATGGTGAAGGTTGCGACCGTTACTACGTGGTAATTCATTATAAAATCAGTGAATAAAACACTTACTATGTTTTTTACCACAATTTATTTGATGTATTTACAAATATTTCATATACATACATATCACGACTTAAGTTTCGACGTTTTACTGTCATTATCAAGTGAAACAATTAATGGAAGACGTTACATTTTTATCGGTACGAAAATAGGGTGAGGGTAACAAAATGGTTTACAGTGAACAGGTGCAAAAACATAATTAAGAGATTAAAGAATTTTGAAAAGCGGTGAGTACATTAGATCGGTCTGCTCATTCAACAGATTAACGAGGGGATTATTAAGTCTGAAAATTTCACAGTAAAACGTCGAAACTTAAGTCGTGATATGTATGAATATGAAATATTTGTACATACATCAAATAAATTGTGGTAAAAAACATAGTAAGTGTTTTATTCAGTAATTTTACATTTTAGAAAGTTTAAAGATTGCACCGAACGTAACCAAACAAAGAGGATCATTTTAGGGAACGAAGGAATTTTGAGTTGCGGGTGGAAGGATGCATTACAAAGCTACAAATTAAAGATAGGCACACAAACAAAAATTAATAATAGACGAAAAATATGATAATACATAAAAATATAGAAAGAACATGTGAAAATATATAGATCGGTAGCAAAATAAAGTTCTCAAAAAAAAAATACGAATTTGCGGCGCAAACAAGCATTTATACATTTTGTAATCCATACAACTATGCCGGAACATACGAGTGTTTGTTGGCTTTGAACTTGGAAAATTTCGGATTTTGGCAATTTTCACAGACTCGACATGATTATCTCTTAATACTTTGTTCACACTAAATTTGCTACATTTTAGCATTTTTAGAATTTTTCAAAATCAAAAACGCGATGTTGACTTTGAACTCGGAAAGCAACAGTATTTAGCAACTTTCTTTGGACGATATGGATATCTCTTTATATTATTTGAAAACACACTGAATTCGTCACATTTCGGAATTTAAATCATCAATATCAAGTAAGGCGTTCGGAAGTTTGCGATTTTTAAAAATCAAAAACGCGGTTTTGTTGACTTTGAACGCGGAAAACAACAAATTTTCGCACCTTTCTTTAAACAATTTGTATATTCCTTTGTATTTTTTAAAAACACACTAAATTCGCTACATTTTGGAATTTTAATCATCCAAATTAAGTAAGGCATTTGGAAGTTAAGCAATTTTTCAAATTCAAAAACGCGATTTTGTTGACTTTGAAATCGGAAAACAACAGATTTTGTCAACTTTCTTTCAACGAAATATATATTTCTTAATTTTTTGAAAACACACTAATTTCGCTGCATTTTTTTACTTTCTCCGTTACGAAGTACGAGAAAGTATTGTGATCGTGATATTTTTTTCAAAATTTTTTTTTACGGAAACATCCGTTTTGGGGTCCCTAGATGCTATTTCAACAATTTCTGGAAAAAAAAAATTGTGTCTGTGTGTGTGTGTGTGTGTGTGTGTGGGTGTGTGTGTGCGGGTGTGTGTCTGTCTGTGCGCGCTGTATCTCAAAAACTAATAAAGGAATTGATATGAAACTTTGAACATCCGTCTTATTTGATAATCTGAAGAACTGAAAAGCTTTTGGTAAAATTTCGTGCACCGGAAGTGGGCGTTTATCTTAACTGTTTTTTGTTTTTTGCCAATATTTTCTTAAATATGAAAAATATCACAAAAACATTTAAACAAACTTTGAAGACAACAAAGAAATAACATCTTTTGCTTAAAAACATTTTTCATAAAATCATTTTTATTTGAGAAAAACATTTATTATTATTTTTTAAATTTTTGGTTTCTAATTATAAAACGATAATAGTTACAGCAAATTTATGTTAATAATAATTGTAGAAAATGCTAAAATGAACAACTTACAAAGAATAATTCTTTTTCGAAATCCCTTTAGTTTTTGAGTAAATTGAGTTTTTATATTTGAAGAATAATTTTTCGATCTTTCATAATTTTGACGTTTTAAACGTCAGTTTCCTCCGAGTTTACAAAGCGCTCGATGTAAATTTAAAATATGATTTAAATGGAAAATAAACAAATAAACCATGAAAGTGTATGTTTCTATCAAATCGGAGAAAGTAACATGATGGCCACATCACCATTTTTATTTAAATCATCAAAATTAAGTAAGGCGTTCGGAAATTAAACAATTTTTCAAAATCTAAATCGCTTTGAACTTGGAGGATTTTGAGAGTTTTCATTAATCCATCATTAAAATTTCATAGCTCTTTTTACGATAAAAAAATTACTTATATTTTAACAAATAATTTATCATAGACATCAAAAACACGTTGAATATCTTAGTAATTCTGCAGCTTCAGGTCGGTCCGACGTGCTACAATTGTTGCGTCAACGACGACGCCAAGCGAGTGAAGTTGACACATTCCAAATTGATAAGTACAACATTTTTTGGTCCGCCATCTTTAATTTGACTAATCTTATAATAAATTCACGTTCGGCGACCGCAAAAAACCCTTGCATCCAAATTTTGGTCAAAATGGGTTGATACAAATTTCTTTTGGTCCGCCATATTGGATCCGCTATCTTGAACTTTGCAAATTTGACCTCAGATTCGTGTTCACCAATGCCGAAAACATATAATATCTAATAGTCGTCGTGCAAACTGAACAAACGAGAAAGTTATCTTAAGTTAAACTTTCCCAAAACTTTAAACGCAAGTTTAATAAAGTATTTTTCAAAACTGCGGTAGAAAATTCAAAAGTTTCCATTCGATTTCGATGCGGTTTTGCCAACTGTATTAAGAATTAAATTGTCTGAACGAAATACAAGCCGGATTTTCGATATTTTGAAAATTCGATTTTTGGTGCACGTTTTGGTGACAAATTTTTGGGGCTGTTTTTTGTTCGGAAGGTCACCATTTTCGTAAAAATCAATTTTTTCAAAAAAGCGCCCGTATTTCGTTGCGAAATATTATGTAGAATAATATTCCGAACCGATTTTTATTGCAGGATGACTTGGGGGACCAGGAATCTCCCCGCAGTCTGCGCCACCTGGTGCAGCGGCCTCGAGGTGGCCGCGATCAGCGGGAAAAAATATTTTGGAAGCCGGTTTATCACTAAATAAAACCATCAAAAATGGTTTGCCCTCCTAACTTGTTTTCATGCCGAAAATAAAATACGAAAATAACCTATTTTTTCAGCGCTCAAAGTGGTGTTCGCCCTTATTTGAAATTAATGTTCTTTAGCGACTTTTATGTTCATTTAAATGAAATAAATGTTAAACTGCAAGATTGTCATTATTATGTTTAATTTAATCCAAGCATTCAAAGCTAAATTAAAAGTTTTAAACGCGACCTTATCCAACACATTTACATATTTTCCAAATCTAGAGAAATTAATTGCAAATGTAGAATCCCATGAAAGCCGGATCAAGTTAAGTTAAGACAAGAGTTTTCCGCAATTGTTCAGTCAGTTATTGAGAAATTTTCCTCAAGATTTACCCAATTTAGACAATTTGCAGAAAACTCAAAATTTATTTTAAATCCAGATACATCATCACATAATCTTAATTTTGAAGTGGATGAATTTAGATGAAATTTAAATGCATTTAATTGCAGTTTGTTATCGGCGCTTAGTTTAAATACGCGTCTTAACAAATGCGTAATAATCTTAATTTGCATTTTATGAGCTAACCATTGCTCCTTTTCAAAATTAACATAAATTCGGCATTATTGAAATATCCAAACGAGATAATTTTCGAAGAAGTACAGCTTCCAGTAACTACACAATGAAGATGAGCCTCTACCCGCTTTGCGCCGATTTACCGAGGGCATCGTTAAAACCGTTTTCGCAGAACAATTAGTGAAAATGTGCAGCATGATGAACTGTTGATCCGATGAGCTAGCTGGAGGTCATCAAGGGCGGTTTTCACCCCGTGCGGCGATATCCTCCCCCTCGTGACAAGTTCAATCGAGTTCAATATAGAAACAACAGTTTATAGATTAGAAAAATGTTTTGGAAATTATTGAAAAAGATCGATTATTAGGCACAATTAAAAATAATGAAGAAGAGGAAATACTGAAAACTTGGAATAACCTTATACTGTTTAGAGACACAAGCGACGGCTATATTGTCAATTTTTTCTTGCACATATGCGCGCGAGTCATTATTTTCGGAAATTAATTTTAGGACAGTTTGAGAAATCAAATGACTGCTAAATCTGGCTCGGCGTACATTCTGTTAAAAGTAACGAATTATGAACCAGACATTTAATATTTGTCAATCAAGATGCAGCAACAAAAATCGCATTAATTAACTTAAATTTAATATTACCTAATTCTTAGATTTCATTTTGATTTTTAAGAATTTTATTGTTGATTTTAATTTTTGTTAATAAAGTTCTGCAAATATTCGTTTTTATTTTATTTGTAATAATTGAATTTTTTATTATTACCAATAGCTTGGCACGTCAGCAATTTTATAAAAATAAATTAATTTTTTTGGCACGCATACTGAAAAAGATTCCCCACCTCTCTTATAGACTGTATAAATTTCTCTTCTGGATATTTGTTATTAAATATTTTATACGTATCAGTTAAAATTCGGGACATACAGATAATTATAATAAGAATTTAAATTCTATCGGTTTCAGCACCATTTTTCATTTTAATAGAAAAAGTGATTACTTACCTATCAATATTATTGTTTTTAGCAATTGACTATAAATCTGGGTCGTTTAATTTATTGATAAATTAAATGACTTTTTTGATTTTTTTTATTGGAGAAGACATGCTATAATTGCATCATCGTATTATAAAACTTTTAAAGTTTCTGGCTTGAATAAATCATTATATTATTAAATTATTATTATAAGGAAACATTATACTACACGGCTTTAAATTCCATACCTACGTTGATATTTAAAAAAATCATGACTCTTTAATCTAACAAAAACGAAATACATGATAAATATATCTTAAATTAGGTTCTCATTTAAATCGTGGAGAAACATGTAATGATTTAAAAAACAAAACATCGATGTGTTCGAGGAATTTTCTTCAAATTGAAAAAAAAAACACTTAAAACAATGAACGTATGTACCACTTTTAACGCACCTTATTGATTACAATTAAAAATATCGAAGATACAATTCTAGATGATCCACGTAAATTATGGTCATATGCAAATGTAAAAAAGAAACAATCACGAATCCCTGGTATTCTTAAATTAAATAATGAACCATATACTCATCCTCAAGATTGCGTGAATGGATTTGCTACCTACTTTCTTAGAGGTTTCAGTCCTCCAAATCAATCAACACATATGTCCCCTTTAAGGCAGAAATCAAATACGCTGAATTTTAATATGTCAAATATAACAGAGTCTGAGATACTATGTTCTGCAAAATCTTTAAAGAACAATAAAACAGCAGGTCCAGATAATATTCCAGCATTTTTAGTTAAAGACTGTGCACCATGTCTTTTAGAACCGTTGCAGTATTTATTCAATTTGACAATTCAAACTCAAACTTTCCCTGATATTTGGAAAACAGCGAGAGTAACACCCATTTTAAAAAGTGGAAATAAGCAGCAAATAGACAACTATCGTGCTGTATCAATTCTTAATAACTTCGCAAAGTTATATGAATCAATTCTTGCTCTCAAATTATACAGGGTCTTCATTTCAAAAGGAGCCACCCTGAATAACTTTGGATCTGAAGTAGTTACGGTTTCAAGAAAAAATACGTCAATTTTGTTTTCGAGGAGGAACTTAAAAAACACTGTTTTTATAATTTTATCTTTCACCCCCTCACCCCCAGCCACCCCATCTTTAAAATTTCAAATGGCACCCCCTATTATGCGATACCACATTTTAAAGGGCATAAAAAATGCTATCCAGCAAAGCAAAAATAATTGAAATCGGTTCATTTGTTTCAGAGAGATATGGTATTCATTTCAAAATAAACCACCCTAAATAACCCTGGTTCTGAAGTAGTCACGATTACAGGAAAAAACATGTCAATTTTGTTTTTGAGGTGGAACTTGAAAACACTGTTTTTAGAATTTTATCTTTCACCCCTTCACCCCCAGCCACCCCATCTTTATAATTTCAAATGGCACCCCCTATTGTGCGATACCTCATTTTAAAGGACATAAAAAATGCTATCCAGCAAAGCAAAAATAATTGAAATCGGTTCATCTGTTTTAGAGAGAGAGGGTATTCATTTCAAAATAAACCACCCTGAATAACCCTGGTTCTGAAGTAGTCACGGTTACAGGAAAAAACTTGTCAATTTTGTTTTTGTGGTGGAACTTGAAAACACTGTTTTTAGAACTTTATCTTTCACCCCCTCACCCCCAGCCACCCCATCTTTATAATTTCAAATGGCACCCCCTATTATGCGATACCTCATTTTAAAGGGAATAAAAAATGCTATCCAGCAAAGCAAAAATAATTGAAATCGGTTCATTTGTTTCAGAGAGATATGGTATTCATTTCAAAATAAACCACCCTGAATAACCCTGGTTCTGAAGTAGTCACGATTACAGGAAAAAACATGTCAATTTTGTTTTTGTGGTGGAACTTGAAAACACTGTTTTTAGAACTTTATCTTTCACCCCCTCACCCCCAGCCACCCCATCTTTATAATTTCAAATGGCACCCCCTATTATGCGATACCTCATTTTAAAGGGAATAAAAAATGCTATCCAGCAAAGCAAAAATAATTGAAATCGGTTCATTTGTTTCAGAGATATTCATTTCAAAATATGCCACACCAAAGATTGTGTGGCTGGGGATGAAAGAAAAAATTATAGAAACAGTGTTTTTCAAGTTCCACCCTCTAAAATCAAATTGACGTATTTTTGCTTAAAACCGTAACTACTTCAGATCCAAAGTTATTCAGGGTGGCTTGTTTTGAAAACAAATGAACTGATTAAATATTTTTTATTTGCTGGATGGATAATATTTTGTATTGCCTTTAAAATGAGGTATCGCACAATAGGGAGTGCCATTTGAAATTTTAAAGTCGGGATGGTTGGGGGTGAGGGGGTGAAAGATAGAATTCTAAGAACAGTGTTTTTTTAAGTTCCCCCTCAAAAACAAAATTGACGTTTTTTTTTTGAAACCGTAACTACTTCACAACCAGAGTTATTCAGGGTGACGTATTTTGAATTGAATACCCTCTCTAAAACAAATGAACTGATTCCAATTATTTTTGCATTTCTGGAAAGTATTTTTTAAGCTCTTTAAAATAAGGTATCGCACAATGGGGAATGCTATTTGAAATTATAAAGATGGGGTGGCTGGGGGTGAGTATTTTGAAATTAATACCCTCTCTCTCTAAAAAAAATGAACTGATATCAATTATTTTTACTTTGCTGGATAGTATTTTTTATGCCCTTTAAAATGAGGTATCGCACAATAGGGGGTTCCATTTGAAATTATAAAGATGGGGTGGCTGGGGGTGAGGGGGTAAAAGATAAAATTATAAAAACAGTGTTTTCAAGTTCCACCTCAAAAACAAAATTGACATATTTTTTTCCTGTAACCGGGACTACTTCAGAACCAAGGTTATTCAGGGTGGTTTATTTTTAAATGAATACCCTCTCTCTCTAAAACAAATGAACCGATTTCAATTATTTTTGCTTTGCTGGATAGCATTTTTTATGCCCTTTAAAATGAAGTATCGCACAATAGGGGGTGCCATTTGAAATTATAAAGATGGGGTGGCTGGGGGTGAAGGGGTGAAAGATAAAATTCTAAAAACAGTGTTTTTTAAGTTCCCCCTCGAAAACAAAATTGACGTATTTTTTCTTAAAACCGTAACTACTTCAGATCCAAAGTTATTCAGGGTGGCTCCTTTTGAAATGAAGACCCTGTATAGTCATGTTCAATTATATCTGACAACACGACAACATGGTTTCGTAAGAAGGAAGTCTACTACATCAAATTTGTTAAATGTCACAGAGTATATTTCACAGCACTTGGATGACCGTAAGCAAGTTGACGTCATTTATACTGACTTCAAAAAGGCGTTCGATACTATAGATCAAGAAATTATTTTGAAAAAATTGGATTCATTTGGGATACATTTTAACGTAATTCAGCTAATGCGGTCTTACCTTCGTAAAAGATGTCAGTATATTGACTATAATGGATATAGATCATTCAACTATTTTCCAACTAGTGGGGTGCCTCAAGGATCAAATCTTGGCCCTCTTCTTTTCTTGACATTTATAAATGATGTAGTGGATAACTTATCTTGCCGAGTGTTGTTATATGCGGATGACTTGAAATTATTCCGCTCTGTTACCACAATTGAAGATTGTGAAATGTTGCAAAATGATCTTAATAAACTTCAATTATGGTGCACAACTAATAACTTACACCTTAATATCAGTAAATGTAAATATATAACGTTTACAAGAAAAAGATCAATAATTGGACATGGGTATAAAATACATAATATTAACTTGGAATGCTGCACTAACCTGAAAGACCTGGGAATAATTTTTGATAATAAACTGACATTTACTCCTCATATAAATTACGTTTGTGGCGATAGTTTAAAGATGCTGGGTTTTATCATAAGAACATGCAAATCATTTATCAATACCCAATGTTTAAAACGGTTATACTTCTCATTTGTCCGAAGTAAATTAGAATATGGTTGTGTTTTATGGTCGCCTACATATATTATACACAGTCGAGCACTAGAGCGAGTGCAAAAGCGATTTTTAAAATTTCTTTATTTTAAGGAAATGGGAATTTATCCAAGTTATAATAGTGGTATTACGTATCAACAATTACTGTCACAATATAATATGGAATCGCTCGCAAATCGCAGGAATAATTTATATCTGATCACTCTTTATAAAATAGTTAATTATTATATCGATGATCCCAATTTATTATCTTTGATTAACTTTTATACACCACGGTTACACTCACGCAATTGGAATACTTTCAGATGCAGGACAAGTCATTCAAACCTCTATTTTAACTCTCCCATAAACACAATGATGCGATTATACAACTGCCTTGAAGTAAGCTTTGATTTATTTAATAGTAGCCTCTATACACTCAAGTCCACACTAAATTCACTCACGCAATGATGATTATAAATGATTATAAATGATGATTATAAGTTAAGTTAGTTTTGTTAGTATGTTATGTTAGGTACACTTGTAAATTAGTATTAGTATTAAGTTTTCCCTGTAATTGGATGATTATAAATGATGATTATAAGTTAAGTTGGTTTTGTTAGTATGTTATGTTAAGTACACTTGTAAATTAGTATTAAGTTTTCCCTGTAATTGGATATGTTATCTGTTGGGAATAAAATAAATAAATAAATAAATAAATAAATAAATAAATTAAACCATTTTCGTAAATTAAAAAAAAAAATCCATATAAAGGAAAAATATCGAACCGTTATATTTATAAGTCAGTAAAATAATAACAGTAAATAACAGGTATAGGTATTAGAATATATCATCCTTATGTCCCGCCTATTGCCGTCAGATAAATATTACATATTTTGATAATTGATGCGTAGACTCTGGAGAAAAAATGGAATTAGTTCAAGTGCGAGACGTTTTGTCGACGCCTGAGCAGAATGTGTCAGGGCGTCACGACGCAAAGCTTTTCATTGATCCGACAGGTCCTTGCTCACCAACGTTTCGCAGCTTTTCATATTTTGCACCGGTATTCAATAAAGCGGCTTTTACGTTTTATATGTAGTAAAAAAAACATTTTTAGACTTGTTGGAGTGGCTACATTCGATACAAGGTTTTAATTACATTCGTTTCCGTTCTATATTTCGACGTTAATCGATAAACGTATAGGACCAGAATCGAAATTTTAATAAATAATATATATCATGTTTGTATTGGGTTTATTAGTAATTTAAACACAGTTCTGTAAATGTATACTGTTTATATTTACATGTAATAACAATCAAACTATATATTACAAATATTTATGTACGACTTCATCATAAAGTATTATTAATTCGTTTTGGTGCAATAATAGCTATTTATGTAACAACTGCATAATTAAAGGCCTTATCAGGTGGGCCTATGTTTATTAAAAGTTTAGCGAGTCGGTTAGACCTAATTATGCACTTGTTTATGTGCGGCAGTATAGAGAGTTTTAGTTTCTTCAAATGTTAATTTATTTGAATAAATATAATATATAATAAATATAATTTGTTTATTATTTGAATAATTTGAAAAAAAAATCTTTTAAGTGTTTCGATGTTGCTTGGTTACTCAAGTTATTTACACAAAAATTAATTCGAAAATTCATAACATTTCAAAAATGAAATTGCTTTTAATAAAGGAATATAGCCTGAATATGTGAATATGCAATCTGTTCGTGATCTCTGCAAAATGAAGTCTTACTAAGTCTATAAACAAATCATTAATTAGTAATACCTAATTTTGCAGAGAACACGAAAAAATTGCATATTCACATATTCGGGCTATATTTCGTCTTTATTAAATTTATTTAATGCTTCTGCGAGAAGTGGCGTTGTCTAATTTATTTATGAAATTTCCGCCGAAAGTGGAAATATCGCTGCTAATATTAATGTAACATGCTTTACCCATATCGGGACTTTACATTAAAATTGGCCTTTTGTCTAATTTCATGTATTTAAACTGCATTGCTTTCAAAAATATATTTTATATGGTTGTTTAAATTGTGGTATATAGGGGTAATCCTCCTTTATTTTTTCATGTAACATTTGAACAGTCGGGATTTTTTTTCTAAATAAAAGTTAATTATCATATGTCTAATATTTATTTATATTATTTCTTCCAGGTAATGTTCTGACAGAACTTACACTTCCTGTTCTTTCAGAAAACATTGTCCAACTTTGACGATGTCTACGGAGTTGGAAAATTTTTGTAAACTCGATCCACCATAAAGGCATTAAAACTTGATCAATTCCCTATGCAGGACTTAAAGAACGAAGTTGCTACGATGATATGGGCGTTTGAAAAAAACTGCATTTTGAGGTGTTTCGCACTTAACTCAGTGACTTTTCAAGCAAATTTGATGATTCTTTCGGGAGTAAACCCCAAAAAATTTCGAATCAACAAAATTCAATCAATTTTCAGCAAAGTTTGCAAAAATGAAATGTCTACGACCTGTTTAACCAAAGTGATGTGTGTTTGAAAAAATAACATTTTGGGATTTTTTTGCGCCTACGTTGCCGGTTGGAATTTACACATCGTGTGTATGTGTATAAGCAAGAGATTTGCTAATTTATTTTCTCAAAATTTGATATTTTGAAATCGCTATTTTCCCAAATGTTTCGTTTGTCTTCGCTTCAAATGCTTTCGAGCACAAAATATTCTTTTTTTAAATGTTACTGCAGTTTCGTTTCGACCTTCAGTGGAAACAATGCCTGCGTTAAGCGATTATCAACGCGGTCAAATCGTTGTGTTTGGGCAAGAGGGCCTGAGGTATCGTGCGATTTTTCGGAGGTTGGGCATCCACCACTTGGCGATATTCCGGGTTTGGCGTCAATTCACTCGAACCGGAACCATTTATAGGCAGGTCGGTTCCGGTCGTCCAAGGATCACCACAGGCATGGAAGATCGCCATATCGTTAGATCGGCTCTCGAAATCCTGCCAGGAGTGCTCACCGAATCGTCCATGACGTCCCTTTGTACCGAAGAATCTGCGATCGGTCCAGGAGTCACGCAATTGTTCCGCGCCTCACTCCCAAATACCGACAGGAGAGGTTGCAGTATGCAAGGAGGCACGGCCAGTGGACGCACAGGCAGTGGCAGAGAGTGGTCTTCTCTGACGAATCAAGATTCTGCTTAGACAGTTCCGACAGGAGGATTAGGTGTTGGCGGCGTTGCGGAGCGCGGTAAGACCAGCATAACGTTCACGAGTGCTTGCCTTCAACGGAGGTTCAGTCATAGTGTGGGGTGGAATCGGCTATAATTTTAAAACACCGTTAGCTGTAGTTCCGCCTCCAGGAAAGACTGCTGATCGCTACATCACGGAGATCCTGCAACCTCATGGGTCGCGCAATTCGAGACGCCGACAGACAGCCGAGAACCGTCCAAGAACTTACTGAATGGCTGGTTGAAGTATGGGATGCCATTCCCCAAAATGCAATTCGGGTACTCTTCAACATGCCCAAAAGGTTGCAAGAAGTTGTGCAGAAAAGCGGCGGAAATACACACTATTAAACCAATAACGTCAGTGGTAAAAAGCCAAAATGCAAAATCATTCTGTTTGTCAAAACTTTTTGCCTTATACTCATAAAAACTTCGTGTTTTGCGAAATTTTGAGAAAAAATGACAATTTTTTTGGTATCAGAGTAAAACAACTCACAAATGTTTTTTCAAATCGTTTAACAATGGTCAAAATAAGCATTTTTAAGCCAAAAAACGTGATTTTTTCTTGGGGTTAATATTGGAGTGGAAATTGGAGTAACTTAAAATAAGAATATACTGTCTTAAACACAATGAAATTTCATTTTTTCCCCTGAAAAGATCGTCTAATTTCGTTAAAAAGTAACCAAGTTTGGCTCAAAGAAACCCAAAATGCTCTTTTTTCAAACACGCATAACTTTGGTTAAACAGGTCGTAGACATTTCGTTTTCTGGAAGGAAATTGATTGAATTTTGTTGATTGGATTTTTTTCCCAGCTTCGTACAGATTGTACACAGTTGTTAATTTTCTTTAAAAAAAATTCGTTTGGAGGGGGGTAGAGCCCTCTCTTTGAAGTGGATAAACCCTCTCAAAGAGGACACTTTTTGCTGTTGATTTCTCAAAAGATCGTCGAAATCAGTTGGATAGAAGTCGAGTTATAGCCATCTGAAAATTACCTTAATATTGATAAATCTTAAGTGTTTCATTTTTTTCCGTCAGTGTAATTTGTTTGTTTTTATTGGACGAATGGAAAAATGGACGAATGGTGGTGAGTTAGGCCCACATTTTTTTCCGACCCTACAGAGATCGTTGACCTAACATTCATTTCTAAATGGGGTTCTAAGGTACAAAATGCGATATTCATGATTTCGCGCAAACAATGAATTTTCGTGCATACCTCAAAGAACATGCAAAGAAAATTTCATTAGTGAAAACGAAAACCATTTCGTCGAAAATCTTCGGACTTATGAGTCAAAAAACCACAAAATTCGCTTTTTTTTAAACACCTATGACTTTATGCCAAACTGTAGTAAGAACTTCGTTATTTGAGTCCAGCGCAGTTAATTGAACACATTTCAATGCCCTTTGGTGGATCGAATCGACACATTTTTTCCAACTCAGTGCACGTTGCCAAAATTAGGCGTTTTTTTGCGCAAAAACCTGTTTTTTCGTTCGTAGCTTGAAGGGTTCGAAAATGGATCATTCCAATCTGAAATTACTTCCTTAAAGTAGAGCCTAAATGGAATTTTTTCCCGAAAGAATTATCAAATTTGGTTGAAAAGTCACTGAGTTATCTGTGAAAAACCTAAAAATGAACTTTTTTCAAACACCCATAACTTGGTGCAAAATCGTCCTAGGAACTTCGTTCTTTGAGTCCTGCATATTGATCAAATTGTAATGCCTTTATGATGGATCGAGTAGACAAAATTTTTCCAACTCCGTAGATATCGTCAAAGTTGGACATGGTTTCCAGAATTTTTTTTTCACAGGGGCGCTAGAGGGGCGCGAAAGGGGTTACGCTTAATTCCACATGCATGACTTTAAAGAAGACACTTCAAAGTTTTTCGCCCTCAAAGATTCATCACAATCGATTGATAATACGCCGAGTTATGGCGTTTTGAAAATGGTCAAAATTTCACGAATTTCAAAGTGTTTCATTTTTTTTTTCTTTCGGTATACTTCGTGTTGAAATCCCTAAACACAAGGCTGTTCTTTTATCGACTGTTCCTAAATTCAGGATTTCTTTGTCGCACCTCCCTCTTTTTCAAAAAATGTTCGAGCAAAAATTATCATTTTCTTCTCCTGCAATGATAGGTAACTGTTTTCTTGCATTATCACACTGTCGGTGGCATTATCTCCTGGTTCGCGAAATACTACTGACGTAGGTTTATTATAACTTGTTCTATTTATACCACAACATTACAAAGCATTTACAGACACATAAAACTTTAATTATAGTAACCTATTCGAATGAAACTTAGAATAAAACTTGAGATTGCCCCTATAGTAATATACACATTGACTGCACAATAACATATAGCAACTTTGAGCCCGACGTGTAAGTACATTTTAATTTTTTACTAATTAAATTAATATCCCATAGTAACTCAACTGCCCTCTTAATTGAAAATAATTGAACATTTTGCACCAATAATGAAATGTTGTTATAATAAATAATCTACTAATACTAACAGATACAATTTTAAAATCAAATGTAATTAATTGCAATGTAATGGTTTGTAGTTTCTGCTGAAGATGGTTTAAAATTAAACCGAAACCGGTAAAGAAATAAAATTTAATAAAAATAATTGGAAGTACACCGTCAACATCCCTCCCTATAAAACTTGTATTACTTTTGAATAAGTTTGAAATGATATCCTGCAGAAATCTCTAGTTCGATTTGAAGTTTCTATTCACTGTAAAAAATCCTATCAAGGAAGTGCTTAGAGAGTTCGCAAAGAAAACTCGAAAATGAAAAAAAATCGAAAAATCAACTTTTTAAATAATCATCGTAGAGCATTAAAGTATAACCTTTTTCATCAGAAGAATGAGGTAAATCGATTGGCTATCAAAATTTCAGCTATCTTAAATAGCAAAAAGTTGGCAAGTCAGTGAAAATTTTACATTTCGCGACCAACGGTAAAAAGTACACAGTTCCAGTCCAGACGCCGAGCAGAGCAGATGCCGAGCGGAGCGACCACCAACGAACGACCAACCGACCACAGCAGCCGAGCTTCAGAACCGAAACCGTTCTCCGAGTCGTTTTCACGACTTGATGAACGTATACATAAATTCTGAAGATAGACAAGCCATTCTAACGGCTTCAAGATCGACTAGCCATCTTCCGAGATCGACTAGCCTTCTTCTAAGATCGACCAGCCGTTTTTACGGTTTAGCATCATGCTCGAAGACTACGCAACACGGTTTACCTTCGCTCGGGCCGCGAAGACGCTTCAGAGCTACCAGATGAAGTGGATGGAAACCACCAGCGAACTAGGACGTCAAGCAATCCATTACTCCTATTAGTAATCGACAAGACCGCTTTGGAGGAGAAAGTTGACCAGCTACCAAGCGCCTAGATGCGACAACTCAAACACCGACCTACAAGACGCCTACACCAAGGACTCCGAACCCATCACCAACGCCGACCGTTCCCACCGGGAACAGTTTTGGACACGGACGGCTCCAACGAGGAAGACCCGGCGCCAACATCGAGGCCGAGTGCTAAGAAAAGGCGGGTCGTAGTCGTTTGTCACAAAATCCTGGCAGAAATGGCGGACATACCTATCCCCACTCAATCGAAAATTTTCGAACGATGACAGCAAGGGCGGGCACCCGCCGCCATAACTGAAGGGCCAGGTAGAAGACGGACGGACCGAATGAATGAACCAAAACGTTCTCTGGAATTTCTAATGCATGATCCGTTTGTATACAAGAGAGAGGGACCCCAAAACGGATATTTCCGTAAAAAAAAATTAGAAAAAAACGATCACAATACTTTCTCGTACTTCGTAATTAAATATAAATTGTAATTTATGACCAAATTCGAACATTTTCTACCTTCTAAAGACGAGGTTTCAACACAAGCTTCCAAAAAGATATCCTAGTAAAGTGGGGTAATAAAATGTACAATTATGAATAGGAAATAGGAAAATTAAGCTGATATCTTTACGAAGATTATAATACTATTAAATTATTACTGTACTATACTGTAGGAAATGTACATTAAATAACTCATATGTTATTAGTGTGCGTTAATTACTTATTATTCTTAAAAAAGTGTTGGAAATATCATAAAATGTACAGTTATGAATAGAAAATAGGAAAATATAAGCTTTAAATAAGATTTAATTTATTACTGGGCACATAAGGTAGACATTGAAGAATGGTCAATGGTGATATATGCTAACGATATCTCAGCAGTTTTTAAGATATCTTAAAGTAATTTTGAATTATATAAACTGTAACTTCTTCAAAACTATTTGAGTATTAAAATTATATAAGCTCTTTCTAAGGAGTTGTTTGGAAGTTTTATATTGCACTGCTAATCTGGAAATTTTGGACTATAGAATATGTAAATTGAATGTTCTGGTGAAGAAAGTTGAACAGTACTGTGACAGTATTCTAAGTAAGAAGATGGAAGTTATCTGCGACTCTACTAAAACTTTTTTATGTCCATGATATGTTTATATATCACAAAATAGGACATAAAATGGAAATTTATATTTAATATGTAGAAACATATTGTGTCTGGGTAGTGCTAGAATCAAAAATGGGGGAGTGTTTGTTTTAAGGACCCCACATATTTATTCCGCGGACCCAGATGAAGAAAGTAAACCAAATCAAATATGTAATCTGCATTTATATTATTCGTATTTTTCCCAATAAAAATTTTAAACATCTACTGGTGAAATTTGTGCAATCACACAATTAAGTTTTCTCGTTGCATAAAAAAGTAACAGCTCAATTAAATTATACATCGGCTAAATCAAAGAAGTAAAAGAACAAAGAAATTGAAGTGTCCCTTTTTGAAAATAGTAATAGTAGTACAAATACTATAATGACTATAATAGTAATAATAGTACCGCGAAAACTTAGAAACTTTTATTAATTTAAACAGTCTCTATGAAAATCAATTTTCAAATATTTATAGGGCTGGCAACCTTGGCTTTTTCGTTTGCCAGATGTTCCCATTCTTTACCCCTAGTACCTGCGTTCGACCTTCCCTTTAAATTTTAAAAGGAATTCGTTTAAATGGATGATACACAACTCAATATCCGTTCCAAACTAACATACGCTGAATAAAACTAACTCATATTTAATTCATATTACACGTACTTTTGCAATCTAATCGGCAATTATCAAATTCAAAACTTTTACTTTGAAATGTAACATTTTAATCAATGAAATTACAATTATGTTCAGTAGCTAAATACTTGTAGTGAAATAAGAATGAAAAGAAAAACATAAAATGAACATTAGATAAATAATTTGTGTAGGTATAATTGAAAGCGCTACAAAACTTTCTGATCTAGCTAAAATCATTAAAGAACAAATTCAAAATGTTAATAAAATCATTACAAATCTAAGTAAATCACAAATCTATAGCTAATATGAGAAACTAAGTAATTAAACTTAAATTTTATTAAAAAAATATTGTTATAACAAAATAAAATCATTGATTTAATCAAAATATATTCTTTTGTAAATCTTAAAGGAATCATAAATACTATTGTAAAAATAAATTTTTAAATTTTATTATAACATATTAAATGATTGAAAATAATCATTCCCATAAGTCCGAATCATAGAAACTAACAAAGAAAGGCCTAATACACCCTCACATTCTCTTATTGATAATGAAAAACAACATTTTCATTGTAAAATTATTATTTTTTTTAATATTTCCTTAATATCTTCAATATTATGCTCTATGTAAGCTATTTAAATAATATAAAATAAAAAATAAATATATAATTCATATAACTAAAAGAATTATATAAATTATTAAATTATTGTTAAAGATAAATTGTAAAAATAAAGACCTGTTTTTCATATTGTTAAATAAATTTAGACTTCCTAACTATTCAAATCAACCTTGATCTATATTTTTATGAATTAATTTACCTAAATAAATAGGGTAATAATAAACCCCAAAAGTAGATATAATAGGCATATTCCACATTGAAGAAAAAAACAAACTTAATTTTAATTGATTAAATGTATTTGAGGTTATGCACGTGTTTTTGAAAATACTACTTACATGGAAGATGTGAAAAATAAACCGTTAAACATTAAGGATTAATAAAATTGCTCGATAACATAACAGTTAAACATATTAAAACTTGTTAAAAACGTCGATGTAGCAAGATTAAAATTTACAAACTTTCCTTTTTTTCAGGATTATTTTTGTGACTTTTTTTTTAACTTGTTATACAGGAACTCTTATCATTTTTTCTCGAATTGTAATCAGGACTTTTTAGGATTTCTTTGGAATGTTTTTCTAGATTTTTTAAAATTTTTACAACAGTACATTTTTATAGTGTAGAATACAATAAATTCAATTGTTTCTTTTATTCCATATACCATTATTATATTATAAAAGTAAATGCTTGGGAAGTATCAAGCAATCGCCATATTGTCACATTTTATTTGTTATGATTATTGAAACCAATTTTTTTTTTACAATGCATTTTCTTGCATTTTTATAGTAGTAATTTCAATCACAAATGTATAACGAAAGTCTATTACGTAAATGGAATTCAATTCGGAATATAAACGGATAATGCATTACCAAATAGAGAAAACATTTTCTGTAAAATAAATACATGGAATATAAGTATTTCCTGATTTCGGCCCGAATGTCGAGCGGTCGATGCCGTGTCGTTAAAAGAACCGAAGAATACCCTAGCCACGATTGGTGGGCGATCGAGAACATTTTGAGCCATAAATCAAAGCACCCCCCTTCCGTCGATGAGGGGTAACGGCAACTTTTGTGACGAACGCAACGCACCCAGAAAAGGCTCGCATCACCACCTGCTACCCCCAACGCCACCAAGAAGGAGGCGCCACCAAGAAGGCCGCGCCCCAAAGAAGGCCAAACAACCGGCCACTAGTCCAACACAGCTAAACTCCCCTTCCTCCCCCCTGCACACAGACCGCCTCCAGTTGTCCTGCCAGTGGACACGAACTGGCCGGCTAAAGGCACGCCGAATTATAGCATATTCGGTGGAATGTGGCGGCCGAGGTCGTAAAACGGTCGGTCCGCCCTGAGGATCGACGCACCCTCAAAGAAAAGGTATTGGTGGTTCGTCTAATTGCATCCCATACATTTATTACTGTCCTTCGCTCCGATTGGTATACGCACTTTTACACCAGTACTTCTCAACAAAGATTGGTTTGAGATAAAAAATATTACGTCCACTACTTACCGAACTCCGACCCTCTTTTACGACCACAGCCGTCAGATTCCGGAGAACGGACTATACCAAGTCCGTTGTGGTCGTAAAAGGGAAGGCCGCCCCCAAACACAGGGCGGACCCGTCGCGCGGTCGTGAATGCCAGTGGTTCCCAATAAAATGCCCATTCAAAGCAATACAAACATTATTTTGTTTGTGATTGAATTGTTTTAGATATACATAAGACATTAAACAATGTTTTTATAGCAATCGTTTGGAATCATTAACTTTACTGTGAACACAGAAAATGTGGACGATGAATCCGATCTCTTAAGTACATATTAATGACTTTTAAAGGTTGACAAATGTAATGTTATCACAATCCAATTTGTTTTAAAAGTGATTACTGCTTTCTGCATGGGCATCGTTAAAATTAAGGCGATTAGTTAAGTAAATTCAAAACAATTTGAACATTTTCAATACATTTATGACTTTTTAATTACAGTCCTAATTGAACATTGTGGATATTTAAATATGATTCGTAGATTACAGATTTAGTCTCAGTTTTTATGTTGAAGTGATATAACAATGGCATCGAGAAAAGAAGAGCGAAGAAGGGCGGATGATATTATTAAATGTGTTAGACTATTTTTGTGCTGAACGTGAAAATGGTGGACCACTGACGTCGATAAATAAAGTATATGAAAGAACCGCGAGTACAATGCAAGTTTCAACAAAGACAGTTCAAAAAGTTTGTGCACAACGCAAAAGTGGTGAATGCCTCGCAATTAAAAGGAGGAATAGATCAGCACCTAAAGTGGAAAATATGCCTGATGCGGTAAAAGGAGAAATCAGAAAAATCGTGTACGAAATGTATACTCAGAAAAAGTTTGTGACGGTTGATGGAATTCTTGGTGAAATCATACGAAAGGAATTATGCGAAATTGGAAGAACTTCGTTGAAATCGTTGCTTCACTTAATGGGATTTAGATTTAAAAAACATAATAATAGACATATTTTATACGAACAAGCACATATTATTTCAAAAAGGATGTACTTCTTAAGATCATTTACATATAATCCATATCCCAGCAATGTTGTCTTTTTGGACGAAACGTGGATATTTGCGAAAGGAAGTGGAACCGTGAAGAAGACCTGGAGTGATGGAAGTATTCAGGCTGCCAATAAATCTGTGAATCCATTATCACTAGGAAAACGGTTCATTATTTTGAATGCAGAGAACTCACAGGGGTTTATTCCTAACTGTTGCTTGGTATTTCCTTCAAGCAATTCATCCAGTGACTACCACAAATCAATGAATTCCACATTGTTCGAAGAGTGGTTTGAAGAGTCACTTCTAAAAAGTTTGGAGAAACCTTCCATCATCGTGATGGATAACGCCTCGTACCATTCAAGACAATTAAACAGGTGTCCGACAAGTGCGTCAAAAAAAAATGATATTATTGAGCGGCTTAGGGAACGCAACATACATTTCGAGCCATATATGACGAAAAGTGAGCTGTTACCGATACTTAAAATAAATAAACCCCGTGTTCCAACGTATGCAGTCGACATTCTGGCTAAAAGATATTGACATTCAATTTTACGATTACCGCCTTATCATTGTGAGTACAATGCTATTGAGAAGGTGTGGGGGATTGCAAAAAATCATTATGATAAAATTATAATAGCAACCTCAGGAAATGATAATGACGTTCAGCATTGTTGGAAAGCATCCCTCGACCAAGTTACTTCGCAAATTTGGAGCAGCTGCATCCAAAGCACAAATAAAATTATTAATGATGACTTTGTAAAACAGTGTGTAATGGACGACGTATTACCACTAGTAATATCATTAAATAGTGATGATTCGTCCTCGGATTTGACAGAGTCAGATACTGACTGTGCTAGTGATTCGGATTAAAAAACATTAGGAATTAAGTATAAAATTGTTTACGTTTGGTAAATATTATTGTATTGTTTTTTTTTATTTGTAAGTAATTTAAAACTAACATTTTATTATTTCGTTTTTGTAATTAGCCGCTGTTTTATTTTGCTTTTGTTGTACATAAATTGCGTAACATTTTAATTTTGCTTTTATTTTCAATCCATTTTGAATCATTTGAAATAACGTTTTCATTCACGACAATACATTTTGGGATAATAATAAACATTATTTAACATTCTTGGTTAAATAAACACACGGAATTAGTCGATGGTACTTTTAAAAACCTTTTGAGAGCCACTCATTCAAATATCGAAGCGGACGTTGCAACAAGCAACACCAATGGGTGACAGGCCGAGTTGTAAATATTATTGCATGCAATATATCTGAATACCAATGAACTCGGTTTGGGGGTAGGACCTACCAGCTTTCGTTTATTACCTCAACGGACTTGCTAAATCGGCGCGATTATATCAAGGCCTTGATGGAATCACACTCCATTAAGATGCACCAAGCCAAATATGCAGCCCGAGGACTGCGTATTTTTGACACATACCAACTCCCGGAGGACAAGACGACCAAGGCGGTAATACGAAATATTGCCCCTACCTGCACCGAGGCCGAGATCGCAGAGGATCTTCAGAACCATGGATTCCCGACACTCTTCATAAAACGTATGATCCGTAGGGATCCACTGACCGGACAAACCCATCCCCTGTGGATGGTGTACATACAACTCGATTGTGGCGTGGATATACACCGCATCCTCGCCGTCAAGAAGGTCAGGAGGCTCGACGTGAAAATCGAGCGGATACATCACGACGGTAGCAAATAACAATGCTACCCTTGCCATGAGCTAGGGCATACGCAGAGCTGCTGCACGATGGCCCCACGATGTGTCACGTGTGCAGGCGCACACTTGTTGCACAACTGCGAGAGGCCAAGGACGGACCTGGCGAACTGAGCGAACTGCGCCGAGGCCTATCCCGTGTCGTACAAAGGCCGTTTCATTGCCCATATAAAGAAGAGTGACCCCCCACCGAAGCTTCTCGCGAGGAGCTTCGCCGCAGCTGGGCTCCAACTAGCAGAAGAAGACGGCACCAACGGCCTCCCTGGGACCGGACTACGGGCAAGTCGGCACCATCGTGGCGGAGATGCTCCAGGCCCTCGGCGCGGCGGGCGGCCCGACAGACCACGCAACCATCGGGGCCACATCGATCCGCAAGATCGTCCTGGCGATATTGGGAACAAAAGTCTAGGCAACATTCATCTTCTTTTTGTCCCAGGTCAATCAGCAGCGAGGACAACAATGAGTTACGGTGGCCATTCTTCCCCCACCGAACTCCAGCACGAGTCCTGGTGGCAATTTTTCCGCCACCGAACTCCAGCACCGAACATACACCGAGACGAGGTGGCACACGGCATACCACCAAGCGGACGTCTATCCGCACAGCGACAAGTGGAGGAGTTTTAGCTGGTATGCCCTTCAGGGACTCCAGCACTACCCCGCTAGGGGGTGTCTATAAAAGATTTCTCCTTCACACATAAAAAATAAGTCAGTGGAAATTTTAGAAAATTTAGAGAAAAGTCAATTTTTCAGAATTTTAACGGCCGTAGCGGCTAAAAGAAGAAATCAAATCGAATGCTGTTTGTTGGTGTTGGTGTATTATTAATGGCCTTGATTTAAAAGCTGATAAATGTTTTAAGATATCGTTTACTCGCAGCTCTAAATATGCATCAACTGATTACTTTATTGGAAATAAGAAGTTGGTTGATGTACATTATATTAAAGATTTGGGAGTTATGTTTGATAAAAAATTGACATTCAATAAACATATAAGCAACATAACATCGAAGGCAACTCAGGTACTTGGTTTCATTAATAGATTCGGTAGAAACTTTTCTCCTCTATTATTAAGAAATGTATTTCTATCCTTAGTTCGGCCCTTATTGGAATATGCAGCACCAATATGGTCACCAGCGATGGCATATAATATAAACAAAATTGAAAGGGTTCAAAATAAATTCCTTAAATTGTTTGCCTTTAGAACTGGTCTAATTTATACGGAGTATATACATGTACGTTGTCATTTAAATGTTGATTCTTTCAAAAATAGGAGGACGCTAGCTGATCTTTGCATTCTATATAATTTATGCCATAATTTCATAAACTGTCCTGAGTTGCTTTGTCGATTAAATTTTAATGCTAGCCCGCCTCATCTGCAAAGGCATAAAAATCCATTTAGAATCAAATTTCATTCCACAAGTTATGGCCAAAATAGTCCAATATGTCGTGCAATGCGGTACTTCAATTCTATCTCAGAACATAATGTCGATATTTTTCATTTATCTTTGTGTGCTTTTAAGAAACGTTGTTTGAAGATTATTGCACAGTAATTGTAATGATTATTGCTTAAATGTTTAATTTTGTTATACAATGTATTCCTCTTTGTGCCAGCTTTTGCTAATCATATTATTAGAAACTTATTATTTTTTACCAACAATTGATTTAATTTAATTTAGTCCACTTAGAAATATGTGATATATGTCATATAGAATACCTTCACTGAAATTGTATATTTAATGTATTAGTGTTAAAAAGTATTTTAAAGTATTTTTACGTCAATAAATATTATTATTATTATTATTAAATCTACTCTCCTTGTGTGCAAATCAGTCGGACTCAATTAAAATTGGCGATTTTTAATGTTTGACGACATCCTGAAAAATTATGGAAAGGTTTTTTTTAATTTGCTCAAAGATTTAAAATGATTTCCTGTAGAAACCATTCATTCGATTCGGAGTAACCATACGTCACTCATAAGATTCTATCAAGACCCATAAGAAAATGTAAGTATACCTTTTCCATCAGAAGAATGAGGTAAATCGATAAAAAAAATTTAGCTGTCTTAAACAGCAATAAAGTTGGCGTCAGTTTGAAAATTTTAAAAAATTTAGATAAGAGTCGATTTTTTTAGACTTTAAACGGCTGTAGCGGCTAAACGAAGAAATTGGTGCTCTTTGTGTGCAAATTATTTGGATTCAATTAAAGTTGGCGATTTTTATTTTTTGACGAAAAATCGATGCATTATGTAAGTTCCCCCAATTTGTCAATTTGAAGCCCGAGATAATAAAAAAAATTAAATTTTCGAAAGCTGACGTTTAAAACCGTTCTTTTTCAAACGAATTAATATACATATCGGACGATGTAACTATGGTATAAATTTTCGAACATTCGTGCTCTCTAAATCTTAAATATGTAGTTTTTCAATAACATGACTCCCTTTTTGGAACGGATAGAAGCCGCGTTCTATCTTGTGCCGCCCAGTAAAAACACATTCTCAGAAATTTGTAACCCCTGTTGACCATCTTCAGAATAAGGAAGATAACCGGGATTCTTGGAATTAACTGCAGAACGAAGGGAATCTTAGTATTTTGCTACCTCGGCTAAGCATCTGCACAACTGGGCGCCGCATGGTCACCCAATTTAGGGGTGGGCATAGGAAAAATGTTTGCGCACTTCTGAGCGAGAATTAGTCGAGGGCAACAGTGACGGTTCGCGGGTTATTTTCTGGTACGGCCGAGGAACAAGAGGTGACAATAGAGATAGGTAGGGTCAGTTGCAGAGACGGCTGGCTGCGTGACCGCACCTATCTGTATTACCACCTCTTGTTCCTCGGCCGTACCAGAAAAAACGCCGCGAACCGTCACTGGTGGGCAAGTTAGCAGCCAGATTGATTGCAACTCTTGAAGAAAAAGCTGGCTCCTTGTTATGTCTCTGCCTGCCAGGCTGTTTGAGGCAGAGTTGGGGGGCGGGGCACTTCCGCAATGTAGAAGTGGGGAGCACGGTGCAATGCAACAAAGGAAGAAAAATGTCAAGGAAAAGACGAGGATGGACAGGCTTACAAAACCGCTTGGATTGTACTGAATTTACCCCCTTATCCGGACCCAGAGGAGGCATCCCTGGTCTCTAAAGTGTCTATAATTGGTATTTTGGGGCTTGAGTGTCAGTTTTAATCGCAAGTGACTTCCACCTTTCATAATTTTGACGTTTTAAACGTCAGTTTCAGGCTACAGAAAGGCTCGATGTACATTTAACCCGCCAATGGTGACCTACTGGTCTGTGAGACCGGGTGTGTAGAATAACTTTATTCTCCGTTATTGTTTTTTGTTGCAATTTCGAGCAGCTGCCGCAGAGCTTAAATTGTTTAAATATCTTTGTTTTATTACCAAAGAGCATAAATTAAAAAAAATAACATGAACTATTAGTAACACGTTTCGAAAAATCTTCAATTGAAAACCCCGGTGCGTGAGACCGGCGTGACCATTAAATTTGCGTCACCAATGGCGGGTTAAAATATGATTTAAATTGATAATTTATCACATAATAATAGATGCGATAACAGAAAATCGATAATTAATGGGGTAGCTTGACATTATAACAATGTTTTGCATTGTCATAATCGATAACAGAAAAACGGTAATTAGGTGAGTACCTTTTAAGGTTATAAAAACATGATGTTCATGACGTTACGTCACTGTCATTAAGTTTTAATTTTGACAATTACTTTTGTAGCAAACCAAACTATTCAGCTTGCAATAAACCATAACTTTTCCTGATCCCTATTATTATTTCATTCGATAAATTATCTACCCAAATATACCGCGAGCTTGGATGAATTATCAAAAACACATTTTTTTCGTACCTTTTTCCTTTTAGTAATTCATCTCGACATAACATTTGTTGTCAACTGGTTATTAACCTCGAGCTGAAGCTCTCGGTTAATAACCAGACAACAAATGTTATTGTCTCGTTAAATTACTAGGTAACAAGGTACTCAAAAAACGATTTTTTGATAATTAACCTCGATCTAGGTATATTACTACCGAAAATAAACCATGAAAGCGTAAAAATAAATGGCTATGATACCATTAAGTCGGAAAAAGTAACATGATGGCCACATCACCATTTTTTTGATAAGTTCATGACTTGATGCAATTTTTGAAAGCACATACGATTCAAAAAGTTGAAATATAGCCCACAAATTAAATCTGCAAAAGTAACCTTTCCCGAAAACGAGTGCGATATTGTTAAAATGTATTTCATTTATTTATTTTTTCTGATTTTTTTCCAAAGAATGTCTGGAATTGACTTCCAAAGCTCGAATCGAAATTCAAAAAATGGTGATGTGGCCATCATGTTACTTTCTCCGACTTGATGGTATTATTTATATTTACGCTTCCATGGTTTATTTTTAATTTAAATCATATTTTAAGTGTGCATCGAACGTTTTGTAGGCTCGGATAAAACTGACGTTTAAAACGTCAAAATTATGAAAGATGGAAAAATGTACTTCAAATTCAAAAACTCAGTTTACTCAAAAACTAAAGATATTTCGAAAAAACTTATTCTTCATAAATTGTTCATTTTGCCATTCTCTACAATTATTACTAAAATAAATTTGCTGTAACTATTAACGTTTCATAATTGTATACCAAAAATGAAAAAAAAAATAATAAATTTTGTTCTCGAATAACAATGATTTTATGAAAAATGTTTTCAAACAAAATAATTGCATTTCTTTATTGTCTTCAATATTTGTTTAAATGTTTTTGTGATATTTTTCATATTTAAGAAAATATTGGCAAAAAACAAAAAACAGTCAAGGTAAACACCCACTTCCGGTGTTCGAAATTTTACCAAAAGCTTTTCAGTTCTTCGGATTGTCAAAAAAAACTTATGTTCAAACTTTCCTTTCAATTGGTCTATTCGTTTTCGAGATACAGCGGGCACAGACACACACACACACACACACACACAGACACACACACACCCACACACACACACAGACACACATTTTTTTTTTCCAGAAATTGTTGAAATGGCATCTAGGGACCCCAAAACGGATATTTCCGTAAAAAAAATTTTTGAAAAAAAAAACACGATCACAATACTTTCTCGTACTTCGTTACGGAGAAAGTAAAACGCAATGAATTTTTATATTAAAAAAAATTTCTTAATTTTGCACAAATATCTTCCCTTTTCTTTCGAGAAAAATGTTTGTGTTCGGATTTGACTTTGCACGCAGAAAAATTCGGCAACAGAAAGCTATTTTTTTTTGTATGCAAAAAAACGTTATTTCTACGTTAAATACAAAGTGACAGCTACCAAAATTACATTTTTTGACAGGTGTTTCTGCACCGCATCTGTTATTAACCTATATTTTTGGCTAAGAAGCTCAGATTCATCTCGAAATTGCAAAGAATGTAGGAAAACTAAGAAGATAATTTTGTTTCCATGTAGAAAAACGTTCTTAGATAAAAATTGACATCTGTTGAAATCACATCGTCAGTTACATATTTTAGTATCGCACCTTTTCTATTTGAACATTTTGTAAGTAAGAAGCTCAGATGTCCTTTAAAATTACTTAAAAGTCAGAAGCTAATTTTGTTTTCATGTAAAAAATCGTTATTTCTAGGTTGGATAAAATGAGACAATTTTCAAAATTATATTATTTGACAAGTTTTTTAGCAACGCCTCTTTCATTCTTGTACATTTCTTACGTGAGAAGCTCAAATTATCTTTAAAATTGTAAATACATGAAAATGTAGTGAATGAGAAGCTGATTTTGTTTTTAAGTTATTTCTAAGTTAAATAAAAAGTGACAGCTGTCAAAATCACATTATTTGAGGAATACAGATTTCTTATGAAAAGTAAGATGTAAGAATGTAAAAAAGCTAATTTTATTTTTATGCAAAAAAACATTATTTCTCCGTTAGATAAAAACTGTCAGCTGCATAAATTACATTATTTGAAAGGTTTCTTGTGCTGCACCTGTTCTTAGACAAAAATGTTGGCTAAAAAGCTCAGATTCGTCTCGAAATTGCAAAGAATGCAGGAAACCTAAGAAGATAATTTTGTTTTCATGTAGAAAAAAACTTGTTTCTAGCTAGATAAAAATTGACAAGTCTCAAAATTGCATTATTTGATACGTATTTTAGTACGACACATTTTCTGTTTAAAAATTGTCTATGTGAGATGCTCAGATTTTCTTTCAAATTGCTTAAAACTGAGAAGCTAAAATTGTTTTTATATCAAAAATCGTTATTTCTAGGTTAGATAAAATGTGACAGATTTCAGTTTAGCTTTAGTCTTTTTTTGTAAATTTTCTAAGTGAAAAACTCAAATTCACTTTAAAATTGCAAATGTCAATAAATAGACAATGAGAAGCTAGTTTTGTTTTCATGTAAAAAAAAACGTTATTTCTAGGTTAGATCAAATGTGACAGATTTCAGTTTAGCAGCAAATCTTTTTTTGTACATGTTCCACGTGAGAAACTCAAATTCTCTTTAAAATTGCAAATGTCAATAAATAGACAATGAGAAGCTAGTTTTGTTTTCATGTAAAAAAAACTTATTTCTAGGTTAGATAAAAAGTGACAGCTATCAAAATTGCAGTATCTTAGTACCGCATCTTAATTTCTTGGACATTTTCCACGTGAGAAGTTCAGATTTCCCTTGAAATTGCAAATAATGTAAAAAAATAAAGAACAAAGTTTATTTTTATGCAAATAAAAACGTTATTTCTACGTTAGACACAAAGACACAGCTACCAAAATGACATTATTTGATAGGGTTTTTGTATCGCATCAGTTTTTAGCCAACATTTTCGAATAAGAAGCTTAGATTCATCTCGAAATCTCTTTGCCCAAAAATATGGTCACAATAAAAATTAATGACAATTTAGTCGAAATTTCAATAAAAAAATATATCTGGAATTTGCAAGTAGGTGGGCCATTTTTGCGGGTATTGTATTTCGCTCAAAAAAAATGTGGCAAATCGAGGCACACAAGTCGGGCACTGCAAAGAACGCCGCGATTTACGGGTTTCGAGAGCGTCACAGGGCATAACGGTTTAGATTGCAATTGCAGATTAAATCTAGTTTTAATTTCCGCTGGTCTCAATGCAGTTGCGCTTCGATATCTAAAAGGTTGCATCGGAGACTTTATTAACGAGACAATATTCGTCCAATGTTACCGGAGATACAAAAAGTACCTAAAAGTAAATAATATTGAAACAAATTCTATACCCTGTTTAATTACCCGATTTGTCCCAGATAGAACATATGATATATGGAAAGTAATCGGTATTAATAATAATAATAATAATAATAATAATAATAATAATATATTTATTTTCAATGATCTTGCAGTAATTTAGCTCGGTAATTCATACCATCTCCAACCCCCAAACACCCTACACTAAGATTATTTTCTTTCAGCAATGTCGAGTCAAGTCGACACAGACCATAATTTTTAAATAACTTTATTTATTTCAGCAATGTATAAATTTCATTTGTTTACTTTTATGTGGATAAAACGTTCCATAAAAACTTCAAACCTCAAAGAGGGTGTACTTTAAGATCATTGATTCTCGCAGTAAATATTTACACTTACATTAAATTAGTTAAAGCATATTTTATTTCTTATGATGAAAATGTACGCTTCTAAAGAAATTAAAAGTGATTTCGGATTACTACATAAAGAACATAAACGTGAGAAACATAACCATTTGTATGCTGAAATCGTCAATATAGCTGCAGAGGATATGCAATTTCTGCATTTAACCTCCTACGGTGCATACAATCAACGTAATAACCACAATTTTCTGACGGCATTTCCATAACTTATGTCTGAACGTTTATACGTAATTTCATTTGCTCTTTCCAGGATTCTTATCACTCTGCGAACGTTTCTGGTTCATTTATTCCTAATGGCACTTCAGCTTAAAATAGTATTACATTTTCAAGTATACGCGCATTTCAAGTGGAGCTGTACTCTCATTCTGAGTAAATGAATTATATTATTTTGTAGATATATAAAAGAACATTATTATATCTCAATTATTTATTTCCAAATCAATAGAAACCAGACTAGTAACGTAGAAATTGTTTTGATTAATCAAAGGCAATGTACGATAAATATTTACTTAATTTTTTGCTATTCATAATTATTAGTACCTGATTCACGCAGGCTATTACTACAAAAATTAAATAAAGTTATATTCCTTTGGAATACAAAGCTGTAATATGAAGTCACATACAATATTTTGTCAATGACTGCTTAGAGATTGAATTACAAATGATACAATTGGCGTTAAAAGCGGACAAACGCTCGATTTCAAGCAATCGTCTCAATAGAAACTGCAAAATTGAAAATAGCCGTTTTGGTAGCAAACTTAAAATATAGTTTATATAATTTATATAATTTAGTGATCGGCAAGATCGATTAAAAAAAGTCGGCTTTTCCTTGCAAATTATCGCCTGCTAGACTTTCTCCATCTACTCGAGCTGATGGATCTTTTCGATCTGCTCGAATCGATCTTGTAAATATGATCAATCAGCTGGTACTGTTCAAGCAGTTTAATCATAATAGCAAAAATATTTGTAAATTCAAAAAACGAAATATAGCCTGAATATATAAATATTCAACCTGTTTGTAACTCTGCAAGCAAAATTAAGTCTTACTAAGACTATAAACAAATAACTTATTGAATATCCGGCGTGGCACTAGCCAGGGAAGTAGTTGTTTCAATAAGTTATTTGTTTATAGTCTTAGTAAGACTTAATTTTGCTTGGAGAGTTACAAACAGGTTGAATATTTATATATTCAGGCTATATTTCGTTTTTTGAATTTATTGAATACTTTCTGCAACAAGTAAGGTTGTTTCTATTTTATTTAAAAATATTTGTTGTGCGCACCCTGTGAGGATTGATAAAAGTGAGTAATTTTCCGTGCGAAAATTTTTCAGTGTGCGTTATTTTCTGTGTGCGGAGTTTTCCGTGTGAGGAGTTTTCGTGTGCGAAGTTTTCGCTGTGTGCAGTTTTCTGTGCGCAGTTTTCGCGTAAGCAGTCTTCCTGTGCGGATTTATCACCGAACCAGCTGTTTGATATGTTCGAGCAGATTGATCCTATCACAGCTCGATTATTGTGTAATTTATTTGATCTGAACGAGCTATTAATTATTTAACTTCTAAACTACTTGGTAATCAATTGATTAAAAAAATACATTTTGGGTAAAATTGCGAAAAATAAAATGATTGTTTCACAGTATACCACTAACTGGTGAGTACAATAAAACTACATTCCTGGACTGTCGATTTGCAAAATATATAAAAATCTTATAGTTAAATAATTATAGATAAAAAAATGGTTTAATCATTTAATTATTCTCAAAAATTAAGGAGAAAGATTTATTGTTGAGAAGAGTTTATTTTATCTTTTAATTTCCAACGAATATTTGAAAATTTCTGTCACACTTAAAAATAAAAAATGATGTGGCCACCATGTTACTTTCTCCGACTTGATGGTATCAATATTTACACTTGTATGGTTTATTTTTATTTTAAACCATATTTCAAATGTACATCGAACGTTTTGTAGACTCGGATGAAACTGACGTTTAAAACGTCAAAATTATGAAAGATGGAAAAATTATACTTCAAATTCACAAACTCAGTTTACTCAAAAACTAAGGAGATTTAAAAAAAAACTTATTCTTTATAAGTTGTTCATTTTGGCATTCTCTACGATTATTATAAATATAAATTATAAATAAATTTGCTGTAACTATTACCGTTTCATAATTATGAACCAAAAATTAAAAAAAAATTAATACATTTCTTTCTCGAATAACAATAATTTTATGAAAAATATTTTCAAACCAAAGATGTTCATTTCTTTATTGTCTTCAGTATTTGTTTATATATTTTTGTGATATTTTTCATATTTAAGAAAATATTGGAAACAAACAAAAAACAGTTAAGGTAAACACCCACTTCTTGGGATTATCAAATAAGACGTATGTTCAAAGTTTCGTATCAATTGCTCAATTAGTTTTTGAGATACAGCGCATACAGGCAGACACACACACATTCACATAGACACAAATTTCTTTTTCCAGAAATTCTTGAAATTGCATCTAGGGACTTCAAAACAAATATTACCGTAAAAGAAAAATTTGAAAAAAAAATCACGATCACAGTACTTTCTCTTACTTCGTAACGGAGAAAGCAAAAATATAGTGATAAAACAAAACAAACGTACTAAAGTATACACCCACTTCCACTGTAGGAAATTTCACTTTTAGCTTTTCTTTCCAGTTCTTCGTATTGTCGAGAATAATTTTAGTTTCAAATTTCATTTAACAATTATAATAGAAAGCGTCCAAAAACACAGAAGTAGATAGACTAAAAATCATCGGAATCCTATCGATTGATCTTAAAATGGATATTTCCGCTTAAATTTCAATTGCGAAAACGAAACATTGCTGCACTTTGTACGAAGAAAATAATAATTAATTCTTTATAAGTCTTATATTTAGGCATTATTATTACTATTACTATTATTATTAGAACGAAGTTCCTTTGACGATTTGGCACCAAGTTATGAATGTTTGAAAAAAGTGCATTTTGAGGTTTTTCGCACATAACTCAGTAACTTTTCAACCAAATTTGATGATTCTTTTTGGAAAAAAATCATTTTGGCTCTACTTAAAGGGAGTAAACTCATATTGTAATGATCCCTTTTTGAACCCTTCAATCCTCGAAGAAAAAAAACAAGTTTTTGGGCAAAAAACGTACAACTTTGGCAACGTGTACCGAGTTGGAAAAAATGTGTCGACTCGGTCCACGAAAAGGGCATTGAAATGTGTTCAATTACCTGTGCAGGACTCAAATAATAAAGTTCCTACGACGATTTGGCACAAAGTTACGTGTGTTTGAAAAAAAGTGAATTTTGTGGTTTTTTGACGAAATTGTTTTCGTTTTCACGAATAAAATTTTCTTTGCATGTTCTTTGAGGTACGTACGAAAATTCATTGTTTGCGCGAAATTATGAATATCGCATTTTGTTCCTGAGAACTCCATTAACCAAAAACTTTATTTCAGGTCAAAAAATATGGGCCTAACTCACCACCATTCGTCTATTTTTCCATTCATCCAATAAAAAAAAACAAATTACACTGACGGAAAAAAATGAAACACTTGAGATTTGTAAAAATTTAGGTAATTTTCCAATGGCCATAACTCGGCTTTCATCCAACCGATTTCAAAGATCCTTTGAGAAACTAAAAGCAAAATGTGTCCTCTTAGAGAAAGTTTATCCCCCACTCAAAGAGAAGGTTCTACGCCCCTCCAAATAAAAATTTAAAAAGACCACAAAATGGACTTTTTTAAAACATCAATAACTTTGTGCCAAATCGCCGTAGCAACTTCGTTTTTGAGTCCTGCATAGGGAATTAAATAAATATCAATGCCTTTATGGTGGATGGAGTCGACAAAATTTTTCCAACTCCGAATACATCGTTGAAGTTGGACATGGTTTCCTGAAAAAAACATTTTTTTATTTTTTTCTTCACAGGGGTGCTAGAGGGGGGAGGAAGGGGTTACATTTAAGTTCGCATGCATGAGTTTAAAGAAGACACTTTAAAGTTTTTTGCACTCAAAGATTCATCAAAATCGATTGAAAATACGCCGAGTTAGGGCGGTTTGAATATGGTCTAAATTTCACGAATTTCAAGTGTTTCATTTTTTTCCACCAGTGTATTTAAAAATATTACCTATAGATGTAGGCAGTCCAATATACAACTGAGTAAAAATTTTAAAACAAGGTTTCAAGATTAGGCTAAAATAAAAGTAATCACCAAACAATTAACCCTCCGTCTACAACATGGGGTCTACCTAGACCCCAAGGCTACTGAAAAGCGCATGTCCGGTCGCCATCATTGTTATAGTTGTTTAGATTGGGAGTATCTGTCAATTCAGTCTGTTTTCACATGTGCAAAGAGGAAGACACATGCTTGAGGTAAGATATCCATATTATTTGAAGTAGAAATATGAACAACGTGCTTGGGGTCGAAAGAGACCCCACGTTGTAATGTTCGCACATTTTTTTAACTTAATTTATTTTACCAATTTTTAAATATTTAAATACGAACTGACTATTGGTAAAATAAATTCGAAATATACTCATATAAAAAATACCTGCTGCCGGAATTCTGACACGAAATTCTCTGTTTCTATTCTATAACTTTTTTTTACATTCCTTTCAATTTTTTTAGACATGGCGGAGCGTCATTTTTTCACGAATTAAAATTTACTTTTGGAGTTTGAAAGTTTGGAGCGAGGGGAAGACGAGCAAATCCTATCTAATGAAATAGTCAGTGAGGATGAAGATGGGGTGCTTGTAAACGATGATATGGAGGAGGATGAATTTGATGCCTTTTTTTTTGACTTAGGCATTTGCCATTCAGTCAGGACCTTTTTAATTAATCGAATAATTTGATGCCTCTTCAGAAGAAAATTTACTTTCACATCATATTTTGTCAGCGAGTACAAGTGCACCTTCAGAGTTATCTTCGACATCAACAGATGAAAACCAAAATTTTCTGCTCGGAAAGGATTGTGAGACAATCTGGAGTGATAAAGACTTTGTAAGAAACTTGAGCTCGAAAGTTCCAAAGAAAAATATTATTATTCACCTTCCTGGAGCTAAAGGTTCACCTCGAGATTTGGAAAATGAAGTTTCTTTTTTTGAATTATTCATCAACGACATTGTGATAGACAAACTTGTGCAACATATCAACGAGGAAATAACTCGTAGGTCTCAAAATTTTGGGACAGCAGCGTTAAATTGGGCCGACAGACGTAACTGAAATGAAAGCGTTAATTGGCCTTGAGTGGCTTATTGAGAAACTCAAATCTAAATGTGGCGGATGTTTTCACAAACGTATGGAATCAATTTATTACGAGCAGCAATGCCAGTGAACCGATTTATATTCCTTGTCAGTGTGCTGAGATTCGATTGCAAAAACACACGCGCAGAAAGAAAACAAACTGACAACTTCGCAGCATTTCGCGATTTTTGGGATATATTTTGTCAAAATTGTATCGCTTACTATATTCCTTCAGAGTATCTCACAGTGGATGAAACAATTCTCAGTTTCAGGGGAAGATGTTCATTTAAAATGTACATCCCTTCGAAACCAGATCGGTATGGTTTGAAAATCGTATCTATTTATGATGCTCGCACCTTTCATTTTTACGGTGGGATACCGTACATTGGGAAAAATACCATTCCAGAGCCTAGCAATCTTCCAGCCCCAACACGGTATGTTCTTCAGCTTACTGAAAATGTGAGAAATACTAATCAACATAACGGTTGACAACTGGTTTACTTCGATGGAGCTATCGGAGAAGCTCATGCAAAAAAAACTTACTTTGGTTGGCACCATGCGTAAGAATAAAAACAGATCGATTCCTCAATAGATTCAGTTAAAGGCATACCGCTAGGCTCTTCTAGATTTCTCTACCAACATGACAAGATGCTGGTATCATTCAATAAAAAAAAAAACAAAACTGTAATTTTGCTGTCTACAATGCATGATACTGGAATTGTGAATGAAGAAACAGGTAAACCAGACATTGTTGAGTTTTATAACTCTACTAAAGGAGTGGATGTGTTTGATAAATTATGTCATGCCTATTCAACAAAAAGATCTACAAGACGGTGGAGTAAACAGCTATGTATTATATCACATGAGCAAGAATATAGTCAAATAAAGCCGAACAAATTTTTTGAAGGCATTGTCATTTTCTCTAACAGAACCACATATGAGAAAACGAATACTAAATTACAGGTTACCCAGGTCACTTCGTTGTGAAATAGGTAAGATTTTGGGAGTGTCAGAACCAACCAGATCGGCCACTGCTGAAGAACCGCGGGCTAAAAAAAGATGCTTCATTTGTCCAAGGGATAGAGACAGAAAAACTATTAATGTGTGCGAAAGATGTCGGAACCCGTGTGCAAACTTTTTTGATGATACTGATGAAGAAATGTACTTATTTTGTAGTTCTAATATTATATTTTGGTATTTTAGCTTTTAGTTTTTTTTTATATCGGGTGTGTATAAATTGGCGGGTAATCTACACGTGGCGGTGTTCTTCCTAAAATTCTGAATAGAAAATGTCAATGAAAAAATGTTCTACCATGCCTCATAGGCCACCAGGAGCCGTTTAAAAGAAATGTACATTTGGCAACATAGCATTTACGAGCTGCCCTGTTTATCAATAATCTCATGGTTCAGAGTAGAAGGTAATAGATAGATAGAGCGGGGTTCATTTACAGAGGTAAAAGCAAGGTAAAATAGATTATGAGTAAATAGTAAAATCCATTGTAATTGAACAAAACAAAACGAAAATAACGGAAAAACACAAATACACTGAAGCACGGGCGCTAATACAAACTGACAATAATGAGAAAAGCAGAATTGGCACAAACTTGGAACCAGCAAGTTTGAATGAATTATTTGTGGGTGTCACGTTGCCGAACGTATTTTTCATGAAAATTAGCTAATTAAGAAGTGTTAAAAATACAAGTTTGAGAAAGAAAGATAGCACACACTGACAAATAATTTTCAAACTGGCCATACTATCGAAATTGCAGGGTTTTCTGTAAATTAATAACGAATAATAACGCATATTTAACGACTGGATGTTCAAACTTTGAGGACCTCGTGAAGACCCAGGAAGCATGGTACAACATTTTAGAATTAAGATAGGCTGCTTAGAATTTTTGAAAGAATATCGCCACGTGTAGATTATCCGCCAATGCAGAAACACCCGATATAATTTTTCATAGTTTCATTTCATATTTAGGAAATTTATGCTTAACTTTCCTCTGTATAATTTATCTTTAATTTTTTCACAGAAACTAATGTACAATTTATTTCTTAATTTTTTTACTTTCTCCGTTACGAAGTACGAGAAAGTATTGTGATCGTGATTTTTTTTTCAATTTTTTTTTTTACGGAAATATCCGTTTTGGGGTCCCTAGATGCCATTTCAACAATTTCTGGAATTATTTTTTTGTGTCTGTGTGTGTGTGTCTGTGTGTGTGTGTGTGTGTGTGTGTGTGTGTGTGTGTCTGGCTGTGCGCGCTGTATCTCTAAAACTAATAGAGCAGTTGATATGAAACTTTGAACATCCGTCTTATTTGATAATCCGAAGAACTGAAAAGCTTTTGGTAAAATTTCGTACACCGGAAGTGGGCGTTTACCTTAACTGTTTTTTTGTTTTTTGCCAAAATTTTCTTGAATATAAAAAATATCACAAAAACATTTAAACAAACTTTGAAGACAACAAAGAAATGAACATCTTTTGCTTGAAAATATTTTTCATAAAATCATTGCTATTCGAGAAAAAAATGTATTAATTTTTTTTTAATTTTTAGTTTATAATTATGCAAGGATAATAGTTACAGCAAATTTATGTTAATAATATTTGTAGAGAATGCTAATATGAACAACTTCTAAAGAATAAGTTTTTTTCGAAAACTCGTTAGTTTTTGAGTTAAACCGAGTTTTTTAATTTTTCCATCTTTCATAATTTTGACGTTTTAAACGTCAGTTTCATCCCAGATTACGCAACGCTCGATGTACATTTAAAATATGATTTCAATTGAATATAAACCATGAAAGCGTTAATATAAATGATTCCATCAAGTCGGAGAAAGTTTTATACTTGAAAATGTTTTCTTGAAAACGTATAAAGGATTATTAAAATCGTTTAGAAACTGTGGTATTGTGTGATTTTCAGGTTTTCCTTAATAGAAACAACAAAATATGGATGGGGTCCGCTAAGACCCCACGTTGTAAAGTGAGTACCAGAATGTCACGTTGTAGACGGAGGGTTAACAAATTAGGTATAGAACAGGGGCACAAGTCTTCACAATGCGCGGTCTTTCGCAGTGGCTATATAAACGAACAGGAAGACCACGGTAAGGAAAATTTGATGAGGTGAGAAATTCTAAAAATTATTCTAAATGTTAAGTATAGGCAACCAAATAAATTTACGATTAACCATAACTGATGAACTGATGAATTAATTATAGGTTATCTATACATTATTGGTCAATAAATATTAGTGTGAACCACCCACGCAACAAGAAATAACTTCTTATTGATTTATCGTTAAAAAGGGGCCACTGAATCGTAGTTTTGAATGACTAATTAAATTATAGCTAACACAATATTTGAAATGAAATTACTTGATTTGACTAAACTAAATTATGCTACCGTTGATGTGCCGCAATAGCTCTCAATCATTGTTTTTTCGAGGAAGAAAATGTCTTAAATATCAGAAAGGTGTTACAAAAACTATAATATATAATACAGTACACGTCCATTAGGACCGTTACAGCCGTGCTAGTATTATTCGATTCGGCCTAACGACCTCGTCTCACAAACTTCCAGGCGACGGCCGTAAAGGCTATCCTAATGGACTTCTACTGTAAAATACTATTTATTGCGCAGAAAACTCGACCAGTTATAAATCATAATACAACAGCAACAATTACTTTTTCGAACAAAGTCAATATGATGTTTTGGCAAACCTTTGTTTTTAATTTAAGATAATTGTAAATATTTTGCAAATATCTCGGTGCACTGTGCAGAAACTATTGAGTAAGGTACCAAATAAATAAGCTTAAAAAGCGTTAAAAACAAAGTCCCAATGGCCCGCCTTGCAATTCAACCTCATGTACATAAACATATGTTTATTTATTTGATCCCTTAGTTACTAGACATGCCAAATTTATTAATAATCAAGGCTCGATCATAATTACTTCCATAGGCCCTTCTAAACTGCCCTAAATAACTTAGACCTGTTTCTATCATAAATATATACAATTCAATTAAATGGAGTAACATTTCCCTTAACAGCTACCTGTTAGATAATAGAAGTTCCACCAGGAAGACACAAAATTATGGACTACAAGAAACTGTACTTTAGTTTGTAATGGCAGTCTCGACTATTTATAAACACCTCACTGAGGAAAATAATAATACCTTAACATATGTATTGCACTGGAAGGAACTAATGCTCAAATCATTGGAGTAGTTGCAGTTAATGTTCTATGTAATCCATTTTTAATGTTCAGGAATAAGTGTAACGGCTGTTGCGTCGGAGCTCATTTGCAACGTAACTGGAGTGTCTGCGGTGGTGTTATCGATGCTGTGTTATTAATCCTTACTCAGATTCTGTAAAGTGTGATTCGAAGCAGTTCACTGAATACACTTCCTCTGATAACTACTGTAAACGAAGCGTGGAGGGTTCAAAGAGTAATAATAGGTAGAAAATGGTGCGCAATTTCGAACACTTCTTCATAAGCGTCGACGTGACTATACACATGTCACATTGACCCAGATCTATGAAATAGTTGGAAATAATTTGAGAAACAAATAAAATGAACACGTTCTAGGAATTAAAATAGATATATTTCATTTAAATTAATTATTACATTTTTAAACAATATGAAAGAGTTGTGATTATTGTTTATGAGAAATTTAAAAATGATCAACTTTATGGGAAAATAATAGGTAATTTCCTTTACATATGTATCTGGTACATGAAATGCAGACAATAATTGAAGGGCTTGCAGCAAAAAGGGGTTAGCTCCATTTTTGACGATGTTGAAAAAAAAACGTTTTAAAATTTGAATTTGAAATTTTGTTAAAAATATTTTTTTTCATATACAGGGCGTCTACCTTAACAGTTCGTTAAAAGTTTAAGGGGTTGTCGTTGTATTAAAAATTTGAAAAAATCCTTGTCACACGGTTATGTAATAAAAAATGGGTCATTCCATTAAAAAAATAATAAATAAATTACAAGGGCACTTTCCAATTATTTTACTCATGGAGGCATGCTCTAGGTACAATCAGAGATATAAATCATGTTTTCATCTTATTCGTAAGAGAATTTACAGACAGAGTTCAAGTGAAAATTTTAAAAATAATTAATTTTCTTAGAAACTAAAAGAGATAAATGTACAAAAATTCCCACAAAATATGTTGCAATTTAAACAAGAAATCCAAAATTAGAATAATATACAGGATGTGCCATTTAAAATAACGCATTTCGTGCTACCTGAAGTGATAGAAAGTTGAAAATATTTCAAATGAGGAGAAATGATTCAATCGTGTGGCGAAGATTTTTTTCAATGTTTTGGTACAACGGCAACCTGGTAGACTTTTGACGAACAGTTTAACGTAGACACCCTGTATAGGTCTATACAATAAATTTAATAACAATTAGTTTTTCGATTTAATTTTGGGGCGATGGTGACTCGTCAGTGCATAATTTGCACCGAAAAATATGTACGAACTCCAAACTTTAATATAATGGAGGGTGAAAGGAAAATGAAATGAACGTTTCCACTTAAGTATATCTTAAATAAAAAATGGCTTGACGAAAACAAAAGTCTTATAACATTAACTACCCTAATATTTTAATAATATAATGTCGAGTTTCTAAAAACGCGCATAAACTGTTAATTTTTCTAGATTATAGAGAAAATTTAGTGGCTGTATTATATCCCCCATATCTTCCGAAAGTACCTTTTTTACTGCAGTTGGTAAACTGCTACGTGAGAGGTATAATTTAGGCATAAAATCGGAATTTTTAAATCCCCTATTTAGTGTATTTTCCATTTTACGCGGCTTGCGCTTCTGATGGCTGAATGTAATACGGTCTAACGAAAAGCCACTTAGACTGCGTTCGTTTCACGTTTTACTTTTTTTACATTCTAAATTCCGTTTGAATTTACTAAATGTGCTCTCCACATAATTGGCCGCAAACAGCTTTTTTTTTAATACACGGCGGAAATGTGTAGAAGCAACACACGTGTATACCGCCGTTTGAAATTGCGAACCTATTTTATTTCCTCACTGGGAAAACTTCTTTATATACTTTAGCAATCTTCCAATAATGTAAAAAAAGCAATTTATTTGTCAAATTAAATTAAATATACTTCAGGACTTTTTGTGCGAGAATCCATTTTGTGTGAGAATGTAATTTTATATTATAAAGATGTAAGGTAAACAAAATTTAGGAAATGAAAGCGTTTGTGTATTCTTGCAAGTGTAATAGAATAAGTTATTAGGTCAATGTTATGGTTTTCCGGCTATATGGTTGTTTACTTTTCGAAGCAATTTCGAACTACATATATTCTGAAAAATATGATTTATTACATTTGATGTTTCTGCTTTAGTAACATTAGGCCGCGCGCACTTTAGATGCGTTTTCGTACGAATTTGATTCGTGCTTAAACGTACGAATACACATGAACAATTCGTGTCCAAAGTGCGCCCGGCCTTAAACTCGCTTTGAGAATTGATTAAAGTTCAACCTTAGGCCGGGCGCACTTTGGACACGAATTGTATCGTGCATAAATGAATGAATACTGTTCGTATGAATTGAGTGCGTACACAAAATACGTTTTTATTCGTCAAATAGGCAGTGTCCCGGTGATATCGCGTAAATCCCAACAAGCTCGGATAGTTTTCGGACGACGTACTTGTTAGATCGGGATTGTTCATGTGTATTCGTACGTTTAAGCACGAATCAAATTCATACGAAAACGCATCTAAAGTGCGCGCGGCCTTAGAATGATGCGTACGCTCCAAAAAAGGCACCAGTTGGTCCCTCGGAGTGAGGGTTGTAGCAGTGTGTTCCATCAGTTTTGCCATGCCTAGAAAATTTTCCTTATATCTAGGGAATTTAGAGGCTTAAGAAGAAAAAAAGGGAATTTGAAAAAATATAGGGAAATTTTAAGGAAAGTCTTCAAGCAAACGATAAAATATTAAAAATACCAAAAATAATATATAAATTAGTTTTGCAATTTTCAATGCTGCCCTCTATCACAGCAAAACTCACTTTCATTGTTGGCTGCTTGGATCATCATCCACAATCTACTTATAGTGAACTGTGTTAGTTGCGCGAAAAAGAAAATTTTCGACATGTCCAACCTTCTGGACCACCGAGTCAAGGTGGAGCCTAAACGCAAGCCATTAGCGGAGAGTCAGTGTTTCCGATGCCAGAAATACGGGCACGTACAGTCCAGATGCTCCGCCCCCTTTGTATGCACCTTCTGCGCGGAAAACCACCCGACCTTTACCTGCCCACAAAAGGAGAAGAAGGAAAAGATCCTAAGATGTAAAAACTGCAACGGCAATCATGCAGCTTATTCGTCAGAATGCAGCCAACATCCGCTCAACATCGCCAAAACAAAGGAGGAAACCAGAACCTTGAAAAATCGAAAATACAAGAGGACAAGTCTTTCGCAGCAACAGTCAAATCCACCGCAAACGGAAAATAACAACACAGTACTGGAAGACCTTATCAGGAAAATAGTAAAAGAGATGCTGACACATATGGTGCGAACCCCAGCGGTCCGCAATGGCTGACAACGCCCCTCAACCCCAAACCCACATAAGAATCGCGACGTGGAACGCGAACGGCGTTGTAAACAAACTAGAAGAACTGCAAATCTTCATGGAAAACAACGAAAACCCACCTCAAACCCGGCACGGCGCGGCAGCTAGAATCCCAGGCTTTTGCTCCGTCAGAAATGATAAAATAGGCGCACCAAAAAGTGGAGTAGCAGTATATTACCGCACAAACATGTCCGTCCACAAAATCAACTTTAACAATAATACCATAGAAGCAGTTGGCATCGAAACAACAATCAACCAAGTAATGGTTAAATGTATTTTATTCATATTTATTCATCTCTAGCTTTAAGATCTAGATTAAGATATTTATTGTCTAATAAGGATGCCTCCTGAATTTATCACAATCAACATACATTTTATTATTATACTTAATCTGACTCCCCATGAACGTAATATTCTTAATGGAAATAAACAAACTCTAACTCTCTCTAACAACGTCCATCATAGCCGCATACGCGGAACCAAACTCCACCGTTGACGCAGACGACTTCGGAGCCTTATTAACAAACACTATCATAGGCGGCGATCTCAACGCCAAACCCCTTTGCTGGGGAAGCCAAAATACAATGAATCCGGAAAAATCATAACGGGGATCCTGAGAGCGAACGCTCACTTCAAGGCATGGGGCCCTGAAGATGCAACGTCAATCCCACAAAACGGAAAAAGAGGAGATGTCATAGATATCTTTTTCACATACAGAACGCATGACCCATATGACATCCAAACAAAGTTCTCACTGGAATCCGACCATTTCCCAGTACTGATGAGCATCGGCCAAACACCCACCACAAGGCCCGTAAATATAAAAAACTGGATGCGGTTCAACCATCCAATTCGAATTCCGGCCCAAGCTAAGCGGAGGCAACACACCTAGTGGCGTATCAACACATATAACCCTAGGTTTACCAGGCCTGTGGAAAAATAAATTCAAAAACGTATAGCGTCAAATCTTGACGCCGAGTAATTCAGCCGTACTACGCTCCGAACTCCTCGCGCTCTTCGAGATCGAGAACTCGCCGTTTTCACGGTGTTTTCGAGCTTCCTTACCGATTCAAGCTCCTAATTGCTTCGCGCTATTTGAGATCGACAAATCGCCGTTTTTACGGCGTAATTTTTAATTCTTAATTCTTCACCCGCGCTCGGAATACTTCGAACGAATTTTCTCCTGGCCCACCTCGGCTTACCAGGCTGATTTTCGCAACACCCTTACCTGCAGCACGTCTAGTCGTGTTCGGTGACAGGGGGAGTAATTGATTACCTCTCACCGCCCGCAACTCGGCGAAAACCTGCCCAGTGTTAAGGTGCCGTCATAACATATTTTTTTCTGTTTATATACCGGGTGACCCAGCGATCTGTAAAAGCCCCATAACTTATTTGCTATTTGAGATATCGACTTCCAGTTTTCTTGAACTGGTACCCACACCCATTCTACATATTTTAAAAATATGTATGTTTTTGTACAGGGTGTCCCAGTATAAATAACAGATCAAAGTTATGTTTTTTTAAATGGAACACCCCATATTTTATATTTTATTTTTAATAATAATAATAATAATAATAATAATATATTTATTTTCAATGATCTTGCAGTATACAAATAAACAATATTTTTATACAACAATGGCAAGAAAATACGTCAAAAGAGAGAAGAGAAGAAGAGAAGTTGTTAATAAATAGGCACGTAATGATTAAGCTAACATTATAATCCATTATTTGAGAAAAAAAAATCATCCATACTATATGGTTCTAAAGTTAACAGAAATTTAAGGAGCAATCTCTTCATAATTACATAAGAGCTTGCTGACTTTATTTCATTCGGGAGACTATTGTGAATTTTGATACAATTATAATATGAACTTTTCTCAAAAAAACTTAGTCTGTGAATTGGAAAGCTGTACTCAATGCCGTGTCTTGTGTCATATATATTTGATAAACGATTGTTTTCAAATAAATGTCTGTGTCTCCACAGAAATTTTGTACATTCTAATATATATATACGCCATAGTGAGTCAGCAGATTTGCACGTTTAAAAAGCCCCCTACAACTGTCATCATGTTTCAGATTGTAAATTATACGTAAGGCCCTCTTTTGAATTATAAAAACCGAGTTGACATCTATACTGTTGCCCCAAAAGAGTATTCCATATTTTAAGTTTGAGTAGAAGTATGAATAATAAAATATCTTAGAAATTGATATATTGGTATTCTTTGATAGTATTCTGAGGCCATAGCATGCTTTGCTCAATTTGTTTACTAAATGTTCAATATGCTTCTTAAAACTTAAAGTTTCATCTAATACTACTCCTAAAAATTTGGTATTAGTTGCTAAAGAATAGTTGGTGTCATATAAAACAATTGTTTGTGATGTTAATGATCTTTGATTGACTCTAAATAATATACAACTAGTTTTGTCTGTGTTTAGTATTAATTCATTGCTTATAAACCAATTTTTTAATGCTTCCATTGCCGCACATCCATTAGCCGTTATTTCCATATAATTGGTACCAAATAGCCGTATGTTTGTATCATCTGCATAATTAAGAATTTGGCAATTGTCCGTTAATACATTACTTATATCATTTATAAATATGATAAAGAGAAGTGGACCTAAAATGCTTCCCTGTGGAATGCCCATATTAATATCCAAGACATCTGACAGCACGTCAGCCCCCCTGGCATCTTTGATTTTTACTGCTTGCTTTCTGCTATAAAGATATGATCCTACCCATTTAATAGCAGTCTCCCGTATGCCATAGTGAAATAATTTGTTTAATAATATGGGATGGTTAATGGTGTCAAAGGCCCTGGACAGATCTAAAAACACCCCACAAACCTGATTTCCCTTATCCAAACCTGAATAAATCGAATAAAGGAAACTAAATAGGGCAGTGTCAACACTTCTTCCTTTTAAAAATCCATGTTGAGTGTTGCTAAATAATTTGTTGCCGTTAAAAAACGTATTGATTTGTGCAGCCACTAAAGATTCAAATATTTTTGAGTATGTATTTAATATACTAACAGGTCTGTAATGTTCATATAGTTCCGGATCACCTTTTTTATATATCGGTGAGATAGTGGGATATTTTAACATATCGGGATATATACCTGTCTCTAGAGAATAATTAAATATGTGTTTTAGCGGCTCTACTATTTTGCTGATACATTTTTTTACTACTCCAATTGGTATTTCATCGATACCACAACTTAATTTGTTATCCATTTTGTTGACAGTGTTAATAATATCCGAGGTGGTAATAGGTTGAAATTTGAAACATTTGTCATTCATATGGTATATTACATTTAAAACTATAGTTGTTGTTTGGAACGTTATTTGAAATCATTTTGGGAGCAATTTCCTTAAAGAATAAATTGAATTCATTCGCCTGTTTTACAGAATTAGTATTCGTAGGCAAGATAGTTTCCTTTCTACGTTTTTTAGTCACTATATTTGATATTATGTTCCAAGCTGTTTTAGTTCGATTTCCTGAATCTAGCAGTTGGTTTTCATATTGTTTATTTTGTTCTGATTTCAGCAGTTGTGCATAATGTATTTTGGCATGTTTTAGATGTCTTTTATATTCAGGTAAAAACTTTCATAGATTTGAATATTACGCTTGCATTGTTCAAATTCGGTATTTGTTACTTTGCCTTTCTGTGTGTTATTTGTAACTGACAATTTTTTTAGGGGAAAATGTTTATTTATATAAAGCATGAATGTATTTAGGAAATTCTTATATTTTTCATTTACATCATTACCTGTAAAAGTGTTATTGAAAGACTCACCATGTAAATCGTTGCTGAATTCTTCAAGTGCTTGCTTTGAGAACACCCTGCTTTTTTTTATACCGGGGTTGCATTCGTGCATCTATTTTACAACTAATGAGCTGTGCACTATGGTCAGATGTACCTGTTTTGATTATTTGGGTCGCAAAATCGTCACGAGTCATATTAGTGATAATATTATCAATACACGACATTGAGCCAGTATGATGTGTACGAGTAGCCTCCGTTACGGATAAAATAACATTGTGCGATTGTAATAGACTTAAAAATAACATAGATTCATTCGACATTGTTAGGGTATTAATATTAAAATCACCAGCTATAAAGAAAGACGAGTTTCTTTTTGTTAAGATTTCTAAAATATTATCAAGAATTTTAAGAAATATTTTTAACTCTCCTGATGGTGGTCTATATATACAAATAATGTTGACATTGGAATTATCAAATTTTAATTCTACACCGACACATTCCAGAAGTTTCACTATAGTCAACTTGTTGATTCCCTTTATAGGTGATGTTTTAATATTGAGATTGCAATAAATAGCAACTCCTCCATGTTCGTTCTTAGGCCTATAGAAATGTGAAATAAGTTTAAAATTAGAATTTATATTATATGCTTGCAGCTGATCGCTGTATTGCCAGTGCTCAGTTAAGCATATTACTTTAAGGTTCTCAATTTCATTACTAATGACTTTTACTTCATTGAAACTCGTACTTAAACATTGAACATTCCAGTGTAACAATTTAAAGTTGTATAATGGCTTTACTAATTTTTCGTCGCGGTTTATCGCTACATTATTTTTTGGTTTCTCGTCATGTTGAGGAAAAAATGATATCTCGATACGTTGATTCCTATTTCCCATGAGTTTGGATCTTCAATTGCTTGTTTATTTGAAAATGGAACTCCAATTTTGAAACTACCAAATGAGGGGTTTTCATATTTCGGAATTATTTTCTCGCACAAAATATCTGTGATATGTAGTCTCGTACTTAACAATTCTTTTAATTTGTCTACGGTCATATCAAGCGGATAGCGTGCAACATGAAACCATGCTTTTTTCTCAATTGCTTTTAAGGATTTATTTTCTTTGACACCGACAATTACGTTTTTTGTGCTCCTATTTTTACGTCTAATCTCTGTGAATCCATCGTCTTCAGTGGAAGGTTTGATGGGGCGGTTGGGAAGGCTCTCCGCATTCTTCGAATCACTAGCTTTCTGATTATCCATGTTTATAACCACACGAGGCTCCTGCTCCTCTCTCGCCGAAATGTTTGATGTAGGCAACTGTGTATACACTCTGCGTGGCTTGTCTTTACTGAGCGCTGCAGTTTTCTGTATTGGTGTTTTCTGGCCAGCATTTAGAACTGCTTTATATGTATCGATGCTACAGGTTTGGTTTGTAGTTTGGCTAACATTATTTATGTTAACCTTATCATGTATTTTAAGCAAGTCAGAGTGATTTTGTTTAATCATTAAACTATGCTCTTGTAGTGTTGAATTGATTTGTTGTAATAATGTAAATAATGACTGACCTTCTTGGCGAGATATCATACAAGTCGTACATAACCAAACTATATTGTTCTTGCCGTTTAATAGGCGTAATTCACTGTCTTTTAAGCCCGTACATGCTCCATGTACTAGACTGTTACACAATCCATAACACTTGGTGGATATATCAGTTAATTTGACTTCTTTATCACATAATTGACATAAATTAATAGCACAAATATGTTCACTTGACGCCATATTGACGCCATTCACACATACCCTTAAACATTTGATAAAAATAGTATAAGATAGTATGGGTCTATTATGGACGGTTGGTTAGTTATGAGCAAATTTGTGGCAAAAACATGTACACATTGAAGACATTGCAGAAGCGTTCCTAGCAAAGATAGCATCATTTTTTATACACTAGAAAATTTTCCACGTCATGAAGAATAATACACATCGGCTTTGGTCTTTTTTTGTTCATACTGCTATACAGGGTGTCAACATACCCAAAACAATGGATAACTATTTTTTTTCAAATGGAACACTCTATATACGTTGCCACCAATTTATGGAATTTTTAATAAGCTTTCTAATGATATACAGTTTGTTTAACAAAATATTAAGGATTCTTGAGATTTATCCATAAAAACATTTTTCTTTTGTCACCTCCTGCTCATTTTTGAATTTTTAGCCAAAACTATCAATTTTCTGGAAAAGTAATATGAGACCAAAGTTGTAGAGCGGAAAATTTCCGATCGATATAGGTCTTTAAACTTTTCAGATAATGCGTACATTGCCCGCCAGAGCGCGCAAAATCGTGACCGTTTGTGCAAATTAGCGTTTTCTTTTCAATTTTTACTTTCTCCGTTACGAAGTACGAGAAAGTATTGTGATCGTGATTTTTTTTTCAAAAATTTTTTTTACGGAAATATCCGTTTTGGGGTCCCTAGATGCCAATTCAACAATTTCTGGAAAAAAAAAATTTGTGTCTGTGTGTGTGTGTGTGTGTGTGTGTGTGTGTCTGTGTGTGTGTGTGTGTGTGTGTCTGTGCGCGCTGTATCTTAAAAACTAATAGAGCAATTGATATGAAACTTTGAATATACGTCTTATTTGATAATCCGGAGAACTGAAAAGCTTTTGGTAAAATTTCGTACACCGGAAGTGGGTGTTTACCTTAAGTGTTTTTTGTTTTTTGCCAATATTTTCTTAAATATGAAAAATATTACAAAAACATTTAAACAAATATTAAAGACAATAAAGAAATGAGATTATTTTGTTTGAAAACATTTTTCATAAAATCATTTTTATTCGAGAAAAAAATTTATTATTTTTTTTTTCATTTTTGGTTTATAATTATAAAACGATAATAGTTACAGCAAATTTATATTAGTAATAATTGTAGAGAATGCGAAAATGAACAACTTATAAAGAATCAGTTTTTTTCGAAATCCCTTTAGTTTTTGAGTAAACTGAGTTTTTGAATTTGAAGTATAATTTTTCCATCTTTCATAATTTTGACGTTTTAAACGTCAGTTTCATGCGAGTCTATGAAACGCTCGATGTTCATTTAAAATATGAATCTAGCGGAAAAACGGGAAATTATAGGGAAATTCAAATGACCAATATCGATTGAAAATGTTCTGCTCTACAACTCTTAATAGAAACAATTTTTGCCCAAAATGTATAGTTTTCACTAAAAATGCAAATTGAAATTGTTTGTATCAATTTTCGTCTTTTTGAATGGTTTTTTGAATTTTCAGCGAAAACTATGCATTTAGAGCAAAAATTGCTTCTATTAAGAATTGTAGAGCGGAACATTTTCAATCGATGTAGGTCATTTGAATTATTCTAGAATTACCCATTTTTCCGCTAGAGGGCGTGAAAAATAAAGTATAGTGCAATTAATTAATAAACAATTTGAAAACAAACGCTAAAATGTACGGTCACACGATTTTGCGCACTCTGGCGGGCAATGCACGAATTATTGGAAAAGTCGAAAGACCGATATCGATCGAAAATTTTCCGCTCTACAACTTTGGTCTCTTATTACTTTTTCAGAAAATGGATAGTTTTGGCTGAAAATCCAAAAATGAGCAGGAGGTGACAAAAGAAAAATGTTTTTATGGATAAATCTCAAGAATCCTTAATATTTCATTATACAAATTGTACATCATTGAAAAGCTTATCAAAAATGCCATGCATTGGTGGCAAGATGTAAAGGATGTTCTATTTGAAAAAAAATAGTTATCCATTGTTTTGCGTATGTTGACACCCTGTATAGCACTATGAATAAAAGAGAATCAAAGCCGATGTGTATTATTCTTTATGATATGGGAAATTTTATAGTGTATAAATAATGATGCTATCTTTGCTAGGAACGCTTCTGCAATGTTTTCAATGTGTACATGTTTTTCCCACAAATTTGCCCATAACTAACCAACCGTCCATAATAGACCCATACTATCTTATACTATTTTTATCAGCTTCTTCAGAGGGTTGAAAATAAAGTATAAAATATAGGGTGTTCTATTTAAAAAAACATAACTTTGTTCTGTTATGTATATTGGGACACCCTGTACTAAAACATACATATTTTTAAAATATGTAGAATAAGTGTGGGTACCAGTTCAAGAAAACTAGAAGTCGATATCTCAAATAGCAAATAAGTTATGGGGCTTTTACAGATCGCTGGGTCACCCGGTACATTTGTATATTTTTTCAGTGAGGCGAACGTCTCCGTAGCAAGGGCGAGTTTTAGCTGCTCTGGCCGCGGAGGGCGGAACGAGATACGTCTCTTGACACGTGAAGGGGTACCTGCACGTGACCTGAGGCGTTAGCACGCTCGCTATAACAGTGACCCTTGCTTTACCATCGGCCCGGACATCCCCTTTAACTAAAGGGGATGTCCTCCTCCAGGTGGGATCATCGGGATCAAAAGTTGGCGAAAATGTCCGTCGAACTTAAAAATGTCACTGCCATCATGACTGCGTTAGTGGCGGAGAACGCTAAGAGATCTGCGTGTTGACCCGCAGACTCCTGGATAACCACACCGACCCAGATAGGCACATCCCCTCGCAGGAAAGCGAGAATGCGATCGCGCCGGCCCCTCCAGGCCAGACAAACCCCCTCAAGGACATGTCCACCCTCTCGCAGGAATGCCAGATGGACGTGGTTGGCCGCCGACGATGGCGGTTTCAGAACCACCGCGTTCTCGCTCGGGCAAACGCCCAGCCTCCTCCGATACGGCCGCCGAATCGGCTAAAAAATCGATCACCACCTCCGGTGATTACCTCGATTCTCGAGATGGACCTTCCAGCTAGAGAGATCGGAGGCGGCCCCTGGTCGCAAATCAACCGAAAAATCCGAAAAAAAATTCCGGCCACCCATCCAAAAACTGACCCAATTCGACGGTGCTTGACTCTGATGATCGATGGTTCGGCGCCTTCAACCTCAGCTAATACGGCTAATAATTCAGTTGAAGCCCATCCCGGCTATAAAAGCCCCCGCACAAAATCCAGTTGGAGAGCCCGACCGATTTTCGCAACGCGACTTACCACACCTACCAACTCGACGAGGACAAAACCGTCAAGGTGGTTCTCCGCACCATCCCCGTCGAGATCTCTGCAAAAGAGGTGGAAGCCTCCCTCAGAGAAAATAACTTTCCCGTTCATTCGGTAACCAGAATGACCAACCGTCAGGACCTAATCCCCTTAGTATACGTCCAAGAATGACGAAGGGAAAAAGATATTCCAACTTTCGGCCACTCTCAGGCCCTCTGTCGAGCCGCATTTGTCTGCGTCAAATGCGCCAGCGGAGTGCTCGGACACAAGTGACTCGCAGCCACGTAGCACAAATTGCGATGGCCCACATGTGGCCAGCTTTCGAAGCTGCCCAGCCTTCACCCGACCCCAGAGGCAAAGATTTCCCTCTGGGCCTCCTCCCGTACCGATGAGGCAACCACACAGAGTGCCCGGCACCTCGTACGCGAGTGCTGCCACCCAGGACCCTGCGCCCCCTCCACAGAGGGCTACCCCCGCCCCTCAGGCTTCCGCCCCCCAAGCTCCCGCTCCTCAGGCAACCATCCAGAGCACGGTACTGCCATACAACATGAGCAGACTACCTGCTCTTGTTGTATGGCGGCATACAGGAATCCCAAGGTAGCCACTGCGCTACGCGAACTCCTGATCACGGCCACCAGCCAGGAAGAGCGCGACCTTATCGTAGCGTCGTTCGCAAAATTCTTCTACGTCGCCTACCCAAATAATCCCCAGCCATGAATAACACAACCAATACTGACCCTCCCATAGATTTCGTTCGATTGCTTTCTGGAATGTGAACGGGTTATGCGACAAGATACTCGAGTTGGAGCACTTCGTTTACCAGCACAAGATTCATCTCGTGTTTGTGGGCGAAACTCTTCTCAGTACAAGTCAAGTTTCAAAGATCAATGGGTATCAGACTCCCTTCCTGACCAGAACTGCTACCGGGCATGGCACTGCTATCTACGTCAAAAGGAGACTCTACCACTCACATCTAAAAACCTCAACGGCTATAACTACAGCAACCTTCAGTGAGGCGGTAGCTGCCACATCCAAGCAACCGGCTATTGATGTTTCTACTCCGTCAGTTGCTGCTTCCACGCCGGCTACTTTTACCGAGGTATCGTATAAGAAGAAACCGCGCGCTAAAATTTTGGGTACTTGGAAGAGTAATCAGCTAATTCAAGCCGCTCCACAACTTGCGCATCTTCACTTTTACCGCCTGGACCCGCAAGTGACCACGGATGCTCTTCTCTCTTTCTTGAAGGAAAATAACTTATCCGCAACCTGCGAGCAACTACTCTCCAAATATCCATCTGATTATGCATCGTTCAAGGTCTCTGTCCCATTGAGCCAACTTAATGCAGCAAAGGATCCGAACTTATGGCCCGAGGGAACAATTATTAATAAGTTTTTTTTCATGCGCCCGAAAAAGACTGCAATCGATTAAAGCAAACGAATTTAAAAATATTGTTTTTAAATATTCAATCATTAAAAGGCAAAATAAATGAACTGGAAGCAGTGTTGGCAGACCGGGCAAGTGATTTACACGGAACTACGCTAATCTGCTTGTCCGAACACTGGTTAACCGACGATGAACTAAGCAGTTTTCGATTAGAAAATTATAGTGTATGTTCTGGGTTCTCCAGGAAAAAAATTACTCATGGAGGTGTTTTGCAACTAATTGCAAATAATGCATCTATTTCGGTTGTGGATAATGATCTATGCAGATTTTCTGCCGAGAAAGATTGCGAAATCTCATCTATCACTCTTAATTCTAATTTAATTTGTTTTTCAATTTATAGATCCCCTTCAGGTGACTTAGAACACTTCTTTATCATTTTAAATAACATATTCAATACAATAAACTTAAATCAAACTAAAATAATAATGGGTGGCGATTTTAATATACATTTCGAAAAAAGTGACTACATTTCCAATCGTTTTTGTAACTTCATGCTAACTCTAGGTATGTTTAAGGCTGTTAACTTTGGAACTAGATCAGATAGTATTATTGACAATGTTTTTACCAATATCTCTTCAACGTGTATAGAAACCTTGCCCTCCATAAACGTTCTGTCTGACCATACAGGTATAATTGCAAACGTATAATAATGTTGAACAGTCAATTCCACATAATATTAAGTCTTTCTGGTCTTTTGTTCATCAGAAAAATAAGTCGTCTGGAGTACCAATGTTTATGACATATGATGATACCAGTGCTACGTCAGGTGAAGAAATCTCAAACTTATTTGCCAAGTATTTTTCTTCAGTTTATAAACCAGCTACTGAACGTACATCAACTTTCACGTCTGATATATCAGTTAACTTAAACAATATTGACATAACTCCTGAACAAGTACTACATGAACTCTCTCAATTAAAGATCACTGGTGGCCCAGGCCCTGACAATATACACCCAATATTTCTTCGTAACTGTAGTTGCACGCTATACTATCCGTTGTATAAACTTTTTTCATTGTCATTAAGTTCTGGTGTCTTTCCTGATGCATGGAAGTCGGCATATGTAACACCAATTCATAAGTCTGGTTCTAAAGCTAACACTAGAAACTATAGACCTATTTCCATCCTCTCGGTCATACCGAAACTTTTTGAAAAATTATTATACAAACGATTATTTGGAGTGTTCCGTAACAAAATTACTGAAAATCAACATGGGTTTTACGCAAGTCGTTCCACACAAACGAACCTGTTGATCTTCACTAATTACATAGTTCGCGCCTTTGAAAGTGGATCTGAAGTTCATTCAATTTATACCGATTTTAGCAAAGCATTCGATTGTGTAAATCATTCGATATTGATACAAAAACTGAGTGCCTACGGTATAGGTGATCCTTTGCTAAAATGGTTTAAATCGTATTTAACAGATAGAGTTCAATCTGTTAAAATAAATGATTATGTCTCAAGCTCATTCCATGTAACTTCTGGGGTTCCTTAGGGGTCTCATTTGGGACCCCTGTTATTTTCTTTATTTATTAACGATATATCAGACAAACTCACCTGTCCACACTTATTATTCGCAGATGATTTAAAAATATTCGTAAACGTTAGAGGCTTAGCTGATTGTATTACCGTTCAAAGTAATTTAACCTTAATTAATACATGGTGTTTATCCAATGATATGGAACTGAACATAAACAAGTGCAAATTCATGCCATTTTCGCGATGTCTAGACCACCCGATCAATTTCATTTATACTCTGAATAGTATTCCCCTATGCAAAGTACAGATGATACGAGACTTGGGTGTGTTACTAGATTCTAAGCTATCCTATAATCTACATATCGATCATATAATCAACAAGGCCAATAAAATGCTTGGGTTCATAAAGCGGAGCACAACCGATTTTAAGGACGTCCGCGCGCTGGTAATTCTATACAAAACCCTGGTCAGATCACATCTTGAATATTGCTGCCTTATATGGTCACCTGTATATAGGACTCATGTAGCTAGAATAGAGTCGGTGCAAAACAAATTTGCTAAAGTATTGTCGTACAAATTACATTTCCAAGGAATCTATTTGACACCCGAACAATCATGTACTTATGTAGGTCTCAAATCACTGGATATTCGTAGAAAACAAATGGATCTCTCATTTTTATTTAAGGTGCTAAACGGAATCATCAATTCAGAGCAATTGCTAAGCCTTATTAACATTAATGTACCTTCTAGAGCATTACGATCGGCAAATTTTTTGTACACGAACCGTCATAGAACTACGTATGGCATGCATAGCTCCATTTCACGTATTGTTAAAAACGTAAACAATACAGCACTGTCGATAGATTTTGTCGGAGTTTCTTACTTCCAATTTAAAGCGCAGTGTAGAAACGCGCTGTAACATGTACGTGCATGCGTTCATTCTTATAAAATTTTAGTTTATATTTTTATTTGCACATGTGTATATATGCATGCACATGTATAGAGTTTTGTATTTTTGTAATGTTTCAATGTTTTATATTTATAGCCTATAATGTATTTATATATATATATATATATATATATATATATATATATTCATGTAGTTTACCATGTAAATGCAGTAGCGTTAAATAAATAAATAAAATAAAAGTAATTGTTCCAATTGCCCCTCATAATCCGTTTATGGACAAATTTTACCAACCAATTACCAAAGTAGGTACCTTTTATTTTTATAATCAGTTGCGGATTGTAGATTGGAACTACCTCTCTAATTTTAGTGATCTGCAAGATAGGACTAATCAGTTTATGCAGCGTATTGATACCACATTTAACGATTGCTTTCCAATGAAAAAGAGACGTGTAAGAGTCAATGATAATAGCCGTATTAATTGGTTTACTGATGAACTACGCCAGATGAGAAATACCCTAAATATTCTTAAATCTGCTTCCAGGGCTCAAGATTATGTAGAGCTGCGGAAACACTACAGAAAACTAATAAAAAAATGCCGAATTGAGGCTAACTCTGCATATCTCAAAGAAAATCAGTCTAATCCTGCTCTCTTATGGAAATTAATTCAACCGGTCTCCACCCATAAACAGACCAAATGCCAAATATCATCTGAGGAATTTAACAATTACTTTGTTAACATTGCTACGAACATTTTAAATACTATGGATGAGGTCCCTTGGGTATCGGGTGATTTATTGGAAGCAAGTTCTCATGTTCCTGATGGCTATTTTCAGTTTAAAGAGGTTTCCGAAATAAAAGTTCGTGAAATTGTAATGTCTCTCAAAAACTCTAACACAAGAGACTGCTACAATCTTACGACCAAGTTAATAAAACAAACAATCGATGTCATTTTGAGCCCACTTACAAAGTTGTTTAATTCTTGTATTCGCTCGAATATTTTTCCAGATTGCCTAAAATTAGCAAAGGTGATACCTCTCCTAAAGAAAGGGAATTGCAATGACTGCAACAACTACAGACCAATATCAATTCTGCCTGTAATAGCAAAGATATTTGAGAGAATTCTTAAAGATCAACTTAGCAGCTATTTCGAATCTAACAACCTTTTCTGCCACGAACAATTTGGCTTTCGCCCAGGTAAGTCCTGTACCCTAGCGATGGTCGACCTATTAGATCATATTTACTCATCATTTGAGAAGAATGAATTCATGATTGGACAGTTCTTGGACTTATCCAAGGCGTTTGATTGTGTTCGGCATGACATATTGATACAAAAATTGTATTATTACAACATTCATCCTTCTAGTATTAAATTAATACTATCTTATTTATCAAATCGTTCCCAGTCGGTTCTTGTTAACAACTCCCAATCGGCTTATCTTAAGTTACAGCATGGTGTACCTCAAGGTTCCATACTGGGTCCCATACTGTTTCTAATTTTCATCAACGACTTACCGTCGCATATCCCAGGTAAGAAAATCCTGTATGCTGATGATACTTCATTACTTAATGGCCATACAGACTTACAAGAAGCTGAATTGAGGTCTCTTGTAGCCTTAAATTTCACAAAAGAGTGGTTCGCGCGTAACAAACTTAAACTCAATACTGAGAAAACTGTTGAGGTACTTTTCACTTTACGCAATTGTAATCATATTTTAAACGATTCGACGAAATTTATTGGTATAACCATTGATTCTGCATTACAGTGGAGTCCTCACATTTTTGCGATTTCTAAGAAGGTAGCAAGTAATATATTCCTTCTGCGTAATCTGTCACACTTTTTAAACAGAGCTGCTTTACGTACAGCGTACTTTGGACTAGTACAAAGCCATTTAACATATGGTATCTTGGCTTGGGGTCACACATCGTGTGCCAAGGAACTATTTAGTCTGCAAAGACGTGCGGTTAGAATAGTTGCAGGAGGTAGTTATTGCGAAGATAGTCGCCCATTATTTATCACAGAAAAAATTTTAACACTACCTGCAATTTTTATACTAAATTGTTTAGATTACTTCACTTTTAATGCTGCAAACTATTGCACTCATGAAGATATTCATACCCACAATACACGAAATAGATCGAATGTGTTAACGAAATACTCTCGTCTTGCAAAAACACAAAATAGCACCAACTATTTTTGTCCAAAAATTTTCAACGCTCTTCCTGGAGAACTCAAACATCAGCCGCTTCATATTATTAAGAAGAAACTTAAAAACTTGTTGCTTGTGAATCCTATTTATAAAATAGAGGATTTCTTTCTGCTTAGTTTGGATAACTTGTAATTTTTATTATTGTGCTGTGCCAACTTATACGATTTGTTCTCTTTATTATTTCATTTATATTTATTTTATGTTATTTATCTTTTATTTTGACTTGTGCAACAAACTGTAGTACCTTTTGGACGCATCAATAAACTTATTATTATTATTATTATTATTATTATTATTATCTCCTTATAGACGGCCTGACCAACCTCGAATCCACTGCCTTGGTCCTCAACACTACAGACGGTCCGCTCAAAATCATCTCAGGGTATCAATCCCCCAGTAAATCGCTTCTCGATGCCGATCTCGACATCATCTTCAATGATGTCATGCCTACCATCTTGGCAGGAGATCTAAACAACAAAAGCGCTGCCTGAAAGAGTAGAATTACTAACGGACGAGGCAGAGCTCTTCAAGCGTACATTGATAACTCGCCTCACGAGATAGCTGTAGCACATAAATGCCGCTATTAATAAAGCGAATGTTACACTGCGCGAGCTATTTCCCATTATAAGCCAATAGTCCAGGTTATCCACCAAGAACCTATATAAACTCATTTTGAGACCACAGATGCTTTACGCATCTCAAGCCTTCGCTTACTGTTCTCAAACTAAGATCAATAAGATCCAAAACCGGCAAAACGTCCTGCTAAAGAAGGTGCTACGAGCACCCTTATGCATGCGCAACTCACAGTTGCACAGAGACACAAAAACGCCCAGTGTCCTGGATCACATCAAAGAGCTCTCAAGTAAATTCTTAGAAAGGCTGGATAACGACCCACCATCGGGAATTACATTCCCATAGTATGACAGACCGTCCAGGTACAGCAATATCAAACATCTTACCCCCAGATATATCCTAAAGTAAAACTTAGAAACCACAAAACCCACTTTAATTCATAAATTAATTTGATTCGCCACCACAGCGTTACACCCTCTGTCCCCCCCACTGCCCTCATAGTCCTCGAGGGTGGTTGGGATCGGACCGCCGGTAGCTACTCGCTTCTCAGAGATCAAACATTCGTCATGCTAGAATAGGCCTTTGGTCAGACTAGCCCTGGCACCGAGCATATGAGGAGAGGTTTTAGTTGGTAGGCGCGATCCCGGCGAATCCAACACTACCCCACTACAGGGGTGTCTTATGAAGATATCCTCTCCTCGCGTCAAAAAAAAACACACTTAGTGGAAGCCGCGAAAACCAACAAGAGACCACGCCGAAAAGTGTTAATCGCCCTACTGGATGTAAAGAAAGCCTAAGATTGAGTCAGCAAGGATGCTCTAGTGCACAAAATAGGCACTTTTCTGGATAGTATTTTTTAAGCCCTTTAAAATCAGGTATCGCACAATGACGGGTGCCATTTGAAATTATAAAGATGGGGTGGCAGGGGGTGAGGGGTGAAAGATAAAATTCTAAAAATAGTGTTTTTTAAGTTCCTCCTCGAAAACAAAATTGACGTATTTTTTCTTAAAAGTGTAACTACTTCAGATCCAACGTTATTCAGGGTGGCTCCTTTTGAAATGAAGACCCTGTATAACTATGGAACTATGGAATGCCAAAGTTAAAACAATAAAATAAAAGTATTATTAAGATCTGAAAACAATCCCTTTGAAAAGGCTCCTGTACTTCGTGGACGTAACGGGACTGCCTGAGAAGTAAACCCCCAAAGGAGCAGCGCAATAGGACCATGGAGACAGCATTGCAAGGACGCGAAAAGCGGATCACTTGAAAAAAAAAGATCAATTGCAGGTCGAAATTCTAATTACTGTTAGGTAAAATCTATGGTTATATATTGACCTTTATAACTAAGAATGATTAATTAAGAGTTATAAACAAAATTTACATTTGCAATTAACGTCGTATTGTAATATTATAATGAAAAGGCTTGGCTTATTTAATATTATAAAATAAACCCAGTAATTGTGATTGATCATTGAACACGTTTGTTCCACCACTGATTATAATTTAATTGCATTATACTTCAGACCTAATCAATTATCAATTAACAAATTGAATTGTGCAAACTGAGTTAAACTCATGCGGAAATTTATACACCTTTTATTCACTGTATACAGTTTGATACGCTTGCTGATCATGTAGATTTGTTTCAGTTTTACGCTTAGAAGTCGTAAACAGCTTTCGTTGAGATAACGTGAAATTCGTACCAACTACTTTAGAACATTCGTACGTACACAGAAGCTTAAAATGCGGAATTCATGCACAACTTGCTTTCATATTCCAGAATGCAAAATATATGCAGGCCCGGTATGTTTTATACATGAATTTGAATTACCTTCGAAGGTTCGCATTAAATCAAGGGAAGGAGAGAGGCACTCCTTTTTAATTTTATTTCGATAATAAGCAGCGGGAGGGCGTGTCGGCGGCACACTCTTTGTCGCCAAGATCGATCCGGCCTGACATCCGAGAATAAAACCCACCGGAAATCACGGTTCCTATTTGGACAGAATGAAACCAAAACATTTTGAAAATAAACAGCTCCGGCTCGCTCTTATCAGTTAATATGCAAATTTAATTAAAAACAGGGAAATTCCGCTCCCTGAAAGTTCAGCGCGTTCAACCTTTTTTACCTTATTTTTTAAAAGCGCCCCAACAAATACCATATTCAGCTTAGATTTACGAATGAGAACGTTTTATTGGGGAACTTCCTGCAGGAAATTATATTTATTTGTTGATTGCAAACATTCCTTCAAGATTTTATTATTGCTCGTTGATTGCGGTTGGTTTACGAAATAATCTGTGGGAACGCAAGCGTGCTGCGATTTAATGACATTTCAACGCAAGTGTTTTTGATAAATCAACTTCAGTTTTGCTCAACCGCCTCTATTGAATACGGCGACGTTTATAACGAATTATTGTGTTTAAATTAGTTTCTGTTTGTCATGTTCCTTAGTGCAATTTATCTTATTCGCTTTAAAATAATATGGCGCGTAAATAAAAGAATGCTCATTTGTCGCAACAATCCAACTACGCGAGCATTGTCTAACTTTAATTAACGAGTTTGTTTAGGTAGAAGGCGGAAACTTAAAGAAAGTAATCTTGAAAGAACAAATTACGATATAAGATTTGTTTTTGATGGGGAAATTTTAGTACCGTTGTAAAACATATGGGCATGTGATGAATAATAGTATATTACACTGGCGAAAGAAATTAACGCATCACTTGTAATTTTTTTTTGATATCTTGGTATCGAGTTTTCTTTGAACTGAAAAATATTTTTACAATGAGAAAGCTTATCAAGCATGCTGTTTTACAGGTTGTTTTTTGTTTTTAGATCTCATGGTATTCTGTTAATAACTAAAATAAAGCACTTGGCATTATTCTGACTGTAAGAAAGGTTTATATTAATTTTTTTTTTGGGTTTGTTTTGAAGTAATTGTTAAAACTAAGTGCTAAATAGTGAAGAATGAATATGGATAGACGTCCGAATTTCAATTTAAGTAGTGAAGAAGCTGTGATTGTAGTTATACTTGCAGAAGAAGGTAGGAATCAGCGTTAGATCGGTCAGCGTCTTGGTGTTAATCAATCGACCGTATCCCGTGTCTTGAAGAGACATCGGGAAACTCGCGCAATACTCAAGTAGACCAGGACAAGGGAGAAAACGAGCCACAACTGCTGCCAATATCGTTTTTTTAACGATGCAGACGTTACGGGAACGGTTTATTACGGCTCCTAGGCTACAAAGTGTGATCGCAGAGACCCATAATGTTTATGTAAGTTCCGTTACCATAAGAAAAAGGTTATGTGGTTTTAATTTAACTCCGAAAACAGCGGCAAAAGGACCAAAATTAACTGTGCACCATCGAAGAGCCCGGTTTACATTTGCGCAAGAACATGTAAACTGGTTACAGGCCGATTGGGCTAATGTTATGTTTAGCGACGAGTTCAGATTTTGTCTTTACAGCAGTGACAGACGAATGCAAGTGTACAGATGGCCAGATGAACATTATGCGCAGTCTAACATTGTTCCAACTGTTATGTTTGGTGGAGGCACGGGTGTGAAGCCGAGATACGAATATCGGCAACACGAAAGTATGTGGGTCACCCCAGGACAGTGGGGCGAGGGGGAATTTCAAATTTGCCGCTTTTGTAAAGATGGTTCCCTCGATATTGCCAGATTTATCAAAGATCTTATTATGAGGATTACCTTTTTTAATAATCTTAAAATTTCACTACAAAGTGATAATTTTAACAATTAAAATTATGTTTTAAACATAGTTAGACTCATTATCGCTTATATTTGTCATAATAACTTATGAAAGTATAATATTACTGTTTATTAAATATAATCATGTCCATTGTATATTTTATACTTCGATGTAGATGCGGCAACGCTTAATGAGTCTCGCCATTTTTATTAACTAACCTCAATAGTGCTGTGAGTCCTTGTAATTAATGTTTGAAGGTAAGTTATTATATATTCTGTCTTATAAACTCGTCAATTGTATTTATCAGTAATGGAAACATCAAATGGCCGTATTAAATATTCTTGTAAATATCCAGAATGTCAAAATTCTTTCTTTTCCGATACCTATAATTAATGTCGACTACAAAAATAAACATTTCTATAAATTTCCCAAAAATTAAGAATATCTTAAAACATGGAAAACCATTTGTGATATTGAACAGTCTTCATTGTTTAAATTTTCATTCATGTGAAGATCATTTTATTCATAAACATTTTGTTAACCATTTTCGCAAAAAAATAAATTGCAATGCTGTTCCGACACCAAGAAGTAAGACAATATAACTACACTAATTTACTTTTTTAACTATTTTAATGCCATGAATCCTGGATGCGAGCAAACAACTGACCTGTTACGACGCCTGAAAGAAATATCCTAAGAAGAACGAAGAGACCTGATGGAACATTGCACCTGGACAAGACCCTAATACCCGATTGTTGCGATATTTTTATATTTGATAATTTTATTAATAATAATGTATATAATTATTCTGTTAAATATATTTTTTCCATGTAGGCCTATTTTTATTTTTATTTTGTGAAATCCAATCTTTTTTCTTTTACCAAAACCAGTAACTTCTTCATTTATGTACTATCTAAAAGTATAATCAATTATGTGCTCCAAAAACATAATTGATTATATTTTTAGTGTTATTAAATTGAAATATATCGTGTAGACGAGTATAACATTTTTAAATTTTGGCGGAAATCGTAGTAATTTGCCACCCCGACACCAGGCGGCGCCAAAAATCGTGTTTCCGAAATTTAACATGCAGGTTTCACTTCTAAAGGGGTGCGTTGCGTTCGTCACAAAGGTTGCCGTTACCCCTCATCGACGGAAGGGGGGTGCTTTGATTTATGGCTCAAAATGTTCTCGATCGCCCACCAATCGTGGCTAGGGGTATTCTTCGGTTCTTTTAACGACACCGCATCGGCCCGCTCGACATTCGGGCCGAAATCAAGAAATACTTATATTCCATGTATTTATTTTACAGAAAATGTTTTCTCTATTTAGTAATGCATTATCCATTTATATTCCGAATTGAATTCCATTTACGTAATAGACTTTCGTTATACATTTGTGATTGAAATTACTACTATAAAAATGCAAGAAAATGCATTGTACTAAAAAAATATTGATTTCAACAATCATAACAAATAAAATGTGACAATATGGCGATTGCTTGATACTTCCCGAGCATTTACTTTTATAATATAATAATGGTATATGGAATAAAGAAACAATTGAATTTATTGTATTCTACACTATAAAAATGTACTGTTGTAAAACATTTAAAAAATCTAGAAAAACATTCCTGATTACAATTCGAGAAAAAAAAGATAAGAATTCCTGTATAAAAAGTTAAAAAAAAATGTCACAAAAACAATCCTGAAAAAAAAGGAAAGTTTGTAAATTTTAATCTTGCTACATCGACGTTTTTAACAAGTTTTAATATGTTTAACTGTTATGTTATCGAGCCATTTTATTAATCCTTAATGTTTAACGGTTTATTTTTCGGATCTTCCATATAAGTAGTATTTTCAAAAACACGTGCATAACCTCAAATACATTTAATCAATTAAAATTAAGTTTGTTTTTTTCTTCAATGTGGAATATGCCTATTATATCTACTTTTGGGGTTTATTATCACCCTATTTATTTAGATAAATTAATTCATAAAAATATAGATCAAGGTTAATTTGAATAGTTAGGAAGTCTAAATTTATTTAACAATATGAAACATAGGTCTTTATTTTTACGATTTATCTTTAACAATAATTTAATAATTTATTTAATTCTTTTAGTTATATGAATTATATATTTATTTTATATTATTTAAATAGCTTACATAGAGCATAATATTGAAGATATTAAGGAAATAATCTTTATTTTCAAATATAAAAAAAAATATTTAATTTTACAATGAAAATGTTATGTTTTTCATTATCAATAAGAGAATGTGAGGGTGCATTAGGCCTTTCTTTGTTAGTTTCTATGATTCGGACTCATGGGAATGATTATTTTCAATTATTTAATATGTTATGATAAAATTTAAAAATTTATTTTTACAATAGTATTTATGATTCCTTTAAGATTTAAAAAAAATAGATTTTGATTAAATCAATGATTTTATTTTATTATAACAATATTTTTTTAAATAAAATTTAAGTTTAATTACTTAGTTTCTCATATTAGCTATAGATTTGTGATTTAATTAGATTTGTAATGATTTTATTAACATTTTGAATTTGTTCTTTAATGATTTTAGCTAGATCAAAAAGTTTTGTAGCGCTTTCAATTATACACAAATTATTTATCTAATGTTCATTTTATGTTTTTCTTTTCATTCTTATTTCACTACAAGTGTTTAGCTACTGAACATAATTGTAATTTCATTAAAATGTTACATTTCAAAGTAAAAGTTTTGAATTTGATAATTGCCGATTAGATTGCAAAAGTACGTGTAATGTGAATTAAATATGAGTTAGTTTTATTCAGCGTATGTTAGTTTGGAACGGATATTGAGTTGTGTTGCATTCATTTAAACGAATTCCTTTTAAAATTTAAAGGGAAGGTCGAACGCAGGTACTAGGGGTAAAGAATGGGAACATCTGGCAAACGAAAAGCCAAGGTTGCCAGCCCTATAAATATTTGAAAATTGATTTTCATAGAGACTGTTTAAATTAATAAAAGTTTTTAAGTTTTCGCGGTACTGTTATTACTATTATAGTCATTATAGTATTTGTACTACTATTACTATTTTTAAAAAGGGACACTTCAATTTCTTTGTTCTTTTACTTCTTTGATTTAGTCGTTGTATAATTTAATTGAGCTCTTACTTTTTTAGGCAACGAGAAAACTTAATTGTGTGATTGCACAAATTTCACCAGTAGATGTTTAAAATTTTCCATTGATTGATTGGGAAAAATATGAATAATATAAATGCAGATTACATATTTGATTTGGTTTACTTTCTTCATCCTGGTCCGCGGAATGAATATGTGGGGTCCTTAAAACAAACACTCCCCCATTTTTGATTCTAGCACTACCCAGACACAATATGTTTCTACATCTTAAATATAAATTTCCATTTTGTGTCATATTTTGTGATATATAAACATATCATGGACATAAAAAGTTTTAGTAGAGTCGCAGATAACTTCCATCTTCTTACTTAGAATACTGTCACAGTACTGTTCAACTTTCTTCACCAGAACATTCAATTTACATATTCTATAGAGTCTAAAATTTCCAGATTAGCAGTGCAATATAAAACATCCAAACAACTCCTTAGAAAGAGCTTATATAATTTTAATACTCAAATAGTTTTGAAGTTACAGTTTATATCATTCAAAATGACTTTAAGATATCTTAAAAACTGCTGAGATATCGTCAGCATATATCACCATTGACCATTCTTCAATGCCTACCTTATGTGCCCAGTAATAAATTAAATCTTATTTAAAACCTATATTTTCCTATTTTCTATTCATAACTGTACATTTTATGATATTTACAACACTTTTTTAAGAATAATAAGTAATTAACGCATACTAATAACATATGAGTTATTTAATGTACATTTCCTACAGTATAGTATAGTAATAATTTAATAGTATTATAATCTTCGTAAAGATATCAGCTTAATTTTCCTATTTCCTATTCATAATTGTACATTTTATTACCCCACTTTACTAGGATATCTTCTTGGAAGCTTGTGTTGAAACCTCGTCTTTAGAAGGTAGAAAATGTTCGAATTTGGTCAAAAATTACAATTTATATTTAATTACGAAGTACGAGAAAGTATTGTGATCGTTTTTTTCTAACTTTTTTTTACGGAAATATCCGTTTTGGGGTCCCTCTCTCTTGTATACAAACGGATCATGCATTAGAAATTCCAGAGAACGTTTTGGTTGAGTCGTAGGCGTTTGTCACAAAATCCTGGCAGAAATGGCGGACATACCTATCCCCACTCAAACGAAAATTTTCGAACGATGACAGCAAGGGCGGGCACCCGCCGCCATAACTGAAGGGCCAGGTAGAAGACGGACGGACCGAATGAATGAACCAAAACGTTCTCTGGAATTTCTAATGCATGATCCGTTTGTATACAAGAGAGAGGGACCCCAAAACGGATTTTTCCGTAAAAAAAAAAATTAGAAAAAAACGATCACAAAACTTTCTCGTACTTCGTAATTAAATATAAATTGTAATTTATGACCAAATTCGAACATTTTCTACCTTCTAAAGACGAGGTTTCAACACAAGCTTCCAAAAAGATATCCTAGTAAAGTGGGGTAATAAAATGTACAATTATGAATAGGAAATAGGAAAATTAAGCTGATATCTTTACGAAGATTATAATACTATTAAATTATTACTGTACTATACTGTAGGAAATGTACATTAAATAACTCATATGTTATTAGTGTGCGTTAATTACTTATTATTCTTAAAAAAGTGTTGGAAATATCATAAAATGTACAGTTATGAATAGAAAATAGGAAAATATAAGTTTTAAATAAGATTTAATTTATTACTGGGCACATAAGGTAGGCATTGAAGAATGGTCAATGGTGATATATGCTGACGATATCTCAGCAGTTTTTAAGATATCTTAGTCATTTTGAATTATATAAACTGTAACTTCAAAACTATTTGAGTATTAAAATTATATAAGCTCTTTCTAAGGAGTTGTTTGGATGTTTTATATTGCACTGCTAATCTGGAAATTTTGGACTCTATAGAATATGTAAATTGAATGTTCTGGTGAAGAAAGTGAACAGTACTGTGACAGTATTCTAAGTAAGAAGATGGAAGTTATCTGCGACTCTACTAAAACTTTTTATGTCCATGATATGTTTATATATCACAAAATATGACACAAAATGGAAATTTATATTTAAGATGTAGAAACATATTGTGTCTGGGTAGTGCTAGAATCAAAAATGGGGTAGTACAAATACTATAATGACTATAATAGTAATAATAGTACCGCGAAAACTTAAAAACTTTTATTAATTTAAACAGTCTCTATGAAAATCAATTTTCAAATATTTATAGGGCTGGCAACCTTGGCTTTTTCGTTTGCCAGATGTTCCCATTCTTTACCCCTAGTACCTGCGTTCGACCTTCCCTTTAAATTTTAAAAGGAATTCGTTTAAATGAATGCTACACAACTCAATATCCGTTCCAAACTAACGTTTCCTGAATAAAACTAACTCATATTTAATTCATATTACACGCACTTTTGCAATCTAATCGGCAATTATCAAATTCAAAACTTTTACTTTGAAATGTAACATTTTAATCAATGAAATTACAATTATGTTCAGTAGCTAAACACTTGTAGTGAAATAAGAATGAAAAGAAAAACATAAAATGAACATTAGATAAATAATTTGTGTATAATTGAAAGCGCTACAAAACTTTTTGATTTAGCTAAAATCATTAAAGAATAAATTCAAAATGTTAATAAAATCATTACAAATCTAAGTAAATCACAAATCTATAGCTAATATGAGAAACTAAGTAATTAAACTTAAATTTTATTAAAAAAATATTGTTATAATAAAATAAAATCATTGATTTAATCAAAATCTATTCTTTTTAAATCTTAAAGGAATCATAAATACTATTGTAAAAATAAATTTTTAAATTTTATCATAACATATTAAATGATTGAAAATAATCATTCCCATGAGTCCGAATCATAGAAACTAACAAAGAAAGGCCTAATGCACCCTCACATTTTCTTATTGATAATGAAAAACATAACATTTTCATTGTAAAATTAAATATTTTTTTTTATATTTGAAAATAAAGATTATTTCCTTAATATCTTCAATATTATGCTCTATGTAAGCTATTTAAATAATATAAAATAAAAAATAAATATATAATTCATGTAACTAACAGAATTCAATAAATTATTAAATAATTCTTAAAGATAAATTGTAAAAATAAAGACCTATTTTTCATATTGTTAAATAAATTTAGACTTCCTAGCTATTCAAATCAACCTTGATCTATATTTTTATGAATTAATTTACGTAAATAAATAGGGTAATAATAAACCCCAAAAGTAGATATAATAGGCATATTCCACATTGAAGAAAAAAACAAACTTAATTTTAATTGATTAAATGTATTTGAGGTTATGCACGTGTTTTTGAAAATACTACTTACATGGAAGATGTGAAAAATAAACCGTTAAACATTAAGGATTAATAAAATTGCTCGATAACATAACAGTTAAACATATTAAAACTTGTTAAAAACGTCGATGTAGCAAGATTAAAATTTACAAACTTTCCTTTTTTTTCAGGATTGTTTCTGTGACATTTTTTTTTAACTTTTTATACAGGAACTCTTATCTTTTTTTTCTCGAATTGTAATCAGGACTTTATAGGATTTCTTTGGAATGTTTTTCTAGATTTTTTAAATTTTTTACAACAGTACATTTTTATAGTGTAGAATACAATAAATTCAATTGTTTCTTTTATTCCATATACCATTATTATATTATAAAAGTAAATGCTCGGGAAGTATCATATTGTCACATTTTATTTGTTATGATTATTGAAATCAATATTTTTTTAGTACAATGCATTTTCTTGCATTTTTATAGTAGTAATTTCAATCACAAATGTATAACGAAAGTCTTTACGTAAATGGAATTCAATTCGGAATATAAACGGATAATGCATTACTAAATAGAGAAAACATTTGCTGTAAAATAAATACATGGAATATAAGTATTTCCTGATTTCGGCCCTTGCGGTGTCGTTAAAAGAACCGAAGAATACCCTAGTCACGATTGGTGGGCGATCGAGAACATTTTGTGCCATAAATCAAAGCACCCCCCTTCCGTCGATGAGGGGTAACGGCAACCTTTGTGACGAACGCAACGCACCCGTTTTGGTTCCTTCATTCGGTCCGTCCGTCTTCTACCTGGCCCTTCAGTTATGGCGATGGGTGCCCGCCCTTGCTGTCATCGTTCGAAAATTTTCGATTGAGTGGGGATAGGTATGTCCGCCATTTCTGCCAGGATTTTGTGACAAACGCCGAGTCGGGGTCGTCTTGTCGACACTTTTGGAAAAAATGGAGTCGCAGTCCATCCCCACCATCCTAAATTTCGAAACGAAGATAGTAGGGCCGGCCACCCAGCGACCAATGACGATGGTGTATAGGTCCAGGTAGAAAGCCCAACCGAGTCGCAGGCCGACAAGATGGGTGCGTGACGTTTTGTCGACACTCTTTTGGCTCATGTGTTAGATAATAATAATAAACGTTACGCACCCCGTTTTGTCGACACTACCTGCTTACCCCTCATCGACGGAAGGGGGGGTGCAGATCCAAAGTGTCGTCCTTCGCCCACCAATCGTGGCTCGGGTATTCCGAGATGTTATTTTAGATTGCCTGGTAGCCATTTATGGAATTCATGAATGGACTGAAACCTTCTTTATATTGCACAATACACTTTCGTTGTACATACACTGTTGCTGTTATTATTTAAAATGATGATTAAATTAATTCGACACATTCATTAATTCAGGTAATTAGTGAATAACAGTGGCGTAGCGTGGGTCCTAGGGCGGGGGGGGGGGGCGGTTTACTTTTCTAGGGCGACGGCCGCCGTTAAGAAGTGTATTTAAAAATATAGGTGTCCGTTATATGACCAAAGGTATTAATTATATAATGTTTAATAGTAATAATAATATTCTTTATTATCTAACACATGAGCCAAAAGAGTGTCGACAAAACGTCACGCACCAGTCTTGTCGGCCTGCGACTCGGTTGGGCTTTCTACCTGGACCTATACACCATCGTCATTGGTCGCTGGGTGGCCGGCCCTACTATCTTCGTTTCGAAATTTAGGATGGTGGGGATGGACTGCGACTCCATTTTTTCCAAAAGTGTCGACAAGACGACCCCGACTCTACTCTTCCTCCATCCCACTGTCATTCCGCCCTTTGCCCTTTCATTCGACGCACACTTAGACGCCCCTTTCATCGCCCACTCGAATTTCCCCGTGAGATTTACTATAGTTTTCTCCCATTCTTCCTTTACCATCCATGTTTCTACCAAACACACAATATCAATTCTGTTCACCCATTCTTCGAACACCCTTTGCCAAGGGGGGGCCTTGTGCTTCGATTTTATTCCGGCTACGTTCCAGAATCCTATACTTAATTTTTTTTCTTGTGATTCCTCTTATTCTTGTGCATTTCATTTCATTTGCCTACCTGTCTCCCCTCGTTGTAGCCTCTCGCATGTCCTGTATGATATTTCTTAGTATTTTAAGCTTTTGGTTCGCTCTGATGATATCATACCCTTTTCTCTTTTGCCCCACTTTAATTCCTGTCCATCGACAAACATTTTCTGATTGCCAATTTTAACTTTATTCTATCTACTATAATTTATATATCCGGTTCCATCAAGAAAGTGGCGCAACCAACATTAACTATACTATAATTTCTATGATAATCTATTGTCAAATTTTTCCTGTTTTATTTGCAAATATTTCTTTTATTGTCTATAAATATATTTTTTTTCGTATAAAATTAGATTAAATTATTTCCATTTTGTCTTCTAAGATATCCAACACTAAGAATGTAATTGTTTATAATTGTACCACAAATGCAATTATATGTTAAAATAGTGAAGTTTTCAATTTAGTTTATTTATAGATTAGCACGTAATAACGGAGGAAATAATCCCCTTTACACTTATCAACTTCTCAAAAATTACTTTACCTATTTTTATCAATATGTTTTTAGCAATCCTGAGTAAATCTAGTATTGATTAAACATGGCCGCTGTATCCAAATAATTTTCGTCCGAATGTATGTAAATAGAATTTCCATACACAAAAGAAATACGGGGGTGTGTAATCTGGATGTAATACTGTATACTCATGTAAAATGTATCTTTTTTTGTGTGTGGAATCAATGAAGCTGCTGTTGCCATGTGAGTCACGTAGGTCGTATTTTTGAAACTAAATTCTACCTAGCTCCCATTCTTATCCATGTGAGGTATTATTCCTCCCCTTAGCGGATTGTAATATGTTTTAGTCTGGCTGTATTTGATGATTTATAACCTTTCATATCTGAATTAGTTGTAGGAATTAACCAACATCGTTACTTATAACGCGAGAGCGTGACTGAACATTTAATTAAGAACATTAGTATAATTACAAATAATGTCGCACGTTCTTATCGAGGTATATTAATGGTAATATACATAAGGGAATGTCATAATAATATTAATTCGTATTGTCTAAAAGGAAAAAGCCAAACAAGGACATAATTAGTTATATATTTATTAAAATATAATTAATTGAATAAAATAAATTAACTCTCGCTAAATATATAAACTATACAAATATAAACTTTGCAAACTGAATGCGAAATGAAAACTTTTATAACTATCACAAACAACCAGCTACGGCTAATATGTACAATATGCGCTTTGAGTAAAATATTTGTAGTTGCGGAACGTATTTATGTGTAGAGCTTTAAATTAAATTTATTTATTTATTTATTTATTTATTTATTTATTCATTCATTTTCCCAGCAGACACGAAGTCCAATTAAAGGGAAAGTTACAATTTAAACATATTTTAAAACAATATGCAATTACTTAAAAACGAAAAAAATATATATATATACCAGTTAAATATATGTATAATATACTACAACATAAATATGCGCATGAATATAGTTTTATAAATTAAAATTAAATTAAAAGAAAAAAATAAAAATAAAAAGAAGAATAATATTACAGGTAATAATAAATTGACAATAACTATAACTATAATATTCATGAATACTATAATTCAATCTCAAAACTAAAAACTAAAAAAAAAGAAAAAAATGCAATTTACCACAACGCCGAAATACAATTGAGTAACATTTTTTGCGACATATTAAATATATCAACCGTGTAATGAATGCCATTATAAATTCTCACCATGGTGTTTAAGGGAGAGTTAAAGTGAGCAACAGTAGTAGCATGTGGATAATAAAAGAGTTGACTATTTCGCGATGAAATTCGAGGAACTAAAAAATTCAATTTACAAACAATGTTAGTGTCATCAATGGTATTATGTATAAGCCCGTGCAGAAATAATACAAATGCATTATTACGCCTATGATGTAGGGATTTAAAAGAAAACTCAGTTAAAAGATCATTATATGTTACAGTTTTAGATGGATATTCATTATACTGTTTAAAATATAACATTTTTAAAAACTTCTTCTGAATTCTCTCTAAACTATTAATGTGCGTGTAATAATAAGGTGACCATATAATAGAAGAAAATTCAAGGATCGGACGAACATATGAATTTATGCCCACTTAACGGAAAACAACATATTAACACCTGACCAATTTGGATTCCAGAAGGGTAAATCGACAGCAAATGCTATCCTTGAATTCACAAACCAAGCTCAAGATTGCTTAGAGAGAGGAGAATTTTGTTACGCTACCTTCCTCGATCTAAGCAAAGCTTTTGACTCCGTGTCTCATACTATCCTTCTGGAAAAATTAAAATTCTACAATTTTCATGAAAGTAGCTGCAAACTATTAGATTCCTATTTAGAGAACCGAAGTCAATTCGTGAAATTAGCAGGTGCGAAATCGAAGATATTGAATATTAATAGTGGTGTACCTCAAGGTTCAGTCTTGGGTCCACTATTATTTTTATTATACATCAATGATCTTCCTAAATTCTTAAACAGTGACAGCACACATGAAGTAATTCTTTTTGCTGATGACACCACCTTGATATCACGATCTAAATCCATAAATGACGTACTACTCTCAAACTCAAATATGCAAGAAAAGGCAAGCTATTGGATTGAGTCCAATGGTCTGAAGTTAAATGTTGATAAAACAGTAAATTTAATGATTACTCTTAAACCCCACGCAATAACTACTGAGTCACACTGCAAGTTCCTTGGAGTTCACATTGATACACGCTTACAATGGGACCACCACGTGGAATATCTGTCAAGTAAGCTGAGTAAAAATATATATCTTCTAAGAAGTTTGTCGGTAAATATTCCGCGGGAAGCATTGAGAACTGTATACTATACTTTAATTCAGTCCCATCTTGAATACGCAATATTAAGTTGGGGACATTCTGCTGCTATGGCCCGACTTTTTGGTCTTCAAAGAAAGGCTATTAGGATATTAGCAGGGTTGCCATACACTGCAGACTGCAAGTCTTCCTTTACGCGAATGAAAGCTCTAACACTGCCATGTCTTTACATACTAAACGCTATTCTATATGTAAAGCAGAACAGTGATTCACTAATCGAACACGGCGAACTTCATGACTACAACACCAGAAATAGAAAAAAACATTTACACAAACTACCACCGACTGGCGAGATCAAGGAATTGTACATATTTCGGTAGTAAACTTTATAACCAGCTTCCAAATGAGTTAAAATCACTTGAAATAAAGAAACTAAAACCTAAGTTAAAACAATTTCTAATTAATAATCCATTGTACTCTGTTGGTGAATTTAGTGTTTCCATGGAAAACTTTCGTAAACATGGCAACGGGCTTGCATCTTATGCGTAAACTTTCTACAATTGTATTTATTGACTTCTGCAATGTATCTATATTATCACCATGTGTAGAGATTATTTTATTGATCAACTTATTTATTACTTACGTTCTTAACTTGTATATCCACTTATGTTTTTGGATTTTTTTTTTCTTTTTATATACTGTGTCTACATGTGAAACCTTTATGTGTGTTTTCATATGCTATGTTTTGACTTGTGTAAAGATATGTATATCTATTAGCACCAATAAATTGAATTTGAATTTGAATTTGAATACGATGAATACAATTTTTTAATAACTTTTATGTCATCAAAATCTTTGCAAGAGCGGTGAATAAATCCCAACATTTTAAGACTTCTGGAACAAATGTTATTAACATGCTCAACAAAAGATAATTGACAATCAATTGTCACACCCAGATCTCTAATAGTATCACAACGTTCAAAGCATATATCTTGCAATCCATACTCAAATTTAATTTGTTCCTTTTTTCGTGAAAAAGAGATACACTTACATTTTGACAGATTAAGAGATAATCCATTAACCAGACACCACTGTTCAATCCTACCAATATCATTTTGCAAGTTAATACAATCCTGCTCAGAATTAATGACATTAAATATTTTCATGTCATCAGCGTATAGAAGTACATTACAATGCAAAGAATCCACAATGTCATTAATAAAAATTATGAACAATAGTGGTCCTAGGTTCGATCCTTGCGGAACACCACTAGAGGCAACATATTTATTTGAAGTATGACCCATATATTGAACAAACTGTTGTCGGTTGTAAAGGTATGATCGGATTAAAGAAACAGTTTTATCAGTGAAACCATAAAAACTTAGTTTTCTAGCAATAATATTATGATCAACTGTATCAAACGCTTTTTGAAAATCAGTGTATATGCTATCAATTTGTTTGCGCTCATCAAGGTGACAGGAAACATAATCAGTGAAATTTAGCAAATTTGACACAATTGATCTCTTCTTCATAAAACCATGTTGACGGGTAGTAATAAACGAACGAAAAATTGTTAACTACAGTGATAGGCCTGTAATTCAAAATATCCGACCTGTCACCATTCTTAAACACCGGTGTAACTCTACCTATCTTCCATATATCGGGTATGGTGTTAGATTAAATAATACAAAAGCCGGAATTCCATCTGCTCCAGCAGTGGTATTGGCTTTTAACTCACAAGCAGCATTCACAATATCAATTTCACAAACTTTATTTATATTACAATTCGGATAATTTGAATTATTACCAGCCTCTGTAGAAGAAAAATCAGTGCTGTTATTATTATAAACGCTCTTAAAATATTTAGCAAAACCGTCAACAATGACTTTAGGATTAGGAAGATTGATTCCATCCAAATGCATTATTCCTGGAATTCTAGTAGTTGACCTTTTTGTGTTCACATAAGAAAATAATTTTTTAGGTTCACGCAAGATATTTTGTTCAACTTGATTAATATAAGATTTATGGTCAGTTTTAATTAAGTTATGAATGTCGCTTCTTAATCGATTAATTTTTAATTTCAAATGACTAGATGTTTGTTTTTTAGACAATTTAATGGCACGATTTTTACTTTTTATTAACTTTCGTAAAGGCGTACTAAACCATGGTGGAAATTTATTTTTAGGATTACTTTTCCGAACAGTAACACATTTAGATAGCACTTTAGTAAGTAATTCATAAAAAACACTACAAGCCTCATTGGGATCATTTAACTTCATGACATCATTCCAATCAATTAAGGATATTTCGTTATATAATATTCTAAAGTCAGCTTTGGAGAAATCATAAGCAATTTGTGATGTATTAGAATTAAAATAAGCACAGGATTCAGTAGTTAATTCTACATCACAAAATAATGCCGGATGATGCAAATCCTCTCCAACCAGTCCCACATCATGGCCAATATTGCACTTTAAATTAGGACTACTAATAATAAGATCAAGTATCCTTTGATTGTCATTCAACACAGTATTATGCTGAGTTAACTTATTAAAATCCATAAAACCACTGTAGGATGTTATTTTTGGATTCAAACCTTCACCACATGTTATATATGAGTGTAAATTGGGCAAATTAAAATCACCAAAAATTAATACTCGTTCATGAAAATTCAATTTTTGCTCCAGGAACTCAAAAACATTATCTAAATCAGTTGAAACTAACGATGGAGGAATATATACACACGCTAAATACAATATTTTATACCTTAAAATTATTTTAACAATTACTAATTCAATACCAAAGTCATTAGATGTACAAATTAATTCAGATTGGAAATTAGATCTAACAGCTATTAACACTCCTCCACCCAGAGCCCTGCAGCAGTGGGTTTTCGAAAGCCCGGCCCGGCCCGGCCCGTCAGTGAAAATTTAAAACCCGGCCCGGCCCGGCCCGATGAAACAAAAATGTGCTGCGGGCCCAGCCCGGCCCGGCCCGGAGCTGAATATTCAAAGCCCGGCCTGGCCCGGCCCGACAGTGAAAAATGTTGAATTAAATAAATAAAATTATTGGACTCATGTATTCCTTAAAATTCTTAAAATACATTGAATTCGTGTTAATAACATTTTTTCAATTCACGTAGTTGTTGCTTTCCAAAATATAATAAAATTAAACGTATCCAAGCCCGGCCCGGCCCGGCCCGGGTTAAATAATCCATCGGAAAGCCCGGCCCGGCCCGGCCCGGAGTTTGAAAAATACGATCCGGCCCGGCCCGGCCCGACGTCGGGCCGGGCCGGGCTCTCCGGGCCGGGCCAAAGCCCGGCCCATGCAGGCCTCTGCCTCCACCACGGCGGTTTGAACGATCACATCGATACACGTTGAAGTTATTTGAAAATAATTCGGAATCATAAATACCACAATGCAACCACGTTTCAGTCAAGCAAAAAATGTTACTGTTATTCGTACATACATTATCATAAAATAACTTAGTTTTTGAACCCAATCCCCTGACATTCTGATAATATACTGAAAGCAAAATGTGCTGGGAAGCACTCAGTTTCCCTGGATTATCTTGGGAACATCATGAAAATACTTGATCTTCAAGTTGTCTTCACCATTCTCAGATCGCCGTTTCAGCTCATCACGAAGGGATTTTTCATACTGGATTTGCCGTGGGGTCTTATCGTTCCTTATTTGAATATTTTTGAATCCAGCCATTTCACGAAGCTTATTTGAATTACGTAATATTATTTTCGCTTCAACGGGATTATGAAAAATAATTTTAATAGGCCTGGTCTTGTGCCCAATTTTAACTCCAAGTCTGTACACTTTAGTAGGAATCGGCGCATTTTCCACTATGCTTTGCAAAACATCAGAAACACGGGCTTCATCATCTTGCAAATTGGTTGATTCAGGTATGTTGAAAACAATTACGGAACTAGCTCGTTTTTGCCTCTGAATAACTTCTTCACAAATATCATTGTATTCAGAAGCATTTGACGCATTTTCATTTATCGTCAAAGTATTCCTGTCCATTACTTTCTCTAATTGCTGAATCTTGTTTAATAATTGATCAATAGATTTTGTCATATTAGCATTTTCCTGTTTAAGGCTATTTAATTCAAGAATTATTCGTTTTAATTCAGAGTTTTCTGCACATAAAGAATCACATTTTTTTGATACAATTTCAATGGTTTGCTTTAGATCTTTTACAGTTACCATTAGATCCTTCAACGTAACATCGCAGTCGTGATTATTTATGCAGGACGGATGGCAAAATTTATTACAGGTGGGACAAGTAGTTTTATTTCCAACTTTATTGCCACATTTACCTGTACACAAGAAATCAGCTACTCCAGATTTAGTTTTTTCGGGCCTTTGGCTCATATTGATTGTATTAAATACTATTTTACCGGGAAATTATGGGAAAATTGACGGGGACACAGTTGCTTCACACTGACCCCGCTCGTGGTAGTGACTAAAATATTGTATAAAACAAACAAGGGTGAGCGACGGAAAGGTAATCACATAAGAATACAAAGGAAGGTAGAATGTAAAATTAAAACACTAAATATCGGCCTTAAAATGTGTTCAGAGTCAATGAACTTGGCGATGGTAAAAATATGTGCCGATGATAAGAAACAGAAACAAAAACTAAAATCTGTCTCGGCCGAGGCTCGGAATATCCAAGACAAAAAAGGGAAAAGCAATTCACGTATCACATTAATAGAAGTAAAACTGCAAATTTTAGGGATTGCGGTAATAATTGAGTTTTGCTGATAATACAGGATAATTATCACAACTGTGTTCTATATATGGGGAAAAAATGAACAATTTAAACAGCGTATTTACCCCTTATTTAGCACTTAAAACTGGAGCACAATATTTCACACACGTTAACATGGAGAGCCATTAATAGTTTATATAATGTAATTAAGATTAATTTATCATATTGCTTATTAATTTAAAAAAAAATCATTGCTATATTTATTTCTTCTTCTCAGCAGAAATATGAAATTTAAAGTTTGTAGTCTGAGCAGGATGATTTGTAAAACCGCTTCAGTATGCGTTCGACGGTCTTAGACTTGCTGGCACGATATAGGTCCCATATAACAGAAGCATACTCCAAAAAGACTTCGAATCATAGGTCCAATCATTTTTGCAAATAATTTGACTGGATAAAGATACCTGCAATGTTACAGCCATTTGCATCCGACGAAAAATGTAGATGCTAATGAATTTATTCTAAGCGACCATGAAACCAAACAACAGGTCCAGATAAAATTGCTTCAGAAGTGCTCAAACTCCTCGATGAATAAGGTATTTCTGTTTTACTTAAAATATTTAATAAAATTATGATACTGGTATATCTGACATCAACGTTTATCCCCTTGCTGAGAAAGAAAACTACGAAAAATATAAGGAACATAGACTCATTAGTCTTAGGAAACCCTTGCTAGAAATCCATCCTACAATCGGTGAGACACAATTTGAATTCAGACAAGGGAAGCCATAGTCACAACATAAGTTCTCGTACAAAATTGTCATGATCAATGGAAAACAATATATCTGTGTTTAATACAGTATGAGAAGGCGTTTGAGCAAGTACAATATCACAAGCTCATTAAGATCCTCAAAAAACTAGACATCGACCAAAAAAACATAAGATGTATTGCTAATTTATACAGGAACCAAAAAGCAGAAAGTCAAAACTGCAATAACCAACCCAGTGCAGATCTGTGAAGGAGTTAGACAAAGTTGTAGTTTATTATCTCCCCTGTGGAATCTATATTCATATTAGTAGAAGCACTAATATCGAAAAGGACATTAAGGTTAATGGAAAATGAATAAAACATATTCGATATACAGACGACACAATATTAATAGCAGAGAGCATAGAAGATCTACAACAACTTCTAGGCAGAGTTAATGAATAGGATGAAACATTAATATCGAGAAAACAAATTTTATGGTTATTAGCAAAGACCCAGATACAACGAAGGATGACAAAATAACTATCTGCGAATTGAACGGGATAGCAAGTTAAAATGTCTGGGAACATGACTTTCTGATAAATGAACATTAGATACCGAAATAAAATGTAGAATATAAAATGCTCGTATTAGAGTTAAAAAAGGAATTAAGATAAAAATAGAAACCTATAAGGAAACGGTTGTGGCAGATGGCCTAATTGCCGACGACAAAACAAAATGCTCGTAGCGCATTCATGAAGTTTAAAAAGTCTTTACCAACTCTGACTTCGATATCAACGTTAAGCTACGATTCATCAAATGAGCCGTTTATTTTGAAAATGGCATAAGTCACTTTTTAAAAAAATCAGAATATTTAGGCATAAAGACCTCTGGTCGATAGCTATTTAAGGAAATAATATAGTAACCTTAATTTAAGAAAAAATGTAAATGTATAAAATATACAGTTTCTTTAATAAAGATGTAGTATATCAAGTTATTGATAACATTTATTACAATTTAACGGTATCTCTTCATTAAAAAAAAATACAATCAAATGTTGAGAACCACAGATTTTGTTCGAGAGAAGTTTTACTAATCAACGGGATAACAAAAGATATTTATTTTGAAAGTGGCACAAGTCACTTTTTCAAAAAATTTGCAGTTAAATATTGTTTCAAGAATTATGGAGATAAAATAAGTACTTTTTTCCGCTACCGACAACGTAAATAAGCATTGCATCCATAGTTACAGGTACCGTAAGTGGCTGATAACATTCGTGGTACTTGTTGTCCTTGGCGACGGAACTTAATTTTTACTTACGGACCTAGGAAAATAATAAACAGAAAAGTATCGCTCCAGCATATAGGCGAGCAACACATTTTCGTCTATACCTATAGCATCGGCATCCTTTTTACATAGCCACTGCTTAAAAGAATCGTAACAGGGCACATACCTTTTTCGATTTTGTCGGTAACAGGTTTTAACACGCAATATTCGCAGCTTCGTTTGCATCCATGCCCGCAAAAACTGTCACTGGATTGACACAAACAAACAAAATTCGACATTGTTTTCTCGATTGCTGGGTTGCCATAGGACGCATAGGTGACAATAAACATTTGAATCCCAAATGTTTCAAGCCGTATTTTAGAATATTTTCTGATCTTTTTTAAGTAATATATTTCCGGTAGCGGAAAAAATTTAATAAGCAACACGGAACGTAATGACAATTAACATTTTCGGCAGGCGACGAGCCTCGGCTCTGCCTCGGCTCGTATTCGCCTACCTCAAATGTTAATACGTCCTTACGTTCCTTGTTGCTTAAATAACTATTAATCGACAACTTATCTTTGATAAATTTTGGGAGATAGTAAACTTTAGAAAGCCAAGTCCAAGGAACTACAAATCAAAACCAAGAGAATGCCAATTAGAATATTATTTGACTGATGAAAATATAAGTGTGTTGGTTTGTAAAAAAATCTTTCTGGATACTTTAAACATCTCAAGGACGAAAGGCTCGTGCTCTTAAAAAAAAAAGTTGCAGGAGAAGATTTTCATGGAAAATCTGAAAATTTCGGAAGAAAAGCGGAAGAATCTTTTATAATTGCTCTAAAAGAGCACATTCAAAACTTCCCTGCCTTTACTAGTGTGACCAGACATATCCGCACAGAAAGACTGCTCACGCGAAAACTGCGCACAGAAAATGGCGCATAGGGAAAACTCCGCACACGAAAACTCCTCACACGGAATAATGCTCCGCACATAGAAAATAACGCACAGTGATAATTGCGCACATGAAAATTGCTCACACTGAAAATTGCTCATACGGAAAATTACTCACTTTTATCAATCCTCATAGGGCACGCACAACAATTTTTTTGCTTTTATTATTACATTTCACATTAATTTAAAAGCAACAATGTACTTTGTTTTTAAAAGTATAAATGTCAAATATATTTATTTGAATAAACAATTTAATAATAATGCCATCACAGGTATGTTAAATTTGTTTTATTTATAGTTTTATTAAGGTTTAATCATTTAAGAATTAGATTAGAATTAAATTTTTCTATATCTATTACATATATGCATGAGATTCTAATTATTTGAAGAATCCCCATTTCTCAGGAAATCCCCATTTTTCAGCGATATTTGCCAGTTTTGAATTTTGTCGATTATAGCGTCGTCTGTCACGAATACAAAAGAAAAAATTCAGATAAAACTTTCTTATTTTTTCCCGGAGTATTCAAATCCGTACAAAAAATGGATGTCCCTATTTAACTTTTCTATTTCTCACCCCCTACCCCCTAGGGGGTTGAGGGTAGAGGGTCGAGTTTCATATCATTAGATGTCCCCCTCCGAGGCGAACTAATTTTAATTAGTTTTTTTTTATTCGATGTGTAGTTTTCGAGATATTTCAATATCTTCACTTAAATTGAACACATATATTTTAAATATTTTATACTTTATTTAAATAGTAACACGGGCTATTTCATATTTATTTATTTATTTATTTATTAAATAAACGGTACAACACCTTTTTACAAAATAATCAATTGTTGTAATAATTCAAGTAACATTAAATTTCATATATAAAACCATGTCTTAATAACTAACTAAAGTAACTGCGAAAATATGTATAATTATTGAAATATTTACATTTGAGTAGCGAATATGCCGGTTAGTTTGCGCCTTAGCTGGTTTAGGTTAACATTAAACATATCTATTTTTCCGTTAGAGCAATATTCGTTCCAGAGGGACATTAGACGTGACAACGAGTTTTGGAAACAAAGGGACGTTTTATGTGTATCTAAGTAAAATAGCTGATTTTGGCGAGTTCTTCTACTAGGTACGGAAAATGATAAATCTCCAAGTAGTAAGGGTGAATTCAAGGACGCATTTATAATTCCATGGAGAGTGCATAAATCAGCTATTTTTCGACGATTCTCCAGAGATATTATATTAAGATCCTGCATAATTGTGTCATAATTTCCCTTATCGTGTCGCACACCTTGTTTAAATTCCATGCATCGAAGAAATTTTTTCTGAACTGATTCAATTGAATTTATATTAGTTGCTGTTGATGGTGTCCAAATACAAGAACCAAATTCAAGGTGGCAATGCACTAACGAACAGTACAATGTTTTCAAGCATTCAATGTCCAAATCTTTGCCACTACGCCATACAAAACCCCACATTTTTAACGCCTTATTAGTTATTGTAGTAATATGAGAGGTGAAAGATAGTTTGGTATCAAAAGTGATCCCTAAATCTTTCATTGTGTCAACACGATTGATTGAAGAGTTACCAATTCTGTAGTCGAAATCTACTTTCGATCGACGTGTAGTGGTGGACATCGAATAACATTTTTGAACATTTAGATATAAATTGTTTTTTGAACACCATTCATTGAGCCGGTTCAAATCTTCCTGAATCAATTGGCAGTCACTGGCACTATTAACAATTTTAAATAATTTCAAATCATCAGCGTACATTAGAAAATTACAATGCTTGAGAGTGTCATGTATATCATTAATAAACAGAATGAATAGTATGGGTCCACAGTGGGACCCTTGTGGAACACCAGAAGTAACATTTATTGCTTTTGATTTGAAATTATTTATTCGAACATATTGCACCCTGTCTGACAAAAAAGAAGACAGCCATTTTATAGTGCCATGATTAAAGCCAATAACCTTCAATTTGTCCAACAGAAGATTACAGTCAACTCGATCAAAGGCCTTGGAAAAATCAGTGTAAATTGTATCCACTTGCGATTGTAATTCCAAGGCACTCGATATAAACTGTTTGTATTCAAGAAGATTTGAAGTAATGGAACGGTTAGCCATAAACCCATGTTGTTTATTAATTATGATTTGACGGGAATGCCATTGTAATTGACACGCCACCAATTCGTCAAGAAGTTTAGGTATTACGGACTGGATGGCCACCCCTCTGTAATTATCAATGACATTCTTTGGACCTTTTTTGTGGATAGGTACAACATAGCTAGATTTCCAGTTTAGTGGTATAATGCCAGACTTAAGTGATTTAACGAATAATGAGTGAATAGGGCGACATAATGAATATATGCAATTTTGAAGGAAATAGCTAGATATACCGTCAGGACCATGGCTGTGTGATGGCTTAAGTTTTAAAATAGAGTTGAAAACTTCCTCGATGCTAACTGTTAATATATCGTCTTCAACTGGATATTCAAAAGTGCATGCCTCATTCGAGTAGGAATTGTAATCTAAGTTGGTGTAAACTGACGAAAAATAATCCGAAAATAAGTCAACAATATCGGCACCTGTATTCGCACTAATATTATTATACAACATTTCGGCAGGATAACCGTCTTCTTTTTTAAGATCTTTTATATATCTCCAGAAAAACTTCGGATTCAATTTAAGGGAACAATTAACCTGTGATACGTAATTACTATAATTCAAACTAGATAAGCTTTTGCATTGTTTACGAATATTAGAAAAATGATAATAATCAGTCTGCAAACCACTAGATTTAAAATTCGCGTGAGCTAATTTCTTCTCCTTTATCAAAGATTTCAGTTCATTCGTCATCCAACGGGGATACGTGTTATTATTATTGGTACATACAAATTTAAAAGGAATAAACTCTTCCATAACAGTGTGGATGATCGAATAAAATGAGTCCACATCGTGATTAATATCATCATTTGATAAAACAAGATCCCAGTTAACAGCGTTCAGGTATGAGTTGATAATATCATAATTAGCTAAATGAAACATATATTTTTTTTCAAAAGTAGAAATGGTTTTTAAGCAAGTAAGCGAAAACATAATAACATATGAACAGTGATGCACGCTAGTTGACAAAAGCGGATCATCATTAATAGAAATAGATGCATTAGTTATAGTGGTAAAACATAAATCCAAAAAAACGCCGCGTGAATTAGGAACAGTGTTAATCTGATGAGCATTTAAAAAATTATAACAGTTAAGCAGAACATTGGTGATAGCGCATGGGGTTACATTAGTCATATTGTCCCATTTTATGTGAGGTAAATTATAATCACCACAAATTAAGAGATTGCTACAATTATAATGCTCGCATAGATCTTCTAACTGATTACAATGACGTTGGTATTTATCAAATGACGAAGCTGGAGGAATATAAACACCGCCCACAATGTATAAAATATTATTAAGTTTTAACGAAACAAACAAGTTTTCAATAGTATTATCAGATGAAATAAGAGAAGATGTAAAGCATTTTTTAATTGCAATCAAGATTCCACCACCTCTGATATCGCCGCTTATGGAACGTTCGCATCTATAAATGTTATAATTAGAAAGTTGAAGTTGACTATTTAAGATATTTTCGTACAGCCATGTTTCAATAATAATAATTAAATCGTAGTCTGAAGTATTAACATTATTTACAAATTCTTTTAATTTAGTTCTAATACCGCTGCAGTTCTGAAAGTAAATGCTCAGTTTTTTTGGAGTTGATTAGAGTTGCTGGTTACAGTTATATAAGGTGCTCCGTTGCGATATGCAATTCGCAAATTAGTTTCTCCTTCGCTCTTCCTTCTATCCAGTTCACTTTTGAGATTTTTGTAGTATTCCACCTGTTTTTTAGTGCGATCAGATTGAAATAAGTAACGATCCTCGGGTCCTTTAGTAGAGTTGCTTCTAAGAACTTCCTTCGCTTCCTCTTGCGAATTAAAGATGATTTTTAATGGCCTAGGACTCTTAACATTTAACTTTTTCCCTAATCTGATCATTTTAATCGGTTTAGTGTCTATATTGCGCGACACAAGTATGTTGCTGACTGCCTTAAAATCGTGATTAATGCATTCGTGTTTATCTGAAGACGAAGATTCAACAAGATCAAAGAGGATAGTATTAAACAATCTGATACGCCTATCTTCTAATTCCGCCAAAATGTCTTCGTGATTCTCCACGGGCCCACTTTTTATTGCAGATAACTGCGATTCATAATCAGTATGCCTGCTTTCGAGGACTATTAGACGCGATTCGATGTTATCAAATCTGCTTGTGATGGATATTTTTAATTCATTTAATTCAGCTCTAAATATATTAAATTGATCAGTTATTAACTTATACAAAGAATCAATCGATACGGACGGCTCGGCCGTTGAGCCCGGAGTACATTTTTTGCAACACCATTTAGATTTGGAAAAAATAATATTGGAGAATTCCGATGCGCTCAACTCGGTGCATTTACTATGAATATGTTTGCAACATACACCGTTACATTTAATGTATGGTGTGTTAGGAGTGACCGCTTTATCACAAATTCCGCACAAATTAACCATTTTGGTTATTTAATTTAGTATATAAAAAAAAAATTTTACTAAATATATGTAATTATAATAACAATGGGGAAATGATTGCACAGGGATACACTCTTCACACCCACGCGGTCTTTCGTGGTGACTAATAAAGAGACGAACAAGGAAGAATAGACCACGGAAAGGTGACAAGAAATGTAAACAAAGGTGAAGACAATTAAAAATTCCTCGTGCGATTAACCTCTAAATCAAATAGGTGCGGGTAATCTATTTGAGGTTAATAGTGAATTATTTTAAATAGAGTATAATTACTTACTATTTATATGTACTGATATACGAAGTAGTCACTACAGTTACTATAGCAGAGGTTATTAAGCAATGATGCAATTATTCACCGAGATCCAACACTTTAGATTGTTTATGACCTGTTCACGGTGAGTTGACTCTAAATTTACTGGTATTAAATATTTGTATTTATTTTTAACAATAGAAATCTCACAACAATAAGTAAAACTGGAAGTTTAATAAACTATAGAATATCTATCGTGTTTATGTCCCTTAACAGCTCAACAGTTTGCTAAACTTTTATCCATTACGTAGTGTACTTGAGACACCGAAAACTGATAAAGAAATGTTTAAAGGGATCGCTTTAAGAAAAGTTTGCGAATTAAACTAAAACTTCTGGTGTCCCTTTATCCACATTAGAAATAAATTCGTAAGAATGGGATTATTTAATACCGACAAATTGACAGCATAGAATTAAATATTAAATAAAGTTATAATTTTACACCCGATTTTCCCAAGTATTACCTTAATAACTTAAACATTTAATTTGGGAAACAAAAAAAAAGCAGTACTATCAGAACAGGAAGTTTTCAAACTTAATTCATTTCACTATGTAACTTGAGAATCAGATAAAAGTTTTGATAGTTCCTCGTATTTAATCAATTCTACTGTATTCAGACAATAAACCAAAATCTCTGGATGATGATTACAGTATAATTAAAGTTGCTATTTAATATGCTTAAAGTCGGCGTCAACTATTTTCAGATGGAAGATCGGATTTGTTTCCATGCCAACAATGTTTAGAGTTGATAAGAACACATTGTTTCCACAGTATCATAAGACAATTTGCCTGAAATACCGTCGTAGTTAATAAACTTAGTTAATTATTCTCGACAAGATATTGATTAGATGTGAAATTAATGTTGTAACTAACTTCATCATTTGTGGGTTACATTATCAAAGATTACATTTTAATGAATTGGCGAATGATTTATTGTATTACTTCAGATAGGTTTTGAATACAAACATATATAAATATATACTGAAGGAAAGAAATTAAATACTTGAAATTCGTGAAATTTCGAATATTTTTAAACCGCAATAACTCAGCGCATTTTCAATAGATTTTGATAAATCTTTGAAGGCGGAAAACTTTGAAGCGTCTTCTTTAAAGTCATGCATGCGAAGTTAAGCGTAACCCCTTCCGCCCCCTCTAGCGCCCCTGTGAAAAAAAAGTTTTTTTTCTAGAATGTCCAACTTTGAGGATCTATACGGAGTTGGAAAAATTTTGTCGACTCGATCTACCATAAAGGCATTAAAATTTGATCAAGTCCCTTTGCAGAACTCAAAGAACGAAGTTTATACGACGATTTGGCACAAAGTTATGGGTGTTTGAAAAAAAGAGAATTTTGTAGTTTTTTCGACGAAATTGTTTTCGTTTTCACGAATGAAATTTTTATTGCATGTTCTTTGAGGTATGCACGAAAATCTATTATTTGCACGAAATCATGAATATCGCATTTTGTACCTTAGAACTCCATTAATAAAAAACTTTATTTTAGGTAAAGAAAAGGCTTACTTTAACGATCTCTGTAGGGTCGGAACAAATGTGGGCCTAGCTCACCACCATTCGTCTATTTTTGCATTCGTCCAATAAAGACAAACAAATTACACTGATGGAAAAAAATGAAACCCTTGAGAGTTGTAAAAATTTAGGTACCGATTTCGACGATCGTTTGAGAAATCAAAAGCAAAATGTGTCTTTATCCCTCACTCAAACAGAGGGCTCTACGATCTTCCGGACGGTAAAATAAAAAGGCTACAAAATGTCCTTTTTTTAAACACCTATAACTTTGTGCCAAATCGTCGTAGAAACTTCGTTTTTTGAGTTCTGCACAGGTAATTGAACATATTTCAATGCCCTTTTGGTGGATCGAGTCGACACTTTTTTTCCAACTCGGTACACGTTGCCAAAGTTGGACGTTTTTTGCCCAAAAACGTGTTTTTTTGTTTGAAGAGTTCACAAAGGGATCATTCCAATCTGAGTTTACCCCCTTAAATTAGGACCAAAATGAGATTTTTTCTCGACGGAATCATCAAATTTGGTTGAAAAGTCGCTGAGTTATATGCGAAAAATCTCAAAATGCACTTTTTTCAACACCCATAAATTTTTCCCACTCCATAGATATCGTCAAAGTTTGACATGATTTCCTGAAAAAACATTTTTTTACAGGGGTACTAGAGGGGGGCGGAAGGGGTTACGCTTAAGTTCGCATGCATAGAATATAGGGTTTTTAAGGTCGCTAAGTGAATCTTAACTATCTCCACTAAAAAAAAACGCCCTATAGTGTAAATTATATAAGTAAACCAACATTCATAAAATATTTGTTATATCTCCATTTACTTTTTCCTTAAATATTTTTTACAAATGTTCCTTAACAAGGGAATATTTGTTTGAGATTTGGCTGCCTAAAACAGAAAGTGAGGGAGATGAGGCTTCCCACATTTTACTTGTGATGATGGAGTCCTTTCCCGACATCGAAAATATAAATCTTGAAAATTTGGTCAAATAAAACCAACTTGAAATTTTTAAAATGTGCTCAAAATCAAAGTCCTTTTAGTGACTTTGGAAATAATCATGTGATAACCGAGTAAATTGTTATACTGAAGCTGCCAATTTCTCCAGTGTAGCCTAATAAATGTAAAAACAAATGATACAAACTTGAAATTTTCAAAATTTATTAAAAATTGATTCTTCTTTATGGTTTAAAAATAATCTCAAACACATCTTAACTGAATTTTAAAATTATCACACCCGAGAACTGAGTTAATTGTAATACTGAGATTGCGCATTACTTCAGTGCTGCCAAAAAATATTAAAACAATTGTTACTAATTTAAAACTTTCGACTTAAGGAGAAATTATTTTTTCAGGGTTGAAGGAGTGCCGGTAACGTTTTTTTGACTTTTGATTATGAAAGTACCTTTATTAGTGATACGAATAAGAATTTTTATTTAGTTATGGCTGATTGTAAACTTTGTCAAAAATGGAGATTGATATCGCAAAATGTGGATTTCTGCGACTTACAGAGAAATTATTTTTTTCTGGGTTGAAGGAGTGCCCGTAACGTTTTTTTGACTTTTGATTATGAAAGTACCTTTATTAGTAATAAGAATAAGAATTTTTATTTGGTTATGGCTGATTGCAAACTTTGTCAAAAATGGAGATTAATATCGCGAAATGTGGATTTCTGCGACTTACAGAGAAATTATTTTTTTCTGGGTTGAAGGAGTGCCCGTAACGTTTTTTTGACTTTTGATTATGAAAGTACCTTTATTAGTAATAAGAATAAGAATTTTTATTTGGTTATGGCTGATTGCAAACTTTGTCAAAAATGGAGATTAATATCGCGAAATGTGGATTTCTGCGACTTACAGAGAAATTATTTTTTTCTGTATTGAAGGAGTGCCCGTAACGTTTTTTGACTTTTGTTTATGAAAGTACCTTTATTAGTAATAAGAATAAGAATTTTTATTTGGTTATGGCTGATTGCAAACTTTGTCAAAAATGGAGATTAATATCGCGAAATGTGGATTTCTGCGACTTACGGAGAAATTATTTTTTTCTGGGTTGAAGGAGTGCCCGTAACGTTTTTTTGACTTTTAATTATGAAAGTACCTTTATTAGTGATAAGAATACAAATTTTTATTTAGTTATGGCTGATTGCCAACTTTGTCAAAAATCGAGATTAATATCGCGAAATGTGGATTTTTGCGATTTACGGAGAAATTACTTTTTTCTGGGTTGAAGGAGTTCCCGTTACGTTTTTTGACTTTTGATTATGAATGTACCTTTATTAGTAATAAGAATAAGAATTTTTATTTGGTTATGGCTAATTGCAAACTTTCTCACAAATGGAGATTAATATCACGAAATGTGGATTTCTGCGACTAACGGAGAAATTATGTTTTTCTGGGTTGAACAAGTACCCATACGGCTTTTTTGACTTTTGATTATGAAAGTACCTTCATTAGTGATAAGAATAAGAGTTTTTATTTGGTTATGGCTGATTGCAAACTTTCTCAAAAATGGAGATTAATATCGCGAAATGTGGATTTCTGCGACTTACGGAGAAATTATTTTTTTCTGGGTTGAACAAGTACCCATACGGCTTTTTTGACTTTTGATTATGAAAGTACCTTTATTAGTGATAAGAATAAGAATTTTTATTTCGTTATGGCTGATTGCAAACTTTCTCAAAAATGCAATTGCAAATTGCAAGTACCTTTATTAGTGATAAGAATAAGAATTTTTATTTGGTTATGGCTGATTGCAAACTTTCTCAAAAATGGAGATTATTATCACGAAATGTGGATTTTTGCGATTTACGGAGAAATTACTTTTTTCTGGGTTGAAGGAGTTCCCGTTACGTTTTTTGACTTTTGTTTATGAAAGTACCTTTATTAGTAATAAGAATAAGAATTTTTATTTGGTTATGGCTAATTGCAAATTGCAAGTACCTTTATTAGTGATAAGAATAAGAATTTTTATTTGGTTATGGCTGATTGCAAACTTTCTCAAAAATGGAGATTAATATCGCGAAATGTGGATTTCTGCGACTTACGGAGAAATTATTTTTTTCTGGGTTGAACAAGTACCCATACGGCTTTTTTGACTTTTGATTATGAAAGTACCTTTATTAGTGATAAGAATAAGAATTTTTATTTGGTTATGGCTGATTGCAAACTTTCTCGAAAATGGAGATTATTATCACGAAATGTGGATTTTTGCGATTTACGGAGAAAATACTTTTTTCTGGGTTGAAGGAGTTCCCGTTACGTTTTTTGACTTTTGATTATGAAAGTAATTTTATTAGTGATAAGAATAAGAATTTTTATTTGGTTATGGCTAATTGCAAACTTTCTCAAAAATGGAGATTAATATCGCGAAATGTGGATTTTTGCGACTTACGGAGAAATGATTTTTTTCTGGGTTGAAGGAGTGCCCGTTACGTTTTTTGACTTTTTATTATGAAAGTACCTTCATTAGTGATAAGAATAAGAGTTTTTATTGGGTTATGGCTGATTGCAAACTTTGTCAAAAATGGAGATTAATATCGCGAAATGTTGAAATTTGCGACTTACGGACAAATTATTTTTTTCTGGGTTGAAGGAGTACCCGTTACGTTTTTTGACTTTTGATTATGAAAGTACCTTTATTAGTGATAAGAATAAGAGTTTTTATTTGGTTATGGCTGATTGCAAACTTTGTCAACAATGGAGATTATTATCACGAAATGTGGATTTGTGCGATTTACGGAGAAATTATTTTTTTCTGGGTTGAATGAGTGCCCGTAAGGTTTTTTAGACTTTTGATTATGAAAGTACCTTCATTAGTGATAAGAATAAGAATTTTTATTTAGTTATGGCTAATTGCAAACTTTGTCAAAACGGAGATTATTATCGTGAAATGTGGATATTTGCGACTTACGGAGAAATTATTTTTTTCTGGGTTGAAGAAGATCCCGTTACATTTTTTTGACTTTTGATTATGAAAGTACCTTTATTAGTGATAAGAATAAAAAATTTTATTTGGTTATGGATGATTGCAAACTTTGTCCAAAATGGAGATTATTATCGCGAAATGTGAATTTCTGCGACTTACGGAGAAATTTTTTTTTTTCTGGGTTGAAGGAGTGCCAGTAACGTTTTTTTGACTTTTGATTATGAAAGTACCTTTATTAGTGATAAGAATAAGAATTTTTATTTGGTTACGGCTGATTGTAAATTTTGTCAAAAATGGAGATTATTATCGCGAAATATGGATTTCTGCGATTTACGGAGAAATTATTTTTTTCTGGGTTGAATGAGTGCCCGTAAGGTTTTTTAGACTTTTGATTATGAAAGTACCTTCATTAGTGATAAGAATAAGAATTTTTATTTGGTTACGGCTGATTGCAAACTTTGTCAAAAATCGGGATTTATAACGCGAGGTGTGGATTTCTGCGACTGGATTTTTTTTTGTTGAAGGAGTGCTCGTAACGTTTTTTTTGACTCTTTATTATTAAAATACTTGTATTAGTGATAAGAATAAGCATTTTTATTCATTTATGGCAGATTGCAAACTTTAAAGAAAACAAAAAAAAACTTTTTTGAAAGGGGTGAAAGAATATAAAGGGTTAAAAGTAAGGGTTGATTATTTTTGTGGTATTCATTTAAACCTTTCCTAATGGTATGGTTAACTTTTTTTTAAGTAGTTTTTCTTTTCTTAGAGATATGAATTTTTGAAATCTATTGCTGGATCTAAAATTCACACCCGTACATCCACCATACATCACCATCCCGTAGGACCGGCCAGTCAGCGAGGACCAAAAGGAGAAAGAGGAATTCGCGGTAAGTCGTTGAATGGTTTAATTGCGTTGCCATTAATTCGTGATCTTCAGCGCTTATCGCAAAGAAAACATGGTCAAACTACAATTTTATTGTTGCTTCAAAATTTAAGTCCATTTGCTCGCTCATTATTTGGTAATAATGCTTATATTTGCACGGCGTTTCATGTAATATTGATTACACTGAATAAAGGAACAATATTATTACTATTATTATCTTTATTATTATTATTATCTTTATCTTTATTATTATTATTATCATTATCATTATTATTATTATTATTATTATTATTATTATCATTATTATTATTATTATTATTATTATTATTATCATTATTATTATTTAGCATGTGTGTAACTGAACTGTTGCTTTGGCCACTGTGAAGGCTCTTTATTAAATCTCAACGCAAAAGGTACAGGTCACCTTTCTAAATACAGACTTCGGCCAACGTTGCTTGACTCTCGTAATCGCTGGTCCGGCTCGTTCCGTTTTCAATATTTATTTCAGAATTTCACTTTTGTAGGAGCGCCCGGGCCAACCCTCACTGCGATCCTGTGTATAAAAATAACTCCACTCTCAATGGCGAGTGATCTCGGCGGCAATAGACTATGTACACTGAACTACCGTCTCATCAATAATACAAGTTGAACTCTAGGACGCGCCTTTGCTATTTAATTATTGACTGGATCGACCGTGTACTCAATTATTCATTCACACTCCTACGAAGCGAACATCCTTGAGATTGCAACTTGAATGAACAAATCTGAATTATTCTGCACACGACAGCCTGAACAATTAACTTATATTGCAGCAGAGTATTGATAATTACCATAAAGGCAGTCAAGTACAATTGAAACAAGAATGCTGATACTGAACTATATATAATCATACCTTCGTACGGTGAGGAATACGATTGTAGTTGAAGTGCTCCGATCGGCTCTTATACGTAATGGGATCTAGAGTTGAGGGGCGAACACATCACCACCAACCGCTAACTACCAAACCATAGTCCGTGGTTTTATCGCTCGTCGTCCCTCAAGAGAGCTTTACTGTCCTTGTCGACCTCTCTGCAGTGCACGCTGCTCAATATTTACGCCGGTGATAATCAGCACATTATCAGCTGCCCATAAAACGGATAATGATTTATGTTTTGTGTGAAAAAAAAAACGCGTTGACAAGGGTCACTGAACGTTATCATATATATAGCTGGAGGATACAATGGTGCTGCAAAAAAGCTTTATTGTGAAATCAAATTGGGAATGAAAATGCAATAAATATGATTTACGGTCATGAAATATCAATACGTAAGATTAATTATATTTGTTTGGAATATAAAAAAGTCCACAATGTAATACCGCAAAGCCTGTTGGTATCACCAATTAAATTATGTATCAACTCAGATATCTCGACTATCCACAAGTATACTCTACTTTGTTATTGTATTATCGACGATGTTTTATACAAATAGCCATGCTTTACCTACAGTTTCTCATAATAATATTCTACCTTACAATTAATCACATAACAAGCGTTAACGTAATTAAAAATAAAATCTCTCACTTGCAGAAGCGCTAAACAAATTCAATAACATTAAAAAGAATCTGAATATCCAGGGTATCCCACCGAAACCGCACATTAAAAGTATATGGACTTCTAATTGATGTATTGTTATGAGATTTTCAGCATTTATGTAATGTTATACCGGAAGTCAACACCAACTTCCTTATTTTAAATAAATTGCAAATTTGAGTTTTACATGAAATTCTGTGAAAAACTCATGAAATAACATAACCTCTAAATTTAACAGATTTTCATATATTTGACTTTTTAAAAATTTGGTGCTTTTCCATAATTCACTTTAAAAACTCCGAACAAAATAAAATGTAAGAGATGTAATTTTGGCTATAGAAAGTCAATATGCGAGGGTGCCGAGTAGTGTATTATTTTTGGAATTCTAAAATATATAGTGTTCAAAATTACTTACCACGTTTAGTTATGTCGACCTTACGGTCTCGACAAAAAATGATATTTATGTGCAAAATAAAAATCACCTAATACAAAAATAACTATTTATAATAGAAAATTAAAAAAAAATATATTCTTTCATTTTAGCTTAGAATATGACTCTAAGACAATTGTTAGTTTTTTGTTTTCTAGGCCCGCTTAATAAATTTCATTCCCATTGTTTTTCTATTGCACAGAATATTGACGTATTTTGACAAACATGCTAATATCTTGAAAAATGGCGATGTGGCCATCATGTTACTTTCTCCGATTTGATGGTATCATAGTTATTTATATTTATATTTTCATGGTTTATTTTCAATTTAAATGATATTTTAAATGTACATCGAGAATTTTGCAGGATCGGATGACACTGATGTTTAAAACGTCAAAATTAAGAAAGATGAAATTGACAAATTTTACGTTTGAATAATTTTTACCGTCAATTCATTCGAAAACCAAAAAGATTTCGAAAAAAACTTATTCTATACAGGGTGTTTCCGAGCTCTGGGAACGGTCAATCACGTGTAATAATTATTCCTGATATGATAATCGCCAAATACAAGAAAACTATTGAGATTAGGAACAGGGAACCCTCATACAATCTGAAAGATAATTGAATTCTACTTAAGAATACGTTACTAAATACAGGGTGTGCCATTTGAAAAAACGAAGTTATTCAACTTTATAAGTTGGGTTTTTCTACCGCATTTTTTTATCACCCTGTATAATTTTTTGCATGAAATCATGGTTGGCTCAATAGTTCGAACCTTCAAGCAAATAATTAGATTAATTTTAATCGTTCAACGTCAATCACTGGGGCAAAAATAAAATTTCACTGGGACAATGCATTTCAACGAATCTTCAAATATTTCGAAAACGGCAAACAATAGGTATAGGGAGTATTGAAGTAACTCACCTTTATTTGCTTCATATAATTCAAAAATGACAAAAAATATAGGGTGTTCCATTTAAAAAAACATAAGTTTAGTCTGTAACTTTGTTATGAGACACCCTGTATAAATTTAAATATTTTTAGGGCATGCAGATCACTATTATACACAACTTTTGTATAAAACATTTTTCGAAATTTTGAAAAATAAGCACGTGATTGACCGTTCCCAGAGCTCTGAAATACCCAGTATAAGTTGGTAATTTTGGCATTTTCTGCAAATATTAGTAATATAAACTTTTGACAGTGACAAAATACAATTTTTGACAGTGCCAACATACAATTTTTAACAGTGACAAAATACAATTTTTGTGGTGGAAAATATCGAAAAAAACATTTTTGACAGTTAAAAATAAATCATTTTTGACAGGGGCAAAATACAATTTTTCGGGATGTAAAAATACGTTTTGACAACGAAGAATACAATTGTGGGAAAAAATACCGTTCTTCCCAGTGAAAAAAAAACATTTTTGACAGTTAAAAAACACAAATTTTGACAGTGGGAAAATACAATTTTTGACAGTGGCAGAAGACAATTGTTGGCGATGTAAAAATATAATTTTTGACAACGAAGAATACAATTTTTGTGGTGGAAAAATACCTTTTTCCCAGTGAAAAAATACCATTTTTGACAGTTAAAAAACACAAGTTTCGACAATGGCAAAATTCAATTTTTGGCAGTGGCAGAATACAATTTTTGGCGATGTAAAACTATAATTTTTGACAACAAAGGATACAATTTTTGTGGTGGAAAAATATCGTTCTTACCATTTTTGACAGTTAAAAAAACACAAGTTTCGACAGTGGCAAAATTTAATTTTGACAGTGGCAGAAGACAATTTTTGGTGATGTAAAAATATAATTTTTGACAACGAAGAATACAATTTTTGTGGTGGAAAAATACCTTTTTACCCATTGAAAAAAATACCATTTTTGACAGTTAAAAAACCCAAGTTTCGACAATGGCAAAATTTAATTTTGACAGTGGCAGAAGACAATTTTTGGTGATGTAAAAATATATTTTTTGACAACGAAGATTACCATTTTTGAGGTGGAAAAGTGTCGTTCTTCCTACTGAAAAAACAACCATTTTTGACAGTTTAAAAACACAAGTTTTGACAGTGGGAAAATACAATTTTTGACAGTGGCAGAATACAATTTTTGGTGATATAAAAATTTTATTTTTGACAACGAAGAATACAATTTTTGTGGTGGAACAATATCGTATTTCCCAGTAAAAAAAAAACATTTTTGACAGTTAGAAAACACAAGTTTCAACAGTGCCAAAATTCAATTTTTGGCAGTAGCAGAATACAATTTTTGGCGATGTAAAAATATAATTTTTGACAACGAAGGATACAATTTTTGTAGTGGAAAAATATCGTTCTTCCCAGTGAACAAAAAAACATTTTTAACAGTTAAAAAACACAAGTTTTGGCACTGGCAGAAGACAATTTTTGGCGATGTAAAAATATAATTTTTGACAACGAAGAATACAGTTTCTGCGGTGGAAAAATATCGTTCTTCCCAGTAAAAAAAAAACATTTTTGACAGTTAAAAAACACAAGTTTTGACACTGGCAGAAGACAATTTTTGGCGATGTAAAAATATAATTTTTGACAACGAAGAATACAGTTTCTGCGGTGGAAAAATATCGTTCTTCCCAGTGAAAAAAAAAACATTTTTGACAGTTAAAAAACACAAGTTTCAGCAGTGGCAAAATTCAATTTTTGGCAGTAGCAGAATACAATTTTTGGCGATGTAAAAATATAATTTTTGTCACCGAAGAATACAATTTTTGTGATAGAAAAATATCGTTCTTCCCAGTGAAAAAATACAATTATTGACAGTTAAAAAAACACAAGTTTCGACAGTGGCAAAATTCAATTTTTGGCAGTGGCAGAATACAATTTTTGGCGATGTAAAAATATAATTTTTGACAACGAAGAATACAATTTTGTGATAGAAAAATATCGTTCTTCCCAGTGAAAAAATACACCTTTTGACAGTTATGAACACAAGTTTTGACAGTGGCAAAATTCAATTTTTGGCAGTGGCAGAATACAATTTTTGGCGATGTAAAAATATAATTTTTGACAACGAAGAATACAATTTTTGTGATAGAAAAATATCGTTCTTCCCAGTGAAAAAATACAATTTTTGACAGTTAAAAAACACAAGTTTTGACAGTGGCAGAATACACTTTTTGGCGATGTAAAAATATAATTTTTGACAACAAAGAATACAATTTTTGTGGTGGAAAAATATTGATCTTCCCAGTGAAAAAAATACCATTTTTGACAGTTGAAAAACACAAGTTTTGACAGTGACAAAATTCAATTTTTGGCAGTGGCACAATACAATTTTTGGTGTTGTAAAAATATAATTTTTGACAACGAAGAATACAATTTTCGTAGTGGAAAAATATCGTTCTTCCCAGTGAAAAAAAATACCATTTTTGACAGTTAAAAAACACAAGTTTTGACAGTGGCAAAATTCAATTTTTGGCAGCGGCAAAATTCAATTTTTGACAGTGACAGAATACAATTTTTGGCAACGTTAAAATATAATTTTTGACAAGAAGAATACAATTTTTGTGATAGAAAAATATTGTTCTTCCCAGTGAAAAAATACCATTTTTGGCTGTTAAAAAATACTAGTTTTGACCGTGGAAAAATTCTGATTTTGGCAGTGGCAGAATATAATTTTTGGCGATGCAAAAATATAATTTTTGACAACGAAGAATATAATTTTTGTGGTGGAAAAATATCGTTCTTCCCATGAAAAAATGCTATTTTTGACAGTTAAAAACCACAAGTTTTGACAGTGGCAAAATTCAATTTTTGGAAGTGGCAGACTACATTTTTTGGCGATATAAAAATATAATTTTTGACAGCGAAGAATACAATTTTTGTGGTGGAAAAATATCGTTTTTCCTAGTGAAAAAAAAATGACAGTTAAAAAACACAAGTTTCGGTAGTGGCAAAATTCAATTTTTGGCAGTGGCGGAATACATTTTTTGGTGATGTAAAAATGTAATTTTTGACAACGAAGAAAATAATTTTTGTGGTGGAAAAATACTGTTCTTCGCAGTGGAAAAATATCATTCTTGACAGTAAAAAAACGCGATTTTTTACAATAGCAGAATACTGCTTTTGGCGATAGAATTTTAAGGGTGGAAAAATACCATTTTTGACAATGTAATAATATAATTTGAGGGTGGTGAAACTATTTTTAGCCGCGGAAAAACATAGTTTTTGACAGAGAAAAAAAATTATGCTTGACAGTATAAAAATACAAGTATTGGCGATATAAAATTGAATTTTTGACAAAGAAAACAGACAATTTTTGACGGTGGAAAGATACTGTTCCTTCCAGTGAAAAAATATTCGACAGTTAGAAAACAATATGATTTTTGGCAGTGGCAGAATACCGTTTTTGTGAAATTGAAGATTTGACTATGAAGACCTGTAATTTTGACGGTGCAGAGGTACTATATTTGATAGTGGAAATGTACATTTTTTAACAGGGAATAAAATCCATTTTTGACAGTTAAGGATCAAAGTTTTTGACAGAGAAGAAAAACCAGTTTTCACAGTTAAAAACACAATTTTTGACAAACAAAATTCCATTTTAGGCGATACATTTTGACAATGAAAAAATGCAATATTTGACTATGAAGAATGATAGTTTTTGACTGTAAAAAAATTCTTCAAATCGAGGAGAAATACTTATTTTGACAGTAGTAAGATACCTTTCTTTCCAGTGAAAATATACCATTTTTGATAGCGAGAAAACAGAATGTTTGATAGTGATATACTTGTATATACAACCTTTTACGGTTGAGGTAAACACGCACTTCCGGTGTACGAAATTTTACCAAAAGCTTTTCAGTTCTTCGAATTGTCAAATAAAGCTTATGTTCAAAGTTTTATGGTAATTGTTGTATTAGTTTTTGAGATACAACACACAGTCACACACACACACACGTTAATTTTTGCAATAAATCTGAAAGCCCTTAATATTTCCGAAACAGTTGAAGATAGGTTGAAATATGTCTGGAATTTTCTGAAAAGTCCAAATATTAAATCAAATTGCATATAAGAAAGATGGTATTGGCCTCTGTTACATGACACACTGTAAGATATCCCCCTCGCCCATGCTGAAAGTGTGACGATGCAGGCATTTCAGGCGATAACGTATGGAGCGGTGAAGTGACGAAAAGGGAGAGGCGGTCGACCACCAGATATCATCCGGGCGAGTCGTACATTATAGTTAAACATTGAATAAGCAGTTTTGTTTTAATAAATAGAGTTTACAAAGACGTTTGTACCATTTTAGTGATTATTTTTTACAACACCCTGTTTAAAAAAAATGTTGAAAAAATGCGCAACTAAATATACCAATCGTCTATTTTTGTTAATTATTCAATATATAACCTAAAAGATCAGGCATGAATTAAAAATAGTTTTGACTCTCAGCGAAGGGTAATTACTTCTAACTGACTTTTTTTTATATTCTTTAATCCCTTAAAAATATATAATAATGAAATGATAAATCAATCCATATATCATTTAAATCGGAAAAAGTTGCATGGTAACTAGAGATGGGCAAAACTACTACTTTTGAATCACATTGCTACCTGTGATTGCTACTTTCTAATATCAGTGATTTCAAACTGTGACTGTGATCACGGTTATTAAACATCGTAACACCTTCTGATATTGTTAATGGTTTCTCAAAAATGTTTTTGATATGATTCTGCTAATATTTGTCCACCTGGTCACGTAAATAGTGTTCCTTTTGATATTATACCTGTGACCGAAGGTAATATTTTAGCTATATTATTGCTATACCAAATAAATATACGACTATACTTGATTCAGTTCAAGATTCGAGAAGTATTTAGAGAGTTTTGCAGAAAAACAGAATGCTTTAGGCATGTGGCAAATGTTTTTCCATTTTGATTTTACCTCTGAAAAACCAATAGAAAAAAAAACCCATTTTGAAAATTTTCGTTTTAAATTTTTGAGCAATTGACCAAAAACATCGCAGAAAAAAATATAAAACGTGCAGGCACAATTCCATAAAATTTTATTCTCAATGACCGAAGTGCCGCTTATTCGAAATCAGTTTGGTTTTTTAAATTCAACAATTTTCAATACAGAAAATCTTCAAAAATCCTTCTGAAGATTTTAGTTGTAATGTTTTGAGCACTAAATGGTCGAAGTATCGCTTATTCAAAATCAATTTGGTTTTTGTACATTTAACAATTTTTAATGGAGATATACATTTTTGAATTTTTTTTTAAAGGAAGGATGGTTGATGGAATTTCGGGTTAAGGAGAGTGAATGAAATTAGGGAAATTGGCGTAAGCTACTTGGCTATTCTGCCACAACCGATTTTTTGTAATTAATTCATATATTGATATGAAAGGACAACCACTAAACATCCATGGGCCCGTACGGCCATTTTTCATTCAGAAAAAGTGACCGCACGGATGGGATTCGAACCCACGACCACGAGGCCCAGAAGCAGGAGCGCTACCCACTAGGCCACCGCGGCCCCTTTGAAAATTTTAATTTTATTTTTTTGAGCACTTTAATGAAAACATCGCAGGAAAAATATAGAACGCGCAGATTAAATTCCATTAAAAATCATCCTGAATGGCCGAAGTATAGCTAATTCAAAATCAATTTGATTTTTGTAAATTCAATAATTTTCGATAGAGATATGGATTTTTGAAGATTTTCGTTTTAATTTTCTGAGCACTTGAATGGAAACGTCGCAGAAAAATATAAAACGCGTAGAAAAAATTCCTTGAAAAATCATCCTTAATGGCCGAAGTATAGCTAATTCAAAATCAATTCGATTTTTATAAATCCAACAATTTTCAATAGAGACATGGGTTTTTAAAGATTTTCGTTTTAATTTTTTGAGCACTTGAATGAAAATATAACAAAATATAAAACACGTAAAAAAATTCTTTAAAAAAATATCGTAAATGGTCGAAGTAACGCTTATTTAAAATCAATTTTGTTTTTGCAAATTTAACAATTTTTAATGGAGATATGAATTTTTGAAAATGTTAGTTTTATTTTTTTGAGCACTCGAATGAAAACATCGCAGAAAAAAATATAAAACGCGCAGACAAAATTCCATAAAAAATCATCCTTAATGGCCGAGGTAAAGCTAATTCAAAATCAATTCGGTTTTTGTAAATGCAACAATTTTCAATAGACATGAATTTTTTAAGATTTTCGTTTTAATTTTTTGAGCACTTGTATAAAAACGTCGCAGAAAAAAGATATAAAACACGTAGAAAAAATTCCTTAAAAAAATATCCTAAATGGTCTAAGTATCGCTTATTCAAAATCAATTTGGTTTTTGTAAATTGAACAATTTTTAATGGAGATGTGAATTTTTGAAAATTTTAGTATCATTTTTTTTAAGCACTTGAATGAAAACATCGCAGAAAAAATATAGAACGCGCAGACAAAATTCCATAAAAAATCATCCTTAATGGCCGAAGTATATAGCTAATTCAAAATCAATTCGGTTTTTATAAATTTAACAATTTTCAATACAGACATGGATTTTCGTTTTAATTTCTTGAGCACTTGAATGAAAACGTCGCAGAAAAAAAATATAAAACGCGTGGAAAAAATTCCTTAAAAAATATCCTAAATGGTCGAAGTATAGCTAATTCAAAATCAATTCGGTTTTTGTAAATCCAACAATTTTCATTAGAGATATGGATTTTTGAAGATTTTCGTTTTTATTGTTTGAGCACTTGAATGAAAACGTCGCAGAAAAAAAATATAAAACGCGTAGAAAAAATTCCTTAAAACATATCCTATATTGCCAAAGTATCGCTTATTCAAAATCAATTTGGGTTTTGTAAATTTAACAATTTGCAATGGAGATATGAATTTTTGAAAATTTTAGTTTTATTTTTTTGAGCACTTGAATGAAAACATCGCAGAAAAAATATTGAACGCGCAGACAAAATTCTATAAAAAAAATCATCCTCAATGGCCGAAGTTAAGCTTATTCAAAATCAATTCGGTTTTTGTAAATTTAACAATTTTTAATGAAAATATGAATTTTTGAAATTTTTTGTTTTATTTGTTTGAGCACTTGAATGAAAACATCGCAAAAAAATATAAAACGCGCAGACAAAATTCTATAAAAAATCATCCTTAAGGCTCCTGGAGCGTACCTCTAAATTCATTAAAGACATTATTCACAAACGGATAAAGACTTAGAAGTGAAATTTTGAATTCACCTCTGTAAATATATTCTAAAGAGTAGCACGGATTTTTTTTTTAATAATAATGTTTATAAACAATTTTAATACTAATATTTCTGTAATTTAGAAAAAAAAATCCGTCGTACCCTGGAGTAATTAATTTAAAATTTATTATTTAAATAATATTTTTTCATATTTTCGAAACTGTATCCGAAATTTGAATAATAAGTTATTCATTTTAATACTCTGTCGTGGTGCGCCCTCTGCAGTTTTCTTGTTTAACGGGCTGTGTATATGAGAGGAGGCGTTCCCAAGGCGGTCTCTTGCTGTAACTTTAGCCGCGTTATCTAAATTACACAGTGGTGTTACTAAACATATACATCTTTCGTGACAAGAGGGATTAACGACTCATACAAAAACAGTTGTATGGAATTATTGGGTTTCAATAAATATATTATATTGCCAAATATTTATGATTAAAATTTCTTCTCTTTGGTCCTGACAACCGGCTATCTACCCGAGGGCTTTTCGTCGATTTCTGGGTATTTCATTGAAATTAAGAAATGAAATTAATAATTTGTATCTCGTACATCAATGCAAAAAATAATATGTTAGATTATCGCGGGGCGGAGAGTCAATTAGATTATGAAACTTTCATGGGCCTACAAATGTGCCAACAAGATAAATTAAAAATTAAAAATTAAAAATTAAAAATTAAAAATTAAAAATTAAAAATTAAAAATTAAAAATTAAAAATTAAAAATTAAAAATTAAAAATTAAAAATTAAAAATTAAAAATTAAAAATTAAAAATTAAAAATTAAAAATTAAAAATTAAAAATTAAAAATTAAAAATTAAAAATTAAAAATTAAAAATTAAAAATTAAAAATTAAAAATTAAAAATTAAAAATTAAAAATTAAAAATTAAAAATTAAAAATTAAAAATTAAAAATTAAAAATTAAAAATTAAAAATTAAAAATTAAAAATTAAAAATTAAAAATTAAAAATTAAAAATTAAAAATTAAAAATTAAAAATTAAAAATTAAAAATTAAAAATTAAAAATTAAAAATTAAAAATTAAAAATTAAAAATTAAAAATTAAAAATTAAAAATTAAAAATTAAAAATTAAAAATTAAAAATTAAAAATTAAAAATTAAAAATTAAAATTAAAAATTAAAAATTAAAAATTAAAAATTAAAAATTAAAAATTAAAAATTAAAAATTAAAAATTAAAAATTAAAAATTAAAAATTAAAAATTAAAAATTAAAAATTAAAAATTAAAAATTAAAAATTAAAAATTAAAAATTAAAAATTAAAAATTAAAAATTAAAAATTAAAAATTAAAAATTAAAAATTAAAAATTAAAAATTAAAAATTAAAAATTAAAAATTAAAAATTAAAAATTAAAAATTAAAAATTAAAAATTAAAAATTAAAAATTAAAAATTAAAAATTAAAAATTAAAAATTAAAAATTAAAAATTAAAAATTAAAAATTAAAAATTAAAAATTAAAAATTAAAAATTAAAAATTAAAAATTAAAAATTTCACTTAAGATAAGACGGACCCTCCCTTTTACACAAGTTTCTAATAGTCAGTCAAGTCAAATAAATATAATAGTGCCGAGCGCCAATATTTAATTAAGTGGCTGGTCCACTCTGGACGACTATATCCTTGTCTCGCTACATTAATATCACATATGGTGCTCTTCTATGGCTTTCGCGGGTTAGATGCAAGAGCAAGGGGTTGGTTTGTTTACGTTTCGATTTCTTCGTTGGTATCCAATGCCCTTAATGGCTGAAGTATAGCTAATTCAAAATTAATTCGGTTTTTGTAAATCCAACAATTTTCAACAGAGAAATGGATTTTTGTAGATTTTCCTTTTATTTTTTTGAGCACTTGAATGAAAACGTCGCAGAAAAAAATATAGAACGCATAGAAAAATTTCCTTAAAACAATATCCTCAATGGTCGAAGTATCGCTTATTCAAAATTAATTTGGTATTTGTAAATTCAACAATTTTTAATGGAGAAATGGATTTTTTTAAATTTTAGTTTTATTTTTTTTTTTGGCACTTCAATGAGAGCACCGCAGAAAAAATATAAAACGCATAGAAAAAATTCCATAAAAAATATCCTCAATGGTCCTGGTATCACATATTCGAAATCAATTTAGTTTTTGTAAATCCCACAGTTTCTAATGGCGACATGGATTTTTGAAAATTTCAGATTTAATTTTTTGAGCACCTGAATAAAAACTTCGCAGAAAAAAAAATAAAACGCGCAGACAAAATTCCGTAAAAAATTATCCTTAGCGGCCGAAGTATCACTTATTCAAGATCAATCTGGGACTTGAAAATTCAATAATTTTCAATAGAGATATGGATTTTTGAAGATTTTGGTTTTAATTTTTTGAGCACTTAAATAAAAACGTCGCAGAAAAAAGAAATAAAACACGTAGAAAAAATTCCTTAAAAAAATATCCTAAATGGTCTAAGTATCGCTTATTCAAAATCAATTTGGTTTTTGTAAATTTAACAATTTTTAATGGAGATGTGAATTTTTGAAAATTTTAGTTTCATTTTTTTAAACACTTGAATGAAAACGCAGAAAAAATATAGAACACGCAGACAAAATTCCATAAAAAATCATCCTTAATGGCCGAAGTATATAGCTAATTTAAAATCAATTCGGTTTTTATAAATTTAACAATTTTCAATAGAGACATGGATTTTTGAAGATTTTCGTTTTAATTTCTTGAGCACTTGAATGAAAACGTCGCAGAAAAAAAAAAATAAAACGCGTAGAAAAAATTCCTTAAAAATTATCCTAAATGGTCGAAGTATAGCTAATTCAAAATCAATTCGGTTTTTGTAAATCCAACAATTTTCAACAGAGAAAAGGATTTTTGTAGATTTTCCTTTTATTTTTTTAAGCACTTGAATGAAAACGTCGCAGAAAAAAATATAGAACGCATAGAAAAATTTCCTTAAAACAATATCCTCAATGGTCGAAGTATCGCTTATTCAAAATTAATTTGGTATTTGTAAATTCAACAATTTTTAATGGAGAAATGGATTTTTTAAAATTTTAGTTTTATTTTTTTTTGGCACTTCAATGAGAGCACCGCAGAAAAAATATAAAACGCATAGAAAAAATTCCATAAAAAATATCCTCAATGGTCCTGGTATCACATATTCGAAATCAATTTAGTTTTTGTAAATCCCACAGTTTCTAATGGAGACATGGATTTTTGAAAATTTCAGATTTCATTTTTTGAGCACCTGAATAAAAACTTCGCAGAAAAAAAAATAAAACGCGCAGACAAAATTCCGTAAAAAATGATCCTTAGCGGCCGAAGTATCACTTATTCAAGATCAATCTGGGACTTGAAAATTCAATAATTTTCAATAGAGATATGGATTTTTGAATATTTTGGTTTTAATTTTTTGAGCACTTGAATAAAAACGTCGCAGAAAAAAGATATAAAACACGTAGAAAAAATTCCTTAAAAAAATATCTTAAATGGTCTAAGTATCGCTTATTCAAAATCAATTTGGTTTTTGTAAATTTAACAATTTTTAATGGAGATGTGAATTTTTGAAAATTTTAGTTTCATTTTTTTAAGCACTTAAATGAAAACATCGCAGAAAAAATATAGAACGCGCAGACAAAATTCCATAAAAAATCATCCTTAATGGCCGAAGTATATAGCTAATTCAAAATCAATTCGGTTTTTATAAATTTAACAATTTTCAATAGAGACATGGATTTTTGAAGATTTTCGTTTTAATTTCTTAAGCACTTGAATGAAAACGTCGCAGAAAAAAAATATAAAACGCGTAGAAAAAATTACTTAAAAAATTTCCTAAATGGTCGAAGTATAGCTAATTCAAAATCAATTCGGTTTTTGTAAATCCAACAATTTTCAACAGAGAAAAGGATTTTTGTAGATTTTCCTTTTATTTTTTTGAGCACTTGAATGAAAACGTCGCAGAAAAAAATATAGAACGCATAGAAAAATTTCCTTAAAACAATATCCTCAATGGTCGAAGTATCGCTTATTCAAAATTAATTTGGTATTTGTAAATTCAACAATTTTTAATGGAGAAATGGATTTTTTAAAATTTTAGTTTTATTTTTTTTTGGCACTTCAATGAGAGCACCGCAGAAAAAATATAAAACGCATAGAAAAAATTCCATAAAAAATATCCTCAATGGTCCTGGTATCACATATTCGAAATCAATTTAGTTTTTGTAAATCCCACAGTTTCTAATGGAGACATGGATTTTTGAAAATTTCAGATTTCATTTTTTGAGCACCTGAATAAAAACTTCGCAGAAAAAAAAATAAAACGCGCAGACAAAATTCCGTAAAAAATGATCCTTAGCGGCCGAAGTATCACTTATTCAAGATCAATCTGGGACTTGAAAATTCAATAATTTTCAATAGAGATATGGATTTTTGAATATTTTGGTTTTAATTTTTTGAGCACTTGAATAAAAACGTCGCAGAAAAAAGAAATAAAACACGTAGAAAAAATTCCTTAAAAAAATATCTTAAATGGTCTAAGTATCGCTTATTCAAAATCAATTTGGTTTTTGTAAATTTAACAATTTTTAATGGAGATGTGAATTTTTGAAAATTTTAGTTTCATTTTTTTAAGCACTTAAATGAAAACATCGCAGAAAAAATATAGAACGCGCAGACAAAATTCCATAAAAAATCATCCTTAATGGCCGAAGTATATAGCTAATTCAAAATCAATTCGGTTTTTATAAATTTAACAATTTTCAATAGAGACATGGATTTTTGAAGATTTTCGTTTTAATTTCTTAAGCACTTGAATGAAAACGTCGCAGAAAAAAAATATAAAACGCGTAGAAAAAATTACTTAAAAAATTTCCTAAATGGTCGAAGTATAGCTAATTCAAAATCAATTCGGTTTTTGTAAATCCAACAATTTTCAACAGAGAAAAGGATTTTTGTAGATTTTCCTTTTATTTTTTTGAGCACTTGAATGAAAACGTCGCAGAAAAAAATATAGAACGCATAGAAAAATTTCCTTAAAACAATATCCTCAATGGTCGAAGTATCGCTTATTCAAAATTAATTTGGTATTTGTAAATTCAACAATTTTTAATGGAGAAATGGATTTTTTAAAATTTTAGTTTTATTTTTTTTGGCACTTCAATGAGAGCACCGCAGAAAAAAATATAAAACGCATAGAAAAAATTCCATAAAAAATATCCTCAATGGTCCTGGTATCACATATTCGAAATCAATTTAGTTTTTGTAAATCCCACAGTTTTTAATGGAGACATGGATTTTTGAAAATTTCAGATTTAATTTTTTGAGCACCTGAATAAAAACTTCGCAGAAAAAAAAATAAAACGCGGAGACAAAATTCCGTAAAAAATGATCCTTAGCGGCCGAAGTATCACTTATTCAAGATCAATCTGGGACTTGAAAATTCGATAATTTTCAATAGAGATATGGATTTTTGAAGATTTTGGTTTTAATTTTTTGAGCACTTGAATAAAAACGTCGCAGAAAAAAGATATAAAACAAGTAGAAAAAATTACTAAAAAAAATATCCTAAATGGTCTAAGTATCGCTTATTCAAAATCAATTTGGTTTTTGTAAATTTAACAATTTTTAATGGAGATGTGAATTTTTGAAAATTTTAGTTTCATTTTTTTAAGCACTTAAATGAAAACATCGCAGAAAAAATATAGAACGCGCAGACAAAATTCCATAAAAAATCATCCTTAATGGCCGAAGTATATAGCTAATTCAAAATCAATTCGGTTTTTATAAATTTAACAATTTTCAATAGAGACATGGATTTTTGAAGATTTTCGTTTTAATTTCTTGAGCACTTGAATGAAAACGTCGCAGAAAAAAAATATAAAACGCGTAGAAAAAATGACTTAAAAAATTTCCTAAATGGTCGAGGTATCGCTTATTCGAAATCAATTTGGTTTTTGTAAATTCAATAATTTTCGACAGAGATATGGATTTTTGACGATTTTCGTTTTAATTTTTTAGCACTTTAATGAAAACGTCGCAGAAGAAAAATATAAAACGCGTAGAAAAAATTGCTTAAAAAATATCCTAAATAGTCGAAGTATCGCTTATTCAAAATAAATTTGATTTTTGTAAATTTAACAATTTTAATAGAGATATGAATTTTTGAAAATTTCAGATTTATTTTTTTAAGCACTTGAATGTAAACATCGCAGAAAAAATATAGAACGCGCAGACAAAATTCCATAAAAATCATCCTTAATAGCCGAAGTATATCTAATTCAAAATCGATTCGGTTTTTGTAAATCCAACAATTTTCAACAGAGAAATGGATTTTTGAAGAGTTTCGTTTTAATTTTTTGAGCACTTGAATGAAAACGTCGCAGAAAAAAAAATATAAAACGAGTAAAAAAAATTCTTTAAAAAATATCCTAAATGGTCGAAGTATTGCTTATTCAAAATCAATTTGGTTTTTGTAAATTTAGCAATTTTTAATGGAAATATGAATTTTTGAAAAATGTAGTTTTAAAATTTAGAAAAAAAAATAAAACGCGCAGACAAAATTCCATAAAAAAATATCCTTAGCGGCCGAAGTATCACTTATTCAAAATCAATTTGGGACTTGAAAATTCAACAATTTTCAATAGAGATATGGATTTTTAAGATTTTAGTTTTCATTTTTTGAGCACCTGGACATTTGGAGATTTTCGCAGTTTGGTAAATTGTTTTTATTTTTTTTTCAGTTCATGAAGTTTGCAATTTCAAAATTAGTTTCGTGGGCTTATTTTAAAATGTTTAGATATTTGTACTGAATCTTAACTTGAAATGAATTTTGAGTTATTTCGGGTCTATTAAGTCGTTGCTCAATTCTATGCCGGGCAAGATAATTTTTTCGTTTTTATAAAATCTCAATTAATTAATTAATAATTGTTAGTACATATAGTACATACGTTGTAATTTATTTCATTTTAAATGGTATACCATGGCATTTTATAAATATTTGTTTTTTTTTATTAAATATTTATTTAAAATTTATTTAGAAACAATACCCGGCAAAAATAGGAGAATAAAGTAATATATATTAAATAACATTCAGAAATGCCACCTTGTACTGTCTTCTTACAATTATGTTTTAAGTAACAGTCACAGTTTAAGTAGCAATCACAGTCTGTCACAGTTTAAATAGTAGTTATTTTAACAGTGATATTACATAGCAGTGATATTAAATAGCAGTGATATTAAATAGCAGTTATTTTAAGTAACAGTGATTTTAAGTAACAGGTGATATTAAGTAGCAGTGATGTTAAGTTGCAGTGAAATTCGCCTATGAGTAACAGTAACGACCTGTGATTTTTCAATACCAGTGAAAAATCGCAGATACGTGAAATATCGCCCATCCCTAATGGTAGCTATATTTTAAATTCTTTAATGTACATTTTTGTTGTTTTAAAAATATTTCTTTCCAATCTTGTAATAAATATTGAAACTCGGCGAGTTACAAATGGTTATCAACCGAAGTGTTTCTTGTATCAAGTACATTTTATTTTCTTGGGATGCCAATTAGAATGTTCTCCTTAGGAACAATATTTACTTAGTGCGGCGCTGGTAATTTATCACACAAATTACACAGCTCATGAACTACTAGTGAACTACTAGGTCGATAGCCGTCTACGTTAATGAATACATCGACTACCAGATATAATTACATCATAAGTTAGACCATGATAAAACCAGTCAATAAAATATCATTTCCGGATATAAATTATAACTAATTGCAATTATTGACGATTATTAGTTACACCAATTTCGGCAATGTTACTCGTAGATTTTCTTTATACTTTCCAACTTCTTGAGACTGAAATACCCCGACATCGTTACTTCCGAGAGTAAACGAAAAAATATTGATGATAAGGATACTCTCTGCTAACAACTTGTCTAGTGCCTGCACAGTTCAAATATAATAGGAGAAATAACAAACAAGATATAAAAATCGGACATGTATACACCAACATACAGATACACATAATACACAAAATATCAAGTGTGATACATTATTAAATTCACTATTTAAAGTTATCTCAAAACCATGTATACTATTGTATTCCTCTTCAAAAAGTATCAGAAAATTTTAATTGCGAACGTCTAGCTTTACTGATTTTTGCTCTGCAGATTATTTTAAAGATCAATTAGAAGAGTAAAAAATATTCAAAATAACGTATCACACGAGTAAATTAAAGAATTTAGATTTAACTATTAATCGTAAACACATTGTAAATTTCAAACATAACTTTGTTTTTGATTATTACACGAACGTGTTTCTAAGAGTATTTCAAGATAAAAGTTAAATGTAAAATGTGTCCTCTCGTGCAAATTTACAAACGAAATCGCCTTTTTGTTTCGTTAGAAGGACGACAGGTACGCGTTAATATTTTTTTATAGCTCAACAAAATTCTGCTAAAATATGTCGGTTTAGCAAATCGGCCGACCTGAATTATTAGATGGTACTCATAAAATGCAGGCATATGCAGTGTGTACTTTGAAGTCCATGTTAAAATGTTTAAAAGTAGGTTAATGAGTAATACCATTCCGACGTTGTTTCCAGGTGGGTAATTAATGTCTCTAATATAAGGCACACTATTCCATGTTGAAGTAATTTGTATGTATGATTTACTTTTATGCACACAAATTACAAGCAAATTACTACATAAGTGAAGTTTGAAAAGTCATAAATATAATTTATGTAATTAATTTCCGTTGCATTTAACAACTCCTAATTTCGTGACATTGTCAATGTTAGCAGAATAAGTTACATTCTAAACGTGCTCAATAGTTTTGAAAGAATATTTATTACATCATTGTTTACTTATAAAGTGAAATTCACAAGTCGATATTCTAAACAAAAATTTCAAAAATACTATAAATAATAACAATATCATACATTGACAATCTTGCTGGTTTGTACCAATCTTCAAACATGCGAATAAAATAGACAATTATGTGACAAATTGGCATTGAATTTTTCACTTTTTATGAGGTGTACCTATTGCTATCCAATGAAATATAAAAGTAAGGTAAAGGTGAATTTTTTATTAAACACTTTATTCGCTAAGAACACCATACTAAATTTCATAGATACATGTGAAAATGCAAGTGATATTTGTGGTCTACCAGAATTCAGTTACACCCGGTAAATAGTCTCTAAGCTAAAAATGAGGTAGCACACTTTTTTATTAGAACTGTGGTAATAATTAATTTTTGTAGAGAAGAACTGAAATATGTCATTTGAGCTCTGAAAGCAATTATAAGTTTAAAGTTTACACAATTTGAAATTTCCCCAGATATTGTAGAAACCAATTTTGATAGTAGATAAGTATAGTTCAAGTTTAAACTACTTCTTCTCGAAATCAAAGTTACTGCACAATTAAAAGTAAACAAAATATGTTTATAGAAAACAGAACATTGAATTTTTATATAAAATATATACTGATATATAATAGCATTGAATGCTTATCACAATCCAAAAATGAAGTAATATAAAAAGCGGGCTCGCACCGAACTTAGTTTTCTAGTACATCCTCTATAGACAAATTTATTTTAGGTTATTTTGCTTTTGAAATCAAATTACTTTTGTGTTAACTATTTTTCCTGTATTACACCGTTATTAAAATATCTTCCAAGAAAACACTGTAAAGGCAACCCGCCATTGATTTTAACATTGTTATACAAGGTGCTGTAAAAATGGCGGATTAACTCAATGATACGTTGTCGACGAGTGTATGGAAAAAATAATTTAAAAAATCGGTATTGTATTTTTTGGCTGATGTGAAGAATTTAGTGTAAATTATTTCTTTACTTAAAATCTGCATAACATTAATTACTTACACTCCAGCTCATCAAATTAATTTTGCAGAGATACATACTTTCATACTTGTCAATATTATATATAGGGTGTCCCATGAAAAAGTTGCATTTTAAATTTGCTATAAAAAAAAGACGGGTGGATATTTTTCAATTATTTTTTTTTTTATTGAATAGCCCCTACATTGCGGTTTAATAGTGAAAGACCACTCCATTCATATGGCTGCCTCGGCTGGCTTTGCAGTAGCTTATTCTGTCGACCCAATTTTTCATGACATTTTCGATGGTGTGGCCCTCAATGGCTGCAATGGCGACCTCAATCTCGTGCTTTAGGTCGTCAATCGTCTCTGGATGGTTGGCGTAGCACTTATCCTTGACGGCTCCCCACAAAAAATAGTCCAGCGGGGTCAAATCGCAGCTGGGAGGCGGCCAGTTGACATCGCCGTTTCGGCTAATTATGCGATTTTCGAACGTACCGCGCAAAAGTTCGACTGTAACGTTGGATGTGTAGCACGTGGCGCCGTCCTGCTGGACCCAAATGCCGCCGATGTCTTCCTCTTCCATTCGGGGAAAGAAAAAAATTTCCAACATGCCGCGATAGCGCTCACCATTGACGGTTACAGCGGCTGCAGCTTCGTTTTCGAAGAAAAACCGACGAATGATGACGCCGGACCACATACCGCACCAAACAGTCACTCGTTGTGGGTGCAGTGACTTTTCCATGATTACGTGTGGATTTTCTGAGCCCCAAATACGGCAGTTTTCCTTATTGACATAACCACCGAGGTGGAAATGAGCTTCATATGAAAAAATTATTTTTCGATAAAAATGCTTTGGCGAACCGAAATCACATCGGATGGTCGTGCGGCTTCAGCTCTTGCACCAATTCAATTTTGTACGGCTTCAAACCGAGGTCTTTCGTCAAAATTCTTTGAAGGGACGTGCGAGAAATGTTCAATTCCTGCGAGCGGTGTCGAGTTGATGTTGATGGATTGTCACTCACACTTTCGGCAACAGCAGCAATATTTTCGAATGAGCGCACTGGACGAGCACGGGAACGCGTTGCTTTGTCCATTAACGAGCCACTTTCACGCACACGCTTCACAAATTTATCCACAAACTGCCTGGAAAGCGCTTTATTTTTCCCGAATTTTGTGCGCCCGAATTTTTTTTCTTGCAGTATCGGTTGAAGACTTACCATTTTGGAAGTAAGTTTTCAATATTTCCCAATTTTCTTCGACCGTAAACTGAACCATTTCGTAAACCGCAAACCTTTTACTAAATATTTTACACATTCGGGCTGTCAAAGCCGAAATAATCGATAGTTCAAAAAGCAACCGATAGATGGGCCACCCTACACAATTGGTATTTTTCAATGCAATAATTTAAGAGTTTAATAATTGATTTTCGCATTCAAATAAACCTACTGATGCCAGGTTTATTTGCATGAGAAAATCAATTATTAAACATTCAAATTATCGCACTTGAAAATACCAATTGTGTATAATATTGACAAGTATGAAAGTATGTACCTCTGCAAAATTTATTTTATGAGCTGGAGTGTATGTAATTAATGTTATGCAGATTTTAAGTAAAGAAATACTTTACATTAAAGTCTTCACATCTTTGAAAAAATACAAAACCGATTTTTGAAATTATTTTTCCCTTCTCTCGAAGTCCTCGTCGACAACGTAGCATTAATCCGCAATTTTTACAGCACCCTGTATACGTTCAGTTTCAACAAACTTCTTACCTTATTTTCAAGTTATTATTTAATGTGGGGGACTGAACTCACCTGTAACAAAAAACAAAAATTAATTTAGTCAGAAGCAAAGCTAGAGGTATGAGAAATTCATAACATGGGCTATGTTAAATTTGGCTTGTGTTAATTTAAATTAAACTCAAATTAGTTTAAAAATATAATGTTTCTACTTTAGTTTAATATATTAAAAACAGTTAAACATTTTTTTTTGTTTTACAGTATTTGCTCGTTATTTAACAATTTTTTGTGTTTTATTGTCGCAATTGGCAGTACTTAAAACATGACACGTGTCGACCTCAAATTGAATTAAATTGCCATTAACAATAATTCATAATATAATTAGAACGCTCCAATGCGTTACAAACTGAAAATGTTCGATAGAATACATATTGGGGAGTTCGCCACCAGTACCACTAAGGTCAAAGAAAACGGAGGCGTAAGATTGCTCAATTTTTACCGGCGCGGAAAACGTACGAACTCGGTGACAATCGAATGGGCGGGCGCATGAATTCACTAAAGTGCGCGGTGGTGTTCGGATAAAGAGTAGCGGGAAAGAAACAGCGAGAGTACAATGGATGCTTTATTCGCGGAGAAATTATGGATTTTTAATTGGCGTCAAACAAACAAGTGTAAACATAACCTAAGTTTCTATAAACATTTAAGCAAATATTCATTCACGATTTATACTCATGAGTGAATAGACGTATTAAAAGTGCTCCGCCTAAAAGTTGCATTAAAGTCATTAAAGTGAATATAATTAGTTTAAAAGTCGTGCTTAGTTACAGAGTGAGTACTACTGCATATATTTTTTCTATCGGAATAGCCATGCCTTTTACCAGAGATCAAATAATTGACTTAAAAGCAATTATTAAGGAGGCCATCGTGGAAATATTTAAAGAGGATAAATTCGTATCGGTTTTAATTGATAAAGCCGTAGGCAAGGCCAAATTGGCATTGCAATCTCAATATGATAAATACAATACAGAACTATCCTCTTTAACTACGCAAATCACCTCGCTGCAAAAACGCGTGGATCAACTCGATCAATATTCACGGCGAAAATCTTTAAGAATCATGGGTTTGAATGAAGAGCCTAATGAAAATTTGAAAAGTAAACTAGCTGATTTACTCTCGACAACATTACACATTAATGATGCAATCATATCCAACTGTTATAGGACTAAGAACAGAGTAATTAGAAATGGTAATACGCACACGATTATTGCTCAGCTGAAATCAACGGAAAGTGTTGAAAAAGTAATTAAGAAACGTTATTTACTAAAGCAGTCGGGTATTATAATCACTGAAGATCTGTCACCCGCTAGATACAGACTACTAAAATCTTCAAGAGAAAAATTTGGTGTAAAAAATGCTTGGTCTTCACGTGGAAATGTTTTTGTCAAGAGTAAGGAGGAAAACGGCAAAGAATTTATCAAGAAAATCTACAACGACAAAGACTTAGAGGAACTTCCTGAGATTAAAAACAGTAATAAATAACGTCATGCATGTCCCTATACTGAATTTTGCTATATTTGTTAGATTTGCTTTTTTTTTTTTTTTTATTGGTCATGCATGATTTTTTTTTTTTTTTTTTTTTTTATTTTGTTCTAATTCAACTTCATTCAATTTTCATTTATTTGTTTAACACCTTTGAACAGTAATTATATTTGAATATGGATTTAGAAATTATATTTGCATTTTTTTTTTACTTCTCTAGGGCGGGTACTTATGTATGTCTATTCTCGCGGTACTGTATAAAAGCACCGATTGTTTATTTCATCTTGTTAGTAATAAATTACAATTTATGAATTATATTTCTGTATGTCATTTGAATGTGCGATCTCTTAGCCATAATTTTGTCAATTTTAGAGCTCATTTACTCTCGTTAAATCATGATGTTGTTGCTGTCTCAGAAACTTGGCTTACATCCAATATGGATAATGCTCAATTTTATATCACCGGATACACGTTTGTTCGCAGAGATAGGGTTGTCGGTCGAGGGGGTGGTGTTGGTCTTTATATAAGAAATAATGTAAAATATGAAATCATTACATTACCAATAAACAACCTTGAACAGATTTGGGTAAAATGTAAGTTTGGTAAAGATGTGTTTTGTGTTGGTGTAATCTATAGACCTCCTGATAGTAATGTGATTACTTTTATTGAAACATTGGAGGATGATATTAGTTACCTTTTACCTCAATATGAAAATTTAATTTTTTTAGGCGATTTTAACATAAATATGCTTAACCTTCATTTGAGCAGTGTCAGTAGGTTTCTGGACCTTCTAGATGCTTATGATCTTAGTCAAATTATTTCGGAACCTACTCGTGTTACTGCACACTCTGAAACATTAATTGATGTCATTGTAATCTCTAATAAATGTAATTACGTTGAGTCAAAAGTAATTAAAATCCATGACATTGCAGACCATGACATAGTATACTGTAAACTCAAACTTAACTCGAAAAGAAATGAAAAATTTATAACATATCGTCAATTTTATAACATTAATCGAGTTAATTTACAAACTGATTTAGAGTCATCAAATCTCCAGAACCTAATTTATATAAATAATATTGAGGACAAAATAACTTATTTAAATAATATTATACTAAACATCTTTGATCGACATGCTCCCTTAGTTAAACGTAGAATCACAAAAAAACCTGCTCCATGGCTTACTGATACAATTAAAGAAATGATGATACTTCGAGATAACGCGTACAGTAAGTTTAAACAGACTAAACATACGAACGATTTTAATATTTATAAACAATGGCGAAATACGGTCAACTCGACTGTAATAAGGGAAAAAAAAGCTTATTTGGAATTTGCGATTAGTAACAATAATAACTCAAATTGCTGGAAATGCTTAAAAAATAATGGCATTGTTCAAAGTAAACCAACAGTTTTACCAAATAACATTAATGATGTTAACGCAATTAATGACTATTTTACTCGTAATAACAATTCTATGGCGAATGATGAGACTATAATTTTTTATCAAAATAATACTCATACTAATTCAAGTGCTGGCTGTTTCAAATTTAAACTAGTGACGACTGATGATATTAGCAATATCTTGTACAGTATTAAGTCAAATGCCATGGGTTCAGATGGAATTAATATAATAATGCTTACATTTTGCTGTCCATATTTAATTCCTTATCTAACGCATATTATCAACTGTTGTATTGAGCAATCCGTTTTTCCGAATAGTTGGAAATTAGCCACCATTATACCGATCCCTAAAGTTGATTGTCCTTCTGGTCTTAAAGACTTAAGGCCTATCAGTATATTACCGGTTGTGTCAAAAGTATTAGAGCGTGTGCTTAAATCTCAAATTGCCGAATTTCTTGAAAGGAATAATTTGCTATCTCCTTTACAATCAGGTTTCAGACCGAACTTTAGTTGTTCCACCGCCCTGCTTAATATTACAGATGCTATTTTAGCCGCTACCGATAAGGGTCTTTTAACATGTATGGTTTTACTCGACTATAGCAAAGCCTTTGATACTATTAGCCATGAGTTGTTGGGGGCAAAGCTCCGTTACATTGGTTTTGATAACGATGCAGTTAGCTTGGTAGCTAGTTTTTTGGACAATCGTCGACAAAGGGTCCAAATAGATGGTTCAATCTCCGAGTCTGCTGAGGTAAACGCTGGTGTCCCCCAAGGATCAATATTGGGTCCAATTTTATTCTCCATTTATACGTCATCCCTCACTGATGTCTTAGAACATTGCACTGCAAATTTATACGCAGATGACACACAAATACTATATTCTTTTAAACCTGAAGACACTGTTCTAGCTGGTAATAATATCTCCTCCGATTTATCAAAATTGGTGAATTTCTCCCGTAACCACTCACTATCTATTAATGCCAAAAAGTCTTCAACGATGTTATTTGGTCCTCGCAGTTTAGTAGAATCATCAAAAAGAGTACTCCAAATTAAAATTGATAGCACTATTCTACCCTTTGTGGATAATATTCGAAACTTAGGCCTTGTTATTGATACTGATTTGCGTTTTAAACTGCACATAAATAAGTGTATTGCCCGATCTTTTCTAAGCTTAAAAATGCTTTACTCCAGTAGACACTATCTATCTATTAAGACCAAACGTATGTTGTGCGACACACTAGTTCTAAGTCATTTTAATTTTGCTGACGTCGTTTATAATGCTTGTCTAGATCAAACCACTATAAATCGCATTCAGAGGGTTCAAAATTCGTGTATGCGTTTAATATTTGGCATTCGCAAATTTGATCACATTTCCAGCAAACTGAGTGACTTAAACTGGTTAAATATGTCTGATCGCCGTATGCTACATTGTTGCACCCTTTATCACAAAATAATACAATCTCGTACGCCTCCTTATCTCTACAACAGGATTGTGTTCCGTTCTGATGTACACAATATCAATGTGAGATTCAGAGGTATTATCTCACCGCCATATCACAAGTCTGCAATCTTTGTGAGATCATTTTCTTACAATATTTATAAAATTTATAACAAAATACCAACGCAATTAAAAAATCTCTCATTGATTAATTTTAAACATGAGATACGTTGTAAGTTGATGAGGAATGAGTTTTAAATATGTCAGCATATATCAAAACTAATTTTTAAGCATGTACAATGCATTCGATTTTAAACAGTACCAAATTTAATTTTTTATTTTAATAAATTTAAATGCTTAATTTTAATATTACCTTTCATTTAATTGATATAGTAGGTTAAGTGGAAGAGCAGTTAATAGTTGAATAAACTAACTGAACTTCGCCTACTCTTGTGAATTTATTATTTGTAATTACCTTTTCATTAATAAAGACAATTTATTATTATTATTATTAATAATACTTAGCATACTATAAGCTTAAATTGGTTTCAACTTACTTGGAAATAGTTTCTTTATTGCACCCTTCCCATATTTCTGGAGGTGTGCAAGTAATATTCGAGATTTATTATGTTTTAAAATACACTATTGGAATCGCCGTAGAAATACTTTTAAAATATTAAATTCATTTAAAACAAAAAATGTTTTTTCAGTGTTGTTACATGTTACAAATAAAAATCTCTATGTTTAAGTACATATTTTATTTTAGAAATAATTAACTAACTAAAACCGAAGTAAAAAAAATCATATTATACTTAATAAGAGGCATTGTGGGGCACTCGTTACATTAGAGATGCACTCGTCATGCTGCATTCTCACTCGTGCCATAATGGACCCTATTATTAAATTTGTATAATAATTTACTATTTGGATTTCTACTTTTGGACTTGCAGATATATCAAATACTGATAAACAATGAGATTTATTATTTAACAGTATTTGCTCATTATTAAACAATTTGTGCTAAAAATTTAGTTGTGGTGATTGGCAGTACTTAGAACCTGACAGGTGTCAACATCAAAATGTAAAATTGCTGTTAAGGATAATTCATAGGATAATTGGAGTTCTCCGATGCGTTACCAGTAGCGGATTTATAATTCATAGTTATTTTCGGGAGGAAGTTTGTTTTTGGGCCCAAATTATTGTGAGGATGTTATAAAATGCTTTGTTGGCAAATAATAGAGACCGTGCAGGTCATTACGTAAGCAAACCTGTTAAATACCTAATATTTGTTTAAACAGGTGATTGCAAAAAACAAATATTTTTTAACGGGTCTTCCAATAGGGACAGTTGATAGCGGCCATAATGTTGAAGCTACACCTGTCGAATTGGCTGTCATTTATTCAGACTATTTTGCCAAATCACCATGGACGGATATAGCATTCAACAACACGTGCAAATGATAAAATTGTTTTATCAAAATGGGTGTTCTGTTCGGGAAACGTTCCGCGCGCCGCGCCTATTTTACGGTCGCCATAATCGTCCTACCGAGAGGACTATTAGCAGTGTGGTAGATAAATTTGAGTGCACTTGTTCAGTAAACAATAAACCAACACCAGTACGACGACGAAACGCAAGATCTGCCGAAAATATTGCCGCTATCCGTCGATTTCGCGTTGATTACAAGAACTCGGCCTTTCGCAGACCACAACTTCGCGATTTTTGCCTTGTAACTTAAGCCTGCACCCATACAAAATTCAACTGACCCAGGAGCTGAAGGTAAACGACGTGTGTTCGCTGAATGGGCACTGGAACCGTTGGAAACTGACCCTAATTTTTCATCAAAAAATCATCTTCAGCGATGAGGCCCATTCAGGGGATGTACAATTCATAGGATTTTTAGGTGCCATATCTCAGTACTACGATCAAATGTATGGTCTTCAGTTTTTTAACAGCGCCTGCATTTTAAGGTTTGCATATTGGCTGTTCTGTGCAGTTTTGTGTTTAATTAATGACGACATTGATTCCGTTGAATTTAGTGTATTATTAAATTAGTAAGTAAAAGTATTTTTTTTTTAATTTATATAAATTCTCATATCAACTTACTGTCACTCATAAAATGGAATTGTTGTTATGTGCCTGGATGTGACGATTGAATGTTGTGCAGAATGGAGTTTTGCTTTAAGATAAGGAAAGATATAAGTTATGGGTCACTAATATTTTAAATCCAAAGTTAAAATTAAAACGTCACAAAGCCATTTATAGAACACATCAAGTATAATATTTTAACATTGTTTTACCGGAAGCTTCTACTTCGTTATACATTTTATATAATACATAAAATTAGTTGTGGTTTAAACATGGTTCATTTTTCCATACAGTTTAAATAAAATACCATTTACTTTGTTTGTAAAACTTAAAAAAAAATATTTTCGTGACTATAGTTTGGGCAATTTTAAGTTGCCTTTATCGAAGAAATAGTAAATTAAAATTACGAAGCTGCCAAAACCATAGTCATGAAAATGAAAATAAAATTTTCAAACTTTTACGAAATAATTATCTCAACCAATAAAATCCACGATCAAATAGTAGGGTGCGCTGAATTTGGTACTAACACTTTTCCCCAATACTATTGTTTGAGTTGGCAATCTTAATTAATCGTTTATCTATGGGCCCATTTCCAGATGAATGGGCACGTCAATAAACAAAATTGTCGAATTTAGGACGATACCAATCTACATGAAATTTTTTCAAAATCAAATCGAAGAAACTAACATGATAACCACCATTTTTTTCTGGTAATCGTTGGAATCGTCTCCTTGTGTCATTTTAAAATTGAGTGAGTACACCTAATAAATTATTAATCAGTGATCAATGAACAGAAAAATAAGTGTAACCAAAGTATTTTTTTTATTGCCATATTCCATAAAAAAAGTCTGATTAAATTATGTTCACCTAGTATTAGTTACATGAAATTTACATTAACATTTATTTCACAGTATACTAAAATGAACAATTTATACAGATTAAGTATTTTTAGCCTACTCGCTGTTTTTTTAAAGAATCGATAAATGTAAATAAAGGAATGTTTTTTTTTAATATAACTGTATTTTTATATAAAATTTTATTAAATCGACTATTTTAATAAACTGTTTTTATAGTATACATTTTAAAATGAAACTATTTCTTGATTTTTTTTTACTTTTAACTTTCTTATTATTATTTTTTATTAATCTATATTTTATACAATCATTTTATTAAAATCGGGTCTTTTTTATTAAACTGTTTATTTATAGAGGAGATATTTTTAAATTCAACTTTTTCTTTAAAGATAGATTTTTGTAATTTTAACTTTTTGTTTATTGGTTAATTAAAACAAAATATGAAAAATTAAAAATATTGATATTTTATAGCTATAATTATGAAACATCAATTTTACATGCCAAAATTTAAAAAAATATATGAAAAATAAGTTTTTGTCGAATCTTTTATGTATTACGCCGGTCCATCACGAAACCAGCTTGTCTTCACTTACCTGTTAAAATTAGCGGTTGCAACGATTGGCGTTTTTGCTTAGGTTAGGATAAGGTTAACCCATTAGCGCCCAAATTATGATTTTTTTTAATTTTTAATTTTGTGTTAGCGTTTTAGGAAAAACATGGGCTTCAGTCTGACAAGAAATGGCGATTTTTCGAATTTTAGTGTTTATGTGTTAAAAAAAACACTGATTCCATATGGTATTCTTGGGCGTTTAAAGACTATTTTATTACGAATCTATAAAAAAAGCTATGCTTATGTTTACATGCTACAATACTTAAGAAATGGACTACTCACTATAGTAAGAAGCAAAATAGTTGACAGAGACCTAGAGCCCTACGCGCTTACATGACAATCTTACTTGAGCTAATTTGCAATACCAGTGGGCGTTGATGGGTTAAGGTTTCCCCCCATTTTGACCAGCTAGTAGTTTCACCGGCAGTAATTTAATTTAATTGAATTTTTAAGGTTCGGTTTTTTTAAATTATTTAATTGTTTTTTTTATATCATTGGTTTCATTATGTTTATTTGTTCATTCATTCACCACAACCGACCTCGATACTCAAATATTTTAAGAAAATCTTTAGTTATTTAATTATTAGAACTAAAACGTTAGAAGATTTAAAAAAAAATCATTGACGAGAAACCAAAACTTGTTTAAGATTTGTTATGTACCATTTAGTTATTAAATTTTGTATTTGAATTTTCTAGCTAGCTCCGTTGTATTGTAATAAGAATTTTAGCATTTATGTAACCGAGTGTTTTTGCAATGAAAATATTTTTAAGATTATACTACTTCCGGTTATACAATTTTTCACCCTGCTATGCGTTGCCTAACACAATCGCTAGAGTGAGACTAAAAGCTGGGCTTGTGGTTCCTTTCGCTCACATATCAGGGTTGCCAACGCATATTCTTATTCTCAAAAAAAAAAAAATGCCCCCTCTAAATTCGCCACTGTGGGTTACATACTAAAAATATTGTCGCGTGGGGGTCGTTGCGACTTTAAGGTCAGAGACAATAGGTAACCACTATATAAAATTTAGGGTACTTACCTACGCTAAACGAGCCGGTGCATGAATTAAAAAAAACAACTGTTTAACTTTAAACTATGAACTATATTTCTAACTTCCCCTGATCGTGGCGGAACACCGACTGACCTCCCAGCGGTTTTCCCGGACCCCCTCGATTTTTACTCATAAGCACCTAACTTATTGACAAGCAAATATCGAGGAAGTCCTTGAAACTCGCTGAGTACGCGGCTGGAGTACTCGCGAACCGGACATCATGTGTCAAATAACACCGGTTCGCGACAATATTCGATAATACATGTTGGAAAGTTCGCCACCTGTACCACTAATGTTAAAGAAAAACGGTTTCCTTGGCGGTTTTGACGTAAAACATGGCATGCTTGATATTGATTCGACAATGTGACCAACCGTTTTCTGACGGCTGCAGAAAAAAAGACATTATAATAAAATAATTAAAATCAGACAGGTTACTCAAGAATTAACACTCTTGATATTATTTTTTATTTAAATTATTTAAGTAAATGCTTTTTTGTTTTATAAACGTTCAAAGGCGGGCCAAAACTTTTGAAACAGATAATAGTCGTTCATTATGTCCTGTGAATTTTAGAAGCCAATTAGTTCCTATAATAACCTATTAGATGAAAACTAATGTTGCCAAGTGTTAATTTAAAATAAATGATTTACTATGTATATATACTAACTAACAGGGCAATAAACCCTTAAGAATCGTAACAGGAAAACACCTAATGCAGATCTGTTTCGTAGATCCCCTCGTAACACGATAAAATATTTCTTCATGTATGCAATATTAAAACCAACTTAGCAAAAAATCTCGCTTTGTTCTTTTTAATATGTAATACATTTGATGACTCCGATGATAATAATAAAAAAAGGAGCGGAGCAGAGGTTTACCCGAGAGGGGTGCAATTATCTCGCTACATCTGCATGGTAAAGGGAATGTTTTATTCCATGCGATACGCGGGTCTTTCTAATTTCGGTGTATCGTAATAAATGTATGAATTTCTGCAATATTCCCGTTGAATTTTTCCAACCCCCCGGAATATAAATTACATCTAAGCAAGGCTTCAGCGAATTGTCTTTATGTTGGATATGATTATTTTATATTCAACTCCACCTCTGCATATAATAGTGGCTTGTCATTATGTTTCAGCCGGTTTACCGTTTGGCTTTATTCCTCGTTAGTTCTTTACTTTAAATATAAAAGGAAAGATTAGATGACTAAACTTCTCTTTTTATGGAATCGAGAATTATAAATGTGTAAAAACATGATTTAATTAATTCTATAATGTAAACCTGCCAATAACTCCCTAGCACTAGTTACGTTAAGATAACGTTAACAACACTAGTGTTGTTAAATGAAGCTCGTTGCTAAGGAGATATTGAAATATAAACATTATAGATTTTTGAGGGTTTTCATTAAACGTTTTATTAAATTAGAAAAAAAACGGAAACAGGATAAAATCAACCGTGTTTAACGTAACGTTAACTGTTTTTATTGTACTCGAGAATTTAAAAGCACACGCTCCTACATCGCTCGTGCGTAACCAGATGGAGATGTTAAGTCAGAGAAAGTACACAGAAAAGTTGGACAATCTGTTCGATATCAGCAATGCGAATGCGGATAAGCTGATAAAGAATGAAAATACAGATTATTTCTCAGATTACAAGAGTCGAGGACTAGATCCATTGGTGTACGAACTGTTCTTCGACGTCCAGGCTTCTTCAAATTTTGTACAGAACCATTTTCACGCCAATGACGAATCCATAACTTAACAGTTTTACGATTTGGCGCGTGACCTCTGTTGTTGTTATAAAACTGACGCCGGAATGCACGCCTAACTTTTTTTATCGAATTGCTTCTTACGTACGTTTCTACACAAAACACACGTTGTTGGACTGAGTAATCTATGAAAGTTAAATAATTATGATGAAAACTAACAAACTTTTCGTAGAAAAATAACGTTCCACAAAATTATTAACATAAAACTTATTTGTGACAGGTGCCTACTTGATCAATAATTAACTTAAATCCCAAAGACTACAGAACATAATCCCAAAGAGATAAACTTATTTAGTTATCTCGTAGGGAATTAATAAATAAAATAAAATGGGTAGTCTATTATGGGGAACCCTGTATAAAGTGACGTTTTGTTAATATATCTATTTAAAGTTTAATTTATTCCAACCGCTAATAACCACCAAACCCAGAAATATTGCCTGTGTGATTTTGTATTTTGTACACCATTCGCAAGAACTCTGGGCGATATTCGACTAGTTGGATTGTAGGATAGGGTACACTCACCTCCCTTCGTATGCATTTCAACTTAACCCACAAAAACTGTTTGATTTGATGATTTTTTTCAATAAATCTTTCTGTGGTGTCGGAATTTTAACAATAATTGCGAAACAGGGTTTGTCGTTTAAGCTAAAATTAACACGAAGGGTAGTGGGAGGGACCTATCCTACCCTCCAATTACTTGAATATAAACGAGGGTTGCGCAGATGAAGAGAAACAACCAAACCCCGAAATATTGCCATGTTGCTCAGGTTTCGAGATATTTGGGGTGGCAATTTAAAATGGGACACCCTGTATGTATTCTTACATTTGTATATGCTATAATAATGTATTTAATCCTAAAAATATTATATACGACTTATACTTTGTCAATTACTCGTGTAATTATATTTTTATTACCAAGTTATGAAAAACAAAATTGACTTAATTTGAGTTTTCGCCCGAACAAGTGAAGATAATAATGAAAAAAGGGCACAAGAAAGCTTAAAAAAAATATTCTTGAAAATCTATTTTTTTTCACGTTTTTCTGCTGTTTACACCAATTTTTTGGAGTTCTATGACCCGTAAAAAATCTGGAAAAAATGCCGTTCTCTAGTTTTGGGTATAATCAAATGAAATCAAATAAATCCGATCACACAACTGACCGGAAAAAAATACACACAATTTTACAGTGAAATAATTTAAGAAAAACGCATTTTTTACCATATTTTTTGTACAAGTCGAATATGACAGTTAATAAGCATGCAAATCTCATTTTTTTAATATTCAAAACAAGGTTTCTACACTTGCAACTCAAATCGCGCGGGGCTGCCACACCCATCTTATCCCGCTACCCCCTTACCATATTAAAGTGATACGCAAATAACAATCAATCATAGTTCACATAATACATTCATCAATTGAGTAGAAACTGTTTTGTGTTATCAATTTTTTCACGTTTTTACTTTCTCCGTTACGAAGTACGAGAAAGTATTGTGATCGTGATTTTTTTTTCAAAAATTTTTTTTACGAAAATATCCGTTTTGGGGCATTTCAACAATTTCTGGAAAAAAAAATTGTGTCTGTGTGTGTGTGTGTGTGTGTCTGTCTGTGCGCGCTGTATCTCAAAAACTAATAGAGCAATTGATATGAAACTTTGAACATCCGTCTTATTTGATAATCTGAAAAACTGAAAAGCTTTTGGTAAAATTTCGTACACCGGAAGTGGGCGTTTACCTTAACTGTTTTTTGTTTTTCGCCAATATTTTCTTAAATATGAAGAATATCACAAAAATATTTAAACAAACTTTGAAGACAACAAAGAAATGAACATCTTTTGCTTAAAAACATTTTTCATAAAATCATTTTTATTCGAGAAAAAAATTTATTATTATTTTTTTAATTTTTGGTTAATAATTATAAAACGATAATAGTTACAGCAAATTTATGTTGATAATAATTGTAGAGAATGCTAAAATGAACAATTTATAAAGAATACGTTTTTCTCGAAATCCCTTTAGTTTTTGAGTAAACTGAGTTTTTGAATTTGAAGTATAATTTTTCCATGTTTCATAATTTTGACGTCTTAAACGTCAGTTTCATCCGAGTTTACATAACGCTCGGAGAAAGTCGGAGAAAGTAAATGATGGCCACATCACCATTTTTTCAATATGCATTCCTGTTAAAATGTATGCCTGTTTGCTTGTGCGCGCTGTATCTAAAAAAAACTACTACTTGAATGAACATCATACTTTGAACATACGTCTTATTTGATAATCCGAAGAACTGAAAAGCTTTTGGTAAAATTTCGTATACCGGAAGTGGATGTTTACCTTAACCGTTTTTTGTTTTTCTCCGATAATTTCTTTAATATGAAAAGTACTATAAAAGCACACAAACAAATCTTGAAGAAAGCAAAGAAATGAACATTTTTTGCTTGAAAATATTTTTCGTAAAATATATGATTTTTGAAAAATTAAAGCAATTAATATTTTTTTTCTAATTTTTGGTTTAAAATTATAAACCGATAATAGTTACAGCAAATGTATTTTAATAATAATTGTAGAGAATGCCAAAATGAACAACTTATATACAATAAGTATTCTTCGAAACCTCTTCTTCATAATTTTGACGTTTTAAACGTCAGTCTCATCTGATTTTACTAAACGCTCTATGCACATTTAAAATGTGATTTCAATTGAAAATAAACCATGAAAGTGTAAACATAAAGTACTATACCATCAAATCGGAAAAAGTAACACTTTTTTTTTTATTTTTTTTTTGGCATTATTTTAGAGTTTCGGATCGTATCTTAATTTGAGCTTGTGTTATTTTTGGGGAAAATTATTTTTAGACCAGAATTTTTGTGCTCGTATTTTATATTTTTTGCCTGTTTCTTCGTTTTTTTCTTTTAAATTCTTGATTTTTTTTTATAAATATTCTTTACGTTGGTCCCAACTTTAAAATGATCTGTTGAAATTTTCGACTTTTTTGGTCAGTATTTTAATTTTTAAGCTCGTGCTTTCGATATTTTTGGTCTAAATTTTCGATTTTTTGCCACAATTGTTGAATTTTTATTTGTATTTTGGATTTTTTTGGTCAAAATTTTTGATTTTATGTCCTAAGATTTCTTTATTTGGCAAAAATTTTCGATATATTTATTAAGATTTTCGATTTTTTAACTTTTTGGTCTAAATTTTTTTATTTTTAGGCCCATGTTTTCAATCTTTTGGCCACAATTGTTAAATTTTTACCTGTATTTTCGATTTTTTGGTCCAAATTTTTGATCTTTTGTCCTAAGATTTCTTTATTTGGCTGAAATTTTTCATTTGTTTATTAAGATATTCGATTTTTTAATCTGTTTTTTTAATTTTTAGTCCCAAATTTTCGGTATTTGATCAAAATTTTGTTTTTTCGTCCTAAGTTTTAAATTTTTCAATTTTCAATTTTAGTTTCTGTTCGGAAACTTACTTTAAGCTACAGGGTTATTTTGAGGGTGAAAATGACAAATAATTTTTTCTTTGCTTGAATTTTTTATCTGCATTTTTAGATCTCTGGCCTGTAATTTCTTTTTTTTCAAAGTTTTTATTTTTGGCCTAAATATTCTTTATTTTGGCCTGCTTTTTCTAATTTTTTTGTCCCAAATTTTCAGGATTTGGTCTAATTTTTTGTTTTCTTGACCCATATTTTAGATTTTTTTATTTTCAATTTGAGTTTCTGTTCAGAAACTTACTCTGAGCCACAGGGTTATTTTGAAGGTGAAAACGACAAACCATTTTTCCTTTACTTGAATCTTTTTATCTGCTTTTTTGGATCTCTGGCCTGTAACTTCGTTTTCTATTCCAAATTTTTGACCTAAATATTCTTTATTTTGGCGTGAAAATTTAGGTTGCGTGTTAAAAGTTTCGATTTTTTTACCGGTATTTTCGAGTTTTTTGGTCGGTTTTTGATTTTTTGCCCTTTACTTTTTAACCTGAATTATTGTTTTTTATTTAATTTTTTTTGCATTATTTTCGAGTTTCTGGTCGAAAACTTATTTTGAGCCAAAGAATTATTTTAAGGGCTAGCTAAATATTTTTTCTTTTACTTGAATTTACAATTCTGCATTTTTTTGATCCATATTTTAGATCTTTACCTTTACCTGTTTTCGCCTCAATTTATTCCAAATTTTTAATTTCTTTGCATAAATAATCTTTATTTTGGACAACATTTTCGATGTGTTTGTTGAAATTTTCGATTTTTTAGTTTGCGTTTTTTTTTTATGTTTATACTTAAAGTATAAATTAACAATGTACACCGTATAAAACAAAGAATAAAAATAATAATAATTGGGCTCTTTAACAACATAAAATTTCATAAATTCAACAAAATTAATAGATCCTTAAAAAAAAGAGCAAAAAAATTAAGAGTTCTGTCTATCTAAATGCTTAAACTATGCTATACTATATACAAAAAGGAGACAAAAAATAAAATGTACCAATAACATAAACTAAAAATTGAAAACGTGTAATATATTACATGAGTTTAGCTGTAACTGTATTTATTATTTTACCCAATGTGTCACTAATAAAATCAAGGTCACAGCAATACTCAATAACTCAAAACGGATATTTCTGTAAAATAAAAAAAAAATGAACAAAATTTTACAATCACAATACTTTCACGTACGGAGAAAGTAATATGGAATGGCCACCTAATAAATTATGACGTGGATGCCAAAAGAAAAATATAAGTGAGAATACGAGTAAACCACGAAGATCCCATCCAGGATCTTTCGTTTAGAAAACGAAAACTTACGCAAACCAAGTGTGTTTACAAGTATTAAATAATAAATATTAATATAACTAATTAAGGGAATATTAAAATATTTATAAACTTGATGAAAATTGGGAGATGCATAGCCTAAAATAACGTTCAATATTGATGGCTTACTCGAGCGCTCCAAAGAATATTTACGTTCGGAAGTTAATAGACAAAGATAGCTCGTACAAACATTTACTTAGTCCTATAGAAACATTAAACCAGATTGAAAACCCGGCGGGAATGTTTTTCCTCGAGCCTATTTAAAAAAGGAGCCCTGTCAAATCTTATAAGTCTGGAGGAAATCCGGGAATCTCCGTGGAAGCGGTGCACTGAATGCGTATGTGTTAATATGGGACGGAGCTATATCTGCAGGGGATGTCGTATCCACTCAAGATTTCGAATTAAATCTCTGACTAAAAGTCACTAAAATCACACCCCATCTCCTATACATATAGGCCTCTGGGAGAGTTTTTGTCTACCTTAAAAGCTTTTACGTGAAGCCTTTATAAATGTCTTCTCTACAATGGCTTGTAAATAACTTTAAAAATCCGTTTTTCACGATAAGTTTTTTTTTCCACGAGTATTAGCGGTAAATTTGGGTAAAATCCAATTCATCATGCAAAAACATCAGAGCAAAAAAAAATCCCGGAAGGATGATTGGAGTATTTATCATCTTAATTGCTGTAACTTTGTGGTTCATGCGAGGCCCCGGGACTAATATAAAAAGCTCACGTTTTGTAATTAAAGGAGACACGTAATGACACTTTAATGGCGCAATATCGTATATGGAAATCCGCAGTCATCACTAATGGAGAGTGATTGCGGAAAATAAATGGACGAGGGCGCGTTTTTTGAACGTGCTAATGTTACTTTATCGGAGAATTGGTCATGAAATACATTTTTTATAGCTCATTATTTCTAAATGATCGAAACGCTCGTAAAATTGGCCCCTTTGCCCCGGCCGCGCCCATCCAACACAAATATTGACAAGTGACGACAATGAAGTCACATAATGGAAACATAATAAATGGAGGGAGGCGCGTTCGTGATATAGTCAAAGGGAAATTTGACAATGACGCGGTGATGTAGCCTTTGTGGCATACAAATTATGATTCATTGACTTTAATTTCCGAATAATAATCTTTAGTATTACATGATAATTTACTTAAATTTTACTTTGGTGTATTATACAAGCGTATCATATTATGCCTTTGTTTCGAATTTTATGAAATAATGAATCTGCGCCAACGCAACGCTTTGATTTCAGAGGTGTAATATAATCGGAGCGATTATCCTTGAACTGCGACAGAAACTAGAGGTCAGCTGTGATTTTCAGTTTGATATTTTGTATGAAGCTTAATTAGAACTTTTGTCTTTTAATTGTATTTTAAACGTTCTCGGTTGATACTTAAATATGACGTCATTAGATAAATGTGTGTTGTATTGGATAATTTTAATTGCTACACCAGCCCAGCCGCATCTGAAATTAACCATCGTATTTAAGGATAAATGAAACACAATTTTCTATATTTTATACCACTGTATATTATGAGACATATAAAAGTGCCAAATGGTAACAGGATCGCATATTTCTTGAGCCATTCTTTAGCATGAAATATTTGAAATTAAAATTAGTTATAGAGACAAATAGTTATGAAACATTATAACAATGTTGGAGTGGTGGTGCGGTAGCGTTTTATATTTCTAAAAAAATGGTGACGTGGCTATCATATTACTTTCTCCGACTTGATGGTCTCATAGTAATTTAAATTTACGGTTTCATGGTTTACTTATAATTTAAATCATATTTTAAATGTACATCGAGCGTTTTATAGTCTCGGATGAAACTGACGTTTAAACCGTCAAAATTGTAAAAGATGGAAAAATTATTCAAAAACGAAATTTCGAAAAAAACTAATTCTTTATAACTTTTTATTATGGCATTCTACACAATTATTAATAACATAAATTTGTTATAACTATTATCGTTTCATAATTATAAACCAAAAATGAAAAAAAAAAAAAAAAAATTCTCGAATAAAAATGATTTTATGAAAAATATTTTCAAACAAAATATGTTTAGTTCTTTGTTGTCTTCAATATTCGTTTAAATGTTTTTGTGATAAAATATTGGAAAAAACAAAAAACAGTTAAGGTAAACACCCACTTCCGGTGTACGAAATTTTACCACAACTTTTTCGGATTATCTAAGACTTATGTTCAAAGTTTCATATCAATTGCTGTATCCGTTTTTGAGATACAGTGCGCAGACTCACATGCAGAGACACACACAGGTACATTTTTTTTCAGTAATTGTTGAATGGCATCCAGGGACCCCACAATCGACATTTCCGTCAAAAAAACTTCGTAACGAAGAATATAAAAATAAAGTATAAAAACAATCGAACAGCTACAAATTGAAATAACCATAAAATAAACTAAACACATATTTGGGATTGTCTATAAACCACCTGACATTAATTATATTGTTACTTTCTTCGTTACGAAGTACGAGAAAGTATTGTGATCGTGATTTTTTTTCGATTTTTTTTTTACGGAAATATGCGTTTTGGGGTCCCTAGATGCCAATTCAACAATTTCTGGAAAAAAAATTGTGTCTGTGTGTTTCTGCGTGTGTGTGTGTCTGTCTGTGTGCGCTGTATCTCAAAAACTAATAAAGCAAATGATATGAAACTTTAAACATAAGTCTTATTTGATAATCCGAAGAATCCTAAATATGAAAAATATCAAAAAATCATTTAAATAAAAATTAAAGACAACAAAGAAATAAATATCTTTGGTTTGAAAATATTTTTTTATTTAAATCGTTATTTAAGAAATTAAAATTATTTTTTTAAAATTCTTTTTGTAATTATAAAACTATAATAGTTACAGCAAATTTCTATAATTGTAGAGAATGTTAAAATGAACAACTTATAAAGAATAAGTTTTTTTCGAAATCGCTTTAGTTTTTGAGTAAACTGAGTTTTTGAATTTGAAGTATAATTTTTCCATCTTTCATAATTTTGACGTTTTAAACGTTAGTTTCATCCGAGTCTACAAAACGCTGTATGCACATTTAAAATATTATTTCAATTGAAAATGAAAAGGTAAATATAAATGGCTATGATACCATCAAATCGGAGAAAGTAACATGATGGCCACATCACCATTTTTTCTCTATATAACAGTCTGTCTGTCAAAAACTAATACAGAAATGACCACAAAACTTTGAACATGGGTGTTATTTGATAATCCGAAGAACTAAAATTACGTATTTCCGAATATTTACCTTAACAGTTTTGTGTTCTTTTAGCCTTTTTGGGACTTCAGAATAATCTCTTCAGAACTTTTATCAGGTCTTTTTTAAGGACATTTTTAAAAGACGTTTCTTCGAGGATTCTTTTTCAGGACTTTTTGAGACCTATTTTTCGGACTTTTTCTTTCAGGACCTTCATTTTCAGGATTTCGTTTCAAAATTTTATCAACGGGATATTTTTTTCGGGACATTTTCGGGACTCTCTTAAGAATCCTTTGTTAAGGACTTATTTTCAGGATTTATTTCAGAACAAATTTTTCAGAATTTTCTACGTGACAAATTTTAGAATTTTTTTTAATGACCTTTTTTGGACAATTTTTAGAATTTTTTTCAAGACTATTTTTAAAACTTATTATTTCAGGAATTTTGTAAAGGACTTATTTTAGGCCTTTTTGCAGGACTTTTTTCGGGATTTTTTTCAATACTCTTTTAGGGATTTCTTTTCCAGGACAATTTCTTCAGATCTTTTTAGAAACTTTTTACAATGCTTCTTTTTCAGAATTTTTTTGTTTATTTTCTGAACATTCTTCAGGGCTTATTTTAGGACTTTCTTTCAGGACTTTTTTGGGCTATTTTTCGGGACATTTGTTTCTGGTATTTTGTATAAAGACTATTTTTCAGGATTTTTTTTCACGGCTTTTGTCAGGATTCGGTTTTCAAGATTTTCTCTCCAGAACTGTTCCTTTAGGACTTATTTCGAGACTTTTTTTTGTTCAAGACTTCTTTTCAAGATTATTTTTTCGGGAATTTTTTTCAAGCCCTCTTTACAGGACTTTTTTCAGTATTATATTTCAGGACATTTTTTATAGGATAAATTTTTAGGTCTTTTTGTTCGGAACTTTTTTTAAAGACTCTTTTTTTTTATTTTTTCAGGAACATTTTTTCAGAACTTTTTCAGGACCATTTTAGTGATATTTTTAAGGATATTTTCATAACTCTTTTTTAAGACTGTTATTACAGGACAATTTTTAAGGAAATTATATCAGGAGTCTTTTTCGGGAATTTTTTTAGGACTTATTTTAGGATTTTTTAGGACCCTTTTTCTTTCGGAATTTTTTAAGGACATTTATTTCTGGTGTTTTATATGAAGACTTAATTTTTCAGGACCCTTTTTGCAGTACTTTTTTTCAGGATTTTTTTCACTACTCTTTTTCACAACTTTCTTTTTTCAAGACATTATTTCCAAAACTGTTCCTCCAAAACTTTTTTCAAGACATTTTTTATCAGTACTCTTTTTTCAGGACTTTATTTCTGGTCTTTTTGAAGGACCTGTTTTTCAAGAGATTTTTTTGTCAGGACTCATCTTTCGGGACTTTTTATCAGGACTTTTTTATCGGGACTTTTTTCAAGACTTTAATTGGGTTTTTAGGACTTTTTAATCAGGACTATTTTTAGAAATCCATTTCAAGACTTTTTTAGCATTATTTTTAGTTTTTCAGTAAACTTACTGTAAAGATTATTGGATATTGAAACATAATTTTAACGTTGCAATCATTCGATTATGTGAAACGCTCGATTTAAAATATGATTTAAATAATAATAATAATAATAATAATAATAATAATCGTCTATTATTTCAACGGAAACATAATATATACAGGGTGTCAATTTGAAAACTTTCAATGGGAATATCTCTGAAAATAAAGGAGTTAGAAAAGCGCAATTTGGTACAAATGTTATACAGGTAGGGGGAACTAGAACCACCATATATTGGTTATGGGGTGAGTGACCCCTTGGGCCCCATTCACCCTAACCCCAAAATTTTAAATGGCATCACCCCTTATGGGTTGATGCTTTGCTTGTAAAGAACAGGCAGGAAAGTGCACCCGAGTTGCCGAAATATGCTCGCATTTGTATTCTCCACGTTGCTGATGAATACATCGAGATATATTTTTTTGCTTTTCGGTTTTTAAATTACGCTCCATTTTCGGCTCCGGGGCGGGACTTATATCAGGCTCCAGCTCGTGGACAACTTTTGGAGCAATGATCATATGGGAAATGGAGGGGGAATAGCAGTCCAATAGTATATAGTCAAAGGCATACACCGTTTTGTAGACTCAGATTAAACTGACGTTTAAAACGTCAAAATTATGAAAGATGTAAAAATTATTCTTTAAATTCAAAAACTCAGTTTACTCAAAAACTAAAGAGATTTTGAAAAAATCTTATTCTTTATAAGTTGTTCATTTTGGCATTCTCTACAATTATTATTAACATAAATTTGCTGTAACACAATTTTGACGTTTTGAACGTCAGTTTCATCCGAGTCTATAAAACGCTCAATGTACATTTAAAATATGATTAAAATTAAAATTAAACCATGAAACCGTAAATATAAATGACTATGATACCATCAAGTCGGAGAAAGTAACATGGTAGCCACATCACCATTTTTACTTTCTTTACTTTTTTTTACGGAAATATCCGTTTTGGGGTCCCTAGATGCCATTTCAACAATTTCTGGATTTTTTTTTTGTGTCTGTGTTTGTGTGTCTGTGCGCGCTGTATCTCAAAAACTAAAAGAGCAATTGATATGAAACTTTGAACATCAGTCTTATTTAATAATCCGAAGAACTAAAAAGCTTTTGGTAAAATTACGTATTTCCGAATATTTACCTTAACATTTTTTTTTGTTCTTTATCCTTTTTGGGACTTGACAATGTTTTCAGAACTTTTATCAGGTCTTTTTTCTTCTTTTTCGGGACTTTTTAAGACTTATTTCTTTCAGGACCTTTATTTTCAGGATTTCGTTTCAAAATTTTATTAATAGGATATTTTTTTCGGGATTTTATTCTCGGGACATTTTCGGGACTTTCTCAAGAATCCTTTGTTGAGAACTTATTTTCGGGATTTTTTTCAGAACAAATTTATCAGAATTTTCTACATGACAATTTCTAGAATTTTTTTTAATGACCTTTTTCGGACATTTTAAAGATATATTTAGTATTTTTTTCAAGACTATTTTCAAAACTTATTATTTCAGGAATTTTGTAAAGGACTTATTTTAGGCCTTTTGCAGGACTTTTTTCTGGATTTTTTTCAATACTCTTTTTGGGATTTCCTTTTCAGGACAAATTCTTCAAATCTTTTTAAGGACTTTTTACAATGCTTTTTTTCAGAATTTTTTTTGTTTATTTTTTAAAGATGTTATTTTCTGAACTTTCTTCAGGACTTATTTTAGGACTTTCTTTCAGGAATTTTTTGGGCTTTTTTTCGGGACATTAATTTCTGGAATTTCGTATGAAGATTGTTTTCAGGACTTTTTTCACGGCTTTTGTCAGAACTCGTTTTTCAAGATTTTCTGTCCAGAAATGTTCCTTTAGGACTTATTTCGAGACTTTTTAAGAACCTCTTGTTCAAGACTTCTTTTCAATATTATTTTTTCGGGAATTTTTTTCAAGCCCTCTTTACAGGACTTTTTTCAGTATTATATTTTAGGACATTTTTAATAGGATACATTTTCAGGACTTTTTGTTCGGAACTTTTTTTCAAGACTCTTTTTGGGATTTTTTTCATGACAATTTCTTCAGAACTTTTTTAGGACCATTTTAATGATATTTTTAAGGATATTTTCATCTATTATTTTCATAACTCTTTTTCAAGACTGTTATTACAGGGCAATTTTTAAGGATATTTTATCAGGACTCTGTTTCGGGACTTTCTTCAGGACTTATTATAGGACTTTCCTTCGGGAGTTTATTTCTGGTATTTTTTATGAAGACTTAATTTTTCAGGACTCTTTTTGCAGTACTTTTTTCACGATTTTTTTCACCACTTTTTTTCACAACTTTCTTTTTTCAAGACATTATTTCCAAAACTGTTCCTCCAAAACTTTTTTCAAGACATTTTTTATCAGTACTCTTTTTTCAGGACTATATTTCCGGTCCTTTTGAAGGACCTGTCTTTCAAGAGATTTTTTTGTCAGGACTCTTCTTTCGGGACTTTTTCTCAGGATTTTTTTATCGGGACTTTTTTCAAGACTTTCTTGTTCAGGACTTTAATTGGGTTTTTAGGACTTTTTGATCAGATCAGGACTATTTTTAGAAATCCATTTCAAGACTTTTTTAGCATTATTTTTAGTTTTTCAGTAAACTTACGGTAAAGATTATTGGAATTTGAAACATAATTTGTCATTTGTAGCTTTTATAATTTTAACGTTGTAATCATCGATTATGTGAAACGCTCGATTTAAATTATGATTTAAATTGAAAATAAATCATGAATCTATAAACATAATTAACTATTATACCATCAAATCGGAGAAAGTAATATGATGGCCACATCACCATTTTTACTTTCTCCGTTACGAAGTACGAGAAAGTATTGTGATCGTGATTTTTTTTTTCAAAATTTTTTTTAACAGAAATATCCGTTATCGGGTCCCTGGATGCCATTTCAACAATTTCTGGATTTTTTTTTGTTCCTGTGTGTGTGTCTGTATGTGTGCGTGTCTCTCTGTGTGTGTGTGTGTTTGTCTGTCTGTGCGCGCTGTATCTCAAAAACTAATACAGCAATTGATATGAAACTTTGAACATCCATCTTACTTGATAATCTGAAGAACTGTAAAGCTTTTGGTAAAATTTCGTACACCGGAAGTGGGCGTTTACCTTTACTGTTTTTTGTTTTCTGCCAATATTTTCTTAAATATGAAAAATGTCACAAAAACATTTAAAAAAACTTTGAAGACAATAAAGAAATGAACATCTTTTGCTTGAAAATATTTTTCATAAAATCATTTTTATTCGAGAAAATAATTTAGTTATTTTTTTTAAATTTTTGGTTTATAATTATAAAACGATAAAAGTTACAGCAAATTTATATAATAATATATGTAGAGAATGCCTAAATGAACAACTTATAAAGAATAAGTTTTTTTCGAAATCTCTTTAGTTTTTGAGTAAACTTAGTTTTTAAATTTGCATTATAATTTTTCCATCTTTCATAATTTTGACGTTTTAAACGTCAGTTTCATGCGAGTCTACAAAACGCTCGATGTACATTTAAAATATGATTTAAATTGAAAATAAACCATGAAAACGTAAATATAAATGATACCATCAAGTCGGAGAAAGTAACATGATAGCCACATCACCATTTTTTTTGATGTGCTTGATATTGTTGGCAATTTTACATATTGATGTCAACACCTGTCCCTTTACTGCCTATTTATTATTATAGGCTTTATTTATTGTCCATATTGAGGGAATATTAATACAACTCATTTGAACTTAATATAAATTCACTTTTTTGCTAGGGTTCACGAATAAAACTGCTCACGTTTCTCAGCAAAAAATCTGTGTACAAAAATATACGAGTACTGCAGCTTTATTCAATTCAATTCAATTCAATTCAATTTATTCATGTTTTAACAATAGTTTTACACAAGTCAATAAGATACGCTAAGAGATATTAATACAGTTAAAATATAATACATTACTATAAGGACAGAACAACAATCACATTTATGCATAAAATACATTAATAAATAGTAAATATTGTATAAATATAAGTTAAAATGGTGTAAAAGTAAAATATAGGATAAATAAATCAGTCAATAAATAATAGCTATGTATAAATAAAACAGTCCATAAATAAAACAAAACAGTATATAAATAAAAACAGTGTATAAATAAAATTGAAACTGTGAATAAAACAGTGAGTATAAAATATAATCAATGCGAAATTAGTATAGTAAACAAATAAAATCAGTAAGGTCAATCAAGCACTTATAAAATAACACCTTAAAATTAAGATAAAAATGTATTTACAGGGAATTATACATTTACCAAAGTAGTTCAGTAGCCGTCAGAGAGCAGAAAGTTTTTATTTAATAGATATTGTATAATTATCAGCCATACATTCCTCGATACTATAGAAGGCTTTTGACAGTAAGTAAGATTTGACAGTGGATTTAAATTGATGCAATTTCAATTGTTTTACTGGTTCTGGAAGTTTATTAAATATTTTGGGTCCATAATAGTTAGTACCCGTTCGGGATTTAGATAGGCGAGAACGGTGAGAATAAATATTTGTATTTGCTCTTGTATTGTGGGTGTGCACCTCATTATGATGGAGGTATGAGTTAATATTTTCTCGTATGTGTAAGAGACATTCAAGAACATAAATAGAAGGCAGAGTCATGATACCCAAACGGATGAATTCATTTCTGCAATCTTCTTGATAGCCTAAATCAGTGATTATTCGTATAGCTCTCCGCTGCAAACTAAATAATCTGTTGGTTATTGCTGAATGTCCCCAGGTCAAAATTCCATATGTCAAGTACGACTGACACAGAGAAAAATATGTCGTACGTATAGCCGACCTAGGCAGAAAGTTTTTGAGCTGCCTTAGCAGATAGATATATCGACATACCTTATTTGCAGTTTCATCGCCGTGCAATCGCCAGTTTAATTTACTGTCAAGATGTATTCCTAAAAATTTTGCAGTTTCGTGAGTTGTTGGCGGTTTTAATGAAAAGGTCACATTTTTTGTTTTGTCCTCATTGACAGTGAGTTTGTTGGCAGAAACCATTTTAATGCATTCGTTTGATTCACCCTATTTTGCTCTAATGCGGTGGTTAAATCTGGCGATTTATTTAAAAGCGTTGTATCGTCCGCATATAAGAAAAAGGTAGGGTCTTTATTTGTTATTGTAAGGTCATTTATATATATCAAAAAAAGTAAAGGCCCGAGGATCGATCCTTGCGGTACCCCATAATTTATGTCTCTTCGATCAGATTTTAAATTATTGACCATGACCATTTGTTGTCTTTCAGTCAGATATGAGTTTATTAATCGACAACTACTAGGATGAAGATTATAAAAATATAATTTACGTAGAAGAGTGCAATGGCAGACACAGTCAAAGGCCTTACTGAGGTCAAGAAAAGATGTAACAGTGTACATTCCGGTTTCAAATCCCTGAATAATTTCCTCTGTAAGACCAATGACCGCATCAGATGTAGATCTTCCCCTTCGAAACCCGTATTGTTGGTCTGTTAGAAGATTTTCTGTTTCAAGATAATTTAATAACTGCTGTGAAATGACCTTCTCAAAAACCTTGGATAGAATTGGTAGTATTGAGATGGGTCTGTAGTTATTAGCATCTAATTTGCTTCCATTTTTGAAAATTGGTGTTATTCGGGCTTGTTTCAGTGACTTAGGAAACGTACCGCTATTAATACACACATTTATTAATTTTGTCAATGGAATAATGATAACATCAACAACCCTTTTCAATAATACCGTAGTTATCCCATAAATATCTCGACTGGTTGAGTTTTTAAGATTCTTTATAATATCTCTTACTTCTATAAACGTTACTTCTTTAAAAGTAAAACTGCGTTTGCCGCTACTAATATTTGCCTCGGCCATTAGTTTGATCGGATCTTCGTTAGATAAAGGTAATTTTTTTGACAGATTGTCCGCTGTATTTGCAAAACAATTATTTAAACTATTAGGATTAATTTCACATTTTTCTTCTTTTTTTGGATCGTTACGATTATTATTTACAATTTTCCACATGGCTTTTATACTATTGTGAGCATTGTTGATGAACGAATTATTTGCTCTAATTTTTGCATCTTTCAAAGCAATATTATATTCCTTTTTGTATTTAAGGTAGACGCCCTTCATCTCTGGGAATGTACTGTACGCTTCTCTTAATAAATTCAAAGTTTCCCGCATTTCACGAAGTGTGTTATTGAACCACTTGATTTGTTTTTTGTTTCTATTTGATACGGTTTTTTCTGGAAAACTTTGAGTGAAAAATGTTTCCAATATATCAGAAAATAAATCAAACCTACTTGACGCAGAGTATTTTGTTTCGTCTATAAAACTCCAGTCCGCTGATTTTAGAAGTGAGTAAAATGTATTTATGCCCTGTCTAGTAATTGGCCTAATTTTTTCTTTATCTGGTTTTTGAATAATAGATTTGATTTTAATATTTGCGTGAATACCGATATGGTCTGATAAATTAGCATCACAGGGAAGGGTACTTATGCAATCTGAATTCAAATTTGAAAAAACATTATCTAGACAGTTGCCTTTTCGAGTTTTAAAATCTACTTTGCTAAACAGACCATATGTTGCATATAAGTCACATATTTTAGTTACTCTTTTATCATCTGTGTTAAATAATACGTTAAAGTCACCCCCTATAACTATATTGTTTGATACGTCTAAATTATCCAAAACATTTCCCATTACAGATAAGAATGTATTGAAATCTCCGTCTGGTGATCTGTATATACAAAGTACAGTTAGCTTCAATACTGGTACGTATGTAGCTGCAATTTCGCAATGCTTTTCAACTGATAACATATTAATACTTTCCAAATTATTAGTATGATATTTAGTTTGAGCAAGCTGCATCACTCCACCGTGCAGATACTTAAATCTAGTAAAATATGACGCTATATTAAAATTTTCTACTTTAAAAAAGTCAATTTCATTTTGTTTTAACCAATGTTCACTGAGGCAAATTAAATCAAAATCTATTTCATTTGATAGAATAAATGTTTCAAATTCGTTGACCTTATTCCGTGCGCTCTGAATATTTAGGAAATATATATTTAAATTTATAGTACTTTCTGCATCATCCGTTACGTTGTTCCGGGCATTTTCGTCTAAAAATATATCGATTGATTGAAATACCTGCCGGCCAATTAAGTGGATCTGTGAGTTTTTCGTGATATTTGAAATCTGCGCTGATTTTAAACGCGTTTCGGGATTCACTTAAACCTATTTTATCGCAAGTAAAGTTTAATCAATAGTAGCCTTTAATTTTTAAATATTATATTTAGATATTTTTAGCATTTATTTAACACGTTTGTTTGTAAATATTTGTAATAATAGCATTTTAAATTAATGCGAGCGTAATTGAAATTCGCAGGAAATTCATTATACAATTTAAATTTATAAAACCAACTAAAATTCACGGTATTATTGATTTAACAACGTATACCATGGCGAAAATGTCGACACATAAACCACCAGCGTGAAGTTATACACAAAGAGTTAGCAACACTTTTCCAATAATACCCGATCGTAAAAATTCAAACAAATATTTATTTCTCGCAAAGTTTTATAAACAAAGTAATACTTTATCGATATTATGTACAACTGATTGTTAGTGAACTAAAATTGTATTACATTTAAAAAAATATATTTTTTTAATTATTTAACATAAATCTTTAAATGTAGGGATTCAATTTGTTGTAATTAAATAACGTAAAGATATTTATATAGGTATTAAACATTTTCCCATTATACATGACTATATTCTGCATTGCTCAGAATACCACAAGTTGATTGCCACGCCGTCGAAAGGGTTGAAAAAAAAATCATTATTGGAATAATTACCCTTGGAAACATCGAATTTTGCCCACCCTGTACAGATAAACATGAAAAGTATGTTAGTTATTGTTCAATAAAAACTTCCTGATAAAAGAGCACACTTCTTCGAAATTTCTCTATTCCTAGAAAATCTTTAAACAACAAACATCTTTCTGTTATTAGTTTATAACAATTTCAATCCAAATTGTGGGTCATAATTGCAATGATTTTTTCAACTTATTAGACTTGTGGTACACCAAACAATGTAAAATATGTTTATCTATTATAATAAAAGGTTTAAACAACAATCTTTCTGTTGTTAGTTCGTAACAACTAAAATCTAAACTTATAATTTTTTTTTCAACCCCTTCGACGGCGTGGCAATTAACTTGTAGTATCTCCAACAAAGTAAAATATGTTTATCTATTGTGAGAAAAAGTTTAAAAAGCAAACATCTTTCTCTTGTTTGTTAATGACAATTTTAATCCAAACTGTAGATGATTATTCCAATAATGATTTTTTTTTCAACCCCTTCAATGGCGCGGCAATTAACTTGTGATATCTCCAACAAAGTAAAATATGTTTATCTATTGTGAGAAAAAATTTAAACAACAAACATCTTTCTGTTGTTAATTTATAACCATTACTTAATATATACTAAACGAGTAAGCTCCAAAATGAGGTTTTTTTCCACTATATTTTTAAAACGCTTACAGAAATTTTCATGAAAAATCACAAATAATTCAAGAAATATACCATTAAAATTGAAACCCTTTAGAACCACCTCTTTTAAAAAAGGATTGCCAACCTCTCAACAAAAAAAACGATAAATTTTATTTTTTCCCGAAAGCCGGAAACGTCTTCTAGAGGCCCGTAAAAACCGCGATTTTCTAACTCACCCCTAGACTTGGGAGTGAATTTTTGAAAATCGATTTTTCGATGCAGAGGTTTGCGCCAAAACTATCTCCTCATATTCAAATATGACTCAAAAATCGCCAATGCATCGGGACACAACGTTTGCTGTCGCACGTTTCCGTAAACAAATCCGTTGCAACCCCTCTGGCGTTTTTCTAAAAAAATCACATTTCGGACTCTTCCGGAAAAAAGGGCGAGCTTCCCTTTACGGTCACGACTCCGAATTTCATAGAGTTTTATAGAACTAACTCCCCTCTACATTTTATATCTCTTAAGAATTTTTGATATCTCCAACCCCCGAGGAGTTATTTAAAGAAAACCACCTCCGATTTCAATTAAAAAATTCTACAGCGGCCATTTTTTTATCTCACGCAAGAAATTTAAAGGGAATGCCATTCGGAATTGAATTTTGCGTCGAAAAGGTAAGAATAGTATTTGCCGTGGGGCGCACCGTTTACGATATACGGCCCATTTTTAATTGTATTGCAGGAATTTTTCGAAAAATTTTGCGATTTCTTTTTTCGAAAATTAGAAATCTAACGCCGGCATATCAGTCACCGATTTAATCTGTAACAAAGATCCCCATAAAGTTTTTAGATCCGATTTGTGGTTTTCGAGATATGACATTGTATACGGAAGGGGGAAGCGAAATTTAGCAGTGGGGTACATATTTTTTTTTTAGGATCGGAAATCTGATTACACCACCGGAAAACCCTTCTCAAGCCCAACAGAAAATCCAAATTTCTCGATCCGACCCCTCCTTCTAAATTTAAAAATCCATTAAACTTTTATTTATTTTGCCGGTAAATATTTCGTTTTAAAATGAATTTTTCCATTCCTTTTGAAATCATGAATCTAACGACGGATTATCATTGCGGTATTGTGTGTACGTATAAAAAACTTTGATTTTTTTAAATCGCCCGGTTATTAACCGAGATATGGATATTTAAATTATTGTCGTTTTTGAACGTTGAAAATTTTGCCCCTGAAAATCAATTTCGAAAAAAAAATAATTTCCGGGAGGGTTAAAACAGTGAAACTTTGGGAAATCATTAAGCGTTCCATTTGAAGCAGACCACCAAAGTATGGTAACATTTCGGTCACCCCGTCGCCCCACCAGCCGCAACGGGGTGCCAAAGACCAAAACAACCCCTATCAGTAGCGGCCTAAATTTTGTTTGTATGTTGGTTTGTAATGTGCTCAGACGCTCACCAAATAATTTTTAGAGGCCCAAAGTTAATGAAAAAAAATAAGCTTCTTTCTGTTAACGTCCGAGTGCTTTCCAAACAGCAAATTAAGAAATGCATTGATAGTGCATTGTCATATTTGACAGATGTCAGATTCAGAAACTGGGGTTACCACCAGATTACATTTCCGAAGTTCCTCGACGCGTGTGGTTTGTGAAAGTTCATTTTTCGTCACCAGTTGCCTTCTTCAATTTTAATAGGCTGCGCACAGTTTAATTGCTTAATTTAATTAACGACAGCGCAGCACAGCGGAGAGAGAAATGTATACTTTAACAATCACATCGAAATTAAAAATTATAACAAAAAGTGCGTTCCACAAGTAGATGTACAACGACGAGCGGGCACGGTTTTACCCGACCCATATAATACAGTGCGATCGAATAGTTAGTCAAAGTTGGCCATGAGCCAGAATTCCTAAACTTATTGGCAAGTGTCAAGCTGGCGTATATGGATATTTTCAAATTTAGGAACTAAGAAAATACATGCGGTTTTTTTGTTCATGACCTGCTTTGACTAATTTTTTATTCGATCTGTATTATTACTGTACATTTTAGTAGAAATTAACAATTTTTGACAGTTGTAAATTGTTATTGTTGACAGTTGAAAATATTATTTTTACTGCCAACGTGCCATCTGTGATGTTAGAAATGTGCGATTTTTGACAGTTGTCATTTTTAGCAGTGAAATTTTCTTTTTTCTTTTAATATAAAAAAATTCCATTTTTGATTGTAAAAATCCACAATTTTTGGATGCCACTAATTTCTTTATTTGTAGAAATGCAGAATTTTTGACAACGTGTAATTGTTACTTTTGACCATTGGAAATTTCCCTTTTTTGATATTGAAAAATGCCGAAAGTGATCGTAGAAATGCTCAAGTTTTGACAGTTAAATAAAACATTTTGGCATTTGGAATTTTTCTTTTTATTGTTGAAATAAAACTGTTTTCCGTAATGAGCAATTTTTGACAGTCCTGAATAGTTATTTTTAGCAATTAAAAATTTCATTTTTACTGCTAACGTGCATTTGTGATGGTAGTGCGATTTTTGACAGTTCAAAATTGTCATTTTTAGCAGTTGAAATTTTCTTTTTCATAAAAAAATGCTGTCTTTGATAGAAAAAAAACACAATTTCTGGCAGCTGCAAATTTCTTTATTTACCATTGAATCGTACCGTTTATGGTGGCAAAATGCAGAATTTTTAACAATACAAAAATGGCAATTTACTTTTTGAATATTAAAAAATGCCGGTTTTGATTGTAAAATCAAAAATGTTTGGCAGCTGCTAATTTCTTTATTTACCGTTGAATCGTGCCGTTTATGGTGGCAGAAATGCAGCATTTTTGATCATTCGAAATTGTCATTTTCTTTTTTTTTAATCAAAAAATGCCGTTTTTGATAGTAAAAATCCCCAATTAAATGAATCAATATCACAATGAACAAAAGTTCGATATTACTCGTGAAATGTATTTAACGTTATAAAAATATATCTAATACTGCATATGATTGTATCTGATTATTAAAGAAATTAATATTAATATTTCAAGTTTATTATTACCGTAGTATTTCATTTTCGAACGTCTTATTTGAATGTTCAAGTATACAATGTATTTAAATATATTCAAGGGTAAAATAAATGCAGAAATAAATCCTAACCGCTATAGGTTTAATGTAATCAGTTAATTAAAACTTACGACATTTTCAATATTATTAAATAAACCGTAATAACAAGAAGTGGAAAGATAAATAATTCATGAGGGTTATATTTCATTTAAATTCGGTTTATTCTGCTTAAGATGCATAAAAGAAATAATTGAAAAATATTTTATGCTCTCTAATGTTTATTAAAATATGTACACTTTTGCAGTTTATCAAAATTCTATGAAACTGTAACTACCAGACGAGATCGTCTATCTTAGAGATTCCACTTTTATTGCATATATTTATTAGAATAGAAAATGTGTTATAATTAATAACAAACGACATTTAAAATCTAATAATTATGATGGAAAGCAATTTGATAATCTTGATCAGTTGAAAACTTGTATTCGTGATCAGTGTGCAAGAATATCATCCCAGCAATTACCAAATGAGCGCAAAGATTTTTTTAATAGATTAGGTTATTGTTTAATAGTTAATGGTGGATTGTTTGAAAATAATTAAGTATTATTTATGTTTTTGATATTAAGTGTTTTATGTTATTTCCTATGGGGTTATTAAGTTTATTTAAATGAAATGTTATACACTCCGCGACAAAAATCTGGGTTTACTAACAATTTTTCAGATTTTTCGTAGTGAACATTTTTTCTGCCAAAAAACAAAAATCAAAAACCACCTTTGATGATAAATTTATAATTAATCTTTATTTACTTACATTTTAGGATACTAGAGAAATATAGTGTTTATAAAAAAAAAATGTAAGAAACAGGAACTATGGGTACGAACAAAACTTTCAATATCTGGTGTTTCCACCTCGAGCCCTAATAACACAGTCCAGACGTCTAGACATGCTGTTAATCAACGTTGCAACGTTTTCTTGCGGCAGTCTGTCCCACTCTTCAACCAAACATGCTGTAAGGTCTCTTAAGGTCGGAGGGCGATCAGGGCGAGCTCGAATGGCTCTTCCCAGTTGGTCCCACACGTGCTCGATAGGGTTCAGATCAGGTGAATAAGCTGGCCAATCCAAACACCTAATCCCGACTTCGTTTAAATATTGGAGGGTAACGTTCGCCACATGTGCGCTAGCATTATCCTGCATTAATCCAAAGTTTTCTCCAATAAAGTGGCTATATGGTACAACATGTTCCTCTACAATATCCCTAATGTACCTATCTGCTCTATCACAAATATGGAGTTCTGTACGAGCTTCCACAGAAATACCTCCCCATACCATTACAGAACCTTAAAAAAAATTGGATCTAGGAGTCATGGTACATGCAGCGTATCGTTCTCCTGGTCTTCTCCATACCCGAGCACGACCGTCTGGAGTATCCAAGGTAAAACGGGATTCATCAGACTACAAGACATATCGCCACTCGGCAGCCCCCCAGTTCTGATAAGTTCTAGCAAAATTCAATCGATTTTGTTTGTGACGAACCGTAAGTTTTGGACCAGTGGCAGCCCGATATGACTTTAGATTATTTTCTCGAAGTCGGCGCTGAACTGTACGTGCCGATATTTGAACATTTCTGACAGCAAGCTATCTCATTAGCTGTAATTAATGCAGTAACAGTGCAATTTCTCAAAGATTGTAACAACATAAATCGGTCATCTTGACCATTAGTTTTTCTTGGTCTTCCTGACCGTTCTCTGGCTGTTAGTAGAACATGTTCCTCATACCTCTGCCAAATTCTTCGAAACCCGTTTTGAGAAACTCCATACCTACGGCCTGGCTATGTCCTTCTTCGATGTAGGCAATTATGCGTGCACATCTTACTGGAGATATCGGCATTTTGATCATCAAACTAAATTTCAGCAAACACTGACACTTGTCAGAAATAATTAAAGCATGACAAACAAATCCCTGACAACGCTAACTTAATTGTTAACCACATCCTAAAAATCTGAATAAGTCACGTTGGAAGGAAAAAATGAAGTATATTAACCCTGGAGCGGTGGCGCCGAGTCTCTCGGACCCAAACTGTACGAAATTTTATGTCAAAGGGATGGGGATGCATTTAAATTGTCGCGATTCTCAGTAGCTTCCTAATATTTAGTACGCTACCAGTCGGTGTGTTGTGATATGTGCTGATTATTTGTTGAGAAAAAATATAAGCTACTCGAGTCTATTAGACCCAGCGCCACCAGTAATAGAGCGTAAATTTATAAGGATACTCTTAACCTATTTTATCACTACCACTGGTAAGTAATAATAGTAGAATTTCACACGAATAGCTTATGAATCTCAATATTTATTGTAGAAAAATGAGTTACGAAGAAGAGCAGGCGCGTTTATTAAGGCTTTTGGAGGAAACAGATATTTATGCAGATAAAAAATTTGAAGATGAGGATTCCGAAGGCGAAGATGACAATATTGAGGAACGTTTAACTGATTCAGATACTGAACAGGAAGCAGAAAGTGATGACGAAAATTTACCGCCAACTTCAAAGAATACACGAATTCCCTCTTTCATTGGAAAGGATGGAACACACTGGAAGAAACACTGCTCGAAACGAAGTGTAAGAGCTCGTCAATCGAACATTGTTTTATGTTTGCCAGGAGTGAAACAATACGCAAAAAATGTAAAATCAATATTTGACTGTTGGAATTTATTTTTTTCTGATGATATTTTGAACATAATTGCACAAAATACCAACAAAAAAATTGAGAGCGTCAAGGAAAATTACAAGAGGGAGCTTGCTACCCAAAGCACAGATTTAATTGAAATTAAGGCAATGTTGGGACTAATATATTTGGCGGGATGTTTAAAAAGCAATCGACTAAACGTGGATGAATTGTGGGAACGAAACGGAAGTGGAATAGAGCTATTTTGGCTGACAATGTCGCAGCAACGTTTCCTCTTTTTAATCAGGTATCTTCGATTTGATGATTTATATAGCAGAAATGATAAAAAGTACACCATCAAGCACACATTATATATTAGACCCATCGGATTACTGTACATGATCATTTAGAAATTCCGTGAATGTATAATAGCACTTTTTAATGAGAAATTCTTTTAACACTTTCTTGAATTTATTTAGATTTCTAATGTTTTTAATATCCTGTGGTAATCTATTATATATCGTTATACATGAATAAAAAGGAGATCTTTCGTACAACGCAGTAACATGTTTGGGTACACGTAGTCCCATAGCGTTTCTAGTATCATATTTGTGCGAAACATTATTTTTTTCAAAGGATTTTAAGTTAGATACCGTATAGATAGCACATTTGTAGATATAAATCGATACTAAGGTAAGTATATTGTTTTCTTTAAATAAATGTCGGCAAGTGTCGGTTTTAGCCTTTTTAAAAATTATTTTTAAAATTCTTTTTTGCGCCACAAATATTTTTTTGTTCATGGTTTATTTTCATTTTAAATTATATTTTAAATCCAGCGTTTCACATAATTGAATGATTGCAACGTTAAAATTATGAAAGCTACAAATGACAAATTATGTTTCAAATTCTAATAATCTTTACCGTAAGTTTACTGAAAAACTAAAAATAATGCTAAAAAAGTCTTGAAATGGATTTCTAAAAATATGAATTAAAAAGTCCTAAAAACCCAATTAAAGTTAGAAACAAGAAAGTCTTGAAAAAAGTCCCGATAAAAAAGTCCTGATAAAAAGTCCCGATAGTCCTGACAAAAAAAATCTCTTGAAAAACAGGTCCTTCAAAAAGACTAGAAATAAAGTCCTGATAAAAAATGTCTTAAAAAAAGTTTTGGAGGAACAGTTTTGGAAATAATGTGTTGAAAAAAGAAAGTTGTGAAAAGGAGTGGTGAAAAAAATCCGGAAAAAAGGACTGCAAAAAGAGTCCTGAAAAATTAAGTCCATAAAAAACACCAGAAATAAATGTATTTAAAAAATCCCGAAAGAAAAAGAGTCCTAAAAAAGGCCCGAAGGAAAGTCCTAAAATAAGTCCTAAAAAAGTCCTGAAGAAAGTCCCGAAAAAGAGTCCTGATATAATATCCTTAAAAATTGTCCTGTAATAACAGTCTTAAAAAAGAGTTATGAAAATATCCTTAAAAATATCACGACAATGGTCCTGAAAAAGTTCTGAAGAAATGTTCTTGAAAAAATAAAAAAAAAGAGTCTTAAAAAAAAGTTCCGAAGAAAAAGTCCTGAAAATTTATCCTATAAAAAATGTCCTAAAATATAATACTGAAGAAAGTCCTGTAAAGAGGGCATGAAAAAAAAATCCCGAAAAAATAATCTTGAAAAGAAGTCTTGAACAAGAGGTTCTTAAAAAAGTCTCGAAAAAAGTCCTAAAGGAACAGTTCTGGACAGAAAATCTTGAAAAACGAGTCCTGACAAAAGCTGTGAAAAAAAGTCCTGAAAAATAGTCTTCATACAAAATACCAAAAATAAATGTCCCGAAAAAGAGCCCAAAAAAGTCCTGAAAGAAAGACCTGAAGAAAATTCAGAAAATAACATCTTTAAAAAATAAACAAACAAAAAATAAAAAAAAGCATTGTAAAAATTCCTTAAAAAAATCTGAAGAAATTGTCCTGAAAAAGAAATCCCTAAAAGAGTATTGAAAAAAATCCCGAAAAAGTCCTGCAAAAAGGCCTAAAATAAGTCCTTTACAAAAGGATAGACCCATACTATCTTATACCATTTTTATCAGCTTTTCAAGAGGGTTGAAAATAAAGTATAAAATATAGGGTATTCCATTAAAAAAAAAACATAACTTTGGTCTGTTATGTATATTGGGACACCCTGTACAAAAACATACATATTTTTAAAATATGCAGAATAAGTGTGGGTACCAGTTCAAGAAAACTAGAAGTCGATATCTCAAATAGCAAATAAGTTATGGGGCTTTTACAGATTCCTGGGTCACCCGGTATCTATCTTTAAAATGTCCAAAAAAAGTCTTTAGAAAAATTTCTAAAAATTGTCATGTAGAAAATTCTGAAAAATTTATTAATCCCGAAAATAAGTCATCAACAAAAGATTCTTGAGAGAGTCCCGAAAATATCCCGAGAATGAAATCCCGAAAAAAATATCCCGTTGATAAAATTTTAAAACAAAATCCTGAAAATAAAGGTCCTGAAAGAAAAAGTCCGATAAATAGGTCTCAAAAAGTCCTGAAAAAGAATCCTCGAAGAAAGGTCTTTTAAAAATGTCCTTAAAAAATGGTGATGTGGCCATCATGTTACTTTCTCCGACTTGGTGGTATCATTTATATTTACGCTTTCATGGTTTATTTTCAATTCAAATCATGTTTTAAATTCACATACAGCGTTTTGTAGAATCGGATGAAACTGACATTTAAAACGTCAATTTTATGAAAGATGAAAATGACAAATTATACTTTAAATTCTAATAGTTTACTTAAAAACCAAAGATATTTCGAAAAATACTTATTCTTTATAAGTTGTTCATTTTGGCATTCTCTGCAATTATTATTAAAATAAATTTGCTGTAACTATTATTGTTTCATAATTATAAACCAAAAATGACAAAAAAATAATAACTATTTAATAACTATTATTTTTCAAAAACCAGACATTTTACGAAAAATATTTTCAAACAAAAGATGTTAATTTCTTTGTTGTCTTCAAGTTTTGTTTAAGTGCTTTTAAGTATTTTTCATATTTAAAAAAATATCGGAGAGAAACAAAAAAACGGTTAAGGTAAACACCAACTTCCAATGTACGAAATTTTACCAAAAGCTTTTCAGTTATTTGGATTATCAAATAAGGCTCATGTTCAAAGTTTGATGTTAATTGATTTAGTAGTTTTTGCGCATTTTAGTTTATATCGCTCGTCTGCGACATAACCTAAAATTGTGGCACGTAAGTTCAGTTTAATAGTCAGTTTACTCAGAAACCAAAAAGATTTCGAAAAAACTTATTCTTTATAAGTTGTTCAATTTGGCATTCTTTACAATTATAAATCATGTAAATTTGCTGTAACTATTATCGTTTTATAATTATAAACCAAAAATTTAAAAAAATAATAAATTTTTTTCTCCAATAAAAATGCTTTTATGAAAAATTTTTCAAACAAAACATGTTCATTTTTTCGTTGTCTTTAAAATTTATTTGAATGTTTTCGTAAAATTTTCCATATTTCCCATATAAGAGATTTATTTACAATCTTTGTGGATAATTGTAAGAAAGCATATAGGTATAAGCGAATACGGTACTATTGATGAAAAACTTGAGGCATTCAGAGGAAGATGCGGCTTCAGACAGTATATCCCATCTAAACCAAATAAGTATGGTCTTAAAGTATTTGCACTTGATTCTAAAACAAGATATACTTTGAACATGGAGCCATATGTTGGTTTACAACCTGAGGGTCCTTATCAGGTAACGAATGACCCAACCAGCGTCGTTTTACGATTGATTGGCACTAACAGAAACATCACATGTGATAACTGGTTCACAAGTTTTTATCTAATCCAGAATCTCCTTGCAAATCATTAAATTACGTTTGTTGGCACGGTTCGAAAAATCAAACGCGAACTTCCCCCTTAGTTTACAAACACAAAACATCGACCAGTAAACTTTAGTATGTTTGGTTTCCAAGAAAATGTCACGATCGTCTCCTACGTACCAAATAATCGAATCGAATGGTGACAAATTCAAGCCTGAAATCATCACTTTCTATAATTCCACAAAGGGAGGCGTGGACACAGTCGACGAACTTTCTGCAATCTACAATGTGGCTCGCAATACTAGAAGGTGGCCAATGGTGATATTATGCACTCATGAATGTGACGGGCATAAAGTCCCAGATCATTTATGCCTCCAATAACCAAATTGTTAAGATTGTCAGAAGAAAGTACATAAAATAATTAGCAGTTAGTTTAGTGGACCAGCACTTGAAACGTCGCTCAATACTGCAAAACATTGCACCAGATATTCACCAAAGACGTCAAGAGGTTGCAGGGACATCAGAGGAAGCTGGCAGAGTCGATCAACAGGCATCCGACGGCAGAAAACGGTGTCATTTTTGCAAAAATAACAACAAAACACGGTATTTTTGTAACATTTGCAAGAAATTTTTATGTTTATTTATTTATTTATTTATTTATTTATTTATTTATTTATTTATTTATTTACGGAAGGCCATTACAAATTAAAATACAAAAATATATATAGGTAAAGTTAAAATTATAAAAATGGAATAAAAAAATTTAAAACATTTTAAAAGCACGTGTACAACTATAACTATCACTAATTAAAACTAAAAATCACAGAGATATGTATCAAGATGAATATATTACTCGTAATTGCACAGTAGTGAGCGTAGTTTAGTTAAATTGCAAAAGTCAACATTAAATCGATTGCAATTACGAGTAAATCTTGCAATGCCAAAGTGCCCAGCATAATCAGTTCTAAAACATTTCTCTTCAAAAAAGCGAAAAGAACGCAACTCTCTACTGGGCACATGAATAAAAAGTAAACTTAGTAAAAATGGAGAGTTTACTAAGCCATTTATAAGTTTAAAGCCCGTAGTTATGTCTGCATTTCTTCCTCGCTTTTCTAAAAATTCAATGTTTGGACAGTTTAACATTACACAATAAGATCCTGTTAGCCCAAAGATATTTGAAAAATTTAATTTGAACGCGCTCAATTTTCTCAATATCAGCCTTGCTAAATGGGCATAAAATTATGGAGCAGTACTCTAAATGTGGGCGGACAAGGGATTTATAGAGATTTAATACAGTGTTTATATTTTTTAAGTCCGCACTACTTCGTTTTATAAACCCAAGAACACGACAGGCTTTTGATGTTATAGAGCTAATATGATTATTTGAGAGAATTAGCCCTAAATCTTTATCTAAATCTGTGTATACTCGTGGAAATTTATTATTAGCGAGGAAATAATCTCTATCCGCTAATGTTCTCTTTTTAGAAAATATAATCACGCTACATTTGTCAGTATTAAGCCGCATACTGTTAACTTGACACCTGACATCAAACCGCTCTAGATCCTGTTGAAGCAAGTCAGAGGAAGTTCTGTTCGTGATGGATTGAATTATTTTCATATCGTAAAGCATACAGAATTTCGATGCCCTAGCTGCGTGGTACTGCTATAATTTGTTTCAAATTATTGTTGTTTAACATTTATTCTTTAGAAAATATATTATGTTAGTGTTTAATTTTAGTTTCTAAGCAATAAATTTTATTTATTAATTTGTCTCAACTGTTTTCAATACATTTTACAGCATATCAGCATTATGTCGTATTTTTAATGCTTAGATGATATGACAAGTCTGGAAATTCATTTTTTTATAGAATACATATGCAAGAATCCGAAAAAATGAACGATAATATCATGTGCATTACAATTTGTGAAATATTTTTTTTTTAATTTTGGGTCTGTCAGACCAAGCGCCACCGCTCATGTTAGGCCAAGGGGCGCCATCACTCCAGGGTTCAAAATTGTATGGCTATAGATTATGCGACTACGGCATTAAATTTGTTTTTTGATAAATAAATATTAACATTTGGTGTTAATTGGCAGAAAAAAATTTCAGTACGAAAAATCGGAAAAATTGTTAGTGAACCCAGACTTTTGTCGCGGAGTGTAATTGCAAATGTTTATTATGATTATAATCCTTCTCATTTATTGGTAAATTATTCTGCTCTGCATTTGTTTAACACAACTAATATGCGATGGTGCCGAGTAAAGATATACTTACCGGTGCTACACGGAGCACCGGTAAGTATATCTAATCTAATATCTAATTAATCCTGTAATATACACATTTTAAAAACAAATGAAATCATGAAGTGCTTCATATGTGAATCAGTTGTTCATCTCTCGTGTGCAATTAAAAGGAATGACCCTCTCCTGGGCAACAACAACTTAAAATGGGTCTGTGATGACTGCGTGGAAGGATACCCGAAAACACGTAAGCAAATCATAAATAGTTCAACATCTACCGAACAAAATTCCAAAATCTACATAGAGCTCAATAACAAACTAAAGGATATGTTTGAAATGATGAAGAATATGCATCTTGAAATCATAGCCCTTAAAGGAAACGTAAACATTAAAAATTCGCTGCAAAAGGAATCTGCAAACTACAATGAATGCACGTTACCTGTGTCAAACTCTACCCAAAAGATGTCGTCCAAATCTACAATTAGAGAAAATAATACAAATGAATCCTCGACCAAAAACACAACTCTCCAAAAAACGTATAGGGAAGCAACAAAAACGGAATCATCCGCAAATTCGACTGGAGCCATAAAGAAAGTGTTCACGTCTACACAAAATAGCCGACATCAACCAGAATCTAATAATAAAAAGCCAGATGGTTTTGAAACAGTAGCATACAAAAAAAAGAAACATCATTCTGAGACAATACAGGGTGCAGCACAAAACGCTCCTATTAAAGGGATCCCGAAGCTGGAACATATCCATGCTTTTAGATTTGATCCCGAATTAACAGAGGCAGAATTAAAAAATGGTGATGTGGCCATCATGTTACTTTCTCCGACTTTATATTTACGTTTTCATGGGTTTATTTTCAATTGAAATCATATTTTAAATGTACATCGAGCGTTGTGTAAACTCGGATGAAACTGACGTTTAAAACGTCAAAATTATGAAAGATAGAAAAATTATACTTCAAATTCAAAAACTCAGTTTACTCAAAAACTAAAGGGATTTCGGAAAAAACTTATTCTTTATAAGTTGTTCATTTTAGCATTCTCTGTAATTATTATTAACATAAATTTGCTGTTACTATTATCGTTTCATAATTATAAACCAAAAATGAAAAAAAATAAATACATTTTTTTCTCGAATAACAATGATTTTATGGAAAATGTTTTCAAACAAAATAATCTCATTTCTTTATTGTCTTCAATATTTGTTCAAATGTTTTTGTGATATTTTTTATATTTAAGAAAATATTGGCAAAAAACAAAAAACAGTTAAGGTAAACGCCCACTTCCGGTGTACAAAATTTTACCAAAAGCTTTTCATTTCTTCAGATTATGAAATAAGACGGATGTTGAAAGTTTCATATCAATTGCTCTATTAGTTTTTGAGATACAGCGCGCACAGACAGACACACACACACACACACACACAGACACACACACACACACACAGACACAAAAAATTTTTTTCCAGAAATTGTTGAAATGGCATCTAGGGACCCCAAAACGGATATTTCCGCAAAAAAAAATTTTGAAAAAAAAATCACGATCACAATACTTTCTCGTACTTCGTAACGGAGAAAGTAAAAAATATCTCTCGCATAAATTCCCCAACGTAAAGTGTGAAAAAATGCAGTCTAAGTATCCAACCGAATATTCTTCATTCAAGATCTCCGATAATCCAGTAAATATTGAGTTATTAAAACAACCCGACATTTGGCCAGAAGGTGTCTGTGTAAATCCTTTTTTGTCATGGATAGGAAGGCGAAAGATAAATGCGTGATGAAAGATGCCAATATAAACATCCTACATCAAAATGTGCAATCTCTGGGAAATTCTATAAATGAGTTACATTAATGCGCACAAGAAAATAAATGCAATTTTCTTTGCATAACCGAACATTGGCAGTCAATTGAACAATTAAGAGTATTAAACATACCCGACTATAAACTTACGTCATGTTTCTGTCGATCTTATAACAAATGCGAAGGAGTAGCTGTTTTTGCAGACCTCAACTTTAGTGAAACCAAGTGTCAAGATCTCGAAGAATTAAGTGAAGAAAGCGTATTCGAATGTGCAGCTAGCGAATTTCTGATTAATTCAAATTTATCATTAACACTAGTAGTAGTTTATCGTGCTTCTCATATGGATATATCACTATTTATCCAAAAAATAGACGCGCTGTTAAAATTATTATTTGAAAAGCGTAGAATGTTTTTTATTCTTGGTGATTTCAATATCGATTTGTTAATAAACTCAACGGACTCCTGTAAATTTTCAGACCTAGTACATTCTTATGGTTGCTCATTTCTAGTAAATAAGCCGACTCGTATAAGTACACACTCATCTACTTGCATAGATAATGTAATTACAAACCAGGAAGGCCCAAAATGTGATATAATCCAAACGGGAATATCAGATCATTTAGGGCAAATTGTTAATTTTCCAGTGAATCACTGTACGAATGAAAGCTTTGTAACTAAGCGCATTTATAGTGAGTGTGCTATTGATAATTTCAGTAGGGCTCTTGAAAATATAGCATGGGACAAAGTGTATGAAGTAAATAACGTCAACACTAAATTTGAAGTGTTCCTATCAACGTTTAAAGATCTATTTGATACATATTTTCCACTACGTAAATTAAGATTCGTAACCACAAAACGTAAAATATATGACATACCGGAGTTAAGGTGTCTTAAAGAAAACATATTACTATTTGAAACACTTGCGACATATGAACCAGTATTTAAGCCAGAATTAAAGAGATACAAGCAAAAATTTAATACATTACTGAAATATGAGAAAAAGAAATATTACTCGAATAAAATAATACAATCGGACAACAAAACGAAAACGAGTTGGCAGGTAGTGAACGAGCTTACAGCCAAGCACACAAAAAACACACTTCCACAAACAAACCTATCTGAAGTTGTAAACGAATTTAATGATTTATTTGTTAATGAAGCTACACATAAAATAAACTCTTCATTCAATGACTCCAATAATATTGAGTTTACTAACATAAAAAATAACAGCCACTCTATATTCTTAAATCCTATGGACGCATCAGAGCTAATAGAAATTGTAAATAGTTTAAAAAACAAAAAGAGTAGTGGCGTGGACGAAATACCTGTATTTATATTAAAAAGAATCATACATTATATTGTTAGTCCACTAATCCACATAGTCAATGCTTCATTTGAGGTAGGTATTTTCCCAACTCAACTCAAAGTAGCGTCGGTAACGCCAGTATACAAAAAGGGAAATACTACAAACTTGAGTAATTACAGGCCAATTAGCATCTTATCATCATTCTCAAAAATTTTCGAGCATGCGATGGCAAATCGACTGATAAAGTTTCTTGACAAACACAACATCTTAAGTAACCAACAACACGGATTCACAAAGGGGAAAAATATAAATACGGCTCTTTTCGAATTTGCAAAAATTGTAAGGGACGCTCTGGACAATAACGAATTAGCTTTTTTTTTTTTTTTTTTAAAAAAAAGGAAAGATGATTGACAGGAGTTCGGGTTAGGGAATCGAGGATGATGGGGACTTGGCTTAGCCAGCTAGGGCATTCAGCCACAACCGAAATAACGAATTAGCTTGTGGTCTTTTTTTTTTAGATTTATCGAAAGCGTTCGATAGTATAAGCCACGACCGATTACTTAATAAATTACACACGTATGGAATATGGGGAACTGTAAATCAATGGCTTAGATCGTATCTTACGAACAGACAACAGATAGTACAAATTACAATAAAACCTACAAATCAACACCCTTAAAAATAGTATTGGGTCTTCCGCAAGGAAGTGTCCTAGGGCCATTACTATTTAACATATACATCAACGATTTATATCAAAATACGAATACGCAAAATCATACTTTAGTTAATTATGCAGATGACACAAGTGTTGCAGTGAGGGGCGTCGACTTTGTTGAACTTTCAGATTATGCCACAACCGTAATGCAATATTTGGAAAACTGGTTTAATACAAACAAATTACTATTAAACAAAAATAAAACGCAATGTGTATTTTTTGAAATAAACGAGAAAAGGGAAACACCAAATAATATGTACATAAATAACTCCAAGTATAAAACTACAACATCATCTAAAGTACTTGGAATTACAATTGACCATAACCTAAAATGGCGGCAACACTTAACGGATACTTGTTTAAGGTTAGGAAACGTTTGTTATATGCTGCGGGTCTTGGCTACAAATATTGACGCTGGATTGGTGAAAACTGTATATTTTACCAATTTCGAATCAATTATAAGGTTCGGAATTATATTTTGGGGAGGATCGCCAGAAATAAATAGAGTGTTTGTTATGCAAAAAGGGCTCTGCGAATCATTTTGAAACTAAAATATAATGAATCATGTAGAACCAAGTTTTCGTCTATAAAATGCTTGACTGTAATTGGATTATATATTTTCGAATGCTTATTGTTTGTTGGTAAATATAAAAACAAATTTAGTTGTCATGAGTTGGTACATGATTATAACCAGGGTTGGCATGTTTAAAACATTTTGTTTAAAACAGTTGTTTTAAACACGTTTTAAACATTGACTTATGTTTAAAACAGTTTTGTTTTAAACACGTTTTAAACATGTGTTTAAAACATGTTTTAAACAAAAGTGTTTTAAACAGTTTTTAAACAAAAGTGTTTTAAACAGTTTTTAGGCCTTTAAACAAAAAAGAAATTATAAAAAATGAATTTTATTAAATTATAAATAAGTTTCATAACAATAAAAATATAAAATAAAAAAGTTCAAAAAATTTAACAAAATTATAATTATTATAGTTAACAAACTTATAAATTTTCTATAATTAAAAAATGTAAAAATATAATAATCTAAATAATACTTAAAGAAAGAAACAAATTAAATTCCTCTAGAAATAACATTAACAATTATCATCTTCAATCAAATTTTTATTAGAATTTAAGGTTCGCATAATGGTTACAAGTTTTGCTGATTTTCTGTGCCTAATCTGTTACGCAATTTGCTGTGTATTAAACCAAATGAAGAAAATAATCTTTCGATGCCTGCAGAAGAAGCAACTGCTGTATGAAGCTGCATAGATAGTTCAAATATCGTTTGGTTAATATTTTGGTGAAGAGCCCGCCACCATGAAATTGGACTTACATTTTCTATGTTTTGACTTGAGAATAAATATTCCCTGAAGGGCGAAGTTTGCGCCTGGTATTTTATAATAAACGGCATAGCTTCCGGATAAAATGATGCTGCATATTCCAATGCCTCCTCTAATTGTTCTTGGCTTAGCTTGTGGCCTCTAAAGCGATGGTCTAATAAATTAGCAAGATAATGGGCAGGTGTTATGGCCATATTGAAACGATTACCTAAACAACTTTTTTCAAAATCTGACAGCTGCCCCTCTTCCATACTTTCTATTAGATTTAGCCATATTTCCGTAGCCTTGCCTAAATTACAATTTTCACTTTGAACCACGTCCAGAGCAACAGAAATTTTCTTCAGTTTAATCAGGTACTTTTCGACTTGAGTTTTTAAATCGAGGTCTTGAATTTTGTTTGTTATACTCGTGTCGAATGCGACTCGATTTTCTGTGCACACTTTTACCAGAATGTGCCAGTTCTTTTGGTACGACTCTAAACAATCACACAATGTGTTCCAACGAACGTCTATGGGCAAATTAAGTGATGTCCCCCCAGCCTGTTTGTATTTAGCAGCAGGAAAATGAGAATTTCTGAAATACTTTATAATTGTTTTAATGTCGTCTTTTAGACCTGGCACATTTATATCTTTCGCTAATAAATTTAACACATGTGCGGAACAACCATATGTTAAAATGTCGGGCATACCTATATCGTCGCGTTCTGCAAGTTCGCTACGCATTTTTACCATGTTACTGGCATTGTCGGTCACAACACTTTTAACGTAACAACCAAATTTTTGGCATGTTTTTATTGCTTCCGCAGCTAAATCTTGCAAATATTCTGCAGTATGCCTTTTTTCTGCAGTATCAACTGTGTCTATTAAATAAATGTTACCTTCTACAAGATCGGTTACCGAGATGCATACAATTGGTTCGTTATGAATGTTACTCCAGCCATCAATTGCCATTGAAACCATTTTGCCTTTTAAATTGTTTTCTATTGTCTGTTTGACTGAACAATACACTTCGTCTAATAATTCGTTCGCAATTTGACGGCGATTTGGTGGTTGATAACCAGGGCGTAAGAGATTCATTAGATTTTTAAATTCTTCGTGTTCAACCAAACGAAATGCTGAATTGGTGCTATAAACAAATTTGGCAACCTGTAGATCAATATTTTTCTTGAGTGTATTCGTTGTTCTAATGACAAAAGATGACAGATATGATGCTGATGTTGATGGAAATGATGCTGATGTCGATGGAGATGACAGGTCCGTGGAGTGCTTTTCACGAATACTCGTAGTATGGTATTCAAATGCGGACGAAGTACTTGCTACTGCAACGTTTGTAGATGGCGTAGAATCTATAAAGTTAAATAAAACAAAATTTAATGGTAGTAGTGATTGTATTATTTACAAGAATACAACATTTATAATTAATAATAATACTTTTTATTCATTTTACATTCAACCTAAATAATTGTTTCAAAATTTGAAATGTTTAGTTTTGAAAACATCAACTTTTCTTTTCAGTTTCATTTATAGAACTTGCTTAATTTTAAGCTCTCCTATTTTGTCCTGATGCTACACTCAATTGAATTTCTATTTTCAACATTTTGGGGTACTAACTAGTAACTACTAAACAATTTGTTAAATTTCCACTCAAAATTCATAATTCGGTTATTATATCATTAATTCATCATATCATTCTGAAAGCTCAAAAAGTGATCAGTTTAATTTTTACTTTGTCAAACATTACAAAACTGTTTCCCCATATTTTTGAAAAATGAAAAATAATAAATAATTTTATTTATTTTATTCTTTCACAAAAATTGTGCAATTTTATTCGTTATGGTAGAGGCGTTTACTTCGTGATACATGTTTTAAATATAAATAAAACACTTTTTACTTTGTTATATCACACGGAATATTCCATTTAATATAAAGTGTTTTATTTATGTTCAATTTTATTTCAACTTATTAAACATATAACCGACAAAATAAATATATTTGTAATATTTGATGCAGTTGATCTATTAAATCATTAGTTCGTATAGAATAAAGATATTGTTTGGTCAAAGTAAACAAATAATAATTAAAATTATTACAAAAGAAAATTCAATCTTTAGGATCAAAATTTTTATCCATGAATCCGGGTTTACATGCTGTTCTAAATTGTTCATGTTGAAAATGAACAAAACAATTTTTATTTCGGATTGTTTTGTAAAACATAAACATAAAACATAAAATCAAACAACGTTTGTGATTAAAATATTACACAAATACAGGGTGTTTGATAAAAAACGCCGCAAGCCATAACTCCGTTAAATATTACACGATTTTAAAAATTTCAAAAAGGAAATTTATGGTTTGACAAATACTACAAAATGACACTAATTAAATATTTTTTAAACATAATCTTTAAGGTCAAGTGATAGTCAACTTTTTTTTTCAAATGGCATATATTTTTTTATATTTTTCCTGAGACTTTTTTTCTGAATCCAGTGATGTATAAAAAAGTTGACATTGATGCAATAGTTACTAAAAATAAAATGTTTAGTAACGTTAATTATATTTTTTTTAGCATCAAGGATACCATGGAACATAGTCAAATGCTACTAATAATGTTTTATTGAGTAAATAAGAAATAGTTTAAGACGTTAATGTTACAGTGAGTCTCAGTTTTACTCGTATATTTACGATTTTTGCGGTTAAATTTATTAAATAAAACTACCCAATGGACAACAATTATCTAATAGACATATTGCAAGAATATTTTGAATGTAACCGAAACTGTGGCCAAGCAGTACGTCTTTACAGTGATCGCTTTCTTACTAGAGAGGTTCTAGACCCTCTCTAGACTTGAATAAAATGTAAGAAATTATGGAGCTTTCAAGAAACCTATACGAATGGAGTCTACATTTCAGGAAAATACTGAATTAGACGTTCTACTTAGTGTGGAAGAAAATCCAAATACTTCTACTGGGGAAATTGCATGTAACATTGGTGTATCAAATCATTCTATACTAAAAAAGCACAAATTAAAGCCATTCATTTGGCAAAAAGTGCAACGATTAGAAGAAAATGATGAGACCAACGACAGAAATTTAGCCATCAATGTCAACTTTCTTATACATCACTGGATTCAGAAAAACATTCTCTACCAAAAAAAATATAAAAAAATATATGGTGCCATTTAAAAAAAAAAAGTTGACTATCGCTTGACCTTAAAGATTATGTTTAAAAAATATTTAATTAGTGTTATTTTGTAGTATTTATCGAACCATAAATTTCTTTTTTTTAATTTTTAAAATCGTCTAATATTTAACGGAGTTATGGCTTGTGGCGTTTTTTATTAAACACCTTGTATAAGGTTTTATAAATGTTTGAAAAATTTATATTTATTTAATAAAAACTAATCTAGCTTAGCCCGGGTCGCAAAAATGTAATATTTATATATATATTCTAACTCGAAATGTCATCCTGAATACGAATCTATAATTTTTTCATGAAGAAATGAATGATTCATTTTTTAAAAATGTATATTTAATTAATGATTTTTATCGAGAATTAGGTTGGGTTATGTTAGGTCAGGTTTGGTTAGGTTGGGTTAGGTCAGGTTAGGTTAGTATATATACATATTATACTTTTGCGACCGCGTCTAAGCTAGGTTGTTTTATTAATATGTTTTCAAAAATTTATAAAAATTTTATTTTTCATTTCGCGATAAAACAAATTACAGATTCGTGTTCAGGATCGCATTCCGAGTGAGAATATGAAATATTATACTTTTGCAACCGGAGCTAAACTAGATTTTTACCAATAGTATTGTTATAGTACTTGTCAGGTCTCAACACGAACATTGTTTTCTAAATTTATACAGATCAACGTATTAGTGGCTCTCTAAAAAGTTAATGACTCAAGTTCATTTACATAAATCACACGATCTTCCACATATATAAACCACTAAATTAAATTTAAATAATTGAATTGAATACTCACCATTATTATCACTAATATCAGCATCATCCTCACTTAAATCGGCGACGTCCGCGTCCTTTCTTTGTTGTCTATTTCTAAGGTCACTTTTGCATTTTATAATATGTTGCTTCATTCTTGCCACTAATGCAGATAATACTTTGCCACATTTAAGGCATTTGGCTTTACTTAACTTTCCTCCCTTCACTTTTGAAAAATGTTGCCATGTTTTTAAATATGTTTTTAAATAGGAACGCACTGTGTGGTTGTGTATGAACAGAGTAAAAGACAGAATGAAATAAAATTATATTAGGGCTCAGCTAATCATCAAATTTCTACAGAGAAGGGAAAATAAATAAACATTGTGAGGCTTGGGCTTCAGACAAGAAATCATTTCATAATGTATATTTATTTTATTCCAAAACAAACATAGAACGACGATAACTGAAGCTTGCTGGTAAATATTCTTTCAGGGCATTATAATAATTAGAAGAAAGAGCGTATTTGATTGGAATTACTAAAAAATTAAAACTTTACTTAAAATATGAAAAAAACAGTTTTTTTGTTTTAAACATGTTTTTTTTTCGTTTAAAACATGTTTTTTTTGTTGGTAAAAAAAACATGTTTTAAACATTAAAAAACAGTTTAAAACAAAAAACTGTTTTTTTTGTTTTAAACAAAAAAAACTGTTTTTTTTCCAACCCTGATTATAACACGCGTAATAAAGTTAATATGAGATATCCATCACTACATCACTCCCATACTCAAAAAGGAGCTGAATATGCATGTTTGCGATTTTATAATCATCTACCAAATCATGTCAAAGAGGAACCAAATTTTGTAAGATAAAAATATAAGACTCGTGAACTTCTTTGTATTATCGAACCTTATACTATTGAGGAATACTTTAAATATAAAATGTAAATTGCATGTATAACTGACGCTGTTCTATACACTATATATTGTTATGTATTTGTATGAAATAAAGAAGTATTATTATTATTATTATTATTATTTGATGTCGTCTTAGAATTCCGTAATACTGAGCCAGTCGTTTTAAATTTACGAGTTAACTTTTGGATCGTTGCAATGGAAGGAATTGGTCGATCGGATAGTTGACTGCAAACATAACTCGCACTTCAAGAAAACTGCTACCAGCAGAATAGAACTTTCAATGAAAAAACTTATAAAAAGTTATGAAGTATTCAATAAATTTGACAGAAGCCAACAAATCAACAGCGCGCCGTTTTTGTTCAATTTCATGGCAACGATTATTGTCGTCAAAATGATCATTTTTATTTTATCAATTTTTAGAGTTTTTATGAATGCTAAAAAATAAATATGTAATAGCATGACTGCATGCAGAAATTTTTACTCTATAAAACATTTATTTATATGTTTCCTCTAAAATGATCAGGGGAGTTAATATACCAGTACAAAAAAAATCCTAAGTTCCGTTTTGTTCCACTATACCCTATAAATCCCTTAATAACTTTATATAAAGCTTGCGTGCATTCTAAGTTGAAAATACTTCCTTATTTTAGTTCCTCAAAACCATCAGCAAAAATACATTATATGGAGTATTCGTAAGTTTGTAAAATTGTTGTATTTCAAACCGGAAGGATTTATCCTACCTGGGGTTTCAATCACACAACGTTACTTGAAAAGTTGAACTTTCAATATCTTGAATCCAGATGACATATATCGAGCGTAGTATTCGGATACAAATTATTGCATGGTTCTATTGATTCTTCTGTAATTTTACATAATATTAGACTACATATTACATCCTTTAATTGTAGAGCAAAGCCAACTTTTAAGATATTACCTCCTAGAACAAATTATCGACTGAAGTCTCCTATAAACATTATTTGCAATAATTATTATATATACAAATATCTTTATTAACAGTAGTTTATACATTTTAAGATATATTCAAAAAATTTGTGTTACAGTTATTAACTGGGCATCGATCAGAGGTCTTTCAGTTATTATCAGTTATTTTTTTTTCTAAATTACAAAAATATCAGGATTAAAATTATTTACAACCATCGTTACAAAACAAATAAATCCGTACTATTCTTTAGAATATATTTACAGAGGTGAAATCAAAATTTCACTTTTAAGTCTTTATCGGTTTGTGAAAACCATACCATAAATGAATTTAGTGATACGCTCCAGGACCCTTAACGCATGTGTAACAAGTAAGGGTTTTCATTTCTAGATAATTATATTTTAAAGTAGAGATAATGCTAGGGACAGTAACTATGTTGCAATCCATTTTTAGGTATTTTGAAATGAAACAACTTTCCACGTTTAATAAATAGTGGTGTAAAACTTCGAAAGTTGTTTCATGTTTTAAAGTGTTTACATTTTTTCGTAAATCAAATAAATCTCAACATTGTAAATGTTATAAAAAATATAGTGCTGTTCAAAGACATTTTTTTTTTCTGTTAAATTTAAAATGAGTTTCTAGTTAACGCGCGACAGGAAATACTAATCCAAGCATTTTATTTATTCAGAGGTCGTCGCTATTATAACTTTGTAAGCTTTGGTTTGTTACGAGCGTAAAAGCTCTGTGTGTAACTTATAATTGCCTCCATCGTACGTGATATTACGGCACAAGATATGACAACAGCAGAATCCTCGAAGCTAATAGTTTCTTTAGAAAGTTAGTGAGTCGGTTGCACGTACAAATACGCAATTGTAACGCATGGTATCAGATTCCGGCAATTTATTACCATAAAGTGTGTAATTATCATTTCTCCTAAGAACTATGTTGAAGTAATTGCAGTTGGAAATTTGAAAAGCTTACTTGTTGCAGGTGCATTCAATTAATTTAATTAAAAAATACAAACTGAATTAGATGTATTTGATTTATTCACATAATTAATTAATGTAGACGCATTACTCCGGATTCATAATCGTGCGTTGTTAATATTATTATAAATGCTAAAACAGGATTTGTATGACATTCAGCAGTTTCGAACCATTCTGCACAAATTCTACAATAATCTGTAGAAGTTCCACTAAAACATAATGCAAAGAAAGTTAGAGTTCAGAAATTATTATTATTATTATTTTCAATGATTTTAGATGTTAATAACACACATAAGCAGGTATTACATTCTCAAAGTTTATCAATATACTTCTTCTACCAACTTTAAAAAAATTGAATGCGATATTGATCTCCATGAAATGTTAAAAATTCATGTTTACGTATACTCCGTCTATTCATAGATTAGACTTTTTTGACATCTTGAGTGACAAAAATCCCACTAGGTTGCCGAACAGAAAGTAGCAGTTACGAAACTTAATTTGTTACGAAAATCGCACTCAAGAATCTTTCCGCGTAGGTATGTAGTTGGTTCGTCACATCATTTAGAACGTTCTCCATGGCGTAAGTCAAGAACAATAACAATAACAAACTCAATAATGTGTCCATGGGCGACGTCACGTATGAATATATAAGAAGAATACCGGTACCTACCTAACTTGCTGTAAAATTTTTCTCATAGCTGTGTTGGTACTTTTTATTTGCTAGTGTTTGTCACTAAAGATGTCAAATAAGTCTAATGTATCAGTAGATGGAGTACACCATCGTGCGGAGAACAGTGCTTCCCATGCGCAGTCTTGGTCATTTGTGAGAAATACTTTTCACGCCCTCCACGTACGTAGAACGAAAGTTGAGATAAGCTTGTAGATCACAATAAAGTTCAACGTATTTTGATTTATTAACATGTACATGTATTTCATAATTTATATTATCACTTAAATTTATAGTTGTTGAACACTGCTCATATTATTTACAGAGACATTATACAGCATGATCCATCTCAGAGGTAACAACCGACTTTCTTGAGTTACGAAGCATTTTTGAAGAAATCGCCGAGACGTTGATTTTAGTTTCGAGGGTGACAACTTTTGATGACATTTCCACCTTCATATTCTTAACCCGCTAGCCACCCCTGAATTTACCCCCCGATTTTAAATAGGAAAAATGGGTCAAGCGATTTATCGTTCAAAAGCTCTTTTAATTCTGAATACAGCCGTGTTATCCGTTTTTGTTTTCATTGAATCCTTAGGGAACGGCAACACTTCTAACTGCCATTTGGGGTAACAAGCTTTGTGCATTTATCTCAACGACATCCCATATACATGAATTTAAAGTTGGTTTTGACATGTGAATTTTGACATTTGTCTCTTGCCAAAAATCATGTACACTGTCGAAAAAAAGTGTAAATTAAAAATCTACATTTTTCTAATGGAAGTTGCGCCAACAGAGCTGCAAAAGTATTCAAGCAGTATGCGGCGCATAAAACCTCCCGGAAATACTTTTTGCAGTTGGTAGCTAAATTTTGGGAAACGGGATCGGTGGCAGATAAGCGGATATAGTAAACAAAGTAAGAAATTAAGTAACTGATGTGGCGATTTTGGGTTAAATTATATTGCATCCTACAGCTAGTACCAAAAATGTATATGTTGCATCCGGAATTTCGCGAACTAGTATTCTGTGCATTTTGAAACATTACAAATTTCACACATACCAAAATAAACTGGCCCAGGAATGAAATAAAGATAACTTTAATCGACGTTTACAATTTTTCCATGAAATATCTCACCTAGCAATAGATGATCAAAATCATATTTTTAATAATAATTTGTTTTTCTGACGAATGTACTTTTTCTTTGAATATGACTGTAAATCGTCACAACTGTAATTATTGGTCAAACTCGAACCCACACATTTCTCATGAAGTGCAAACGCAATATCCGCAAAAGTTTGTTTGGGCTGGTATTTTTGAAGATTGCATCGATGGTCCATTTTTTGTACCCGGTAATTCAACGGCAGGAATGTACTAGGAATTGCTACAAAATCAAGTCATTCCCTTCATAGCAGAACTAGTTGATAGTTATCAAGAAAACCGGCAAATTTTTCAACACATGTCGCTTTGGTTGAACGACAATACCTTGACGATGAATTGGTAGGCGAGGTACCATTGAGTAGCCCCCGCGGTCGCCTGATTTGACACCCCTAGATTTTTCTTATGGGGTCACCTTAAGAGCAATGTGTACAATTCGCTACTAAAATCGATAGCATGGTAAAATATTGAATGAAGGCCGTTTGATAACTCCAGACATGTTGTCCAATGCAAGACGACGTTTCTAACAGAATCTTTATTTCTCTGTGAAAATCAACGGAAGCAATTTTGAACATTTTCTTCGGTAGTTATTCATGTTTTGAGTTCATTGTTATTATTTTTGTGTTGTTTTGTTCTTTTATGTTAATAAATCACGCATCAATTTTACATTCTTTATTGGGTTGTGGCGTTCAACAGGTGAAAGTGTTGCCGTTCCCTCAGGTATCAATAAAAACGGAAACAAATATATTTAGAATCAAATAAGCTATTTAACGACATATCACTCGACCCACTTTCCTTCATTAAAATCAGGAGGTGAAATTAGGGGTGGCTAGGGGGTTAAGATTATGAAGATGGAAATGCCATCCAAAGTTTTTTTTTTTTAATGACAAAGTCGCACGTTGCCTCTGAGAATCACTGAAATATGGAAAAAAGTAACCATCAGCAATAATACAATCTTACTTCCACCATCTTGTAATTTATGGCGTTTTAATCGTTCAATAATTTAATTTCTAGATCAAAATGATCACAAAGAAAGGATTCGTCCTAACAACCCCACATCACATAAAAGATATAAAAGTAAGTGGAGTAGACAATTTGAAAAATAGTATTACACAGAAAAAGGCTTATAAAAACCAGCCAAAACTAACTCAACCATGTACAAGAAGAAGAAAATGACATTTATTAATGAGCAACGAAGGATAGAAAAAAGAAAATAATTTTTCAATTTTTTTATGAAATCCTTTTTTGCAAGGCCAGATTAGAGTTGGAAGCGAAATCGAAATTACACTAAAACTGAATGCTCTCGTCGGTATAAAACTCGTATTTACGTATTATAAGATGAACGTAGAGTTTCCTTTGGCAAGCCTGTCTGATGGGCGTGGTAAACATTTTATTTTGTATTCTTTGGAGATTATTGTCATGTTTAAAGGTGACAAATATATTCTTTCGGTTTTAGACGACAGTAATGAGATATGTAATAAGGGCCTCATCTGATTTTGTTTTATTGTAAGGTATACCTTACAATAAAACAAAATCAGATGATACTGACTTTTTATATGCTTTTATTAGGCTTAGGCCCTTATTACATATCTCATTACTGTCGTCTAAAACCGAAAGAATATATTTGTCACCTTTAAACATGACAATAATCTCCAAAGAATACAAAATAAAATGTTTAGAAAAAAAGGGAGACCAATCCATTTTTTACATATTTACACCTACAATGTCTACCGTTATTTCTAGGAGAATTTTTTTTTCCCATGACCTTGCAGATTTTTCATTTAATAACCTTGAAAACATTGAAAAAGTCAAGCGTCAATAATATTATTAATACTAATCATTATTTATTAATCCAACAAATCAACTGATATTGGACAAGTCAATGTAACACTTTGGTCTTACAAAAACATTACAAAAGAAATGCATCTATGCTATAGAATACATTATTTAATAAATATATGCCAAATTCGGGATTTTAGGTTAAATAGTAACAGGCTGCACATTTTTTTCTATTGCAAGCTATGTCCCCTGGGTAAAATAAGCCGTAAACCTTTCACTAGTACCGTTCTACAATAGATGCATTATTAATATATTTCATGCTGAAATATTACATTTGTAACAAACGTCTACCCAAATCAAAGACAAACACATTCTGGAAAGCGTAGGCGAAAATGTGTTTCATTAAATGCGGGGCGTTATATTTTCCAGTACAGAATACAATTTTCTCCATTATTTACAGGATCGCTGACAACTGTAGAGCAGAATTTTAATTAAAATAATGATATATATTTACCTTTTAGTCTCTTTGTACGAGAATTTTTTGGCCCCATTGTTTCGCACAGTCGGAAGCTTAATTAAACGAGCAAAACTCTCTTCAAAAGATAACGCACATACCTCTTAACTAAACAAATTCTTTTGGTGTCATGGGAGACAGTGGCCCTTTTAGTTCATGCGCTTTTATATTATCACATACATACACTTAAATCTTACTCATATCCTTAATAACTTTACTTGCTTTACTATCACGACATTTAAAATAGAAAAGTTGTAAATGATTATCATATAATTGGACACGATATAGATTTTAAAGTGCGCTTCCAGTCCTACAAATTAGATTTTTTTTTATTAATTGATTACACTAATGCATTGAGAAGTCAATAAAGGAAATTGCAAAATTATAGTACACACAATAATTGGACTCATCATTCAAACGTATTTATTTATATTATGCTTAATAAAATATACTCCATAACTAACGCTTGCCTATCAAAGCAATTTACGATATGGACAGAAAGACCACCAGGTCAATAGCTCTTTTACATATGTCACCAAAATTTTATAATGTATTATCTTACAATAATGAATAAAATTCTGTAAATAAAGGTAAATATATCGATGGTGTAGCGCACAAATGTTGTAAGTGAAATTTTTTCACAAAATGAGATATTTACACCAGTAGGTTGTGCACATGACGTATTTTTATATGTACAAATTTGGTAATTACAAAATATAGTTTTTGATCGCAAATGCCATCTAACAAATATGTTAAGTACTGCTAGCTTGCAGGTTTCTACCACATGTGTTGTAATGTCACTTAACACATTTGTTTTTCTACAGTAGTTGTTTTTAAATGTGGCCATTTAACACATGTGTGTTCAGTTGTTGAAGAGTTCACATAATTTTATTCCGTTTTCTAAGTGAGGTTACAATTCGTGTTTATACACAATACAATACGTTATGTTCAAGTAGTGAATTAGGATGTCTTCAAGAAGTTTTAAATTGCTTCAGTTAGCCTTATTACAAGGTGAAATGAATGGTAAGAACACACATTATCTAACCATCTAATATTTATGTAGGCTAGTGTTTACTTTAGGGTAAATGGACCCGGGGGCTGAAATTTGTTTTGAAGACGTAGTTTTTTGAGCCGAGTTGAGAAAGTTCAGTTCGAGTGGAACATTGTGATAGTAGAGCCAAATAAAAAATTAATCATTGAATAGTTGTTGCTGATAGTTGTTGAAAGTCCAATATCAAAGTAAAAAATATATCCCACTGCCTCCTTTTTGGGGAAAAGGTAATTGAAATTGAAAAACTTTACTTGTCACAGAAGTATTAAATAAATTAAATAAAAAACGAAAGGTAGCCTGCATATCATATAAATATTCAAGTTGTTCGTAACTGCAAAATTAAGTCTTACAAAACCTAAAAAGAAATAACTTATTGAAACAACTACTTCAGTGGCTAATGCCACGCCGAATACTGAATGATACGAAAGAAATTTGTATGTTATTAACTAGTACTATTATTGATATGCCCCTTTAAAGCCAATTCTAGTGCACCACAAATTCACTTGCTCATTTTGCGCAGTAATATTTTGTCTATAAATCTTAAATTGCATTAGCATATTTATTTTTCTAGGCGGAAACTAGCTGAAAATATTATTTATATGCACTTTTGATTTGTCGTGTGTTTTAATTTTTTCACAGATATTCATTAAATCTGTAATATTGTTAAAAAAATAAACTCTAAACTCTCTTTAATGAGTGCAACACTTTGAGAATTTGAACTTTGTTTGTCAAAAAAAAAAAAACGGAATACAATTAGACTGCTAATTATTATTTTTTCTTATCTACATCTATTTAATGACTACTTAAAGAATTAGCATTCTTTAGTTCAAAAGTTATACTCAAAAAACAGTATACAACTGAACTACAAATTTATTTTTTAGGTCTTATCTGCATCTATTCGACAAATACTACATTTGCCAAATTTGGTCATCGGTTAAAAAAAAAACAATTGAAGACGAATTATTTTTTTGGTCCAATCTACATTTATTCAATGCCTACAACACTTTTAGGGAAGAGTTTAAAAAAATGGCTATTTTGTTCAATAGTTATCTTCTCAAAACCACATAACAATTGAGCAACGATTTTTTTTTATCTTATCTACATTCGCTGAGTATAATACTGGTGCTGGATTCTAATCCAAGAATTTCATGAAAATTCTCCAATTTGGACCATCCTTGGTTTTGGATCTTAAACGCATAATTTATTACCAAAAATTTGGATTTTAATTTGAGATTTATATCTAAAATCTAGACTTTGAAATATTAAATCTAAGTTTTTGCCCCTTAAACGCAGAATTTGAGACTTAAAATTCAAAATTTGGATTCTAATCCAAGAATTTCATGAAATATCTCGAATTTGGACCATAGAATCCATGGTTGGTTTGGACCTTAAACGCAAACTTTGTGTTGAAAAATCAAAAATTTGGATTTTAATTTGATAACTGTATGTAAAATCTGTAATTTGAAACATTAAATCCAATTTTGTCGCCCTTAAACGCAGAACAGGAGCCCCAAAATCCATTATTTGAATTCTTATTTCATTAATTGCATTTAAAATCTGGTATTTGGAACATAACATCCAAGTTTTTGATCCTTAAACGCAGAATTTGAGTCCTAAAATCCAAAATTTGGATTCTAATCTAGGAATTTCATACAAAATCTCAAATTTGGACGATAGAATCCATGGTTTTGGACCGTAAACACAAAATATTTGCAGTAAAATCCAAAATTTGGATTTTATCCGATTATGTAAAATCTGGAATTTTAACATAACATCCAAGTTTTTGGCACTCAAACGCAAAATTTTAAACCCAAAATCAAATATTTGGACTCTATCTTATAATTTCATGTAAAATCCGAAATTTGAGACCAAGGTTTTGATCCTTAAATGCAAAATATGCTTATAAAATATGAATTTTCGGCACTTGAACTAAAAATTTAAGACCTAAGCCTGTTCGTAACTCAAAAAATCAGAAAAATAATAGAAACGTTAATTTTATTTTCTTTATGCGAGAACCATTACTACTACGCATTTTTTACCAAGACAACATTAAAGCACTTTTTGATGGTGAAGTTAAATTCGTTTTTAGATTTATTGTAGCTTTCAATATGGCGAAGAAACAATAGACAACTTTTGCTTTTCTAACGGCCGCTATATTGGATTTCACGATTTTCTAATGCATTTTTTTTTCTTTACACGATACTTACATTTGAGCTAAAATTTATAATTTATAATATTTTTTGACAAACGGGAGAGAATGTCGATTTCTCAGCCCTCTAAATCGTGAGAGAAGTAACATTTTTCTCCATGTGAGGTTCCATTATTTATTTTAACTGTCACGTCTGACAGAATTTTTTTCTAGGTCGGTTTTTAGGAACGAACGTTTTACTCTTAAAATATCCCGTTTGTGAAAAAAAAATAGTATATATCGAGTGTCTGGGATAAGGGGCGAACATAGGGATTTAACATGTAAAATTAAATATGTGTAATTATTAGCTCCCCTATTCATTTTAGAGAAAAATCGTAAAGGAATATTTTTTAGAGAATTAAAAATTGCAAATGAATCATCCATCGCAAATTTAAGCAAAATCGGAATCATCAGTTAAAATTTTTAGCGAAAACCGTCTGGTTTGACATGGGATGAGCGATATTCGTATGCACGTAACTGAACTTGTTACTACCGTTACTACCAACTGCCCTGTCCTACGGACTTTTGAAAATTGGAATAAAAACTTATAGTACTCCTATAGTACTAGATAATACCCCAGAAAGTTTTTATTATTCTCCTACAGTTTCCCAGAAAATGGATGCAAGTATTCGTGGGTCAGGGTAACATTACCCTATCCCAGTGACGGCGAACCTGTTTGAGAAGTGGGTAAAATTTTGTTGATTATTTTTTTAATACTACCCGTGTATCACTAAGTCAGTGGCATCACTTGGAAGTGGGGGCGAAGGGGCAAAAATACCGAAAATTTTACTTTACAAAAAAAACTTGACAATTTTTATTGTTTCTTAATTTAAAATCCTCTAAAAACGTCCACTTGTAAGTATTTTTTTGATAAATTTGACATTACGTATTTCTATTTAATTTTTTTACTTTCTCCGTTACGAAGTACGAGAAAGTATTGTGATCGTGATTTTTTTTTCAAAATTTTTTTTCACGGAAATATCCGTTTTGGGGTCCCTAGATGCCATTTCAACAATTTCTGGAAAACAATTTTTTGTGTCTGTGTGTGTGTGTGTGTGCTGTGTGTGTGTGTGTGTGTCTGTCTGTCTGTGTGCGCTGTATCTCAAAAACTAATACAGCAATTGATATGAAACTTTCAACATACGTCTTATTTGATAATCTGGAGAACTGAAAAGCTTTTGGTAAAATTTCGTACACCGGAAGTGTACCTTAACCATTTTTTGTTTTTTGCCAATATTTTATTAAATATGAAAAATATCACAAAAATATTTAAACAAACATTGAAAACAACAAAGAAATGAACATCTTTTCCCTGAAAATATTTTTCATAAAATCATTGCTATTCGAGAGAAAAATTTATTAATTTTTTTTCAATTTTTGGTTTATAATTATGAAACGATAATAGTTACAGCAAATTTGTATGAATAATAATTATAGAGAATACCAAAATGAACAACTTCTAAAGAATAAGTTTTTTTCGAAATCTCGTTAGTTTTTGAGTAAACCGAGTTTTTGAATTTGAAGTATAATTTTTACTTTCTCCGTTACGAAGTACGAGAAAGTATTGTGATCGTGATTTTTTTTTCAAATTTTTTTTTACGGTAATATCCGTTTTGGGGTCCCTAGATGCCATTTCAACAATTTCGGGAAAAAAAAAATTTGTGTCTGTGTGTGTGTGTGTGTGTGTGTGTGTGTGTGTGTGTGTGTGTGTCTGTCTGTCTGTGTGCGCTGTATCTCAAAAACTAATGGAGCAATTGATATGAAACTTTGAACATACGTGTTATTTGATAATCGGAAGAACTGAAAAGCTTTTGATAAAATTTCGTACACCGGAAGTGGGTGTTTACCTTAACTGTTTTTTGTTTTTTGCCAATATTTTCTTGAATATGAAAAATATCACAAAAATATTTAAACAAACATTTAAGACAACAAAGAAATGCATATCTTTTGCTTGAAAATATTTTTAATAAAATCATTGCTATTCGAGAAAAAAAAATATTATTAATTTTTTCATTTTTGGTTTATAATTATGAAACGATAACAGTTACAGCAATATATAATAATTGTAGAGAATGTCAAAATGAACAACTTTTAAAAAATAAGTTTTTTTCGTAATCGCGTTAGTTTTTGAGTAAAGCGAGTTTTTGAATTTGAAGTATAATTTTCCCATCTTTCATAATTTTGACGTTTTAAACGTCAGTTTCATCCGAGTTTACGCAACGCTCGATATCGAATCTACATTTAAAATATGATTTCAATTGAAAATAAACAATGAAAACGTAAATATAAATGGCTATGATACCATCAAGTCGGAGAAAGTAACATGATGGCCACATCCCCATTTTTCCATGTTTCATAATTTTGACGTTTTAAACGTCAGTTTCATCCGAGTTTACACAACGCTCGATGTACATTTAAAATATGATTTCAATTGAAAATGAACCATGAAAACGTAAATATAAATGGCTATGACCACCAAGTCGGAGAAAGTAACATGATGGCCACATCACCATTTTTTATTTTCGATTGAATGATTTAAGAAATAAGTTTATTATTTAAGATCTACTCAAGGATCATTTAAAAAGCCTTCGTGGGTCAGTGTCTGACCCGCAGGTCATAGGTTTGCCACCAGTGCCCTAGCCCAAAGTTTTTGTATAACTCTGTGAGATTAGTAGAAATAATGTTAAATTTAGAGGTATACGCAAGAATTCCTGTATAATCGATCTATGATCATTCAAAATGTAATTAAAACAAGCTTAACTTATAGTACTACCACAGCACTTGTTAGCCCAATTTTGTATTTTTTGTAAAACGGCCCTAGTTTGCCGAAAAATTGAAAATAGGTCATTCGTGGCCCAGGGCACGGTAACCCTGGCTCAATTTTAAAAATACAGTATTAAAAACTGTCTGTTAAACTTTCTAATAAACTATGGAGAGTACTATCTAGTACCATCTAAATGTGAAACACATATAGTGTACGGTACTAGACAGTACTCTCCAAAGTTTATTAGAAAGTTTAACAGAAAAAAAATATTTGTATTTAAAAATTATTATTTAAGATTGATTGAACATTATAATTACAACTAGACTCATTTATAGTAATACTAAAGTAAGGGTTGGCCTATTTAAAAAAAAAACTGCTATAGTTTCCGAAAAAATTTAAATAGGTAATTCATGGGCCAGGAAAACGTTGACGCACGAGTTGTTATTTTGAAAAATATAAAAATGCCTAGTCCACCAAACATTCAGCCATAATACCATAAGTTTTGGTATAACTCTGTCAGTTTAGCCGAAAAAAAAAACACAAAGGAGAATGTTAAGAAAACCCGTTTTTTAACCTAACGCCGCAATGGGAAAAACCTATTTAATATGTATCCGTAACGCCTGTGGATGATGAAAACTTAGGCTTGACCGCGGAAAAGTCTGGGGAAAACTTTTGAGGTTCTATCAAAGATCAAAAATTCAGGATGGTTTATATCGATTTTCTCTGAAACTATCAATGATACAAAAAATGTTTCAGATAAAAGTTGAACGATTTGGAGGAGAACATATCAATGGTATAACGCACAAATGCTGTAAGTGTTGTTAGTGAAATTTATTAAGTTTCTTTCTTTTTCTTTTAAGTTTGTAACAGAAATAGATGTAGAAATTGATTAATTATAGTACAAGATACCAAAAATAAAAATTAAATTATTAAAATATGTTTTGTTTTAATTTTCACACAAATGACAACTTACTTTTTTGATTTGTGCAAAATAGTACATTTTGCACTTACAACTATTGTGCGCTACACCATAGATATGGTAGTGATACAGTGACCTTGGTTTGACCTTGTAACATCTACGTAAGGTCAGGTGAAATTCAAAGTGGGCGCTTTATCTAAAAAACTTATACAGGAATTAACATGAAACTTTGAAGATAAGTCTTATTTGATAATCCCAAAAAAAGAAAAGCTTTTTGTAAAATTTTGTACACCGGAAGTGGGTGTTTACCTTAACTGCTGCTGTTTTTTTTTTTTTGATGACCCGTTTTCAAGTTTCTTGCCTGCAAGGTACGCACATGTGCGACAGAGGACCTTCGCGGAAACACCTATAGAGCCGCCATTTTTAAATATTATTTACCAAAAATTGTAACAGATGTTCATCAAGTTATGAAGTAGCATGTGTGCAAAAATCAATAAATTCCATTGAAAATGATCGAGTTTGTATTTTTTTTTAGAATAAACCTATTTTCCATGTGGCCAGACCCCTTAAGGTCGCCCCCCCCCTCTCTTTGGACGGTTAGTGATTTTACCCGTAGTAGCCGAAGTAACTACAAAGCCGTCACCAGTGCATAACAAGTAGTGGTCAATGGCGGAGCGAAGCGGAGCCATCGATCGTCATTACTTATTAGTTAGCAGTTGCAAATGGGCGTTGTTTATGCTTAGGTTAGGGTGAAGTTAAGGTTCCCCCCACTCTCTTTGGACGGCTAGTGGTTTTACTCGTAGTAGCCGAAGTGACGGCGAAGCCGTTATAAATGCATAGGAAGTAGTGGTCAACGGAGTTAGATAATGCTTATTACAATACGCCCGCAAGAAATCAGGCTATTTGAGTAAATAATTCCACATTTTCTAACTAGCCTCTAGTCCATTTATTTAAATTACATTATAAAAAGGCAACACCCAGTATTTGGAATTTATACGGCACTCGATAGTAATATCAAAAGATTTTATATGTATCAGATACAAGGTGTCACACGAAAATTTTGCCATAGTTCGTGTGGGCTAATTAAGCTATTTTGAATGTTTTTTTTTTTAATAAACATGGGCCAAATTCTAAACCGTTTTCGCCACTGATAATGTTATCAGAAGAGCTCAACAATGTGTATATGTGAATATAAGACAATTTGAACACATCTGGTATTTTCTAACAATCATTTGAAATGCAAAATTTTAAAACAAGTTAGCCATGGAAAATTGAGATTTAATAACTTTAATCAGATATTATTTAAAACGGATGCCAGGAACAAACTTATGTTTCCGACAAAAGTTGATTGTTTCTAAAGTCCTTTTAAACGATATCACTTTCGACCACTTTCGAACTATCGTGTAATTTAAAAATCATGCCAACTGTTTTTGGGAATAAAAATATCATTAGATTCTTTAATGCGGCTTGTGTATTACATTTTTTATCCCAACTATCAACGACTAGCCGTTTTCTTAAAAAATGCCTGATACGGGTGGTCTGGAACACATAACTAAAACTAGCATAACAAAGTACTTCTCTAGTGTAGGAATGATAATCATGCTTCTTCAGAATTTTCTGTACAGAGAATTTAGACACATTGCAGTCACGAGCAATGCATCGTATGCTAGTTGTTGGTTCAGCATTTATTCAATCCAAAACTCTTTCTTCCAATTCATCGTTGCTTCTTCTGTTCCATTTGCCTGTAATGTTACTGTTTTTGAAATATTATTTGTTGAAATTGGACTATTAAAATACATTTTGAATCAGCTGCCGTTACATTTGCTGTGTCTTCAAACTTATTCACAAACTTGGTAATTAAATAAATTAGAGGTAACCTCACTTCTTGCAGAAGCATTAAATAAATTTAATAAAACGAAATATAGCCTGAATATTTGAATATTCAACATGTTCGCAACTCTGCAAGCAACATTAACTCTTGCTAAGACTATAAACAAATAACTTATTGAAACAACTACTTCCCTAGCTAGTGCCACGCCGTAATAACTAGTAATAACATGCAAAATTTCTTTTGTATCATTCAATATCCGTGCCGAGTGGCACTAGCCAGGGAAGTAGTTGTTTCAATAAGTTATTTGTTTATAGTCTTAGCAAGACTATGGAGATAAAGACAAGATGTCGTCTAGTAAAGAAGTGCTTAAAGATTTACAAAGTAAAAATCTGTGTATCTGTAAAAGTGCAGCCCGTTCAGGACCCAAATGTAGTTTGTGCGATACTGTGTATCACCCTTCGTGCATCGAAAGAAAGAAGGGCGTCGTGTGGACTGATAAGGACTCGATAATTTGTTGTAAAGGAGATGATATTACATCTAACCCTACTTCCGCGGATATTACCGAAAACGTGAGTACGTTTAATAACCTAATTATTAAGGATATTGAATTATCGTATCTCAAAGAAGCAATTAAAAACAAAGATATACTTATTGATGAACTACGCGACAAAATCAGTATTATGTATAAAACAATCCATTTACTCGAGGAAAAAAATGTAAACATTGGATCTAAAATGAACCGCCAGGCTGCAACTGTAGGCAACACAAAGAACATCCAAAATGCAAATAAATCTGGAGCTATTAAAACGCATGCGGTGACAACGGGACAGCAGAATACTGTGAGTTTAGCTTCAGCGCCGAAGGTAAACACAAATACGCGTGTGCCATCGACCACCGGAATGAATTTAGATGCGAAGAAAAACCGGGAAGAAAAGGAAAATGAGTCCAACACCACGCAAACCTTGACTAAAACCCAGGCAACCAGCGCAGAGGCCAAGGAGAACCCTATAGAATGGACTACTGTGGTGAAGAAATCCAAACCAAAGAGGAAATTCAACGCGATATGTGGAACTGCGAAGGACAACACCATTAAAGGAGCGACACGATACAGCTACCTACATGTGTTTCGACTTGACCCTGATCTAACCTCGGAGCAATTAGTGAATTACCTTAGAGGAAAAAAATTCTCAAATATTAAATGCGAGCAATTGTTGTCAAAACATCCACTAGAATATTCGTCTTTCAAAATTACTATTCCATCTCCTGAATTTGAATACTTAAAGAGACCAGAAGTCTGGCCTGAAAACGTTTGTGTCAACAATTTTTTTCAGCCGGCCAGGAAGAAGGTAATCACATCCTAAATATTCTCTTCCTAAATGCTCAGTCTATAAGAAATAAAATCAATGAACTTGAATGCGCGATTTTTGACAATAAGTACAATTTCAATGTAATTTCTCTGACTGAGCACTGGTTATCTGAACTTGAATGCCAGGTTTCGAAAATAAGTACACTCTCATGTAGCGCTCATTATGCTCGCTTAGAAGGCAATTATGGAGGATCAATTATATATAGTGATAATACAATAACATCAAGAAATCTAAATGATTTAACAAATTCTCTGTCTTGCGATAAAGTCTGTGAACTTGCTGCAATATACATATCCAATTGCAATTTGTACATTGTTTGTGTCTACAGGTCTCCCTCGGGGGACTGGAGATCTTTTATTGATATTATAACCAAATTTATGAATTCATTAGACCTTGTTAATAACCTTATTATTTTGGGTGGCGATTTCAATGTATATTTTCAAAACCAGGATGACGTCCGGGTAATCAATTTATGTGACACTCTCAAGTGCTATGATTTGACAAGCATTGTTACGTTTAATACAAGAGGAAACAACTGCCTTGACAATATTTTTATTAATTTTGATGATAACCTCATTAAAACAAACTCATTCGACCCCGGGATATCTGACCACATTGGTATTACTGTAACTATTGACTGCCCTCACAAACCATGTACGTCCCCTAGAAGAGTGTACCGGCCTATTACTCAAAACGGAAAGTTTGAATTTTTCCCAATGTTAGTGAAAGTTGATTGGGACTTTATTAGCCAAACATCTGATACTAATATAAACAGTAACAAAATAATTTCAATTTTAACTCACTGCGCATCCGCTGCTTTTCCACAGAAAAACAGCAAACCATACAAACAGTTTCAGGTTAAATGGTTCAACCAACATCTTTCACAATTGCGACAGAATATGGAATTACTAAATGATCTATGTGAAACGTATCCTTGCCATGAAACGAAGCAACAGCGAAATCAATTTAGAATATTTTACAGAAATGAAATTAAACGAGTGAAAATATCTAGCAATGACACTTACATTAATTCATCCTCTAACTACCAAACGGGGGTATGGAATGTAATAAACTCTGTAAGAAATCAAAACTCAAAAGGCAAGAACTGTAATATTCCGTGTGATCAACTTAACTCTTTTTTTGTTAGCGTAGTGGATAGGCTATTATTATCTTTACCTGCATCGAACAGGGATCCCACATTAATAAACATTAACTGTCAACTGACATTTGAATTTAAACCAGTATCTATGGTAAAGGTAAGGGATACTATAAATTCATTGAAAAATAGTAAATGCATTGATGTTCATGGTTTGACAAGTGAACTAATTAAATGCATTATAGACATTCTTATCGCACCTATTACAAAGCTAATTAACGATATGTTTCTGACAGGCATCTTCCCTAACAATCTTAAATTAAGCAAAGTTATTCCGATCTATAAGAAGGGTGATCCAGAAAGTGAAGATAATTATAGACCTATCTCAATTCTTCCTGTTGTGTCAAAAATAATTGAAACTATAATGAAAGATCAAATAACGGAGTTCTTAGAAGTAAATAACCTGCTGTCCCCCTGTCAATTTGGTTTTCGTAAAAACTCGTCAACAACTGATGCTGTTCAAATGTTTGTCGCAAGAACAATTAAATGTTTTGAAAATGGTCACCACGAAATGGCGACTTTTCTAGACCTAAGCAAGGCATTCGATTGTGTGTCACATCCGCTACTTATAAAAAAAATGCAGCGCTACAATTTCAGTAATCAAAGTTGTAATCTTGTGAGTTCATATCTGGAAAATCGGTTACAGAAAGTTTGCATTGCTAATGAGGAATCCAAATATCTTCCCATTAAATATGGTGTCCCACAAGGTTCCATTCTAGGACCCATATTATTTCTTATTTACATCAATGATTTCCCACACCATACCAAGTGCCAAAGTATTTTATTTGCGGATGATACCACACTTATAAATACCTCTGAAAGGTTGGAAGACGTGTTAGTCATCCACAATGAAGCAAAAACAGCTGCAACAGATTGGTTTGCTAGTAATAAGTTATTTGTAAATAACTCAAAGTCCGTTGAAATGCTCTTTACTCTAAGAAAACAGGATATGACTTTTGCAATTGCAACTAAATTCTTAGGAATCAGTTTAGATCCCACTCTAAAATGGGACGTTCATGGTAATGAGGTAGCTAGAAAAATGTCGAAAGGTATTTTCTGCCTCCGAAACATTTCATGTAATGTGTCTCCTGCAGTCTTAATAAAAGCCTATTATGGTCTCTGCCATTGTCATCTAACATACGGAGTCATATTATGGGGCCATTCAGCTTCTCGTCATAGACTGTTTGGACTGCAGAGGAAAGCAGTTAGGATCGTTGCAAATTTAGGATACAAAGAAGATTGCAAATCCTCCTATATCAAATACGGTATATCGACTGTACCAGCAGTATACATATATAAATGTCTATGCTATATCAAAAAAAATATTAATAATTACGAAACACGTAACAACAATATGTATTCATTAAGGAATAAAGAAAATCTGAGTATAGCTCAAACAAGATTAGTCAAATCCCAAACAGCTGAAAATTACTACGGCCCTAAGTTTTTTAATAAGTTGGGGACCAATCTTAAACATATGTCCTTACCAAATTTTAAATCTAACATAAAGGAACTGCTTATAAAAATGGCACCCTACACTTTTGATGATTTTCTCGGGTCGAATATCGCTTAATGGGTTTCCCTAATACCAACAAATTGAAATCGCCATTCATTTATTTTTTCTTTATTTCATATTTATTTAAGCATACACAACTTTTATTGATGAGGTACTATTAAAATATGTTTGTTAGTGTACATTACTAATTATTTTTGTTCTATTTACTTTAACATTATTATTATTTATATACTATGTAATCTGACGTGTGTAAGACTTACTGTCAAGACATTAAATAAATACATACATACAAGACTTAATTTTGCTTTGCAGAGTTACGGACATGTTGAATATTCAAATATTCAGGCTATATTTCGTTTTATTAAATTTCACTTGGTAATTGTTGATAGACGGAATTGTTCGATTGTTAAATTTAATAGAAAATGTCACGAACTCTGAGTAAACAGACGCCACTGCAAAATGTTTTGATAATAAATACCCTCTCTTCATTGGAATAACTCAGATTATTGTTCATATTAATTACAATGCGTGAGTTGATATTTGACTAAAATTATTTTCACTATGACATGACATTTGTCAAACTTATGGCAAGGGTTTTTATTAAATGGTAAATGGTTAAACTTATTTTTATTATTTCTGAGGTGGATTCTGGTACAAACGTAAATTAAATGGATTAGACATTTACAATTTTTAATTCTCTAAAAATTATTCATTTACGATTTTTCTCTAAAATGAATAGGGGGCCTAATAATTATACATATTTAATTTTACATGTTAAATTCCCATGTTCGCCCCTTATCCCAAACACTCGGTATACCGGGTGTGGCACTTAAGACGCCTCGGACCATAGCTCCTTTACGATAAAAGCTATCGAAAAAAATCTAAGAACAAAGTGGTGCATAGTTACCGTCGCTATGTTTTAAAAATATTTCTAATTATCAGTGGCGTGCCGTACTCCAGTGGCGTACCAAACTTATGTTTTTTTAAATGGAATGCCCTATTTTTTATTGCAGATTTGGAAAGTGCTCGACGAGTACTTATTTTTTTATCTAACATGTTATACCCTTCACTTTGGCGGTTTCGCTGTTATAACCCCTTGTTTCAAAATTGCGCCCCATTTTTGAGATTTTTTTGTAGAGAAACTAATTGACGCCGGCGCCTAAATTTTGAATTGAGGTACAGGTCAAGACCTCGTATACCTTCACATAATTTTTTTTCGGGTAATTTATGGAAAAAAAATAATTTTTGATTGATCTTCGCATGTTGTCATTTTTTCCGAAAATTTCAAATGGCACCCCCCTAAAAAAATTACGGCGTTGTACAGCCAAAACTCTAAATTATTCATTGGTGTAAAAAAAATTACACATTGCATAACAAAATTTCGGAGAAAAAAGGAATTTCATCGCAAATGTCGGGAAACGTTTTCCGTTCCCAAGTGTGCCATGAGAAAACAAAAGATTGGTAATTGTCAAAGTACCAAAACAAATACACAAATACGGTCAACATAATAGTATGTACCTATTTATTCAACATGATATGAAAAATGCAGATAAAGAAAATTTAACAACTTAAACTAAATGTTCGAAATGACTTCCTGCTGGAGGCATAACCGCAACTTCTGGTGATATACCGCAGTTCATTATTTTCGGTAATAACTGCCTTCTTTCTAACTCTCCTTGGCCGTTTCACACTTCCCGTAGTAGTAAATCTCTCCAACACTTTTTGAAACGCACGTTCATTTGGATGTGCCCTGTGCGGATATCTCGCAGCGTACACTCGTGATGCCAAGAAACAATTCTTGTTACATTCTCCAAGAATAAATATCATGTCAACCATTTCCTCTTGAGTTCGGAACATTTTTAGAACGTTTATCAAAAATGACTTATGGCTGCTACTGACGTCTAATAATTTACTTTGACAATTACCAATCTTTTGTTTTCTCATGGCACACTTGGGAACGGAAAACGTTTCCCGACATTTGCGATGAAATTCCTTTTTTCTCCGAAATTTTGTTATGCAATGTGTAATTTTTTTATACCAATGAAAAATTTAGAGTTTTGGCTGTACAACGCCGTAATTTTTTTAGGGGGGTGCCATTTGAAATTTTCGGAAAAAATGACAACATGCGAAGATCAATCAAAAATTATTTTTTTGCCATAAATTACCCGAAAAAAAAATATGTGAAGGTATACGAGGTCTTAACCTGTACCTCAATTCAAAATTTAGGTGCCGGCGTCAATTAGTTTCTCTACAAAAAAATTTCAAAAATGGGGCGCAATTTTGAAAGAAGGGGTTATAACAGCGAAACCGCTAAAGTGAAGGGTATAACATGTTAGATAAAAAAATAAGTACTCGTCGAGCACTTTCCAAATCTGCAATAAAAAATAGGGCATTCCATTTAAAAAAACATAAGTTTGGTACGCCACTGGAGTACGGCACGCCACTGATGATTAGAAATATTTTTAAAACATAGCGACGGTAACTATGCACCACTTTGTTCTTAGATTTTTTTCGATAGCTTTTATCGTAAAGGAGCTATGGTCCGAGGCGTCTTAAGTGCCACACCCGGTATATAAAATATATTCAAAAATATGCTATTTGATGCGACATTTTAATTATTTTATATTATTGCAATAGTTTTAAGCTTTTAATATTTTATATGTATATAATTAAACCCGATAAGTTTTCGTAAGGTCTCTCGTCCGCCAGCTTCAAATTTATGATTTCTCTCATGACATTTTTCATCAGGATTCCCTTAACGCACGTCCTAAGTACGGTCGCAGTTCTTCATTTGCTCTAATCTAGATATATTTCCAGTCTAGCCAGAGCCAGTTAGCAGTTTGATTTATACGTCTAAATACTTTACATGTTACAAGAATACAATGAGACTGGAGGAAAGTTAGAGATCTCACCGTAATGTCTCTCTTCGCTAGATAGAACCGGCTTTAAAGGCTTAGTCCCGCTGAATAGAATTATAAATTAGTTTCTAGTTTGCGAGTACATGTAAGATAAGTAGTATAAGCTCAAGAGTTTATATAGACATAGACACATTTATAATGGAATGTATACGTACTAAATACCTTCGACCATTTCAGCATTCACTTATGTTGGATTTGACGGCTCTTTCAGTGACGCCCTTTAATACGCACCCCTTCAATTGTAAACATTTAAACATTTCAATGTACGTTCAGAAATATAATATGCTACGGTTCATGTAATAAATCCGGTTTGTATTAATGGTTACCGGTAACTATTAATACAAACCGATTCGTTTGGTCCATGTTATTAATATCACTTACAGGTAATTATTAATGATTCATATTGGAGCCAGGTAAATTCAATAAAACATGTTTCATTTTAATGCTTATTTTTATTGTGGCACAATCAACAGAATTAACAATTTAACAGACTGCATAAAATGAAATATTTTTAATTTCGTGAATTTTACAACGAAAAATAGATTAAATGACTGAATAAAATATTTTATATATTTTAAAATTTGCAGCAAACAAATAAACAACAAACCACCAGACTTGGGATAAAACACAATATTTTGAAATTCATAAATTTTAGATTAGTATCTGGTCATAAATGATTTATTTTTGCAGAATTCCTACATTTGCAGCGATTTGAGTAACATTCGCCTCTGCAATTGGAATATTGGAATTTCTGACCACCTAACGAAAGCCGCCATATTTCGAAAACAAAACATATTTCTGTAAGATCGAATTTAGAAAATCCTCAAAGGAGGGGCACATTGTCATCGTCCTTGGTATGGAAGCACGTCACTGCTGAAGGTAGCTTCTGCGATTTTTCTTTATTTATTATTTTAAAGACTGCCAGTAATTGTTGACTTTTTGATTGTACGGTATTGTTTACAACACATTTGAAGTTTGACTAGACGATACTCATCACACCTTTCATTTTTCTACGCAAACTCTCCAATATTAGATTTAAATTTAAAAAAAACTGAATCCAATAGACAAGCTTCTGAAGTTATTGTGAATTTGTTATTATTTTCCGGAGGAAGTTTATTTGTTATTGGGCATAAATGATTGATCATCGAATATAATAGATAATATTCGGGTCATTATGTAAGCTATTGAATAGCTAATATTTGTTTAAATAGGTAATTGCAAAAAATATATTTTTTTATATGTAATCAGAAACTTTTTATCAAAAAAAAAACATCATTCCAAAGTATACTACTTTTGCTGGAAAAAAATATTAATCAACAATTGTGTTAATGGTAGCGATTAATGATCGAGACATTTTCACGCACGAGCGCTTGCACGAGCGCGTTAATTGTTGAGATCATTAATCGCCAATTAACACACGAGTTGGTTACAAGATTTTTCCGTTGATCGCAACTTAGATAAAAATTAGATTAGAGAAAATCCAAACAAAACCAACCAACAAACTTGCTATTAGGCTCTTTCCAGCAATATCGGCAAAAAAATGCGAATAGCGCCGATTCCGAATGACGCCTTACCTGATACTCCTCGCACTAGGAAATAAATTCTACATAAGTTTTTTTCGTAAAAATGTTTACTCTTTTCCGGAAGCAAACTTACTGTTGTATTATTTACATTGGTTAGTACTTTTGGCGGTGTTAATGTTTTTTCGTATATTTCAATTTTCACTTCTTCGCCTGATCAAATGAAAGTATTTTGTTTTCCCATTTTCAGTTCGGAAAATTGTTTTTTTGTTTTAACCTAAGACGAGAAATCAAAAATGTTTTTTACATAGAAGTTGAACTTTTAATAAATTTTGTACAACTTTTAAATTCGTAGTTTCGAGTTTTTTTAACCTTCCGGACGGGGCGCCCTAAATCTTGGCACCGTAGCGGGTGCTGGATCTCAGAGACCCAATCAAAAAAACAATCTCCTACATAAAATTTGACTAAATTTTATTTTTTAATTTCAAATAACTAACATATCATACAAATTCTTTGCTTTCCAAAAGTGAACTAAAGAAGAAATTGTTAAGGTACTTGGCAAGAAAAAGATCAGAAAGTATTGTAAAACACCGCTTCTGATATAAACAAACGAAGTTTAAAACAGATATTAGCTGGGTTTACGTTTCTATATGAAACGATTTTCGTCAACACGTTTAAATGAAGAAAACACGTTTAAACGCAAATATCCGTTTAAAAGCCAACACGTTTAAACGGGAATAGTTATTATTAAACGAGTGAGAAAGTTGGCCATTGCCACGAGGGTGAAGTTTGCAATTCACCAGAGTGGCAATGGCCAACTTGCTCACGAGTTAAATACTATACTTTTTCGCATCATATTAAATAATTACTTTAAGATTTTTCTGTTTATATTAAATTATAACGAATCATTGTTCTATTTGAAAATTGCGGCAGTTGGCTGACAAAAAACAAATCGTAACCATAGTAACAACTAAACTGTTGGGCAATGAAACCACTATCATTTGATTGGACGTCACTTGTTGGACAATGAAACCGCCATTATTTGATTGGACGTCACCTGTTGGGCAATGAAACCGCTATCATTTGATTGGACGTCAACTGTGTAGAAAATGATTTTTTCTCAATCAAAAACGATTTAACAACATTTATATTGTTTAATAAGATGCGAAAAAAACAGTTTTAAACGCAAATATCTGTTCAAACGTATAAACGTGTAAACGTGAATATCCGTTTAAACGCGAATATCGGTTTAAACGTTTAAAAACCGCTTGCTAACTAAGAACACGTTTATCCGTGTACACGTATATCCATGCATTAACGAGCCTTAACTTTTAGCACGAAACGGAGAGAATCACTTTACAAATCACAAATTAACGTTTCGAGTTTCGACATAACAAACTTCAATCAAATGTTACATTGACACTTAGGAATTTACATTTTGACATTCGTTTGTCTCAGCATGGCCTACTTCAGTGCATAGAAATGTTATTAAATGGTTACTTTGTGAAAAAACAACTATGGGGTATAGACATAAGATATGCCCCATCAAATTGAAGAAAAGAAAAAGACCTATCGAATAATGACAAAATTCCATTAAAAAAATGGGTTATACCGCTTTAAAATTTACAAAGTTAGGCATTTTTTCCGAACACCTTGTATTACTAAATTTAAATTGCTAATTATTAAAGCGTCACCTTGAAAAGCGAGGTCGCTACGATTTTATTAAAAGTTGAGCTTGCTTATGCATGATATTTGGAGAAAAAATGGTGATGTGGCCATCATGTTACTTTCTCCGACTTGATGGTATTATTTATATTTACGCTTTCATGGTTTATTTTCAATTTAAATCATATATTAAATGTACATCGAGAGGATGACACTGACGTTTAAAACGTCAAAATTATAAAAGATGGAAAAATTATACTTCAAATTCAAAAACTCAGTTTACTCTAAAACTAAACGGATTTCGAAAAAAACTTATTCTTTAGAAATTGTTCATTTTGTAATTTTCTACAATTATTATTCACATAAATTTGCTGTAACTATTATCGTTTCATAATTATAAACCAAAAATTTAAAAAAAATTAATAATTTTTTTTCTCGAATAGCAATGATTTTATGAAAAATATTTTCAAGCAAAAGATATTCATTTCTTTGTTGTCTTTAATGTTTGTTTAAAAAATTTTGTGATATTTTTCATATTTAAGAAAATATTGGCAAAAAACAAAAAACAGTTAAGGTAAACACCCACTTCCGGTGTACGAAATTTTACCAAAAGCTTTTCAGTTCTTCAGATTATCAAATAAGACGTATGTTCAAAGTTTCATATCAATTGCTCTGTTAGTTTTTGAGATACAGCGCACACAGACAGACACACACACACAGACACACACACACACACACACACACACACACACACACACACAGACACAAAAAAAAATCCAGAAATTGTTGAAATGGTAACTAGGGACCCCAAAACGGATATTTCCGCAAAAAAAATTTTTGAAAAAAAAATCACGATCACAATACTTTCTCGTACTTCGTAACGGAGAAAGTAAAAAAAATGTAAATTGGCAACACGGTGACATAATCCAAAACTAAATGGACAACAATGTGGAGGTTGAAAAATGTCGTTGGGAAATAAATAAAGGATGTTTTGTTTTTTATTTAAAAAAAAAAGTTTTATTTTGTTATACTACAAAATTAGGACACCCTGTATGTTTGAAAATAATTTTACGGCATAAATATTTTTAAACCAATAACTTTTTGTACGAACCTTTTTTTACGGGAACTGCATTCAAGTCCAAGAAGGACATTTTGAACAACTCTTATAGGCAATACATATTTTTCTTACATAACCATTTGCGTGTTCTAGTTATTTTACTGTAACTAATATTTTTCAGAACCGTCAGAAAAGCATGACAATTCGAATGACTTTTTTGTCTCGACCTTACGGTGACATTTTCATGCAAAATGGAAATACCATTACAAAAATAACTATTTAGGAATGAGAATTAAAAAAAATCTGTCATTTTAGCTTAGAATATGATTCGAAGACAACTGTTATTTTTTTGTTTTCTAGGCCTGCTTTATAAATTTCACTGCCATTGTTTTTCTATTGCACGTATATTGACAAATATGCTGATATCTTGAAAATTAAAAAAATAGGTATGGGGAATGTTAGTTTAGATCAATGCAGAATTGAATTCCGCGTCAGAATATGTAAGAATATACAGATTATTCCATTTAAAAAAATCTGAATTTAATGGTTTCAAATTGACCAAATATGGTAAGTAATTTTGAACACTATGTATTTTAGAATTCTAAATAAAAATAATACACTACCCTCGGATATTGGCTTTTTATAGCCAACATTTCATCTCTTAGATTTTATTTTGTTCGGAGACAGGTATTTTTAAGTGAATTATGAAAAAGCACCAAATTTTGAAAAATGTCTAATATCTCGACTAAATTTAGAAGTTATGTTATTTTATTATTTTTTTACAGAATTTTATGTAGAATTCAAATTTGCAATAAAAAATAATGCATTACATTTAAAATAAGGAAGCTGGTGTTGACTTTCGTTATAACCAGAATTCGAATAATCTTGAAAATATTTTCGTTGGAAAGAGCACACTCGATTACATAAATGCCATAATACATGAATAAGAATCCACATACTTTCAATGTTGAAGGGTGTCAATAACCTCCCGATACCCTTCAACAATAAATACGCAAATTAATCATAAAACGTTTTTCAACATTTACAGACATTTATTTATTTATTTATTTATTTAAATCAAATACCCAACAGACCCACAGGTCCAGTTACAGGGGTGATATATACAAAGTAACAGTAAAAAATTTAATATCAAAGTTAAAGTTATCATATCTATAACATACATAACCCCAAAAATAAACCACATGCACATGTATCCACAGAATAAGTTTTTTTTAATAAATTGTCGTTATACTGCTGATGATTACTACGTAAGAGAGTCGAAACTAGTCCAGTAAATAAAATAAATAAAAATAGATATCAGGAAGTACAACAATATATTTCTCATATAATGTAAATGATTCATCTTCAATGCGGTGATGCTGCCACGCGTAGATTTGTTATCGCCTTCTCTCACTGCGCGCAAACTTTACCTCCAGGTGTCGCGACATTTTTGTATGGTTCTAAATACCATGTCATCACAATGAGTGAGGCCATCTCGTCCCAAGAACCGAAAGTATTACATATACCGGGTGACCCAGGGATCTGTAAAAGCCCCATAACTTATTTGCTATTTGAGATATCAACTTCTAGTTTTCTTGGACAGGTACCCATACTTATTCTACATATTTTAAAAATATGTATGTTTTTGTACAGGGTGTCCCAATATACATAAAAAACCAAAGTTATGTTTTTTTTTTAAATGGAACACCCTATATTTTATACTTTATTTTCGACCCTCTTGAGAAGCTGATAAAAATAGTAAAAGATAGTATGGGCCTATTATGGACGGTTGGTTAGTTATGGGCAAATTTGTGGCAAAAACATGTACACATTGAAAATATTTCAGAAGCGCTCCTAGCAAAGATAGCATCATTATTTATACACTATAAAATTTTCCACATCATAAAGAATAATACACATTGGCTTTGGTTCTCTTTTATTCATAGTGATACGCAGGGTGTCAACATACGCAAAACAATGGATAACTATTTTTTTTTTCTAATGGAACACCTATATAAGTTGCCACAAATCTATGGCATTTTTAATAAGCTTTCCAATGATATACAGTTTGTATAACAAAATATTAAGGATTCTTGAGATTTATGAATAAAAACATATTTGTTTTGTCACCTTCTGCTGATTTTTGGATTTTCAGCCAAAACTATGCATTTTCAGGAAAAATTATAGGAAACCAAAGTTGTAGAGCAAAAAATTTCCGATCGATATAGGTCTTTCAACTTTTAAGATAATGCGTGCATTGCCCGCCAGAGCGTGCAAGATCGTGACCGTATATGCATTTTAGCGTTTTCTTTTCAAATTTTTTATTCACAAATTGCACTATACTTTATTTTCCGCACCCTCTAGCGGAAAAACAGGAAATTATAGGGAAATTAAAATGGCCCATATCGATTGAAAATGTTCCGCTCTACAACTCTTAATAGAAGCAATTTTTGCCAAAAATGCATAGTTTTCCCTGAAAATGCAAATTGAAATTGTATATATCAATTTTTGCGTTTTTTAATAGTTTTTTGCGTTTTTAGTGAAAACTATGCATTTTGGGCAAAAATTGTTTCTTTTAAGAATTGCAGAGTGGAATATTTTCAATCGATGTAGATGATTTAAATAATTCTATAATTACCCGTTTTTCTGCTAGAGGGCGTGGAAAATAAAGTATAGTGCAATTAATTAACAAAAAATTGAGAAAAACTCTAAAATGCATATACGATCACGAATTTGCGCACTCTGGCGGGCAATGCACGTATTATTGCAAAAGTCGTAAAATCTATATCCATCGAAAATTTTCCGCTCTACAACTTTGGTCTCTTATTATTTTTTCAGAAAATGCATAGTTTTGGCTAAAAATCCAAAAATGAGCAGGAGGTGACAAAAGAAAAATGTTTTTATGGATAAATCTTAAGAATCCTTAATATTTCGTTATACAAATTGTTCATTGGAAAGCTTATTAAAAATTCCATGCATTGGTGGCAAGATATATAGGGTGTTCCATTTGAAAAAAAAATAGTTATCCATTATTTTGCGTATGTTGACACCCTGTATAGCAGTATGAACAAAAAAGAACCAAAGCCGATTTGTATTATTCTTCATGATGAAGAAAATTCTTTAGTGTATAAAAAACGAAGCTAGCATTGCTAGGAGCGCTTCTGCAACTTTTTCAATGTGTCCTTGTTTTTGCCACAAATTTGCCCATAACTAACCAATCGTCCATAATAGACCCATAGTATCTTATACTATTTTTATCAGCTTCTCAATAGGGTTGAAAGTAAAGTATAAAATACAGGGTGTTCCATTAAAAAAAACATAACTTTGTTCTGTTATGTATATTGGGACACCCTGTACAAAAACATACATATTTTTAAAATATGTAGAATAAGTGTCGGTACTAGTTCATGAAAACTAGAAGTCGTTATCTCAAATAGCAAATAAGTTATGGGGCTTTTACAGATCCCTGGGTCACCCGGTATGTAAGTATATGAAATAATAATCCAAAACTGGGCTGTAGTTTGTCGTTGATTGGAAACGAGAACTTAAAGAATATACATGTATGTACATTTATTGCCAGACAAATTTTATTTATTTATACATATTTTTCAATTATATTTAATTGAGTTAATTACTATGGTTTTATAAATTGCAATTTCTTTGTTTACTTAGGGGTAAATAGTAGTATACTCAGTTCACATTTTATTCTCGGAGAAGTCGAGGTGTTTTTTGCCCTTATATTGGAATGTTATAAGTAATGATTGAAATATGTCGTTAACCCAAAATTTCATTAAAACATTGTCAAACAATATTTTTACATGTGAATGAGGGATGTTATAAAATGCAACATTGCACTACACATAACCAAAAATACAATGACAGAACCTTAGTAACTTTTTTACTACCAACAAAAATGTCGCAATGTCAATAGAATGTGAAGAGAGTATACGTAATAATATACGAATTAATATCTAAAATCATCCACTGCAGGTTTCTAAAAAAAGAGACAGTATTATTATTAGAATATGAAACACAACTGAAAACACTTACTTTTCTTGTCGGCACATCGTGGACAACAAAAACACGGTGGTTTATATGGAGCATACACTTGATTCGTCGTACACTCTGAAATATTTTGAGGGGCGCATCTAACACGTGAGCAGAATGTGGGATCACAGTTCTTTATTATTTTTGGATCAACTACATCTAAATTAAAAAAAAAAAGGTATGAACAAAACGGAACATGGGATTTTAAATATTAACACGATGACCGCTTTGTCAGTCACCGGTGACTGACATTGAAGTATTCCAATGGGGCCAAGTCAGTCACCGACGACTAACAGTGAGTACCTACTTTAAACTTACTATTTAGCTAAAAAATGCATCAAAATGAATTAAATAAGCATATTCTTACTCTTTTCATAAAATAAAACTTAAAACCAAAGAAAACGGTTTCTGACATTTTACTAAAAAACTTATTGGCAGCCAATATGTTAATTCTTTTATATTCGAACAGTATCTTCCTTGATCATTTTAGAGAAAATCTGTAAATAAATTGTATATAATCGTTTAGACTTTTGAAGAAAAATTCCGAATCGGAGAAATCGAGCAAATGGGGGCAGTTAACCAGTTAAGAATTTTGAATAATAATCTTTATTACCCAACAGGCAAAAGCCTAATTACAGTGAGGGAAAAAAAACAAAATGATTACAGATTAAATAAAAAGTAATTAAACTAAAAATAATCAGTATATTTGCATACATTTACATATGTATACACGCACACATCTGTACATACCGTGCGCGCCTAAAGTATGGAATATAGTCAGTAAAATCGAAATAAAATATTTTTGGAAAAAATCCTCGAACACGTCGATTTTCTTTCATACAAATATACATTTTTGCATGAAAGTCGATTTTCAGTCGTCATTTGTTTTTGAGTAATGACGTCATCCATTTTGTTTTTAAATGGCAACCCCCTATTTTTGTTCTTGATTTTGAGAGATCTTTTTATTGTCGAACTGGCAGTATAAAAATATTGCCATCTTACATAAGACATTTTTCGAGTAAATGACAATTGAAGGTGAGAACTTGATATCTAGAGTTTTTGCAAAATGAACTTGTTCCAGCGCTTTTTTGCCAAACAAAAATGATCTTGACCTTGACCTCTTGATAGGTGGATTGGCAGGTGAGGACCGATAGAATAGCCCAGAAAATATTCAAAATATTCAAGAAGAATTTCTACAAGTTCGAAAACAAACAAAAAAACAAAAACAAAAAAAAAAAAAAAAAAAACGCGCATAGTGGGGGCATGCGACGTCTTGCTGAAACCATATTGTATTATATGGAAGGTCAAGATCAATATTGTTTGGAAAAATTGCTACAAGCAATAAGGTCATTTTGAAAAAAATCTAAATATCGGGTTCTCACCTTCAATTGTCATTTTCTCGAAAAATTTCTTATGTAAGTTGGCAACATTTTTATACTTCCAGTTCGACAATGAAAAAATCTCTCAAAATCAAGAATAAAAATAGGGGGTTGCCATTTAAAAATAAAATGGATGACGTCATTACTCAAAAACAAATAACGACTGAAAATCAACTTTCATACAAAAATGTGTATTTTTATAAAAGAAAATCGACGTGTTCCAGGATTTTTTCAAAAAATATTTTATTTCGATTTTACTGACTATATTCCATACTTTAGGCGCGCACTGTATATAGACAAGTACATATACACACAACAATTAAACAAAGCCACAGTGATCATATACACCAGAAATTAGACATTGTTAAAAAAAATAAATTGGCTCAAGCTGCAGTTGAATATGTCGCACTCATTCGCATTTACATATTCTATATACAGGGGATTTTTCAATAATATTAGAATTTGCACGGGAAGAATAAAAACAATTAAAATTTCTAATAGACAAGTTTACATTGCTTAACAGTTCTGAACAATCAATTAAGTTGTGAATGATTTTAAAGAGAAATATTTGCCCCTGTATTTGTCTGCGTTTAGCAAGTGGAACTCCAATAAATTCCTCCAAAAGTGCATCATGGTTAAAACCCTTAGGTGGATATATTCCAAATTTCCTGAACCAGACTGTTATGTAAAATGTACGCTGAATTTTTTCCCCTGATTTGATATAATTTTGGTAAAACGGATCCCAAACAATCGCCCCGTATTCCAGAATAGGACGCACAAATGCATCGTACAGGGAAATCAAAGCCCTTTGATTTGTAAATAATTTACTATTACGAATGATAAAGCCAAGTGCTCGGCTAGCTTTCGAAGTGATGGAGACGATATGTTTCTTAAAAGTGAATTGGGAATCGAAAACTATTCCTAAATCTTTTGAGATAGAACATCTCAACAAGTTTGAGCATTAATGTGGTAATCAAATAGAAGCGGATTATATTTTCGTCTTGCACTTATTAACATTAAGAGATAATTTATTGATACGACACCAATCGGCTACGGTATTAAGTGCACTCTGTAGAGACAGACAAGACGATATATCTAAAATCGGTGAAAATATTTTGAGATCGTCTGCGAAAAACAGGCGGGGATGATGTAAGGAGGTACTTAAATCATTAACGAGGAGAAGGAAAAGTAATGGTCCCAGATTTGATCCTTGGGGTACACCAGAATAGGCAATAAATGTAGTTGAAGAGTGCCCATTTACAGATACTTGAAGGCGATGGTCGTATAAATATGATTAAATTAAAGTAATTAGATTAACGTAAAAGCCGAATCCAGTGAGTTTATTAAGTGAAATACCATGGTCTACACGATCAAAGGCCTTGCTGAAGTCTGTGTAAATACAATCAACTTTACCTTTACGGTCAAGTTCGCTACATACAAATTCGCTAAAGCAGCTGAGATTAGTTACCGTGGATCGTTTTCCCATAAAACCATGCTGACATTGAGAAATAATAAATGATTAATAAAATTGTTGTCGAATGATTTTTTATAAACATTTTGAATTAGCCGTAAATAACACGATCACTTTAAAGACAGTGTATTCCGTATAAGAAGAAATTAATCTAGAAAATAATGTATACCTTCAAGAGGAGCACAATGGCCGCAGCAATCGCATCCGTCAGGAAAGACATAGGCTTGCTGCTTCTCCAGGCAACTTTTAACAAAGTCCTCGCTTGATATGCAGTCGACTGCTGCACAATCATTCAAACAACTGTTTGCAAAATCAGCAGTGTAGTAAAAAATAAAGAACAAAACTGCTACAGCGGCGCCTTTCATTTTGATGTTGATTGGTTTACTCGTGGGCACCAACTGACCGCTTCTGCACCGGACAACCTTCATGTAAAATTGACGTACATTATAATTAGATGCGGAGTTTTTTATCACCTCATGTATTTTTTCGTGGAATTGGTTAACCGTTTGGCGAGCACAATCGTGTTTTACGATTTGCAATTTGCGTAATGCATAATTAAAGCCGACAAAAAATTTAATACAATGAATAAAATATGTGAATACATAATACAATCTGAACGATAATTGGATTCTACGTGAGAATACGTTACTTAAATTAAAAAGAATTAAAAATACTTGCCAACTCACGAACGCCTGGTATTCAAACGTTACAGTTATTTTTTCTGGATACTCAATGTATTAGAAATAAGGGTAATGAAATAGAAGGATTATTAATAGAAAATAATATTTTTAATATGCTATGGTTTAGTGAACATTGGCTAAAATAATCAGAAACTGAATCTCTATCTATAAGAGATTTCAATGCTGTTTCATATTTCTCACGTGCTAACTTTGTTCATGGTGGTGTGGTGAATTTAGTTAAACAAAATTTAATAACTAGCAATTTAATCGAATTAAACCAACTTTCGACAGAAAAACATTGTGAAATAGCCGCGACGTACTTACAATCGTTTAATGCTATTGTTATAACTTTATATCGTTCGCCCTCTGGTAATTTTAATGTTTTTACTTTCTCCGTTACGAAGTACGAGAAAGTATTGTGATCGTGATTTTTTTTCAAAAAATTTTTTTACGGAAATATCCGTTTTGGGGCCCCTACATGCCATTTCAACAATTTCTGGAAAAAAAAAATTTGTGTCTGTGTGTGTGTGTGTGTCTGTGTGTGTGTGTGTGTGTGTGTGTCTGTCTGTGTGCGCTGTATCTCAAAAACCAATAGAGCAATTGATATGACACTTTGAACATATGTCTTATTTGATAATCCGAAGAACTGAAAAGCTTTTGGTAAAATTTCGTACACCGGAAGTGGGTGTTTACCTTAACTGTTTTTTGTTTTTTGCCAATATTTTCTTAAATATAAAAAATATCACAAAAACATTTAAACAAACATCGAAGACAACAAAGAAATGAATAGCTTTTGCTTGAAAATATTTTTCATAAAATCATTGCTATTCGAGAAAAAAATTTATTAATTTTTTTAAATTTTTGGTTTATAATTATGAAACGATAATAGTTACAGCAATTTTATGTGAATAATACAACTTCTAAAGAATAAGTTTTTTTCGAAATCTCGTTAGTTTTCGAGTAAACCTAGTTTTTGAATTTGCGGTATAATTTTTCCATCTTTCATAATTTTGACGTTTTAAACGTCAGTTTCATCCGAGTTTACGCAACGCTCGATGTACATTTAAAATATGATTTCAATTGAAAATAAACCCATGAAAACGTAAATATAAAGTCGGAGAAAGTAACATGATGGCCACATCACCATTTTTTTATTTATTCTTAGTAAATTGCTTGATAAAATTGATTACAATAAGGTTATACTAATTGGTGGTGATTTTAATGTATATTTTAACACTAATGATTTTAGAGCTGTACAAGTTTGTGACCTCTTGGCTTCATATGGACTGGCAAAACTGGTTGAGTTTCAAACTCGATCTGGTAATTGCATAGACAATGTTTTTTCAAATGCAGATCAAGGCAGAATTAAAACCTACCCACTTGATCCGGGATTGACGGATCATGTTGGTATCCATGTAAAATTAAATATTGAACAGTGTGATGCAAAATTAGTGAAAGGTAAAATAATACCAATAACCAAAGCAGGTAAGATATTACTTCATAACCATCTAACTAAAACAGAATGGAACCAACTCGGAAATGTAAATATTAATACTGAAACTGCATTTGAATCTCTTCTACTCACGCTGCAATATTATATTAATGAATCCTTTCCGCAAAAGCAAATTATACATAAAGAGGACCGGGTAAATATTATTTGGTTTAATAGTGATCTGAGGCAAATGAGGGAAACTTTGTTTTTAATTCGAGATGCTTGTAATAGTCATCCGGAAGCTAAAAATAACTTTTTAAATTATCGAAAACATTATCACTTTGCTCTAAAACAAGCTAAAATTAATGCGAACTTTAAGGGTAGGGTACCCATTAAATTAGCCGCTCAAGAAATCGAATATATCGTTGTAAATATAAACTTTTTTGAAAAGTTTATTTTGATAAAATATTATATAAAGATCGATTATTATTTCTGTGTTTAAGTTTTGATTTAATCGTTATTATTAACAAAGTTAGCAACATTTTACTTTAAACAAACAAACTGCAGAACCAAGTAAGTAACAACAGTGAAATTTGACTTGAAGCCAACCAATACATACATCTAGGCAATGAAGTAATTTGAAGGCAAAATTATAGTTAATAAAAAAATTATGAACGAATTAGGAGACAAATGAATATTAAAATGATGTTTTTTGTATCTATTTCCATTAGTATTGGTCAAAACTTGATAAAATTTTCTTACTGTCTAGACAGGAACATAATTGACATATGTGCAAAATTTCAAAATAATCCTGTGGCAACTTTTTAAGATAGTCAATCAGAAAGAAATAAAAAAGTTATGTAGATATTTCTTGCAGCGAGTCTATTGCTTTTCATCCTAGTACGGGCATTCGGCCACTTGAGCGTGATGGTAGTGTGCGCGGGGATTAGGGATACGTTATGATAGGGGAGTTTATTTAGCGCGACGTTCAAATCGTTCTTCCGTGCTATATTTCGTATGCCATATGCATATTCACCTGCATGCCCAATAACATCGCATGATATTCACATTTCTGCGTCACTCGCGACGGCGGCACTTACTCATATTAGTGTATCGAGTTACAACTGCACTAAAAAAACAAACAAGGGACCGGACGGCAGGGTACCTGCGACGATTACGATTTATAAGATGTACATACTAGTAATGCGTTCAATAAAATTTATAAATTAATTACGTCATGTATATTTTTGATAAATAGAAGTTGTTGATCCCCTCATCATTGCAGAGTACAAAACCAACTTGAAAAGTATACAAGCTAATAAGAATAGTCACATAATCGGGGAATTACAGATATTTATTAGTAAATAATTTAAGACCGATCCAGTGCCGGCTCGCGGGGTGACTCATGGTACGGCCGAGGTAGCAATACAGATAGGTAGGGTCGGTTGCAAAGACGGCTGGCGGCGTGATCTATCTGTATTACCATCTCTGCTACCTCGGCCGTACCAGAGTCATCCCGCGAGCCGTCACTGGTCCGATAATTTATAGAGTATTAATTGGAAATTGTTTTTTTGTTTTGTTTGTTTTTGTTTAACGTTCGGCTGTTTATTATCTATTCCACAATTTTTTTTTCATAGAAAACATTTTTGGGTCTGTTTTTTCAAAAAGTATTTACCCACTGGTATCCCAATATATTGCCAATTAAATACCGGTACCCCCAGCACAGTGGTCCAGCTACCCTAAAAAGCTGGCAAAAATCCCAAATGAACTTACATTCGTGCAGAAATTGGTATATAGGGATTTTTGACGTCGCTGATTACAAGTCCTAATTCAAAATTACTATAAACACAACGGCGGATCCAATATGGCGGCAACATATGTGGAAATGATATAAAAAGTGATGAAAATTAGTATATGGAGGTTTTCGAGGTCGCAGATTACGAATCTAAAGTCAAAATGAATTTAAACAAAATTTTTGATCCATTTTTCATTCAGCGCGTTTTTCAATTTTTTTAAACTTTAAATAACTCCTATAGCAAACAATTTAGTGTTAAGTGTGATATTTCATTAATTTTGGGAGGTAAAAAGCTACTCAAAAATGAAATAAAAAATGATGATTATTGTGGGTATCTTAATAACGAAACGTCGTATTTTAGAAATAAAATTTAAAATTTTTTGGAAGACCTTAATATTGTAAGAAACATAATGCAATATAATTTTCCACATAGGCCTTCTGTATGCTTTGTACACAAATATGAAAAATTTATATTCGCAAGCCGTATTATTATGCATTCAAAGCACTCACTACATCTTACGACTTTAACGGCTCATCATGGACTAAGGGGTACGACTTTATTTTAATTATTAATATTTTATAATGCTATCCACGTTTATCTTTCAAACTACCTTAGTTTTGAAGCTTCTATTCGACTTTGCAATTTAGGATTTTGGCCAGATTTTTAGTGCAGCTGGACCACTGTGCAGTGGCGTAACTGTAATGAGGCAGAGGAGGGAACTGCCTCCGAACCCCGGGTCTAGAGGGACCCTGGCCTGATTTCGGGGTATAATATCCCAGCCGGTCTGTAATTCATATTGAATTTCAATGCAGATGAGGTTATGTTATGTCAGCAAGGTTTTACTTTGCACACATTTTGTATTTTTTAATTGATTATTAATTGGCTTGTAACTCAGGTACGATATTTTATTGCTAAGTCTCGTCTATAATAATTGTCGTAAATATGCTGTTCTCTAATTGGAAATTTGAGTCATGAAAAGGGACATAATAGAGTGAATAACGTGTCTTTGTAATTGCCTAAAGAAAATTAATTTGACTTTGCAGCAACATGAAGACCAAGCATGATGACCATAATTGCAGTTCTTACAGAAATTGCTTTAGGAATTCTACATTAACATTTTAACAAATTAATCTTAAGCAATATGTCCAATCAAAATCATTTGAACTTTGCAGTAACTAAAATGGCTAGCTGACCAAAAATACACTTTTTCCAAAATTGCTCTACAAATTCTACATTGATTTCAATAGATGATTGTAATTTTGACATAGTGATATAAAAGAGCCGACAACAGAACTTTGGGTTAGAATATGCTCTACTTTCATCACTATTGTATTTAAACTTCCGGCTAGATTCGCCACATTCAACATAGTAGCAGAGAAAGATTACGCAGAATTCAGAAGCCTTTACATACATTAATTTTATAAGGTAGAATGTAAAAAGAAATAAGGCATCAGTTTTAAAAACTTTTTAAACATTACAACCTATAATATAGGGCAATATTTTTAAGACTAAAACGAAATAATATATTTTAAAGGATTGAGGATTGAAGGACTCGATCGATGGCCCTTTCTAACATATGTATGTTTTGTATGTATGTTGGAATAAAGTTCATGTATGTAATATAATTTTAAAAATGTCCATGTAGCCATCATGTTACTTTCTTTATTTGAGAGTATAAAATGGGTTTTTCGGATGTTTTGCATTTTCGTGGATTTTTTTCAAGTCTGATTTTGAACAAAAATTATTCATTATCTCAAAAAAGTCAAAATTTTTCTATTCAAAATTTTTTCTCGAAAATCAAAGATTTTACGAAATTCATCCATCAACAAAAGATTGTTATCTTAGACAGATGAATAATCATTTTTGTAATAGATAGAGACAATACATTTATTGAGACACTTTTACAAATGACCTCAACAGGCAATTTAAAAATGTCTATTAGATTTTGAGACACAGTGCCCATAAAATGACCAACTTAGAGACAGGTCGACACAGCACACGGACATACAGACCATTTTCCAAAAAAATAATTGTTTTCGGGGACCTCAAAATGAATATTTTCATGAACATTTTCAATCTCGAAAACAATACTGTACGGCGAAAGTTAAAATATGTTTAACATTTTAAATGATGTACAAGTCTATACTCTTTAGAATAGTAGAACACCAATTTGGAAAAGGAATTTAATTTGGAAACTAATATTACTATAAGACATAAAGTAAAATAACCTTTTAACAACAACGAAAAGGTGTAAAACTTGCTATCTTAAGTTTTCATTAATCCTACGTTTCCAGTCTTGAAGCAAATTATTTTGGCAAATAATTTGACTTAATGATTCGTAAATTCAAAAATGTTTTGAAGAATTGAAAGCATTTGTACCGGTGCGATCAATAAATATATTATACGACGCTCGCTAGACCGTGAAATGGTTGGGTTGGGCGGGGTTTGGTGTAAACGCTACAGCAGAAGTGTTTTTTTATAACTTCTCACCCGCCACCACCGATGCGAAAGAAAAATAACCACAATACATATTCTAATACGGTTCTCACGCTCGCGCTCTAGCGGGGTGCAGACGTATAATAGCCTCTCTCTTTTAGAATCGCAGGCGCAACCTTGCGTGATATAGATATACGGAAATAGCACCGAGTCAATTTACCCTCGCTGTAAGCTGAGTTGCCTACAGTCATACCAATTTGATTTAATCCCCCTCTCGCGGGCATTTACCGTACCCTACCGTTAATTTCTTAAAAAAAAGCAAATTTTACACCTAAAGCTATGTGGACTTTAATTAATTCTAGCCATAACAATACCAAAGCTAGTTCTAAATGTAACATTGACCCTAATGAATTCAACGAATTCTTCAGCAAAATCGCTGAATCGCTAATTAACAATCTCCCTGAATCTAGTATTGATCCTATTCATCTTATGTTAAAATCCGAAACCTTCGCAAATACACCCTACTTCAAATTTAGGGAGGTAAGTTCTTCGGAAATTGACGCTTAATTTAAACAAATCAGAAACAAAGTTTTTAGGTATATATCTTGACTCTAAGCAAAATTGGAATAAGCATAGTGATGTACTTGCGACGAGACTTTGCAAAAATATACACTTATTAAGACGTCTTAGTAATTTACAAGTAGCACTACGTTCGGCGTATTTTGCCTTATGTCAGTCGGATATATCATACTGTTTGTTAGCCTGGGGGCACTCTAGTATTTGCGGAAGGATATTTGGGCTTCAAAGAAGAGCAATTAGGGCTATATGTAATTTGCCGTATAGAGAGCACTGTAAATCGAGTTTTACTACACTAAAACTTTTAACACTCCCTTGTATGTTTGCCTTGGAATGTTTGTTATTTGTAAAAAGGAACATGAATAGATACCAAACGCATGCACAAATTCACCACAATACAAGGCAGGTTTCGAAGATCTATCCCAGTTGCCCTAGATTGTGTAAAACCCAAAATGGCCCAAAAATATTAAATTTGCTTCCGGATAATATTAAATATTTACCATACAATAAATTTAAATCCACCATAAAAAAGTATTTTATCAGTAAGGCATTTTATAGTATACATGAATGTTTATCAAGCAATCTACAAGGTATTGACATGTTTTTAATATGATTTTACCTTGTTTTGTATTGTATTCTTATTTATTTTAACTTATTAACTATTGATTTTAACTTATCGTGTGTATCTTAGTTCGTTTTTTTTATGTTCCTATATATTTATTTTGCTAAATAGTGTACTTATGTCTTTCATTTATACGCCAATATGTTCTAGTTTAGTTATGTATTTTGTTGCATTTATATTGTGTATATCCCATGAACCATTTGACCTATGTAAACTTTTTGGACTCGCACCAATAAACTATTATTATTATTATTATTATTACTAAATACAGGGTGTGCCATTTGAAAAAAAAACGAAGTTATTCAACTTTATAAGTTAGCATTTTGCACCCGGCTCATTTCACATGAAATCACCCAATGGCAGTTGCCTTCAAGTCACAGATTTTTGTAATTTTTTGTTGTCAGCAAGTATATTATGAAAAACCATTACATTTTTTTTCAGAATTTTTGAATCAGAACTGAGGTCAGAGGGTCATTTTGAAATTTGACGCAATTTAACAACACGGCGCCAACGGACAATGTGGCCTTTAAGTTTTTAATAACTGTAACTTTGTTATTTATAAACCAATTTAGGTCATTTTGGTGTCAATTGAAAGACAAAAGTGTAAGCTACAAAATAGAATTTGTAAAATGCTGGAAATTTAAATGTAACCTATACAAATGTGCAATTAAATAATTTTTTGTTGCAAAATGTATGCAAATTTCAGGAATTTATTACTGCAAAACCACAAATTTCACCACCTTAATTTTTTTTTTGTAATGCTAATAATCAATTCTTTTCACCATAAGAAAATCAGGAGTGTGTTTTTTGTGATTGGACAATAAAAAAAAAACATGGAAAATGAAAAAAATAGTTATTTGTTTAACAAGGCAATAAAGTGACAGATTTACGGACGCGGCTGGAGTTTCACCGCCGAGCGAGCTTGCGAGCGAGGCTGTGAATCCAGCCAAGTCAGGAAATCTGCTTTATTGCCGAGTTAAACACATAATTTTTTCGCGGATTGTTTGGGAAAAATTACACTGTTGATACAGCAAATTTAACTAGCGCTAACGTTTTTGTTAGATGGCGAGATGTGTCGTATACATATGGTTTTTGTCAGTTTGCATTAGCGACCTGCCCGTCTTTTTCAGACCACCGCGTGTTATGTTTATTGCCTTAGTGCTTTAGAAAGTGTTAGCAATATGGTGGGCGATTATGAAAAAGAACAAGGAATGCATAATTTACTAGACGAAATAATGTCTGAAGAAGAAGACGAACCTTTCGGAGACTCATCTGATGCAGAATACCAGCCAAGTGAAGGAGAAGAATAATCGTCTTCAGAAAGTAATATGTCGCTCTTGAAAAAGAGAAAAACATTCACAGATATTCCACCAACATGTTCCACCACCTCTACAGACCACATTACGGAATCTATCGAAAGTGTTGTTAGTCAGTTTATAATAAGTGACTCTTCTTCAGAAGAAAATGAAGAGGCATTTCATTCTCTAGCATGGGGTGAAGCAAAGGGAACTCACCTGAAGAAATTTAAATTCACAGCTCAACATAGTGGACTGTCTGTTGAACTGTTGGATATGATAGATAAAATGCCAATCGATTTCTTCAGGTTGTTTTCAGACTAACATTTGTTGTAACTCATGATGTGCCTCCCAAAAATAAAAAAAATCAATTTCCCAGTGCTAGGATAAACAAATGGAAAGAGACTGATATATTAGAAATGGAAATTTTTATTGGACTGCAACTTTGGGTCGGTCTTTTCCGCTTGCCCCATCTGTCTGATTATTGGTCCAAAAAAGGAATATATTATAATAAAATTAGTAATGCTATTTCACGAAATCGTTTTGAATTGCTCCTATCAAACTGGCATTTTTTCAAATAATGAAAATGCAGATGTTTCCAATAGATTGTAAAGTCATGCCACTAAATGAATCTTAGAGAAATAATTTCAAACGATACTTCAAGCCCGGCCAACATATTTGCATAGACGAGACATTAGTTCCTTTCCGAGGGAGATTATCTTCTCTCCAATTCATAAAAAATAAGAAACTTAAATTCGGAGTCAAACTGTTCAAATTATGCATCGAAGGTGGCTATACCTACGATTTTAGAATTTATTGTGGCAAAGAAAAAGATGCCTCAAAGGTCAATGAAAATGTCCCAACAGCCGTTGATTTGGGATTATGCGAACCACTATTAGATAGTGGTAGAACCGTTTTTGTAGATAATTATTACACGAGTGTAGATCTGGCTCATCATAAGTTGCTTCAAAGAAAAACGCATCTTGTTGGTACTTTTAGGAAAAATAGAAAAAACAATCCCAAAGATGTGATTCAGAAAAAACTGAAAAAAGCGAATGTATGTCGAGGGAGAGCAACACTGGAGTTGTTATAAAATGGCAAAACAAACGCGAAGTTCTAACCCTTTCGACAAAACATGTTGGGCGGATGGTAAGAGTCAGTTCTGGTAGAAGTACTGAAATGAATAAGCCCGAAAGCGTTGTAAGTTACAATAAATATAAGGCCTTTATAGATTTATCAGAGCAAATCAAAGCGTACTCCACTAGTTTGAGAAAAGGAATCAAATGGTACCACAAAATAGGCGTTGAGTTTCTGCTAAGCTCAGCTATTGTAAATTCATATTTGTTGTACAAAGGTGTGACAGGCAGCAAAATCTCTATAACTGCTTTAAGAGAGCAAGTTGCCGAATCTTTATTAGGAATTACTATGGATCTAGAACCCGTCACTCAGAAGGGAAACAAACATAAGCTGACGGATATGGGAACGTCTGGCAAGAGAAGATGTGTTGTTTGCTATAATAAAATATCGGCAGAGAGTGGTAGAAATATTGATGCAAAAAAAGTACCGACTTCTCGTTAGAAGTGTGACCAGTGCGATAAACATTACTGCGTGACATACTTTTGTGAAGCACATAACTGCTCCCTTAAGCAAGTGGATTATTTGATTGTCATTTTTCATTTATTATTTTAAAAATAAAACCTTTACTATACAGGGTCTTCATTATAAAAGGAGCCACCCTGAATAACTTTGGCTCTGAAGTAGTTACGGTTTTAGGAAAAAATACGTCAATTTTGTTTTCGAGGGGGAACTTGAAAACACTGTTTCTAGATTTTTTTCTTTCAGTTATCCTATTTCTGAGGTCAAGTATATTTTCTGGGAGAGTGTTGTAAACTTGACTTTTTATGTAACCCCACAGAAAAATATCAAGCGGCGTCAAATCCGGAGATCTTGGAGGCCATTCTTGAGCACCTCTTCTTCCGATCCATTTTCCAGGAAATCGTTCATTTAACCAATTCCTTACAGGAATAGCATAATGTTGAGGAGCCCCGTCTTGTTGAAATGCAAATTATTTTCATCGATTATCATGTAGCCATCTACGACGACTTTGTTTTCTAATGACTAGGTAATAAGTGTGTCAATTAAATTTTCTAAAATGTCTAAATACAATTCTCCCGTCAGGTTTTCTTCAATAAAAATTGGACCAATTATCTGATCTCCCACACATTAATCTTTACCGGAAATTGTGTATGATCTTCTCGAAACACATGTGTATTTTCATTGTCCCAGTATCTACAATTACGTTTATTGGCAAATCCATTAAAAAACAAAATGTCGATTCGTCACAAAACCAAATTTGTTTTAATACATTTGGTTCATGTGCGATTATTTACTTATTTCTTAACAGAATTGAATCCTTCTGTCATAATCATCATCACTGAGCTGTTTGTGAATCTTCAGTTTATATGGAAAAAACTTATTTTTTTCAGCACCTTGTGCACTGAACCAATTAATATGTAGGTTAAGTTAGCCACTTTTGCAACGCTAGTGTTTGGATGCATAACGAAATGACCAATAACTTCAATTTGTGGTACTTTGTTAAGTACTCTTGCTTGAACATGTTTTACATTACACACTGAACCAGTTTCTTCATTTTTTTTAATTAAATCTATTACATACTTGTGGCGTATATTCTTTCCGGGATGCCTTTCGTTAGAAACTCGAGCCGTTCCACGAGCGCAACGATTTTTATTAGTAAATAAATACAATTTCTATTCTTTCTGCTAACGTATAAACCATCGTTATATTAATACTGACATACGAATAATAACAAAATTTGACGTGTAAACCTAACCTCAACAAACAAATAATTTGTTTTCTATTTTTTTTCTTAAATCCGTGTTAAATTAAACATTTGCAGTTATACCTTTGAATAAACGAATAATATTTTTAATTTCTTTATTAGTATTTCTTATGCACTATAGCAAAAAAATCGATGTTTTGAAGTCAAATTACATGTATGATGTTCCTCGCCCGTGTGTCTATTTTATCAATAATTATCGGAGAATCGTCATTAGTGGCGTGTTTTGAAATAAAGACCTCGTATTTCACTGAACTTTAAAATTATTAAGTTGGGGTGGCTGGGGGTGATTGGGTGAAAGATGAAATTCTAAAAACGGTGTTTTTCAAGTTACTCCTCAAAAACGAATTATTCAGGGTGGCTTATTTTGAAATAAATACTCTCTCTCTCTCTAAAACAAATGAACTTTGAAAATGCTTTGCTGGATAGTATTTTTTATGCCCTTTAAAATGAATGAGGTATCGCACAATAGGGGGTGCCATTTGAAATTATAAAGATGGGGTGGCTGGCGGTAAGGGGGTGAAAGATAAAATTCTAAAAACATTGTTTTTTAAGTTCCCCCTCGAAAACAAAATTGACGTATTTTTTCTTAAAACCTTAACTACTTCAGATACAGTTATTCGGGGTGGCTCCTTTTGAAATGAAGACCCTGTAAATCATGTGTTTTTCTAAAAAAATACGAAAAAATACTAATAAGATATATCTATGTTTTATTAAGATTTATATTTATTATTTCACGGTAGAAAAACGACAAGTAAACCTGTGATACGTATAAGTATCACACGGCTCCTGTGACAAAAATCTGTGTGAAACATCCGTGCTACACACGGCGTTTAACGTGTTAAGTGAGGCCATACTGACACCAGGTCACTACTTAGGCACTTTTTAGTAAACGCGAGTACATCTAAAAGTGTGAAATATGTTTATTTTTACTTTAAGGGAATAGTAGTAAGATGGTAGAGCGAAATATAAAGTGAGGAATCAGCGCAGAGTGTAAGTGACATTTAAAATGTGCACGATAGAGAATTCAGAATTCGATAATAATCATGCAATTAGTGATAACGAAAAGAACAAAGCCTTTTCTAAAAGCTACGAAGAAGTTGCAAATGTAAGACATTATTACGGCAAAAATTGATTTCATTGGTCTTCTTTTATATATCGCAATTAAAAATTTAAAACCCTTACTTGCCCTTATTTCCGACTCACCAACTGGGCTTCAAGTTAGGTTCAGAAGGTGACATGTACAATAATACATACATGTTTATTTCGTACAGTTAGAAGACGATAGAACAACATAATACGTGCGCCGAGATAACCACATCACATGACGTGGCTCGTCACTATAAAAATGCACGGGTCACCTTCATCTCTAGCCGGCTTTAATTTCAAATGTTCGCAGTTACATAGTAACAGGATGATAAACATGAACATTTTTTTTTTACGCGGAAGCGTGGCCGAAACGGTTTTAATTATATTTCACTTATAACTGTCACTATTCAACTGTTTACTAAAATTATTAATATAAAGAACCTTGTCATGGTGAAGGTAAATAAATTTTTAACCACTTGCAAATATTTGTATCCGACGAGTTAAATACACATATTTTATCACACGTAAAAATGTTATTACCAGAGGGTAGAATTTTCTTGCAAACTTTGCAGTTTAATGGCAATGCGTCAATAAAGGTAAATGGTTTTAAAAAAATCCTTTTTAGTACTTTGTACATGTTTCTTGAATGCTCAAGTATATTCAGTTTATATAATTTACAGATCACATAAATTAAGGAAAATAATTTTGTAAAATTAATGTATTCGAAACGAATCAACTCTTAATTAATTTAACACGTTCCGATTGAGCCAGTAGTGAACTGTAATGTAATTTTATGTTAAATAAACTCAAACTTCCGAATCAATTAATGGAACTCAACACTATCGAGCACTTTCGGGCGAACTGTAATGGATGTTAAAGTTTGCTCTTTAAGTAAACTCTGTGTAATTATGCAGCTGTAATGCAGATCCAATTAATTTTGCTAATAGAATAACACAACATACAATATATAATTGAGACATGAAACATTTAAGTTTACAAAATGAAAAACTTTTAATATAGGTTTGATAACAGATATAAATTGTTCATATTTAAAATACATTTTGCTTAAACAATTTAGTTTAATTACAGACTACAACGTGTTAATGGCAGCAAACATTATCTTCGTGAATTAATGGCTCCACAAAATGTAATTGTAAAGATTTTATAAATCAATCTTAAGTTTTGATATTTTACCGATATTTATCATCTAGCAATATAATAATGAATTAAAATGTAATGTGCAAATGAACTATTCGTAAAAGCATTATTTATATTACGACCCAGTTATTTCTGAATTGAGATGAAATTGTTAAAAATTCAGATAGAATGCCGATAATATTGGAATATTCATAGGCTTCAAATAAATATATTTCATCCGTTGGCCTCACGATATAAAATAAATGTTAACATTTTGTATATATGCGTATCGTTCCAACTGGTATTGACACATAAAGCCGTGCTAATTTTATTTACAGATGTATACAATATGGCAAAAAAATAAAGCATTTCCACAAATATGTATTTCGACAAATCTCGCACATTTCAATATTTGTTCAATCTGTTTACAAAGATTTTATCACGATTATTATTTGTAAGTAGTTTATGAGTGCGCTTAATATATAGAGTGTACATAAATTCAATAAAAACAAAAATTTTACCCACGAAATAGTTATTTATGTAACAAGTACGCAAAATATAGCTTTAGCGGACGATGCGGACGTTACCTACGAGTCCGCTAAAGCTATTAGTGTACGATTTACATACAATATTTTTTTGTTAATGCTTTCTAAATTAGAATTATTTAATTATTTAATTATATTAAAAAGCTTTTTAAAATAAAAAAGTAAAAGATTCCACATATTATTGCCTATATAAATGTAACAACGGGTAACGACCATCGAGGAGTATTAAAAATCATTAATGTCGAATATTGTACTGAACCGCTTGTTTGTCATCTTCTTGTTGACAAATTTTGTGACAAAGGGTCAACATTAACGTCAGTGTCATCCAATTATTCCACGAATTCAAAAAGAATTGATGAAAGTGGACTCGTTTGCAGGTAATACTTTCAGATAAGCAACAAATTGTCATTTCCATTTTCATGTTATAAAATAATAATTCTATTTGGCGAATACAAGTTTTAGTCAATTCATTTAGTAATTTATTTATGAATAAATAAAAATAGTCCAATAAAGTTGTTTTTATAACTTTGAGGGATTCTGTCCCCTAAAAGAGCATTTTGCGGAATGTTTTCCGTTTATAAAGCAACAATTTTAGACAGCGTGTATTAAATAGTTTCTTTTAGTACAAGTGTTACAAGTTCTATTTTTTCACTTTTATGGCCCACATTTTCAAAAAATGGTGATGTGGCCATCATGTTACTTTCTCCGATGGTATCATCATTTATATTTACACTTTCATGGTTTATTTTCAATTTAAATCATATTTTAAATGTACATAAAGCGTTGCGTAAACTCAGATGAAACTGATTTTTAAAACGTCAAAATTATGAAAGATGGAAAAATGATACTTCAAATTCAAAAACTCAGTTTACTCAAAAACTGAATTGATTTACAAAAAAATTTATTTATTATAAGTGGTTCATTTTAGCATTCTCTACAATTATTATTAATATACATTTTCTGTAACTATTATCGTTTCATAATTATAAACCAAAAATTAGAAAACAATAATAAATTTTTTTCTCGAATAAAAATGATTTTATGAAAAATGTTTTCAAGCAAAAGATGTTCATTTCTTTGTTGTCTTCAATGTTTGTTAAAATGTTTTTGTGATATTTTTCATATTTAAGAAAATATTGGCAAAAAAACAGTTAAGGCAAACACCCACTTCCGGTGTAAGAAATTTTACCAAAAGCTATTCAGTTCTTCAGATCATCAAATAAGACGTATGTTCAAAGTTTCATATTAATTGCTCTATTAGTTTTTGAGATATAGCGCGCACAGACAGACACACACACAGACACAATTTTTTTTTCAGAAATTGTTAAAATGGCATCTAGAGACCCCAAAACAGATATTTCCGTAAAAAAACTGTTTGAAAAAATTATCACGATCACAATACTTGCTCGTACTTCGTAACAGAGAAAGTAGAAGGGACAAAAATCTTTCTATCACTTTTCTGGCTGATCGGAGTATGAAATATCACATGTCGAAAAGTATTTTACTTCTTTTAATTTGGAAACAATAGAGTTTTTGACATTATTTCCCAAAATATTAATAAACCCATCACAAATTCTCCATACCAAATATGATACCTTTCCAGTACCTTTATTTGCGAAATCGGATAAATGTTTTTATAACAACGGATCGAATTTTGCGAATAGTTTAATCCAATCCAAATAATTTGATAATAAAAATTATAATAATAATAATAATATTTATTCCAATATAAATGACATACAATATCAAAATGATTAATTGCATTTTTGAAAAGTTTTTTTTTTTATCAAAGATATTTCACATTAGTGAAGGCTCTGCAAAGGCGGGAGATTATAATGCACCGCTGCGTCACATTAAAATTAGTGGACCATAATTAGTTTTTGTTTTCTTAGGAATCTCAGACATTAGCTGACACTTAGATCTGTCATGGAAGACCATGTACAGTACGTATTCCTGAAAGGATAGAAGAAGTTCAAGCATTAATTTATATCAGCAAATTCATGAATTATGCGCGATTAAATTGTTTTGACATCTTTTGTCCATAACTGGGAAACGATAATAGTTACATAAAATTTATATAAATAATAATTGCATATAATCCCGAAATGAACAACTTATAAAGAATACAGTCTGTTTACTTAAAAACTAAAGAGATATCGATGAAACATGATTAAAATTTATCATTTGTTATTTTCATCTTTTATAATTTTGACGTTTCAAAAGTCAAGTTTAATTCGATCCTTCAATACATTTGATGTACATTAAAAATATTATTTAAACTGAAAATACATCATGAAAGTATGAATATCAATAACTATTAAACCTTCAAATCGGAGAAAGTAACATGATGGCCATATCACCGTTTTTTAATTCTAGTATTGTCAGAAAAGATAATTTCACTATCAATTTGTACTGTCAAAAGTTACATTTTTTAACTAACAAAGATAACATTTTGAACTAACAAAAATTGTAATTTATATCTGTAAAGAATGTTTTTTTTCCAGAGTTAAAACTTTGCCAAAAATAGTGTTTATCCAAGTATCGTATTGGACAATTGAGGAAAAACTGTCAAAAATTATATTTTTTCATAACCAAAAATAATCGTATCACTATCAAACATTATGTTTTCTTGCAATCAAAAATTTCTTGCAAATTTTCCACCGGAAAGAAAGGTATTTTACTACTGACAAAATAAGTATTTCTCCTCGATCAAGAAAGATTTTTTTTTACTGTCAAAAACTATCATTCTTCATTGTCAAAAATTGCATTTTTTCATTGTCAAAATGTATCGCCAAAAATGGAATTTTGTTAATATAAAAAATTGCGTTTTTAACTAAACTAAAAAATGGTTTTTCTTCTCTGTCAAAAATTATGATACTTAACTGTCAAAAATGGATTTTATTCCCTGTTAAAAAATGTACGTTTCCACTATCAAACATAGTACTTCTGTACCGTCAAAATTGCAGGTCTCCATTGTCAAATCTTCAATTTCCCAAAAACAGTATTCTGCCACTGCCAAAAAACATGTTTTTTTAACTGTCGAATATTTTTTCACTGGAAGGAACGGTATTTTTCCACCGTTAAAAATTGTCTGTTTTCTTTGTCAAAAATTCAACTTTATATTGCCAAAATGGTATATACTGTTAAAACTTGTATTTTTACACTGTCAAACATAATTTTTCTCCTCTGTCAAAAATTACCACCCTCAAATTGTATTATTCCATTGTCAAAAATAGTGTTTCACCACCCTTAAAATTGTATTTTTATATTCTGAAAAATTCGTTTTCTCTATCGCCAAAAGCAGTATTCTGCTATTGTCAAAAATCGCGTTTTTTTACTTCTAAAAATGGTATTTTTTCCACTGCGAAGAACGGTATTTTTCCACAACAAAAATTATATTCTTCAATTATATTTTTACATCGTCAAAAATTGTATTCCGCCACTATCAAATTGAATTTTGCCACTGTCGAAACTTGTCTTTTTTAATTGTCAAAAATGGTATTTTTTGCACTGGGAAGAACGATATTTTTCCACCACTAAAATTGTATTCTTCGTTGTCAAAAATTAGATTTTTACATTGCCAAAAATTGTATTTTGCCACTGTCAAAACTTTATATTACTAATAATTGCAGAAAATTACAAACTTATATAGAATAAGTTTTTACTTTCTCCGTTACGAAGTACGAGAAAGTATTGTGATCGAGATTTTTTTTTCAAAAATTTTTTTTACGGAAATATCCGTTTTGGGGTCCCTAGATGCCATTTCAACAATTTCTGGAAAAAAAATGTTTGTGTCTGTGTGTGTGTGTGTGTGTCTGTGCGTGTGTGGGTGTGTGTGTCTGTCTGTGCGCGCTGTATCTCAAAAACTGTTAGAGCAATTGAAATGAAACTTTGAACATCCGTCTTATTTGATAATCTGAAGAACTGAAAAGCTTTTGGTAAAATTTCGTACACCGGAAGTGGGCGTTTACCTCAACTGTTTTTTGTTTTTTGCCAATATTTTCTTAAACATGAAATATATTTCAACAAACTTTGAAGACAACAAAGAAATGAACATCTTTCGCTTGAAAACATTTTTCATAAAATCATTTTTATTCGAGAAAAAAATTTATGATTATTTTTTTAATTTTTGGTTTATAATTATAAAACAATAATAGTTACAGCAAATATATGTTAATAATAATTGTAGATAATGCTAAAATGAACAACTTACAAAGAATAAGTTTTTTACTTTCTCCGTTACGAAGTAAGTGTCTGTCTGTGTGCGCTGTATCTCAAAAACTAATAGAGCAATTGATATGAAACTTTAAACATACGTCTTATTTGATAATTGGAAGAACTGAAAAGCTTTTGTAAAATTTCGTACACCGAAAGTGGGTGTTTACCTTAACTGTTTTTTGTTTTTTGCCAATATTTTCTTAAATATAAAAAATATCACAAAAACATTTAAACAAACATCGAAGACAACAAAGAAATGAACATCTTTTGCTTGAAAATATTTTTTATAAAATCATTGCTATCCGAGAAAAAAAAATATTATTTTTTTTAAATTTTTGGTTCATAATTATGAAACGATAATAGTTACAGCAAATTTATGTGAATAATAATTGTAGAAAATGCCAAAATGAACAACTTCTAAATAATAAGTTTTTTTCGAAATCTCGTTAGTTTTTGAGTAAACCGAGTTTTTGAATTTGAAGTATAATTTTTCCATCTTTCATGATTTTGACGTTTTAAACGTCAGTTTCATCCGAGTTTACGCAACGCTCGATGTACATTTAAAATATGATTTCAATTGAAAATAAAACCATGAAAACGTAAATATAAAGTCGGAGAAAGTAACATGATGGCAACATCACCATTTTTTCGAAATCCTTTTAGTTTTTGAGTAAATTGAGTTTTTATATTTGAAGTATAATTTTTCATCTTTCATAATTTTGACGTTTTAAACGTCAGTTTCCTCCGAGTTGAAAATAAACCATGAAAGTGTAAAAATAAATGGTACCATCAAGTCGGAGAAAGTAACATGATGGCCACATCACCATTTTTTTTAATCTCTTTGGTTTTCGAATAAACTGACAGTAAAGATTATTCGAACGTATAATTTGTCAATTTCATCTTTCATAATTTTGACGTTTCAACATCAGTGTCATCCGATCTTACAAAATTCTCAATGTACACTTCTGTGCAATAAAATTAAGCACACAAAATATGTTATAGTTTAAAGCGGATTTCCTGGTTACGAAAATATGTAAATTTGTCAATTTCCTTGACGTTAAAATGCCTCGTCATTTAGACAACAATTCAAAAATTCGAATTATAACTTAAATAGAGGATGGTTTTTAGTCTTAGTGTTAGTTTTGGCTTTTTAATAAAGGTGATTTTCAAGTTATGGTGTTTTATCATTTATTGAAAATGTTGCAGACCTGAATTATACAACTAGAATATTGTAAGACTTATGCCAAATTTTATTGCATAGAAGTGTACATTTAAAATATGATTTAAATTGAAAATAAACCATGAAAATATAAATATAAAGAACTATTATACCATCAAATTGGAGAAAGTAACATGATGGCCACATCACCATTTTTTGCTTTAGCTATTCAGCAGAAATCCGTAGAACATTGCTAAATTTGGGAATCTATTTTGCACACGGTTCGGATTCTTGAGTTCCTATTTCCTAGGTTTCCTATGCTCTGTTTATTATCCGCTTCCTTCTTCTGATCCGAATCGACACTCGTACTAGATTCGCCTTTTTTAAATAGCTCATCGCCGATGAATTTTTTTATCATAAATGTGTTTAGCTTCATTTTCTTTTCTTTCTTTAATTAGCCAACTTTTCTTTCGTTGCAAATTCACATTTTTATTTGAGAATTTAAGTCAAAAGGAAAAGTATCAAATACAAATCGGCGTGTATCGGCCATCTCATAGAATGTAAATAGTTGAAATTAAAATGTGCGGCGTAAAAAGTTTGTAAGCAGCTATGTAAAACAAAAATTGACATTTATAATATTTATTGTGATATCCTCATTTTGCTTGTGTATGTTGCATTCATTTTCGATCATGAGGAGTGCTTTTGATGATAAAATATTAACTCCACCTGAGACGAAAGAAGCGGCAAAGAATACGGAGATCTACTTATTATCATGATTTCGTAACTGAATAATTTAAACTTCAGACCCGTATAGTCTCTGCAGATTGGTCTATAAAAATCTGGTAGGTCGACAAGCCTCATCAGATTTTCAACCTGTAACAAAGTATGTTAATTACTCAATTAGTAAAAGTGACATTTCATTGCCCACCAGAAGTCACTAAAATCTTACATTATTTATTAATCCTGGAAAAAATCAATGAAAAATAAGTAATTCTTTCGATTTTTTTTATAATGTGTCATGATTTGTTAGGTTTTTAAATAATATATTTTGATTGTAAATTGTTGAGGTCTTCCCTAAATATGTCACCATACTTTAGCCAGGTTCTTCTCTAGACTCACGAGCGAGCACATCGTTAAAACGTTCAAGAGTTTTTCAATTTTAAATTATCAAACCCAGATAGGTGTTATAGTTACGACAAGCCGCTAATTACAATAAAAAAAATATATTTCTTTATAAACATGTATTATAGTTACATTTTATTTCAATCGATAACAATGCATATTAAATATTGGAGTATTATTATTACTCAAAATTGAAGACAAATGTTATTCTCGCTATGATAATTAAAACAAATATTTATTACACCACTAGGATTTACAGTTTTCAACTAATATTATAATTGATTGCGTTAGAATGTACCTTGTTCAATGGAATTGTCAGCGAACTAATGAGGAAGCATTACTCAAAATATGAATAACGAATGTATTTTCATGGCCCGTCGAGGTAGGAATTTAAAACTGGGTTAACTTGTCACAATAAATCATTAAGGCAGAGGAAAAACACGCAATTTTAGCAATTTCAATAGATCACGATGCAATTCATAAATTAATCGTCACAGTTATTATTTAGCGATCTAGTATATTAATTGCTATAACTAGAATATTGCTGATGTAGCATGCCTTGGATAGAAGGGGTGATAAAAATCAATTATTTCATTAATCTGTGTCAGTCGGAAATCGCCAGCTCAACAATCAATCACATAATTGCGCTATACTTATTATAAATCGTTAAATTATCACGACAAATTACAACTGAGACTATTAATCATTTTAATTAAATTTGGATTAACCATTTACCAATATTAATTAAATCTCGAGGTATTGATTCATTCGCTTTGTTCGCTCACAACGTAAAAGTATTAGAACTCGAATCCACGCATACTTTAAAATATTTTAATTAAAACTCTGTTGAAAATGCCGTCCTGTACGTGGTGTTACAAACATTCATAAAGCTTGCCAGTCCAACGCCATGTCACACATTTTGTAAAATAACTTAGTTTGCTAATTATTTCTACATATTACATTCCTTTCTCACATAAAATATTTTTGTTTTATATCAAGTGTTAATAATACAAAAATATCCTAGGCTGTCTTATTATAATGAAAATTTTAATGCATATAGAGCATTTACTACTAGTAAAAATTACCTTAATGAGCGCTTTTTTTGGTGTGTACTTATCGTTTCAATTAACTACGCGACGATAATAATTTGCAGAGCCGAAAGAAGGACTCATTACTTTTTAGTTAAATTCCAGTCACTAATGACCTCTCCGATGGAGTTATGACCTCATTTCTGTGAATAAATATGAGCAAAAAATCGCTCTTGTAAGCGACGTGGCTGTTAAGGCCAATTAAGTACCGAATTCTTTTATTGCAATTTTTCCACTAACGACCAAATTAAATAAACGCAATTAATGGATCTATCATCATTATTTTAGAATATTTTGCAGGTGAATCATTTAAACATATGGGAAGTTTAAGGATCGTATCAAGAATTAGCAAACATTTTATTGTTTCTTTAATATTCTTTTTATATATTTTATTACTGAAATAATTGAATGATATTTAATATAAACTACTTAAAAACGAGAAGTAGCCTGAATATATGAACATGTAACCAGGGCCGGATTATCCATAAGACAATTTAGACGACTTAGGGGGTGCCGGTGTCGGCGACGAACAAAACCACAGAAAAATTAATTATTGAAAATTATCAACAAAAAAAATTGTCATTTATTCTTTCCTGTCTTGATCATGGATTCAGACCAATTTATTGTTTTATTGCATCATTATTTACAATTCACGAACTAAATAAATGTTAATAGACTGATGCTAAAAATATTTTGTTATTTGAGAACTATTCTTTAAAGATCTATGGTTTTCCATCTAGACATTTAAGTGTACTTTTTGATGCTGTATCATAAAGTTTGCTTCCATAGTCTAACGTTGATCTAACAAAGGTCTGATAAAAGCGAATATAGTCTGTTTGCTGGAATCTGGCGGCTGAGGTCATAAAACGGTCGGTCCGCCCTGAGGATCGACGCACCTTCAGAAAAGGTATTGGTGGTTCGTCTAATTGCATCCCATACATTTATTACTGTCCTTCGCTCCTATTGGTATACACTAGTACTTCTCAACAAAGATTGGTTTGAGATAAAAAAATATTACGTCCCCTACTTACCGAGCTCTGACTCTGACTCTGACTTACGACTACAGCCGCCAGATTCCAGAGAACGGGCTATACCAGATACCGGACTTGCACCTCATCAGGTTTTACAGAGGATTCTAATCATGTTAATACCTTTTTTACATTTTCCTTGTATATATTTTATATGTGATGACCATAACAACTTTATATCAAGCATAACCCTTAGATCTCAGTCAACATAACTTAATATACCGTGTGCGCAGAAAGTCCGGCAACGGGTCAATATTTCCCCGGAGGTAGGTTTTCAAAAAAAAGTGTGGTACAAAAGTTGCTTGGTTACGAGTTACGAATTCTTTGGATACTAAGCCATCCCTCACCCTCTCACCCCTTTGCGAGGGGTGGGGTGACTTTAAAATTTTAAATAGCAACCCCCATTTTTCTTGACGGATTCAGATTTTTGGGAACAAAATATAAATCTTTTGTCTGAATTTTTTTTATACGAAACCTCCCTCACCCCACAGATTCAAAAATCGGTTTTCTAACCTTTTTTTAACGTTTTCATGCCTCGATGATGATCTAAACTTTTTCCGAGAACAAGTTTGAGATAAATTATGTTCAGTTATTAGTTTGAAGTCGTTTGTACACTCTACAACCATTTGAAACACTGAGAGCTCTCAATAATTAAATCTTCAGTGTTCCTCGCGCGTCTCTCAGTGTCTCTCATATGACTCTCACACGACTCTTGGGCGACTCTCAGACGACTCTCACGACACCTGTGCGATACCAGTGCGATACCTGTGCGACACCAGTGCGACACCTGTGTGACCCTTGCGATATACTCCAATGACAAAATTGTATTTCTTATTAGCTACTCGATTAGCTCAGTGCTAAAGGTGCCGACTCGTAAACTGAACTACTCGTTAGACCCGGGATCGAATCCTACTTTTTATAAAAAAAATATTATTTAATAATAAAAAATCAATATTACACTCTGGTCTGGTCAAAACGTTCGGCTGGCCATGGGGATAAGGCCCCTGGGGTCGCGGTGATTTAGGGGATTAAAATGAGAATTATTTTGGGCTGAAAATTTAGAGGATGAAAAATTTAAGGGATGAAAAAATTTAGGGGATGAAAAAGTGAATACTCCAAACACACGTACAGCCAAAGGATACGAGGAGGCGATTCCACTGGTTGCTAAAACACCGTTGTTTTCTAAGGCAACTGTGGCCACCCAGGTCAAACCACCATCCGAAACGTACACTACAGCGATGGCGCTTGTCCAGCCGCCAGCCCTTGCTGTACGTACAGCCACCACCAGCGTACTTGCCACTGTCACTGCCACATTCACCATCATTCCAGAGCCAGCTCCGCTGCCAATCGCGACGATGGTGATGCTACTCGTCCAAGAACCAGCCCTAGCAGTTTGTACCGCCACTGCTGGTGTACTTAGCGAGGATTATTTCGAAGAAGTAACACCTCTATTCGTGGACCATCCTGGGGTTATCATTTCTATCAACACCATCATCACGGCGCCGACAGGGACGCTAGCCCAGCCTGCACCGCAGGAGGAAACGCCAGGGCCATGCAACCATTTGGCCATCCAGACGTCGCCGAAACTTCTCGCCAAATTACGCCAGCGAACGAAGAACGAAGCCGCCATCAGCCACAACGCCGCCCCCCCCCCCCAAACAGCAAAAAGGGCCGTACCGGGGCCGTACAGCCAAGTTGTGTATAACCCGCGATATAGACGCAATAGTTTAGTGTAAGTGAGTTCATGAACAATACCCGACCTCCCGAAGAATCCACGTCCACCTGACCACAAGCAGGCACCACCCAGGAACGTGTCGTGACGCCGCCCCCGACTAGCTGGCAAATACTCTTGAAAAACGGTTCCAAAACACCAAGGCGTCGCACAGTGGTTCAAAAACCCTAAAAGGTGGTCAAAATTTGTAGATCTGATTCTATTTTACAAAACAAAATTTTGTCACAAAGGATTATTGTAGTCGCTGATTACAAATATAAAATTGAATTTTCCAAAAAACAAAATGGTGTATCCAATATAGCGGACATGTTTGTGAAAAATGGTTCAATTCGGAAAAAATTCATAATATAGGGGTTTTTTTGGATCGCTGATTACGAATCTGGAATTTAATTTTCTAAAAACAAAATGGAGGATCCAATATGGCGGACATGCTTAATAAAAATGGTATGATTTGGGAAAATTTTATAGTATAGGGGTTTTTTGGCTCGGTGATTGTGAATCTGGAATTGAATTTTCCAAAAACAAAATGGCCGATCCAATATGTTAGACATTTTTTTTTTACAAAAAGTAATTTTTTTAAGAAAAATTTTAATACTCAGGGATTATGAATGTGGAATCGAATTTATAAAACTCGATGTTTCGATGTTTAAGGTTTTGCTCAGCTTTTCGGGATTTGGACCTACTGCACTGCAATTCAAAGTTGCAATTAGTAGCAGTGAATTTTTTAATTTGGAGTTGAAAAGGTTTATATCAACTTGGAAAAAAAATATCACGGCGGTAACTGGTGGTAAAAATTAGTTTTGCACTTTTTTAAAAATAATTTCCGTCTGCTACGTGTAAAAAATAAATCAAAGATGATAACAATTATAAATATAAATAGGATGTGTTTTATGTTTTGAGTTCATGGATTCTATAGTACTCACTATCAGGAGGGAATTCCACTTTAAAACGTAAAAATATCAGTTCACTTTCAAAGGAATCACGCACTTTTTGAATAAACAATTTATTCCAGCTTAGTTGCGAGCAAGCCCAAGAGCGCTGGTAAGAATATATAAACCCCACTTATTATTTTTCCAAGGTTAATAACTATCAGCAAGACTATACTAACAGTTGACAAAGATTTGATTAATACAAAAAATCCTACTTTTGGCCACCTTCTAAGGCAGCACCAGCTGCCAGAACACACCACCGACAACCACCCGCCTGCATGCGGGAACACATGCAGTGGCGCCAATCAAACAGATTGACAACACCATCTATGACTAGACCACCTTCCAGCTCCAGCCGTTCCGTGCTCCGCTCCGGCGTCCGATGCACCAGCTGCCCCAAGGACTAGAGAGACAAACCGCACGTCTTGTTTCCCGCCGTACCAGTGCACTCCAGGATGACAGCTCATCCCTAGCCGGACCAGACGTGACTGCTCCTAGGATGCGGCCACTTCAGATATTCAGCGATGCCGAAATCCGCTGTGAGATGTCCGAATCTCCTCATACCTCCTCCCCTAGACGCGCAACAGAAGTTCCCAGTGGAACTTGGATCCGGTGTAGGATACCCGAATCTCTCTCACACCTTAACCTCGGATCCACCCCACGATAACGTCTTCAACTGGCAGCCATCCGCTGTTGTGACGCGGATGATTCCGACGAGGATTTGGCAAAGCGCGACCGCCGACTGCCGAGATTAGGAACGCCGACAGTTTCCCAAGAAAAAACCGGGGAAAAAGCAAGAACGGGCACGACGGAGGATGGCATTCAGAGGCGGAACCTTGATGATGAGAGAGCGTGTTAACAATAAATGTTATAGGCCTGTAAATGTTAAGTTTAATAAATTGTGTTTTCACTCCAGTAGGTAATCTTTTGCGTTACCTTAAGTATTAAATGCATGGGTTTATGGTAAGGAATCAGGAGTTGGGATTTATTTGGATTGATTTTAATATAAACCAATGTTGTAAAGTGTCCATCGGCAGTTGTAGCATTTGCATTGCTTTATCCAATGTGGGAGCGTGGGAAATAACGGCAGTGCCATCCGCGAATTGTAAAATGTAAGCTGAGGGATCAAATACAGTGGGATTGGTATAGTATATATCGGCGCAATATAGGTTATACAGGAGAGAAGAAATGGGAGAGCCTTGGGGGATACCTTGCTCTGGAATGAAGGAATATGAATATGATTGACGTACTCGAACTTTCAGGGATCTATTAGATAGGAATTGGTCAATAAAAGTGATTAGGTGTGTAGGAATTTTCAGCAGGTGGCATTTATATAACAAACCTCGATGCCACGCCTTCTCAATGTCTAAAAACGCTATGGCGGACTTGTTGCCTTCGAGATGAGTTGTTTGACAGTTGGAGGTCAGTATTATCAGTGGGATAATGGTAGATCTTTTGGGTAAAAAGCCAAATTGATAATCGGGAATGAGTTGCGTGGTAATAATTAGGAGTTTATGTTTTATTACTGATTCGAATAATTTACCAATCACGGAAAGAAGGGTAATAGGACGATAGCCAGCAGGAGATGAGGGGTCGTTATCGGATTTAGGAATACAGATTATAATACCCTGTCTCCATTCGAATGGGAAATATTGTTTTGTATAACAATAGTTTAAGATTTTTAAAATGTGCTGATGGATGTCATATGGAAGATTCTTTAATACTTGTCTCGAAATATTGTCATAACCCGGGGCCGTGTTCTTTCCTAGATGAAGCAACGTAAAGTAATCTTCTTCTTCTATTGTGTCATTAGGAGGAGGGTGGTTGGGGAATTATCGCGTCTGATATACCAGTCGTTGACCTAATTGTAAAACTCATTGTCGAAATTAATGTCGTTCGTCTGCTTGTAAGTACTGTCAAAACATGTCGCAAATGTGTCGGCAATACTGTTGTCGTCAGCCAGTAATGTGTTATTAGAAGGGTCAGTAATGTTGTAATTGCAATTGATTTTTTTTATATTTTGAAAGCTTCTTCACTTCTTTTCAGAATGTTTTGCCTTTCATATCATTAATTTTTTGGAAGGTATTTAGCCATATATGTTTTTTATATTCGAACATCATTTTTTTAATGTCCTTGTTAAGTCTATTGAAAGCCCGTCTAAGTTCTGTGTCATCGTGCTGTCTTATGTCTCGGTAAAGTTGTCGTTTATATTTAAGAAGGCGGAGAATAAGTTTGGGTAAAGGATATTTATAGGGTTGTTTAACGAGTTTAGGGGAGTGGCTATCAACAGAATTTTCGAGCTTGGAAAAAAATGGAGAGATTGTGGAAGGGTTCATTTCTGGATTAAGATTTATGAAGTCTAACTGTAACTGTAACCTTATTGATTTCACAGTATTTGCAATTAGGTAATCAATTAGGGGGTATTTGGAGAGGCTGGGTTTGGATATTTAGATCAAACTGGATGAATAGGTGATCTGAGCAAATGTCAGGGATTAGTGTTATGGGATTGATTAAGTGACTGATATTCTGTATACAAAGAAGAACGTCGGGAGTGGTAGAATGGTATTCGCTCATGATGAATGTAGGGGGTGTTGGGATGCGGATAAAATTTGATAATGAGATGAATGATGCTACGTGTTTCAATTTTGTTTTGTTCATATTCAAATCTCCAATTATGATAGCATGATCATACAAAGATACTTTTGTAAATATAGTCCCATCAATGCGACTATGAGGATGAATATATACCAAAAATATGTGTTGCGGCGTGGTGTGTTTAATTTTAATAAGCTATCTCACTAGTAAGATATCACCACTCAAGGTGAATGTTTGATGTGTAGTAATAAAACACTTCGTTGCACTTATTTGTATATTCACAATATTTACAACATATATACAGCACGGTCGTTTTTATCATAGAAGAAATGATGTTTTTAGTTTTTGTGTCGGAACACGAATGATCTTGATTTTGGATTGCTAAAGGGATTTACACACATTGAACACAATTTTTTATACATTATGGGGGAAAACGTTGTGATTGGTCATTCGAATGTTGGGGGATGCATTTTAAATTAAGGTGGGAAATTTACATGTTATTTGGCCATAAGGGAGTACAACGATTAGATTTAATTAATACGTAATCCACAACTATGAAAATTACCCATATTATTACTTGAACCTTTGTGAGTAAAATAAAGTAAATTTGGGTATAATAGTATATTACGTAACAAGAGTTGTAAATAGCAAATTACGCGCAAGTGAAAAAATTGCGTACGAGCCGCGTAGCGGCGAGTAACGCAATTTCACGAGCGCGTAATTGCTTTACAACTCGCGTTATGTAGTATACTTTATCTACGACCACTCTCACCTTAATTTATATAAGAGAATGTGCGGAATAGCGAAGTGACAGCTTCGGGGTGCGTGATGTGACGTTTAACAATCACGGACTACTATATTTAATAAAAACGAACAAACGCGCAACTCTCAACCAATCAAAAGTTCGTAAACGAAACTCACTAGTACCTTTAATTTACAAGCGGGCTCTAACATACGTGGGTGTTTTGGTGTATTTACGCAGTACGCGCATTGTACGATAATGGGCATTTACAGTAGTGGTCGTAGATAAAATTATTAAATTAATTATACAATAAATAAAGCGAAGGCGCACATTCTTTACATTAAATATGTTATTACAGGGAAATTATACCACGTGCGTAGCTGAAATGACTTGGATCTATTAAGATACTGATTTAGAACCTGTGCCCCCGAAATCACCTTTTGTAATGTACCAATAAATGATATTAATCGTTGCGAAGTAATCTCCATAAGACCCAATGTTAATTTTAGTTATAATTGGCGAAAATAGATGGCGATACTTTGTCATGCCGTACAAACGATGAAAAACATTAGAAAGCACTGTACTTCCTGAAATGTGCCTGGAAGAAAATTTTGACCGTGTTAAATTTCAGCCAATTTAAAATAAATTGCAATCTTGACATTTTACGGAATTGTCTGAGAGGCGCATAATCCAGTGTTTTTGTGTGCGATTTTTATTTAAATGGTGAAAGTGCAATTAGTCACTGGTGGGGTAGTTAACAAATCATGGGATAACAGAAGAAAACGTTCACGAAGATCTGTGCTTGCCCCAAAACGTATTTTAAGGTTAGTTAAGTGATAAAATAAATATTTAGAAATTACTGAATGGTATTTATTATAGATCCATTAAAAATGTACCCTATTTGGACACCCACATAAATGAATCTACATATAATGATGTGTCTGCAAGTACCAGGTATTTTTTTACTTTATTTGTTATGTTTTTATTTAAAGGCTAATTTACAAGTAAAACTGGAAGTTAATTTATCCTCGGGTTATACTTATATTGTAAATATAGTGTACATACACTATCATCTTACATTACTTTGCCACTGCGTTAAATATAACATTCAGTAATGCACTTCCAATACATTATTGGTAGTTATTTGTAAGTTAAGGAATATAAATAACAAAAGTTAATATAATAAATGTTTTTCCTTTAAACATTCCCTTACCATGTATGCCGTACCAAGGTTTATATAAAATGAAATGTATTTATACAGGAACTTTAATTAAATACTAAGGAAGTATCTGTATAAACATATTTGATTTCCTTACTTGATTGTAGGCATCTGAAATAATAATTGAAAATATAATAATTTTATTTAATATATTTCAGTTCAACCATATACATGTACATTAGTTTAGAATCTGCGCTTAAAAAATAATTCTTGGCTCCCCAATGGGTACATTTATTTTTATGTTAGTATTCATAAAATGGAAATTGAAAGTTAAAGTGGCCATATAAATATAAAATGTTTGTAATCTGCAGTATTATGTTTGATAATGACTAGTAGTTTAAACTATATAGTCGCAACCTTCGATGCTTACACATATAGTGATATAACAAAGTTCAAGCTTTTAATTTAGATATTTAATACCACCAAATAAATATGTTTGAATTTAATAACACTCAAAAATTATACATCTTCATTTATTGCTTTCTCCAAACAGTTTCCAAGTCATTTTGGTAGGTGTTTCTGAAATTTTAAAAAGTACATAATATCAAATCATTGCAAGTAAAATCTATTAATTTTTATTATATTTTGATCTCCATTAATTTTTCTATTTTAGAGCTGTTAGGAAATGGGCCCTAAAAGTACAACCCCTGTTTTTACATATTTTATTGTTTTTCAGCTCTGCTCATGTAAGTGAGGAGTTTTGTAATGAAAATTTCATCACTGAAAATTTTCAAGTTTTATCACCTGGCCATTATGAAAGGTAAAGGAAAAGTATTGAGAATGAATTCTAATATTATAGTCTCTTATTTAAATATTTTAGTATAATGGCTGAAGAATTGACAATTTAAAAGGACCTGCAGAAATAGGTTTCTAATAGAGGGAAAACGTGTAGTACATTTAAGCCATGTCTTAAATTGGGCTGTTGATTTCGGACTTGAACATTCAAGAATATGCACTCGTGGTAAACTGCATTTGTTAAAAGAGTAGTGTAGTGGCCTTTTGTCAACTTTAATTTTTGAATGTGATGTTTGTCATCGGACCTACAAAAAACAAACTACAGACATTAATGAAAACCCCAATATAAATGAGGCTGTAACTTGGGGTACTTTGGAAACTGGAAGCACCACGCCACCATCGTAAACCATAGCAGTCCCTAAGATCGTCCTGGCGGTTGGGGGCCCAAGTCCAGACTTGAGTAGTTTTATTTTTGTTACAGGTCCCATCGACTCGGAGGACACCACCAATGAGTTCCGAGTGGCAATTCTTCCGCCACTGCACTCCTACCTCGAACATCCAGACATCCAGTGTCTTATGTATCTTAGTAAATAAAGATTATTATTATATGAGTGATCACTCTCTTACATATTCATATAAACAGAATCGGTTTTATACCGTGAGTCGTGGTAGTGCAAGTGCATGTGGGTGGCTCTACTCATAAACATTAAGCTCTGTTGAACAGTTATTAAGCTCCTTTGGTATGGAAATGTATTTCGTAGTAAAATTGTGTTTACAAATTGAGATGGATTACTAGGATAGAGCAATAATCATAAAAATAAGGAAATACAAAGAAGCGATTTGTAACATGAACAACAGCAGGACTATTGTGAAATGGAGACATTTATTTAATGGATTGTTAATTTGGGGGGGGGGATTATATTTTCCAATAGATGTAGAAGGGTGAGCTGCTACCAATGAACCACCACCCTGTGGTTCTGGTTATGGATGGATGAGTGAATTTGGATGCTATTCCAATTTCGATAATTAAATTGGCAACTTGACTTGGTTTCTACCAAAAGGTTTACTGCCATTTGATTATGGGCGAGGTAGTGGTACAAGAAATGGGATTTTTGTTTGAAGGAATTAATGTTGCCATATAAAAAACGTATACTATCCATCGGAATTTACCTGCAAGTGAGCGACGTGCACACCTTCGTTGGGTGCTACAGGTGGTATTATGTTGGGGAATTTCAAGTCGAACATCACAACAAACATTCGATTACCAGAAAATGATATAAGGGTATCTGTTTGGTATGAGTCGATGAATCTGCTACGAAGTTTTCTTTGAGGGCTTGTCTATCAATGACAATTAATTTTGGTGATGAAGATATCGATGATATGACCATGAAGCGTTATAGAAGCATGCACAGTATTTTTTTTTATTAGTTATTTGATTTCTTGTTTACTGCTTGGATTCGCATGTTGGGTATTCCATCGATTGGCTTCATCGGCCTCTTAATTGCATTTGACCACGCTCCGTGTCCCTCCTCCGCACAAGCAGAACAAACTTCAGGTCGGGTTGTTGTACAAGCGGATTTGTGGTGTGGTTCGGAGCATTTTACATCGTCTACAAGGTAGCGGAAGGGGTTCTGGGGGGTTGCTGTCGACGACCGGGTACACTTTGCATAGAAACTTAAATTTGTCATGTAGGAGTTTGAGATAATCTTCATGCGATGAGGTAATAACTCGGATAAATGTTGATAGGTTTCTTGTTGCCGTAGAAATGATACGCTTGCAGTATCTATGAGTAATGCCATTTGCCTTAAGGTGAGAACTGATCACTTCATTCTCAATTTCCAGTTCGACTAATTTAATAACTGCCGCATACGATGCGGTTGGGGTGTTTTTAGGAATAGGTGATTGCAGTGACCGTTCACTAAAATTCGCATGTTTTTATTTTGTAAGTTTTTTAAGTAGCTCGCAATTATTATTTTCGATTTCATTGATTTTAAAATGAAGCACGTTTTAGTTTTGATTATAATTGCGTTTGGGTCGTATTTTTTCACGATTCTATAGTGTTGCAAATTGGATGCGTGAATATTCGTCCGCAGTATTAAATTTGTATACACAGCTGTGATTACGGTTGGATTTTTTTATTCCAGTATGGCGTTTTGTGATGGTTGTGGTGATAGCGGTGCATATTCCATTGTTGTTCGTTGATGTTGTGAGCGTGATCGAGCCCGATCGAGATTTTCGTCCATTTGTTCGTTTTTGGCAAGGAGGAGGCTTATACGGGTCTTCCAAGACTAATATTTTGCTCGAATTCGAAGAGTCGTTGTTGCTGCGTTTTGCCCAATCGTCACTCCCATAGTCTTTAATATTTGCAATAAAGATGTCCTCCGTTGAACAAACAAATAGGGTAATATAAGTCACGATTTGAACGACTTGTGCTGCTGTTTATTATCTTCGGTGCTATCCTCCCGACCATATTGTTATAACCATCGCTGCTAGCTTATTTCCACCTTCGATGCCTTTGGGTTTTTTTTTGTATTTCCATCTCAAAATTATGTTATATGGTAAATAGGACGAAAGAAACAGTAGTATAATCACTCTTCTACCTGCGCACCACTTCAGAAAGGGGAGACGCACGCCTGTGCGCTTTCCGACAAAACGCGTTGTAACCTCTTTATTTATTCGAATTTCATAAAACGGTTTGAGGCCAATATTTTTGAAGGTTCAAATTGTCAAAAAATGAAAATGAAAAAAATGGGCCATTTAGTCATAAAGTGAATAATAATAACCCACCTCTTGACATTTATATCATTGGGGAAGCGAGGATGGGAGATAACAGGCTGTAATTTAATGAAAACTAAAGAAATATGTCTAGTGCGTGTAATTCTAATATAACAACCGAGATATTAGAATCAACTTTAAACGCGAGAGCAGATAGAATGCCTCAAATACTTAAATTTCGCCATATTCTTCGAAACCAAGAAAATCTGGGAAGAACAGGAAAGAACACCCTCGTTGTGCAGATGTTTGTGTCTGGTAGATGCTAAGTAGATTGTCATACGTAGTAACGTCTGGTCGAGTTTTTGTCTGGTGTTTCTTAGTAAATTTTCCTCCTGGCAGAATTGTATCAGCCTATGTCCTCTGTCATTCCTGATTCCAATTACGTATTTTCCAACTGTGTCTACTTCACCGTTTGCAATTTTTGAGTTGAGATGTTCTATCATAACCATTACTTTGTACATTTTTCGATACTTGAGTAATTATTTAATTTTTGTAAAGAAATGTTCTACTTCTACGCCAGATTTGTAAACTGTTAATGCATTGTGTTATGATGATGTTGATAGGCTGTGCTTTGACTTGTAGTAGCATTATTCTTCAGGATGAAATTTACTTATAATATTAGCCCACCCTGTTATGATTCGAGTATTTTCGTCTGCTTTGTAGAATGGACTGTGTTACATTTGTTCCATTTTTATGTGCGTTCCATCCTACTTAAATCATGCCTAGAATTTGTATGTCTATTATATTCATCCTCTGTATGGCATTGTCTAATTTTTCTGCCATAAATTAGTTATTAATATGCCACTTCCCAATTTAAAAAAATAGATTTTGTCTAACTGTCGAAGTTATCGAAACACGTTATAATAAAAAAAAAACAATTAGGCTAACCTGTACATCAACAACGCAGTAAGAAAGTCAATTTTACGAATCCTCTAATTTGAAAACAGCGAGCATGCAATTAGCTCAGGTTTATAAGCATGCCTTAATTTTAAAATGTATTTCTCTCGCTGAATGTTTACGGGGGAATTTGAATTTACGGTATTTTACTTTATTATATAAATTCTTTGTACCGGTAATGATTTCCTAAAAAGCGTCCAATATCGGTCGTTTGAGAAAGTTCGCCTCTCTCGCAAACAAATTTATCTGAAGGAGATGAGATGCCAATTGACATCCGCATTCCGATTTCGCTGAGTGGTGTGCAGAGAGGCAACCGTGCAAAGACGAATGAACGTTCCGTCCGACCTCTTCTTACCAACACGTTTCGAGCATTATCCGTTCTCTCTTATCCAATTAAACATGGCATAAATTACATTAAGAGACTTAATTCACGGAACTGCTCTAATATTTTAAGCACACACGACGTTCTGCAATTATCTGCACCCCCTCTCGAAATCAGAAACTCATCCCCTGTTTACACACAGAGCTCGTAGATCGCGTTTTAATTTGTTTTAATTTGCAGCTTTGCGAAGTTTGCTTATAGAATCTAAGAAATTTGCATCCATCTTGTACAAGCAAGAGATTTTTATTCTCGGTCGCCTTATTACTTAACTTCCTGGATGGTTAATTAAAACTTGTTTGAAATTAGATTTATTTTATTATTTGTCTTCTTTGGATATTTGGAAGTGAGGAGAAAAGTTGCTTGTAAGAACTTTTTTATTGTTTGATCAAATTTGAATACTTTTATTTATTTTTACCAGGGACGCTCAACGTTTTAATTAAGAAAAAAAAAACGTGTTTCTGGGTCATCTAAATCGATGCAATTCTTCTAACATAACACAACTTGATAGATAAAGTATTCGTCCTGAAAGCTGTGATATGAATATTTAAGCGGGACTACCGGCGAAGTTTTATAACTTGTTAAATGTTGAATAAGCACGAATACTTGACAACAACGAGTTGATAATTTCTTAAAAATATAAATTAAATACTATTATATAACTTTTCCATATAGAAATTTAGATGTAAAAGTATATTTACTTAAAAAAAAGATAATAAATATTATTTTAACCTCTAAGTTTGCGAAAAGTAGGTTTTTGTAGATTTGTATGTAGTGTGAAAAATTGTTGAGGGTTGAAATTAGGGGTGGGAGGGTTCATGCGTATTCTTTAGTAGTAATCCCACCCTACTTATAGAAATTTTCAGAATATTATAGTAAAAAATTGAATCTTAAAAACTACTGCTAACTTCACACCAGTGACGGTTCGCGGGTTTTTTTCTGGTATAGCCGACGAACAAGAGGTGGTAATACAGATAGGTAGGGTCAGTTGCAGAGACGGCTGGCTGCGTGAGCGCACCTATCTGTATTACCACCTCTGGTTCTTCAGCCGTACCAGAAAAAAACCCGCGAACCGTCACTGCTTCACACCCGTAAAATTCGAGCATTTGAAATTAAATAAGTAACCGTATGTATTTGCACTGGAATAGTTGACTGGAAATTTGACGAAACAAGCTGACCCTGAATACAAAAGAATACAAAAAAAAATGTTATGAAGCTACTGTCAAAATTTGAAATCGATCCATGTGACGGTTTTCAAGTAATCTATCCTTCCAGTTTGAAAAAAGTCGTTTCGAGAAAAACTTACATACATCCTTACAGCATTCGCGCACTTTGGTGGACTCCTGAGGAACTCTAGGGAATTTTCTAACTATAGGACCAACTGGATGTTGTTTATAAAACCCTAAAATAGTGTTTAAGCAAAAGAAAGAGTTTTTTTTACCCCTTAACAAGCTATAAAAGTAATGTAAGAAGACTGATACTGTTAAATAATTAGGGTAGTACACATTCAAAATCCCTATGGCCCGCTTCTGTATATATTTGAAAACGTAATTGTTTTGTTTGTAGAACTAATTAAGACAAAGGAAATGAAACGATAAGAAATGCAATAAATTACTATACTGACCAGTAGTTTCAAGATTATTAGCACAACAAATAAAGACCCTTGCTGGATTCGCCCCTTATTTGCTTAATCAATTCTAAGTCCTAGAATAGGGGAGAGATGTTGGCAGAGAGAGCAGTTTTCCCTTTATAGAGATTACACCCATCCGATAAGATGTTATTAAAACTAGAGCCTAATTGCACAAATTAGGGTCTGGCCCTTTGCTTTTCGGGTGTACGAGTTATATATTGACATAATTATGGGGGTCCGTTGTTTAATAATTGATTCGGGATAATATTGTTTAATATTTAGTACGTAATCCTAATTTGCAATGGGATTATTTAGGAAGGCGCGGGTAGGTAATGATACGCTTAAATTAATATTGAATTTAAGTATGGGCGTATGTGAAGCGAGTCAGGTATAGCGAGTTGACTGATTTATTTTGATCCTTACTACAAAAACGGATTTTAAATGCATTACAATTTAAGTTTAATTTCTTTCTAACATTTTTTCATTTATAAGAGTTTTTAAATTTTTAGTATATAAATTGTATGAGGCTACCAGTACGAAAAAGACCCAAACTACAATTTTGCGATTTCAGGATTATCACCCTAACCTGTATGATACAGAGTGTCCGTAAAGTCTCTTTACAATCTAAAACAATTATTAAACAATAAATAAAATAGAAACAACCTTACTTATTGCAGAAACTATTAAATAAATTCAAAAAACGAAATATAGCCTGAATATATAAATATTCAACCTGTTCGTAACTCTGCAAGCAAAATTAAGTCTTACTAAGACTATAAACAAATAACTTATTGAAACAACTACTTCCCTGGCTAGTGCCACTCGGCACGGATATTGAATGATACAAAAGAAATTTGCGTTATTACTAGTACTAAGTACTTAGTGAAATAACATTGGTTTAAGATGCCTTATTTCTACCCACAGGACTAACTTGAAAAATTAAACTAAATTGAATTTGAAAACTTTAAATTAGAAAACTGAACCCTCTTTGTGGCCAGGAAGGAACGTGCTATTAAACACAATTGTAAATATACAATGTTACCTGTTAGCATGATACATATTTTGAATCTAGATAGACATGAAGTCTAAATTTACAAATTTATTACTAATTCAAAAAGCAAAATATAGTTACTGTTCTTATTTAATAATAAGTATAGAAAACTCCTAATGTAGGTTTCATTAAAGATAAAAAAAAACATGTCGTGACTGAATGGCCTAAGCCTAAGTCCAAAGGCAAAAAAATAAGTGTCCACATGTTTAAGGTCACAATTTCGAACATTTAATCTAATTAATTCAATAGTGAGAGGAAAGGGGACTCATCCAAAACAAGCACCTCGATGAGAACAAAAAACTATTACGTCCACGTCTTTATTCCTAGCTAACGCTAAAAGTGGTTGTTAACTTATTGATAAACGAATACATTCTTTCGATGGCAGCGCCATATATGAGAAAATTTAATATCAAAAATAAAGTCAAATCAATGGATTTTGTCTAGAAAAGCCAGGATACGCTATTTTATTTATTTATTTATTCATTCTTCACTTTGGCCACCATATTACAACATAAGGTACTTAAAGTTACATTGTGGCGGATGTGAGCGTCAGGTTAATAATATATAAAAAATATAGACAAACATAAATACATACAGTTGACACATTAAATATAGATAAAATATTAAATTATAATAGTAAATACATTAAAAGCTTAGATTAAAATTAAAAGTAAAAGTACAGGAATATTAGTTTCGAGTTACTCAGGTCGTTTCAAAGTGCGTTATAACTCTGTAGTTTTGTAAAAACAATTTTGTACGAGAAAGTGTTTAACATTTTTTTTTAATACGTTGATGTTATTTAATTTTTTGATATCTGCAGGCAGTTTATTATAAATTAGTATACTGCAGTGTCGTGTTGTTTTCTCGTATATTGTTGTGTTATGTTTAGCAGTTCTAATTTCTGGGCCATGGCGTGTATTGTACGTGTGTGTACTATTATTTGTTTCGAATTTCTGCTTATTTTTGTGGACATATATTGCACATGTATACGTATAAATACTGGGAACTGTTAGGATATCGTTTTGTTTGAAAATGTTCCGACCTGTCTCCGTTCTTCCGAGGTTAAATATAAGCCTGAGTATCCGCTTCGGACCAGAAAACAAATTAATATATGTCCAGAAGTGTTTTTCGATCAAACTTTGGTTTTAGTTTTAAAATTGCGTAGTATGCACTATTTAATTTGGAGAGCACATGTTCAGACTGCATTTCCCAGGCTAAATTCTCTTCAATAAAATTCCCAAGATATTTAACATAAGTATTTGTATTTGTAATTCGATTTGCTGGGGGGTTTCTTTTATAAAACTGTACCGTATTGTTTTATTCACATTTAATATAATGCTATTTTTCCTGCACCATTCATACACGGCATCGTTTGTTTGTTTCATTTTATCTGATAGGTCATTCTGGGTGTTAGATGATACAACAATTCCCATGTCATCCGCAAAATTGATCAAATCTCCCGTATTAATGTAGTCGCTTAGGTCATTTATAAACAATAGGAATAGAAGAGGCCCTAGGGTTGACCCCTGAACTATGCCACTAGACACGTTATGCACTTCTGATTCATATTCACTATTTTTGACATATAATTTGCGATATAAAATGAGATAAATACCCGAAAATTTTGGAGGAGACGGGGTGATCGCGCTGAAGGCAGCAAAAATCATACCGCTCCATAAACAGGGATCTGAAGAGGACATAAACAACTACCGACCTGTGGCACTCCTCAGCACAATATCTAAAATATTTGAAGGGGTGATGGTGGTTAAAATAAATAACTACCTGTTTAAATTTCAACTACTGAGTGCGACGCTGCATGGTTTTCGGTTAAACCATTCGACAGAAACCGCGAGTGTTGATTTAATAGACAAAATCGCGAAAAATATCGATTCTGGAAACTGTTTAGCGGGACTATTTTATGATTTTTCGCGTGGTTTTGACACCGTTAACGTCAAATTTCTTTGTGAAAAAGTGAATTGTCTGGGTATACTTGGCAAGATATTGGATCTAGTGAAATCATTCGGGCGATCACCCCGTCTCCTCCAAAATTTTCGGGTATTTATCTCATTCTTAAGATTTGGGAGGGTAAGGGGAAGAAACAGACCGCACTTGGCGGCTCAAGGGTCGAACACTAGTTTTGTGGTAAACAGTAATTAATCTTTCTGCCGGGCGTTCCGCACGTGGAGATACATCTGGTCCTTGAGTAAACACATTTGAAAAACCCCAGTTTTTTCATGCTTATTACCTGAATATTTTATACAATTTCTAGCATACATTTATATTCACATGACAATAAATAATAAATAATAATAAATCTAACCGTAATAAAGGATTATGAGAGGTGAAGTCTGAAAAATAAAGCAAAAAACGGAAAACACGGTTATAATCTTTTGCGCATACAATTAAATAATTTCAACATATCAATTCTTTCATGATCCTTTATTACAGTAGCAGATAATATCTAAAGTTATGCTAATATAACTCATTCGGAAACATACACAACTACCTGCAATAATTAGGTAACTCATAATATGAAACTTAAAATAGATACAGTTAAAATTCACTTAAAAGGAAATTTGATTACATCAAATGGAATCCAAAAATTATGGTTTTTCCAAATCACGGCTTTATTGACCGAGATTTAATTCGTAGATATTTCTCGACGACACCCTTCATAAAAGTTGCTTTCTTAATTTTTGATTATTTCTGTTTTCTAAACGCGTTCGCATTTACGTACAGGTTGTTTCAACCGAGACTTAAAGTTGTAACTGTCTTAATATTTAGAATACAAAAAAATAATATTGTCGCAAATTCTTTCTCTTTTTTGAAATAAGTGATGTTTGGAAACTACACTCGTGCCGTTGTAATCGTGTAGTTTCCAAACATCATTTATTTCTCAAAATCGAATGAATTTGTATTTCGCCACCAATTGTTAATACACTTGTATTACTACTGATGATTAAGTATGTAAACTGCACTAATGAATTGACCCAAAGAGTAATGACTGTCAGTATTTTCTAATAAGTTAAATATGCAACAATATGAGATTAGTTAATGGTTATTTATGCAATAAGTGAGTAAAGAAATACTTTTTCCACAAGTGCGAGCCAAAGGCGAGTGTGGTAATTCCTACTAGTGTAAAAAATGATTTACACACAATCCTAATATCCGGCTGAAATTCGTCAATTCGTGATTTTATAATAAAATTTAAAATAATCTATGTACAGAAAGCGTCAATAGGGTTAGATTTTCTACGGGTGCTTCAAATATTTTATTAAAATTAAAGTTACTTTAAAACAGTGTCAGTTTTATTAGTACTGTTATTATGGTTTCGTTTAATTAGTTTTAACCGGATTTCGGAAAGATGGCCTACTTTTATTTCGTCGAATTCCTTTTGAGTTTTAAAGGGAGGGTCTGAAGCAGGTACCTATTTGGGGTGAAGAATGCAGCTTTTGCTAAAATTATGCATTTAGATGCCTTATGGCCACATGTTCGCATGATTCACCCCGAGTTTTCTACCTGTTTTCGACCATCCCTTTAAATTTTAAAAGGAATTCGTTGGAATGAATGCAACATCTCAACATCCGGTCCAAACTAACATTCATTAAATAAACTTAATTCACATTTATTTCATATTACACGTATTTTCAAGTTACAAATTGCAATTAACACATAAAAGCATTAACACATTTAAGGTGAAATGAGAACGGATAAAATAAACCATGAAAGGAACATTAGATACATAATTGGGGCTTATTTTATATCCATTTTATGAACTTAATTTCATTAAAAAAATTACTGAAATAAGGAGGAAGTGTAAATCGGGAATGAGCAAATATTATTTCAATCGATTAAATGTCGTAGCAAATAAAATAATTTATGAATTATATACATATATCAAAATCTTTGTTTTAAATAACTTTAATGACTATTTTCTGACTCTACATATAGTTTCAACAAATCGCATTGATATAGTTTTTTAATTATGAACCAGATCAAAAAACAATTCAAATAAAAGTTGTTCGATATTTAAAAGAACACCTACTAGTGACGTCAATAAATAGTTTTTAATATTTTTTTTAATGGAAAACCACCAAGTTTTTTTTTACTTTTTGGATAGTGTCGCATAAAAAAATTTCGAGGATATTCGACTTGAAAATAAACAGTCAGTATCGCATAATGTCTTTATTATTATTTTATTTACGGAATCTAAAATTGATTTTTATAAAAGTTCTTTGGTATGTTATAATACAACAAGCCATGAAGCTGGATATTCGTTGGCACTTATTATTTTGTTGCTATGACAACCGACTATTTCTTTTATTTTCAAATCAAATTCACTCAGAAATATTATAATGCAACTTCAAAAAATTAAATATATTGCTTAAATATTATCCAATACACTAAATAACCTAGGTAAATTCCCGTATTAACGTGCAGTTCATGTATTTCTATCAGGGCGGTGGCGATTTAAATGAATTGATTTAGATCATGTTTTAATTTAAAATCAACTGTGATGGTAGTGATGGGAATAAAGGTGACATTTTAATAATCGATTATTTGGACTAAAATATTTTAATAATCGATATAATAATCGATTAGTATATCGATATTTTATTGATGTAATAATCGTTTTCTCCACTACTGATTGACGAGTAAGCGCATTGATTCTCATTATGCTGAATATGTATGGTTCCATTTATAAATATAACACGTTTCTTGTGACTGATCATCTCTGAATTCTGTCATTTGTCAGTTGTGTGGGAGTATTCGAAAAGAGATAGTCAATCTATTTATAAGACTGTTACATGCCAATTGTGCAACAAACGCACACACATATAAACATGTACTCAAATCAGTAAGCAAAACGAGTGACTTGTTAATTCCTGGTATACGAACTGATTGTTTTATATTGATGTGCCAATCTTTATTCTAAACAATTATTTAATATTCCATAACATCTAACCCCCTTTCTGATCACATCTACCGTTTTTGTACTTTGTAATTACTAATTTACAATTTATATATGTCCGTTTAACATGATACAAATAAAACCTTTCTGTTCATCGATGTATAATAATTGAGTATATCGAGATATTTTAATAATATACTAGTTCGATAATGATTTCTTGATAATTCCCATCACTACTCTTCACCATAAATATCAGTTTATCAGTTTTAACATATTTTTTTCAAAATCGTCAAGTCGAAACAATAGCCTCAAATAAATCAGAATTAATCCCATTATTTAAATTAAATCAAATTGATTCTAACTGATTGCACAATAAATACGAACTGCCGTTCAAAATGCTTTCTGAAAATATATCAGCCTCTTCATCCTTCTTATAATTTATGGGCACGACCCATGTAAACAACCCTGACGAACCACTGAAACACCCCCAATAACACGCATAAATTGCGGTTTCTTTTCTTCCATTATTTCTCTTCAGCTTGAAGAGGGTGTCTCTCTTTACAAAATTTACATTTGGAGGGACCGAGCAGTCCCTCCTTCAGCGGTGTTGGGAAGACTCCTGTCTCGAACGCCAGATTTATCAGGTAGCGTAATAGGTCCATAATTTCCATTGCAACACATTTAATTACCTTAGCACAGATTTCGTCTTGTCCCGCACTTGATATTTTTAATTTATTGATGACGTCATATATTTCAGTTTCTGTTGCTGGCAAGAGAAACATTGATTGTAGCTTTGGTTGTGGTGTCGTGCATTTCGTTGATATGTTGTCTTCAAAGTGGTCATGGATCATCTTTTCGGGTATAGTTGCAAAATGTTCTGCAAACGTTTGAGCTACTTCCGTCATATTCGTTGTTATGTTTCCAGCTGGGTGCTTGATTCTTATAGACTTCCTTTCTTTCTTTTCCCCTCGTAGTTCCTCTTGTAGCAAGTTCCATACTTTTTTGGATTTACATGATATCAGCCTATCATAGTACTTCTTTTTGTGTTTTGTACGAGTTTCTTAAATATATTTTTTTTCAGTTCTGTACCGTATCTTCATGGGGTTTCAGTTAGCAAACTGTAGGTGTTTTTTAGATTTTGACTCGATACTTTTATCTCATTATTGATCCATTTGTGCTCTGCTTTTTTAAGTCTTTTAATTTTTACTGGACAGGATATATGGAAGTAATACATGATATGGTTAAAAAATAGTTCAAAAGCGGTATCAATGTCCCCTGTCTTAATAAATTGCCAGTTTGTTTCTTTCAAGTACTGCTTTAACTCACTTATATTGCTCTCATTTGTGTCTCTAAACGATTTTGTTTTAGTTTCCGTATTAGTTTCTTTTTGTTTAGTGCCATGAAGTGTTACGTCCAGTATTTGTGCGTGGTGATCAGATAAATGTAGATTTTCGTTTACGCATGTCCAATTTATGCAAGGAATATACGATACCATGTAATCGATTTGCGTTTTTGTGACATTTCTGTCTGATATATGAATCCTACTTGGCTCTTTCAATTTATTCATTATGCCAAATGATGTAAATATGTCATTTAGTAGTATTTTTTTCAATTGTATTCTCTAGATTGTTAATATTGATGTCGCCACATATATTATATACGAGTGAGTTTTATCTATATGAATTAGCAAATCATTTAAACAATTAAAAAATGTGTTAATACTTCCTGATGGTGGCCGATATATACAGATAACTGCTATCTTAAGTGTATCTATATTTACGGAACAGCTTGCACATTCGAATTCATTTTCTACGTTATAGTCGGATATATTTGTAATTTTTGTATATTCATACCTGTCGTCAGCAAAAATCATGCAGCCGCCATGTTCCTTATGTTTGCGATTGAAATGTGCAATTTTCGAGAATCCATCTATGTGCACAAAGTTCATGTTATTTCGGCTACACCAGGTTTCCGTTAGACAGATAATATTAGGTTGGTATGTTTGCATTGCAATATTTATGTCCTCTGTTTTATTAAGGACCCTTCTAATGTTTTGATGCACTAGTTTTAGTCGACTGTCGACGTTCCCGTAGTTAATTGTTTTTCGAAAAAAAAATGAACGGGATTATTTTAGTGCCTGCTGACCAGATTTCTGGATTGTTAACCATTTCTATAGATGATCCGGGTACACTAATTTTAAAACTTTTATATTTTTCAGATGACCATCTGTCGACCCGCTCTAAAGTTTCCACAACGTTCTTTACGTTTTTTAGATGATTTTCCAAATGTGCCTTTAATTGATTTTCAGTGTATTCATTTTTGAATTTTCCTGCATGAAACCATGACCTTTTTATTTCGCTGTATACAACTTCACTCGAGTTTGTATTTGTACCCTGGAAAACCATTTTTTTCTGTTTTGAAAGTTTCGTATCGGCTGCGGTTAATTTTGTCGTCTGTTTATTTTTATTATAGTTCATTGAACCATTTTGTTTTTCTCCATCAGCTGATGGTTTGTTATTAATTAAATTTGTCTAAGATTCATTGTTTTTGTTCTGCGTTTTTTTCGTCTGCATTTTTGGTCCGGTTTTTGTGCTCGGAATCCCCGCATCGTTTGTTGACAATGGTGAGTCATTTAATTGCAAAGAATTATTATTTGCACTATTAGATGTCGTGTTTGGCTGTAATTGTATTGTATTGTCTACATTTGCGTATAGAGATGGCGCATTTGCAGACATCTGCATTAATTTGTCGAATAAATTAATTTGTTGTTTAAGGGACAGTATATTATCCCCTTGATAACTAATAATTATATCTTTTTGTTAAAAAATTGAGTTTTCGAATCACAATTTTGAAGCAAGTTCCATTTTCATCCCAATGGGGTACAGGTGGGGCATCGAGTTTGGTATTGTTAATAATCGTTAATAATACATGTTTCGATCCAATGTATAATTTCTCGAGAAAAATTAGGTTTCTTGCGATTACAGCGCCATCTATTACGAATAGGAAAAAAATGTTCGAATGGTCGACTTTGGCATTAATTAATGCCCCTCTTACATGCGAACAAATTTTATTACGAACTTTTATTGATTCGATGCGTACTGTTCGAGATATTAAGCATATATTTAAGGAGGGTCACCGAATTAGAAATTTGAATTTTCGCATTTTTTGTTTTTTGCATGAAATGATAGCTATACACGACGTCAAGAATATTTGGGTGAAAGATATTTCGATCCGGCAAATATTGACGTCGCTATATTATATAATATTAAATTAACGACGTAAACATTCTACATCAAAATGTCCAATCGATAAGAAACATACTCAATGAACTCTACAACTGCTCTCAGGAAAACAAATGCGATATAATTTGTATATCTGAACACTGGCAATCAAAGGATCAGTTGAATTTAATTGCATTATACAATTATAAGTTAACCACCAGTTACTGCCGACAGGAGAATAGACATGGAGGAGTGGCTATCTACACTTCAACACACATCAACGGCAGACCAATAGAAGAAATTGAATCACTAGCAGAAGTTGCTGTCTTTGAATGTGCGGCTGCTGATTTGCGGATAAGTGAGAAAATAACAATTACAATCGTTGCTGTGTATCGTGCACCGGGTACAGACACTTTAATATTCTTAAACAAATTAGATGCGATGTTAAATATTTTATTGGCTAGGAAATGTATATTTTTTATTCTCGGGGATTTTAATATCGACTTACTATCAAATTCAACAGATTGTAATCAATTTCAAGACCTTGTAATATCATATAATTGTCAATTCCTTGTAGAGGAACCAACACGCATATCTTACCATTCGTCAACATGTCTAGATAATGTAATCACTAATAGTATGACCGCAAAGTGTGAGATTTTAAAAACAGGCATTGCAGATCATCTAGGACAACTTGTATCAACTGGGATTTGTGACAGTGACTGTAATGATTTTGTATTCCGCAGGAAATATAACGATAATACAATCAATGATTTTAGTAAAGCATTAAAAAATACCTCGTGGGATAAATGCTACAGTGCAAACTCGGTAGATGAAAAATTTGATCATTTTATGGATTATTTTACTTCATGCCATAATATTTGCTTTCCATTGTATAAAAGTCAAAAAAAGAGGAAAAAATATCGACTTCAATTCAATACACCTGAACTGGTAAAAGCCAAAGAGGACATATTGTTATATGAAACATTAGTAACATATATTCCAGAATTCAAACCACAATTAAAAGCTTCAAAGCAGCATTATAATAATCTTTTAAAACAACACTCTGAAACATACTACGAAAACTTGATATCCAAATCTGACAATAAAGCAAAGACATCTTGGTCTATTATTCGAGATATAACTGGTACTAAAACAAAAAAAACATTACCATACTCTGATCTCCAAGAAATTGCCAATAAATTTAATCATTTATTTGCATACTCTGCTCCTATTAAAAACTCAGCTATTCCACCAGTTTGTAACTTTGAATGCAATCAATTCTCAATATTTCTTCACCCCGTTGATGAGTTTGAATTATTAGAAATTGCCAGAACACTAAAGAATAAAAAAAGCCATGGAAATGACGAAATTTCATCATACCTTTTAAAAAAGGTAATGCCCGATATAGTTACTCCACTATGTCATATTATTAATGCAAGCTTGAGTGAAGGAGTTTTTCCAACAAAACTGAAAACAGCATTGGTCATACCTCTCTATAAAAAAGGAAATGCGGATGATATTAATAATTATAGGCCCATTAGTATGCTATCTACATTTTCAAAAATATTTGAAAAAGTAATCGAAAAACGCATTATTAAATTTATAAATCAATATAACATTTTTAATGATTGCCAACATGGTTTTAGAAAAGGCAGGAATATTAACACTGCTTTATTTCAATTTATAAACACAATAATAAACGATTTAGAAAATGGTAAAATAACTTGTGGCATATTTCTTGACTTATCAAAGGCCTTTGATAGCATTAACCACGAGCAATTATTACAAAAAATGCATCTGTACGGTATTCGTGGTATAGCTAATGATTGGCTTAAATCATATTTATCTGGGAGGGTACAGTTTGTAGAGATACAACAAAATTCTACTAAAGTACACTCTAATCTGCACAGTGTTGACACGGATGTACCACAAGGTAGTGTGCTTGGTCCATTATTATTTAATATTTATATAAATGACATGTTTACGCTACATAATGGACTAAATCACGACATAATAAATTTTGCAGATGATACAAATCTAATAATTAGAGGATCTGATTTTATGGATTTAAAACTTAATGCTACTGATATACTACTTTCATTGAAAATATGGTTCCAAAATAATCAATTAGTTTTAAATGCTGATAAGACGCAATGTATTCTATTTAAATTAAATAACTCTTTGGAAACACCTAAGACATTACAAGCAAATAGTACAACTTATAAATTTGTTTCCGATATCAAGTTTCTTGGTATTAAAATTGATCAACACCTGAAATGGTACGAACATATTAATGATCTGTGTTTAAGATTGGGAAAAGCTATATATATGTTGAGAATTTTAACTTTAAGTATTAATCATCCTGTCGAGTTAATGAAAACCATATATCACGGGAACTTCGAATCCTTGGTAAGATATGGAATTATATTTTGGGGAAGCTCATCAAAAATAAATCGTGTCTTCCTCATGCAAAAAAGGGCACTGAGAGTTATGCTTAAACTAAGCAGATATGAATCATGCAGAACAAAATTTACGGAGTGTGGAATCCTTACAGTCACTGCCATATATATTCAAGAATGTTTGAAATTCATGTGGAAACATCGCCCAGAGTTTGATGCATATGAGATGGTACATGATTATGAAACTAGACACAAACAAAATTTACGTTATCCCTCATTTCGATTTACACAATCTCAGAAGGATCCTACTTATTCATCTCTGAGGTTTTTTAATCATCTACCACAGAATATTAAAGAAGAATCTAGTTTTAGTTGCTACAAAAGAAAAGTGTTCACTTATTTATGTACTATGGAACCCTACTCTGTTGAAGAGTACTTAAATAGCCATTAATATACGTTTAATTATACATTTGTTCGCCTTTGACTATGTGTCATATACTATATATTGTAAATTCAGTGTATTTATATGATATGAAATAAATATTATATTATTATTATTATAGTGTTTTGAATGGACTGGTGTCCCGAGCGCTGTGGGTCGCTCAGGTACAAATTTTGCCGCACGCAGCCGAAACGGTTTCTATTCGACAGATGGTAATCTTTATGATATATTTTCGTACTACAGATGGCAGTAGTGTTTTATTTGGATTTGCGTCATCCCATAACCTACAAATTTCTGTGTTCACGTGTAGTCAGTGTGGCATAGTCGATCATTTGTATGCAAACATGCCGAAAAAATTGGGTCGCGCGGGCGGTTCGAAGAGGCCTTCCCGCGAAAGGAAAAGACAGATTTTGTGAGCTCGTCCGCTAAAAAGCTCAAAACATCCGACTACATCGACGTAGACAGTAACTACGTGATCTGCCATTTCCTGAGTGTGTTCACTTTCTTAAGTGAATGCCTGGTGTGCAAGTCATGTGGTGGGACAGTGAAGTTTACTCGCGCTCTTGCACCTGGAGTGGCGTTCAAGTTGGTGATCACATGTTTCTGTGGGACGCAGCGCGTGTCGTCGAGTCCCATTATAATAAGGTGCCATGAAGTAAATCAACGTTTAATGTTTGCAATGCGAATGCTGGAAGTCGGACATGAAGGCTTGAAGATGCTGTGCTCTATGATGGACATCACGCATTCTTTTAGCAATGACATATACAGAGGTTTTATTGCAAAAATGTTGATTGCGGTAAAGTCTGTGTTTGTGGTAAATAATAATAAAAATCTGTCTTACTATTCCGGGGATGCTCCTGTACGGAGTATGAAAAGATGAACATAAATATTTACAACGGTTTTTTTTATTATAGGTATTTCAAAAGAAGGCCGTCCATGAGGAAATAAGTAAAAATACCGAAGCCGGGAACGTTGCACTGAATTTATCTGTATCGGGCGACGGATCGTGGAAAAAGCGTGGGTTTTCATCCCTATTTGGTATCGCGTCTTTGATCGGTACATTCACTGGCAAAATCATCGACGTAGAGGTAAAATCTTTGTTTTGTACTGGGTGTAACACGTGGAAGTCGAAGCAAAACACACCTGAATATGCTAAATGGTGGGAGACACACGAATACGAATGCGCAGCTAATCATCACGGCAGCGCGGGAAAGATGGAGGTGGACGCGACATCAGAGATGTTTGTTTTGTTCGATCGGAGGAATTACTGGGGGTCCGTTATGAGTATTTTATAGGCGACGGAGACACGAAAACTTTTAAAGCTGTACATGATTTGCAACCTTACGACAATTTAGAAGTTAGAAAAAGGGAATGCGTGGGACACGTGCAGAAAAGAATGGGTACTCGGCTTCGAAAAGTGAAACAAGATAAAAAGGGCCATGGCGGTAAGGGCACTGGGAAGTTAACTGACAAGATGATGAAGGATTTGACGGAGTATTATGGACTGGCGATCAGGAGGCACTCTAACAAATGAAGGAAGCGATCTAGGCCACATATCTGCACAAGAGTTCGACTGACAAAGAACCGCAACATCATTTTTGTCCCGAAGGAGCACAGAGCTGGTGCAAATGGCGCGTCGCAGAGGCTGAAAGCACTCTGGACAATTTCAAATACGATGCTCCTTTGCAGGTAAAACTAAAATATTGTTTGTCAGTATTTCTGTCACAAAAAGTAGTCATATTTCGCTGAAAATAATTAAATATTTTTTTCAATTTCAGGAAACAGTTTTGGAGCCATCAAGTCGGTATACGAAGATCTAACGATGCCTCGGTGGGAATACCGAAAATTTCAATGAAGCATTCAACGCAACTGTATGGAAACATTTGCACTGCGGTAGTAACTATGCAAATCGCGACCTACGTAGCCGCCTGTATTTTCAACGAAGGCTGTTCCGCGTTGCTCAAAATTATGTTCGTATTGGGCATCCCGATTGGTCTGGAAGCTCGAAATTACAGTCTGTACGTGGACAATAATCACATCCGTAAGACAGAACAACCCATCAGCAGCGGTGCAAGAGCAGCCCTCATCGGTAAACGAGATCAGCGCATTACGGAGGACCAATGGTATGAAGAAGAAGAAGAAGGACTGATGTATGGCCCCGGAATTGCTGATTGAATTTAAGTTAGCACTTTAAAAATTAACCATTGCGCAAACTTCAAACGCGTTTTTTTCGAAACCACATTTTTCTAAACTGCGTGCAGTATAGCGTTTGAACCGTTCGACCAATGTACACGCGGAGAATTAAGTCTTGCACGATTTTAGTGACCGCGTGCCCTTAAAGGTTCCGACAGAAATGCGATAGTCGCCCTTACAAACAACGGTTACCTACCGTAATGGGTGCAATAAAATCCCAAAATTTAATATTTCCATATTTGAATGAAATTACAGTTGTGTACGTGGTCCGCCGAAAAAGTAGCGTTTTAGGTCACTTGTAAAAATTATAACCGCAATAATACTTACCGCAACGTCAAGGGCTTCGGCGTTAGCGATATTTCAGGGCTTATAATAGGGAAGAATTTATAATAACTTGTTTTATTATTTTTTGTAAAATATTATGTGCATTTTATAAACTAAATCGGATATAAAATGTCGTAAAAACGTCGTCGTGGGAATAAACAAAATTTGAATAGCGGTTTTAAAAAGTATTACATAATAAAATTACGAAAATTCGTATGTTTTTATTAATTTAAGGTGCAAAAAGGTTCTGCGGCATATAATACTCAAGATTTGACTTTTACCACATTTTATTAATAAATATATTATTTACAATTTTAAAAATATAAACGTAAAGTTAATACTTTATGATTTAGATTTAGCAGGCCAATCAATGACTTCTATTTCAGGAAATTCTGAGAACCAGCCTTTAATTAATTTTGACGTGTGCACCGCATTATTATCCTGTACAAATGCTAATTTACCATCATTTGCATATAATAAAGGTAAAAGATATTTTCCAGCAAATCGCGATACACTTTACTGTTCATTTCTGGTCATTTTTTCATTGATTGGTACTAAATCCGCTGCACCATGAGATAACATCCAACCCCAATGGGCACAAGAAATTCTGGCATACTTGTTATCTTCTAAAATATATTTTTTATCATACCTACAATTTATAGGTCTGTAACATAATTTATTTGATAATATATTTGAGTAGAATACTTTTTCATCCGAAAATACTACATTCTCAAAATCTCTGTATAAATTACAAACGGCGAACTCCATTATGTTCGTAGTTTGAGTTTCTTTAAAGTCTAATTTTTTACTATGTAAGCCTTGCTTTAAAATTTTAATTTTGATTAAGTTTTTGGACAACAATTAATATTTGTTCTTTCCATCAGCTGTCTTGCTGAAAGGAATGGACATTCTTGGGCCATTACCACCAATCGATGGGCCCAATCTTGGCTTCACTTCGACATTATTCTCGCGTCGAATCGTCCATACCTTCAATTCGTAAAATGTCAAAATTTATTGAAACGTTTTATTTTGAAAAAAGTGTTTATCATTTTTATATAAATAAACTGCGGCGCAGTCACTCATGTTTTAATTTTTTTGTGTCTCAATCGGAACAGATTTCAAGTATTAAGATTCATAATATAAATATTATTTTACCTACATCTCGATTTAGAGTAGCAGCAATTTCTGCTGCACCAATGCCACTTTGCCACATCCCAATTAATCTGCCTCTTTCGAGCTTGGTTGTTTCTTTTGACATAATTTTAGAATTAACTTCACTATTCAAAATAACTATACGAATGATTGCGAACCAATGATGGTATTTAAATAACAACATCTTTAAATAAACCAGGGAGGGATAATATTTCACAGAATCGAGAAATGGAATTTCACTGACCTAGTTTGATTAGAACGTCTTTGTTTGAAGGGTAGAGAGGAAATAGCGGATTATATCTAATCTCACTAATGGTTTGATGTCGGATTTCACAAACATTCACATTCACAATGTAAGTCGCGGTTCAATGTTTTGTGAAATCCAAATTGTCATTTAATGCAGTGTTATACCATATTTATTATTGGATTATAAAACACAGTGTTATTTTGTTTATAAAATTGAAAAATCATATAACCATATGTTTTATATTTATAATCCAGTGTTAAATACCTTATAACTCGGTGTTATGTGACAATTTGGATTCCACAAAACATTGAATGTGTTTTAAATTTTAACACCGGCTTTCGTAACTCCGACTTAAATAAATGTTTGTGAAATTCACTGTTAATTTAATAATATATACCAAGGCCCAAATAACGATCTTGTCGGTCATTAGGGTCGTAATCTGGTCGGGTCAGGTATGTCCTACTCTGAACAAAAATAAAAATTATGAAATTGAAGAAATTATTAATGAAAATAATGAAATTAGTAAAAATGAAATCGATCAAGATTTATGGAGAATTCTCAGTGGAAGCGATAATTTAAAAAAAGAAAATAGAATGAAACCTGAAATAAATAACAAGAAAAATTCAAAAATTATGATAGAGATGAAAAATGAAAATTACAGCGATATTGTTAAAAAATTAAAAAAAGGAATTAATTCAGAATCGATTTATGGGGCAAAAAAAAGTTTGGCTGGAAACTTAGTGATGGAAGTCAAAAGAGGAGAAAATCCAGAACAAATAATAAAAGATATTTCAAAAATTATTGGTAAAGATAAAGCAAAATTAACAATAGGTAGTACAAAACAAATTGAAATTAAAGGTTTGGAAGATGAAACTGATGAAGTAGAAATTATGAGAGCTATTGAAAAATTAGTTAAAGTTAAAGGAAAATATGAAATAAAATGGATAAGAAATTACGGAGAAAATTTTAATATAGCACTCATAGAAGGTCAAATTGAAATCATAAATACATTATTAAATCATAAGAGAATTAAAATAGGCTGGAACCTGTGCAAAATTGAAGAAAGGAAAAAAAAACCAAATTTTTGTAAAAAATGTTTGGAGTATAATCATGATGAAAAAAGTTGTAAGGGAATTGATAGAAGAAATTTATGTAATAAATGTGGAGAGTTAAACCATAAGGATAAAATATGTAATAATGAAATTAAGTGTGTTCTTTGTGAAAATTTAAAAATTCAAAGTAACCATTATAGAGGAAGTAAAATTTGTTCGGCTTATAATGAGGCAAAAAAAGTTATGGAGGCATTAAAAATAAAATAAAAATGGAAGACTGGAAAATATTACAAATCAATATAGGAAGATGTAGAGAAGCACATGATTTGGTATTAAAAAAATTTAAAAGTGAAAATTTAGATGTTCTTATTGTGAGTGAACCAAATAATAAAAAAATTGATGAAAGATGGTTTTGTGATCAAAAAGACGGAGATGTTGGTATATTTATTAATGATAAAATGAAAAATTAAATTAAAAATTGGGGTTCAGAAAATCAAGGAATTTTGTGGATTAAATTAGAGGAAATTACAATATACAGTTGTTACATATCACCAAATATTGATTTAAATGAGTTTAAAAACTGGATAAATAAATTAGAAATGAGTTTAAGAAGTAAAAATGGTAAAATTTTATTATGTGGAGACTTTAATAGCAAAGCAGAACATTGGGGTTCAAATTACACAAATTTAAGAGGAGAAATAATGATGGATTTGATAACAAGTTTAAATTTAAAAATTTATAACATGGGAAATCAACCAACGTTTGTGAGGGGAAATTCAAAATCAATAATTGACTTAACATTAGGGACTGAATCATTAAGAAATAAAATTGTAGAGTGGAAAATATTAGAAGAAGAGACATTAAGCGATCATGAATATATATTTTTTAAAATTCAAAATAACAAAATTGAAAAAGAAAATTATAATGTAAATTCGAAATTTTGGGTAGTGGATAAAATGGATAAAGAAGTTATGAAAAATTATTTGGAATTAAAAGAAAATTTAGAAATTAAAGATGTTGAAACAATGGTTGTCGAATTAATTAATAGAATAAATGAAACTTGTTTAAGAGGAATTCCAAAATTTAAAAAAAAAATAAAAGAGGAGTATATTGGTGGTGCGAGGAAGTTGCTGAGGCTAGAAGACAATCAAATTTAGCAAGAAGAAATTGTAGTAGAGCAAGAGGAAGAGATGATTTAACTGATGAACTAATTGAAGAACAAAAGAAGAAAAAGAAAGAATTTAGAAAAGCAATTGAAAAAAGTAAAGAGAGGTGCTGGAAAGAACTATGCGATGAAGTAGAGATGGATCCATGGGGAAAGGCATATAAAATTGTTACAAAAAAAAATTGGAATACGAGGATTGGGACCTGAAATTTTAGTGAAAGGGGGAGCAAAAAGGGTTATTGATAATTTATTTCCAAAAAAAAGCAATGAATTAATTAATGACATTATCGAAATTAGAAATGAAGAAATAAGAGAAATTGACGAAGAAGAATTATTTAGAACATGTAACAAAATGAAAAATAAAAAAGCACCAGGACCTGACAATATTACAAATGAAATTCTAAATTTTTTTGTAAAAATTAATCCAAATATGTTTTTGAATTTATTTAATAAATGTTTGAAAGAAGGTATTTTTCCTAAAAAATGGAAAGTAGCAAAATTATGTTTGATACAAAAATTTGGAAAAAATCCTAAAGAACCCGGAGGTTATAGACCCATTTGTTTATTGGATGTTATTGGAAAATTATTAGAAAAATTAATTAATGATAGAATTGTGGAAGAAATTGGAGAAGGATTAAATTGTAAACAATTCGGATTTAGAAAAGGTAAAACAACGGTTGATGCAATTTTGGAAGTTAAAAAAATTAGGAACGAAGCAAATTCAGGACCTCTTCGAAAAAGAAAACACTGCATAATAATTACTTTAGATATAAAAAATGCATTTAACAGTTTACCATGGAATATAATTTTTGAATCTTTAAATAATTTTGAAATTTCTATATATTTGAAAAAAATTATTAGAAATTATTTATTTGAAAGAAAAATTATTTATGAGGGGAAAGAATATGAAATGTCATGTGGGGTACCCCAAGGTTCAGTTTTGGGGCCACTTCTTTGGAAGATGAGTTATGACAAAGTTTTAAATTTGGATTTGGGAGAAGAGATAAAATTAATAGCATTTGCAGATGATTTAGCAGTGATAGTGAGCGATAGAAGTCTGGTAAAATTAAAAAGGAAGGCAAATTCAAGTTTGGTTAGGGTAAAAAATTGTATTGAGGAAATGGGTTTAAAATTGGCACCGGAGAAAACTGAAGCGGCTTTTTTATCTACAAGACGGGCGGGAAAAAACAGGATTGATAAAATTAAATTGATAGGACATGAAATTGAAATTAAAAAAAGTATCAAATATTTAGGAATCATCTTGGACAACAATAAATTCGAAACGAATCAGGTTAAAAAAGCTGTTAAAAATGCAATAAATACAGAAATGCAAATTGCAAGAATTTTACCGAATATTGGAGGAGGGGGAGAAAATAAAAGAAGATTACTAGGAGAAGTTGCAAAATCAAAATTATTGTATGGATCAGCAAGTTGGGTAAATTGTTTAAATGCTAAAAAAAATTGTGAGTTGTTAAGAAAAAGCCTAAGAATAAGTAATTTAAGAATATGTCGTGGATATAAAACAATTTCGAACGATGCTTTAGAAATTTTCGCAAAATCAATTCCTGGTGACTTATTATTGGAAGAAAGGGCAAAAATTTATAATGATTGTAAATTAGGGAGGAACAAAAAAAATGTTAAAAAAGAGGCTAGGGAAATAACAATGAATAAGTGGCAGGAAAGATGGGATAACAGTAGAAAGGGAAGATGGACGTATGAAATCATACTTGAAATAAAAGTTTGGATGAATCGAAAACATGGAGAACTAAATTATTTTATAACACAAATATTAAGTGGACATGGAAGTTTTGGTAATTATCTAAACAAAATTAAAAAATTAGACAGTGCAATTTGTAAATTTTGTGGTGAAGAAAGAAGAATTTATAAAAGACATTTTAATAAAAAAAGAAGAAAAGTATAAAGAAATACAAAGTGAAGAATAAAAAAAAAAAAAAAAAAAAAAAAAAAAAAGAAGAAAGGAAGAAAAGAAGAAAAGAAGAAAAGAAGAAAAGAAGAAAAGAAGAAAAGAAGAAAAGAAGATGAGAAGAAAAGAAGATGCGAAGAAAAGAAGAAAGGAAGAAAAGAAGATGAGAAGAAAAGAAGAAAGGAAGAAAAGAAGATGAGAAGAAAAGAAGAAAAGAAGAAGAGATGAAAAGGAATAAAAAATAGAGAGATTATGAAAATTTAAATTTGTGAATTATGTAATTATATTAAAATAAAGTAATTTAAATAAAAGATAAAGGGGAACTTGGAGAAGAAATGCCTATGGCGGTGCCTCCAAGTTCCTGATTCATGAGGGCCTCTTGTTCTGGTTAGCTTACGCGCCAGCAACGTCCTTAATAAAAAAAAAAAAAAAAGGTAGACATAAGATTCATAAAAATCCTCCAGTTGTGTCTTTAAGGGCGCATTTCAAACGAGAGCAGGCAAGACTTAATTCTCCGCGTGTACTTCGTTCTTTCTGTCCCCAATAGGAATCTGTTTTCTTCATGGATCTCGCCTACGATCTGAACTTTTTTTTCAAACGTCCGCCAATTTGTAATTTTTTGTGTTTTTTCCGATTTGATAGGCGGGATCCATACTCAGTTAAATTTCCTTCATTTTTATGTATATTTTATGTTTATAGGTGTAATTTTGCGACCAGGAAACTACACGCAATTTTGCGGAGGAGCCGCCGGACAACGACCATATTGGCCGCCATTTTTATTTTGTAACCTCGAAAAAAACCATTTTTGTAGAGAAGGGTTCAATAAACACTATGAGAAAAAAATCTTATCTCTAACTCGCACTAGTAAAAAAATCCAAAGTTTGGGTCATCTAGATCGGTGACCCCCCTTAAGTTGCTTTAGCTATGAAAAATATACAAGAAACTCAACTTACTTTATTATATATTTAGGCAATATGTTATAAATTACTTGAAAATCTATTAAATATTCCATACATAAATTAATATCAAAAGAAGAACAAAACATTAATAACAATTTAGCTTAACCACATCTGGGAATGTAAAGTAATTACAAATAGTAAGTTTGCGCTCTATATATCATTACCAACCTAACACAGACCAATAGTAAACTTAATACAATTACCAATCCCATTTATTGTGTACGCTATATTGAATGAGGGATGTGGATTACAATTAAAGGAAACGTTGCAATTACAATTACGAAACATTCCTTCCAGAAATAGACATGGCGAATCTTTTAGCAAACGATCTATACCACGTAATATATATATAAAAGTTAGACATTTCCTTCTTGTCGTCCTCGAGTATAATGATTCAGTTAGGTGTTCTTTTGTGTGGCTTTTGTATTTAAAGAGTGCATACACTTACCGAGAATTCCAAGGCGGAAGTTTAGGGTAACCACAATGACGTGTCCGTAGGAGGCTAACACACTTCCGTCGTAAGGGTTGCCGGAGCCCCACTCGAAACTTTCCCCGTGCACGAATACTAATACTGCATAAGGGGCTTCTAGACCTCGATTTCCTAGAACAAAGACAAATCGATATTAGTAACACAGGTGATTGCAGAAATGTTGGTGTTGTTGACGTTGGGCAAACTTGATTAAGAGACAATTTACATTAACACTTGGCAACTTGACACATACATTCTGTTTGATTGCATTGATTTACGTGGAATACAGCCTAAATATATATGAATATTCAACCTCTAACTAAATTCGTAACTAACGTATTATGAATAACTAAGGTAACAATGAAGATATCGACGTTAAATAGTTTGTTGATTCGTAACTAAAGTGTTATGGAATTATGGTGCAATTATGATCCTAATAATTATAAATAAATGTTTAGCATAAAATAACTGCGATAAAAATTAAATTACTACAAATATATATTTCCCGCAAATATTTTCAGTAATATTACATATTATTTGTGAACACTGCAACTCAAAGTTAGTTACAACAAGGTAACTTTGAATTAAACAACTTTCAACGTTTTTTTACCACTATTTATTTATTCAGGTAATTCAAAGTTACCTGACAATGGACTACCACATAGTAACGGTCGCAACCATCATCTTCATAGTTACAACAATATATTCAAAAGTTTAATCAAATAAAATTAGTGCTGGTATTTGGAAATAATTAATTATCCTAATGAAACTCATTAAAGTGGTGCAGATTTAATGCGTATAGTGAAGAAGAGGAGTAGAAAAATCTGTTTGTATATAGCAAAACATAATGAATTCAAGTTTACATATTGATGTAAATATTTAAAGTTGTTGTTCTATTAGTACAGTAACGGTTATATTCAAATCTATTAATAACCAGTTATGATCATTTCCTGTAAAAGCATTTCGCCTTTTGTTTTCAGTGATGTGACATTCCACCTCCATTTATATTATTATAAGTGAATTACTGAAAAGGGGGGCGAAGTTAAATACAAACAGCCATTGTGAGTGTATATTGTTCTTGTAATTGCATTTATGCTCGCGCAAATTCAACATTCATTATAATTTGTTCAACACTGTTGACGACGACATTAAATCACTTTCTAATTTTCGAGATAATAAAGCGAGGATAAAATAAATTTTAACAAGCGATTATTTCGTTGGAGTTGAACGTTTGTGTAAATAAACCAGAGTGTGAATTAAGAGTTAACTTCCATAATTCTGCATTAGAATTTGCAAGACAAATGTGTTATGCTTTTTGTAGGGCTCTATCAAGGGCTGTTGAAAACTTAATAAGGCATTGAAGATAGTTTATCACATATCTTTTGATGCACCATTTTATATGATCGCACATACTGGCCACATTCAGTTATTTTAGTAAAAAAGTAATTAATGTGTACTGTAGAGTAAGCTGGTAATAAACGAAGGATATTTACAGTTCAACTATACTTTTAGATTATACGTAGACGAAGCTTTAATGGTTTACAACGTTATTACTCGAAAGCACAAAGGGAACAAACCATCATTATTTTCGTTGCTTTTTAACTGCCAGTTCAGCGTTTTCTATATTTTTTATCATTCCATGAGCTGACGTAGCGGATGTGATACCCGCAGAGCACACTAGCTATCTGTTGCTTCAACACCCATCAGGACGACGCACAGTGGTCTCAAATGTCGAAAATCTGGACAAAATACCAAAGTGTTATCCGAACTGTACGAAAATTATAATATCGGGTTTTTTGAGATCTTTGATTAAAAATATGTAATTACAAATTTGAATAATAAAATGGCGGATCCAAGATGGTGGACAAGAATGATAGGTTGAGCTTCATGGTGTTGTCACTTCAACTAGTATGTTTAAGGAAAAATTAAAGAGTTTTTTGCTGGAAAAATTGTATTATAATTTACATGATGTTATTGCGTAATACGGAATACTTTTTTGTTTTGTTATGTATACCTTTCTGACGCATCCAATACTGTAAATGTATATTGTGTACACTGTACAGTCTATGGAATAAAGAGATTATTATTATTATTATCGGGCGACCGATGAATTTGTTTTTAAAAAGATTTTATTTATTATAAACAAACTATTACAAATTACTACTTGGTTATTAATTAATGTTTTCTTATTTAATTGTTGCGTCGCGTGGTAATCGTGCGCAGCCGAGCCGATTCTAAGATTGAGAATCCCCTCCGCGCTCGCTGCTCAAGTAGGTCAGCGTTGTTGTTGAGTTCAGCTCAAAATTGCTACAACTCGCGATAATACCATGTTGCTTCTGTATTTCTAGTGGTTCTAAAAGCTCACTCGTCATGGTTACCAAATAACATTTCAGTTGACTTTTCAAACATGAACAGATTCGGACATTTGTCAATCGATTTAATTATATTGCTTCATAAAACTTAACTCATCCTAGGGACTCGTTGAGTTTTGAAGCAACACAATTTCGTTATTAAATAATTCGACAGAATTATTGTGAGTATTTATCTATTCGTGGTATTACTACTGAAAACTCGCATACAGATCTATTCGAGGTCTCTGATTGACCCGCCAATGGTGACCCTACTGGTCTGTGAGACCGGGTGTGTCGAAAACCTTTATTCTCCGTTATTGTTTTTGTTGCAATTTCGAGTAGCTGCCGCATTGCAGAGCTTAAATTGATTAAATATCTTTGTTTTATTGGCAAAGAGCATAAATTTAAAAAGAAAACATGAACCATTAGTAACACGTTTCGAAAAATCTTCAGTTGAAAATCTCGGTGCGTGAGACTGGCGTCACCATTAAATTTGCGTCACCAATGGCGAGTTAGAAATATGTAATTACAATTTTTTTCAGTTATATGTATAATATAACTAAAATAAAGAACTTCTTTTTGAGCTGATTAAGATGGATGCCGATGAAAATGTTAATCAACATCTTCTTCAATACGCTGAAAATAAATTAGAAATTGACTTCAAGTCATTCATCCATTAGGTCAGTCCAACAGAGTATCCTCAAATGTGTGTCACGTTTCTCATCGAAGATAGCATATCTTAAAAGAAAGCAACGAAAAGGAATTTAAGATTTTATTCTGTCAAACCAAGACTGGTTTGACCAGAAATTCAGTCTGCCTGACAATGTACGACTTACGAACGAGAATATTTCTCCTAGTAATGTTGGAAGGCCGCAATCAGTTCATCTAGAACTAAACTAAGAAAAGAAATTTTAGTTCAAAATAATTCCACTGATCAGCTTGTCTATGCTATAAAAATAGCTTTGCGTGCATCTTGGTCAAGCTGCACCTTTATCACTTCAAGAACTAAATAAAATAAATATGCTATGAAATCACCGGAAAACAAATTGGCTATACAACTCTATACAGTAGATGAAGCATTATTGCTAATAGTGGATCTCAAGCTGAGTGCCAATCAATACAAAGCACGACGACTTGGCGCTAAGGAAAGAGATGCTGACATATATCCTTTTTACCACCAAATTCCTGGAAGCAAAAGATTCATGTTACCCGCTAAAAGAAAGTATAAATACACTGGTGGAAAAAAAATGAAACACTTAAAATTCGTGAAATTTCGACCATTTTCAAACCACCATAACTCGGTGTATTTTCAACCGATTTTGATGAATCTTTGAAGTGTCCTTATTAAAGTAATGCATGCCAACTTAAGCGTAACCCTTTTCGCCCCCCTCCAGCGCCCCTGTGAAAATAAAAAATAAACTTTGTTCTTTGAGTCGTGCATAGGGAATTGATCAAATATTAATGCATTTATGCTGGATCGAGTCGACAAATTGTTTCCAACTCTGTATACATCTGTCGGGCATGGTTTCCTGAAAAAACTTTTCTTTTCACAGGGGTGCTAAAGGGGGGCGGAAGGGGTTCCGCTTAAGTTCGCATGCATGACTTTAAAGAAGGGACTTCAAAGTTTTTCGCCCTCAAAGATTCATCAAATTCGATTAAAAATACGCCAAGTTATGGCGGTTTGTAAATGGTCGAAATTTCACGAATTTCAAGTGTTTCATTTTTTTCCTTCAGTATATATCAGAACATTCAGCTGAAGTAACGCTGCAAGCGTTGTTAAATCAACTAGCCGAAAGGCTGATAACATTACAAGACCCTGTGATTTCCACTATACAGCCAGCATTAGTTGAAAAGTTAATTTTAATAATGAAGTGGGGCTATGACGGCAGTTCAGGACAAGCCCAATTCTTGCGAAGACGCACTACTACAGACTACTGCGACAGCGGTCTTTTCATGACTACGTTAATAATAATAATAATAATTTATTGTGTGTTAATACATGGAACATGTTTACACAGGTCAGAGATAGGGGTACAATATTTTACATCAAATATAAAAATAAAAATCACAGACGCGAGCACAACATATTAAAAACAAGTGTATTGTCAATAAAATCAATAAAATACATGTAATCAAATAAACAGTTTACAAATTGGATTTGAACATTAATAAATAAAAAATAATCATTTAAATTATTTAGGCACTTATAATCAAATCGGCGTAGTCGATAGAAATACACTCTTCTAAACTATAGAATGTCCTTGTAACGAATTACTTTTTTAAGACATGCCTAAGTTTCGCCATTGGCAGCTTCTTAATTGGCAAAAGGTTGAAGATCTTAGGACCATAATAATTAACTGAAATTCTGGATTTAGTAAGACGCGTACATTCAAGACATATGTGGTGACTCGATCGGGTAGAATAATTATGCATATCACCATGCGACTTATATTGTGTCATATTCACACGTACGTACAAGATGCATTCGATTATGTATATACTTGGTAGTGTAAGAAGCTCTAATTCCACAAATTCGTTTTTGACGTCGTATCGAAAGTTCAGTGACTTCATAGCTCTCAGAGCTCTTGTTTGTGCGCCGAATAGACGCCCTAAAATAGCAGAGTGGCCCGAGGCAAGGACACCATAACATATTACCGATTGTAGCAGGGCAAAATATACCGATCTTAATGCATGTATCGATATCATATTTGATAGCTGTCTGATTAAATAGGTTACTCTACATCACCATGTAGCTGCCAATTAAGTTTTGGATCAAGTGTAAGTCCCAAAAATTTAGCTGAGTTTACATTGTTGAGAGTTAAACTTAAATCACTTAATGAGAACACTAATTGTATTGTTTTATCATCATTTAAAGTTAAAGAACTTTGAGACTGAATGTTATTTTGCAGAGCTTGAGTAATATTTTTGGACTTACTGAACGTTGTCGTGTCGTCAGCGAATAAAATTATATTATCAACTACTTCCGCGGGATCATTAATATAAATCAAAAAGAGCAGAGGGCCCAAAATGGATCCCTGTGGAACCCTATGATCTAGGTTAACCTTATAAGAACATTTTGAATTAATCCGTACAACTTGCTTCCGTGCTTCGTATAAGTATGAGGTTAAAAGCCGACAGCTAGTCGGGTGAAAGTTGTAGAAATATAGCTTCCTGAGAAGAACAATGTGCGAGACACAGTCGAAGGCCTTGCTCAAATCCAAGAACGCCGCTACAATAGACATACTATCTTCAAAACCATTCATTTTGCTTAGTACTTAAAATATGGTTATCCTCCAAGTAGGACAATATTTGTAGAAACATAATTTTTTCCATTATCTTAGATATAACAGGTAAGAGGGATATCGGCCGGTAGTTGTTAGGGTCGTTTGTATCGTCTTTCTTATGAATTGGAATTACAGTGGCACACTTGAGAGATTTTGGAAAAGTACCAGTCCTTCTACACAAGTTTATGAGTTTAGTAAGCTATATAAGGATGACATCAATTACATTTTTCAATAAAGAAGCAGTCATTCCATATGAATCGGCACTTTTAGAGTTAGCTAAATTATTAATTATCTCTCTCACCTGTATATATCCAACTTCACGGAATACGAACGGTTGTTTTGTTTCGAAGGGAAGCTGTTGCATGTAATCAATAGAGTCCTTGGTGTTGGATGGTACTTGATTAACTAAGTTATCACCAATACTGCCGAAATATGCATTAAATTCATTGGGAGCAGTATCATCTTTGTATCGGCCCCCTCATCTTAACATCCCGCAATATTTAAACGACCTTGAACTTTCTATTATTAATTGTCTTCCATTCACTGATAATTTTGTATGCTGCGGAGATTTAAATATAGACCTCTCTAAACCTGACAACAATTCATATGCCCTCCTTTCTGATTTGTTGGATGGTATGGATTTAATCCAAATAATAAATGAGCCAACGCGAATAACCGAGACTACATCTACAATTCTTGACATTATATGTATTTCCCGCACAATTAATTTGATTTCTAAATGTGTCGTTGATTGTTATTTTTCTGACCACGACGCGGTATTTTGTGCCATCACATTTAATTCTCCAATCTGTGATAATAATTTGAAAACATTTAGACCCCTGCGCAGCATAGATTATGTACAGTTTGATGCTGACTTGCAAAATATTCCTTTCAGTAATATTATATATGTTACGGTTAATATGATTAATGCTGAAATTATGCATAATTACCAGTCATTATGTATAATTACTTCCAATATTGGAGAATTTAATAAAGTTATAGCAATTTATTAAATATGCTGGTCATTTTAAATATTATCCAGGGCTCATTGGTATGTTTGATAACTTTCGTCATTTAGTGCTGTAGTATTGCTGTTGTACCAAAACCTAACTCAATCTAACCGAACCTAACCCAACCTAACTGAACCTAACCCAATCTAACCTAACCTAACCTTACCCAATCCAACCTAACCTAACCTAACCTAACCCAACCTAACCTAACCTAACCTAACCTAACCTTACCCAATCCAACCTAACCTAACCTAACCTAACCCAACCTAACCTAACCTAACCTAACCTAACCTAACCTAACCCAACCGAACCTAACCTAACCTAACCTAATTTACTTTCTCGTACTTTGTAACGGAGAAAGTAAACATGAAAAACAATTCTATCAAAAAGTTATACATATTCGCCAGTAATTATTTATACTTTCCAATTTATCATATTGACCGTAACATCTACACGTATTAACAAATAAACTTTGATTTGATTTATATTTTTTTGTCCTAAAATTTCAATTAATCAAAATGCCAGTAAGTATTAGATATTATTCATAATATCCAGTATGTTTGATAAATTAAGCATATTCTCCAATATTATTGGGAATTATACATAGTCGCCAGTAATTATGCATAATTTCTAATTTATCATATTAACCGTAACATATATATGACTGATATTAATGATAAAGTAAGCTTTCTTAATAAATGCATACTTGATTTATTCGACAAACATGCTCCCTTAACAACAAAAAAAATATCAAAAGCCAGCTGTCCGTGGTTAACTGACAATTTAAAACTATTAATTGATTTGAGAAACAAAGCTAAAGCAAAATTTAAAAAGACTAAACAACCATCTGACTGGAATTATTTCAAAAGTTTACGTAATTATACAACCAGAGCAAGCAGAAATGAAAAAAGAGCTTATTACAATTATATTACTGAAAACTGTGACCAAAAGACTCTATGGAAACATCTTCGATTCCTGGGAATAAAAAAAAAACTCCTCAAATTCCTAATTCTTTAAGAAATGCTGACGATATTAATACATATTTTCAGAACTGCATTCCACCGATCAATAATGGTATTATTAATAATAATACTGCATTTTTAAATAACAGGCACCCAAATGCTGGATTATTTCACTTTACTTTAATAACTGATAATGATGTACTTAGCTATCTCAATGAAATTAAATCTGCATCAATGGGATCTGATAATATTAATATTAATATGATACGTATGTGTTTTCCTATTATAATTCCTTACATTACTTATATTATTAATACGTGTTTACTAGAATCAGTGTTTCCTGTTTCTTGGAAGGATGCTATTGTCAAACCAATTGCTAAAATAAATAATCCATCTGAGCTTAATCATCTGCGGCCAATCAGTATACTTCCAACATTATCAAAAATCTTAGAAAAGGCTATTAAACAGCAATTAGGAAATTATGTTGGGGAGTCTCACATACTACCTATAACTCAGTCGGGTTTCAGGGATGGTTACAGCTGTGAAACCGCCCTAGTCAATATAACGGATGATATACTGTCAGCATCTGATAAAGGTGAAGTATCAATTTTAATCCTACTAGATTATAGCAAGGCGTTCGATACTGTTACCTATGATATATTAGATAATATTTTCAGCTATATTGGTCTGGATGAGTCAGCGAGGAAGCTGTTAAGCAGTTATCTACGTGGTCGAAGACAATGTGTTGAAATTGACAATGACAGGTCAACTTTTGCTAATATTCAACGAGGTGTCCCTCAGGGTTCGGTCCTCGGACCACTCTTATTTTCCATATATACCTGTACAATATTAAATCAAATACAACATTGTAAATGTCATATGTATGCTGACGATAGTCAACTGTACCTTTCCTTTTTGCCCCACTCTTTCAATGAAGCAGTAGCGTGGGTTAATTCTGATTTGCAAAGAATCTATAACTTTTCTTGTTCTTTGAACTTGGTGCTTAACCCCTTAAAATCTATGTTTCTGCTATTTGGCAACAATAAAATATGTAATGATCTACGAAACAAGTTAAATATTGTAATTAATGGTACACCTATTCCGTATTCAGAGAGTGCTAAGAATCTAGGTGTTATCGTTGATAATTCCTTTAGATACAAAAAGCAAATTAATAAGTATATCCAAACTTCTTACTGTAATCTAAAAAAACTGTACCCACATCGACTTAGTCTGCCAATCAAGTCAAAAATATCATTGTGCAATGCATACGTTTTGTCTCATTTCTCTTATTGTTCAACTCTCTATAGTCCTGCCATTGATAAAATAACTTCAAATCGCATACAAAATGTACAAAATTCTTGTGTACGATTTATATATGGGATTCTAAAATATAACAAAATATCTCATAAGCTAAAAGATGCGAGTTGGGCCAACATGCTAACCAGAAGGTTGACTCGTGCAGCCACTTTCTATCACAAAGTGATTTTATTGAAAAAACCGCCGTATCTGTATAATAGACTTAAATTTCGTGAGGATGTTCATACACTAAATACAAGATTTAAAGGTCGACTATCACCCCCTGCACACCGCACTTCACTTTTTGAGCGTTCTTTCTCATATCAAATTTATAAAGTCTATAATGCTATTCCTCATCATTTTAAGGTACTAACAATCAGTAACTTTAGACGTCGGTATAGGTATTTCAAAATGTCACTGGCTATTTAACATCATTGATGATAACATTATTAATAATAATATTAATTTTGAACACAATTACAAGTAAATTCAATTAGTATGCAATATTAAACTTGTTTACTTAATTTCTGTATTTTTGTATTTTCGTTTCTTGATACATTTAATTTTTCGCTCTTATTACATTGTATTTTATTTGATTATATGTATGTGTGTGTGTATGTATGTATATATATATATATATATATATATATATATATATATATATATATATATATATGTATATGTATGGCACTTTATTAGTTATTAGTTTTTATTAGTATTAGTTTTTAGTTTTAGTTTAGTATACTTTATTATTATTTAGTTTTTTTCTTGTTATATTTATAAGGTTTAGATGGAAGAACAGTTGGGTATTTCCCCCAAAACTGAATCTCGCCTTGTGGTTTGTCTTCCCAGATTAATTTGGTGAAATTTTGTACATATGATTCTGTATTTTGATGTGTGCAAATTCATTTACGTATCCCTTATACACTTGTTTTTATTTTTGGGTTGAACAAATAAAGATTATTATTATTATTATTATTATTATTATTATTATTATTATTATTATTATTATTATTATTAATAGCAGTTGAATCGTTTTTGGTTATTATTTGAAGCAGAAAGATATTTTTCATAAGCCTTCAGTTTGGCAATTTTGATAGTATTTCGATATTCGCTCCTGTATTGAATGAAGAGGGGTTTAAAATCAGGAAACCTTTGACTGGCTTCTCGAAGCAAGAATAACTTTTCACGCATTTGTTTAATGTTGTCGTTAAACCATATTACATTAATTCGTGCTTGGGTGGAGATTTTTTTGGATGGAAAACATTCATTAATAGCTGTCTTATTAAATTCATAAACATATCGAATTTGGCATCTATCTTTGTATTGACTTTTATAAAACTCCAACAATGTTCGAACTGTGACCCCCCCCCCCCCTACCCCTTCATAGTACCTTCCTATGAACCACTTCCCTACACTACGCACGTGTTAGTTTGTGACGAAGTGCGTATCGCTTTTTGAAAGTGCAGGTTTGAAAAATCGATTGTGAGGTACAGTTTCTGGTCGTAAAGCAGCATATTTTTTATAAATAGCTAAAACAGAGATGACATCGTCATCAACAATAGTAAATGCACTTTTTTTTTGTTAGTTTTCGTCTTTGGTATTGTGACAACTAAAACAGAACCCCTGTCTTCGATATCATTTACTGATATATTTGCTTGTTCTTCCCTCCGCAAGGCCCATAAATACCAGATATTAAAGCAACCTAAAATAACGACTTGTCAATAACGTCGAGAATAATAATTACCTATGTTACATTTGTTAATAAATACGTATCATCTGGAGCTTCTGTCATAAGCTTGATCACGTTTTATTTAGATAATACCTTAGGTTTTTTGGGCTCATGACCAATAGATTTACTTTTCAGGAATGACACCGGTTTACAATATTTGCTAATATCTACATTTTTCTTGATTAATGACATTTTCTTTATCATGGAATGTTTAGCCTACAAAGAACTGCACTGGTAACTTTTCGACTAAAAATGAACAAAAAAGGATAACACCGAGGACAACAAATAATGAAATAACTTACCTTCTCGCTAAAATACGCTAGTAAGGCGGTTTCATTGATAATCTTCACCTTTTTTTCCTTCATCCAGACTTGCCGAGATGAAAACTCCATTGCATATCGGTCTTTAGACTTGCTTGAGATCAAACCCAACACAGCTTCATCAGCTTCCACTAATATTTCGGAGGGAAATTGCTCAGCGTTTACTTCCATTCCGAAATTATGAAAATTTTTGTTTACAATAATTTTTGTTTTTTTTCTTAGCAACAAATAACCTTAGTGACGAGCGGTGAATTTAAATCACCGTCGTATTTCTTTTTCATCGTTTTTAACCATGTTTAATTAAATTTTGTAGGTTTTCTGCAGTTGTGCGTAAAACGTTGTAAATAACTATTTAGTACATTTTATTATAGATATGCTATTAACAAGTACTGGTAAATCATCAGAATCATAAAGACCTTCAAGGACTGAAAGGGTATATTACAATGATAAAAATTTTAAGAAGATAATATCTGAGTGATTGTTGGAGACATGATTAATTTGAAGACGAAATTGATGACTTAGATATGGATCCTGATTGTAATGCATGATGAAGAAAAGATGATAAGAAATATAGGAAATGATGTAGCAGACGACAGTGGTGAGGATGACGTCCTTGATCTAAGTCTAACCTGCAACAAACTCCTCGAAGTCCGGACGTAAATATTGCCCCATTTAAAAATAAATGTGAATATTCAAAACATTTAGTCAGTGCCTACATTGATCTAATAGCCGAGCTTAAATTCTCCAATAAGTTGTTATTAGACAAAATTGATCATCTTGAGAAAGAAAACAGTGCTCTAAAAGCAAATGACAATAGGTCTACTATCAAGGCGGGTGCTTCCGTTTCTACTGAAATTATAAACACAAAAAGCCTGACTGCATATTGGACGCGCTAAACCAGAAGCCACGTCTCAACACATCGAAGAATTCCTGATTAAAAGATTCCCGGGGCGTCAATTTATAATCGACAAATTAGAAACAAATAATGCAGCAAAATTGTCATCGTTTAAAGTAGGGCCGGATTTTGACCTGCTAGAAGAACTTAATGTTCCCGACTTATGGCCTTCAGGTATTACAGTAAGGAGGTTCAATTTTTTTCGACCCTCAACAAAAACCGCAACCCGAATCGAAGCAAGTGAACAATAAAAATCTTATATTATTCCATATAAATATCACTGTGTAATAAATTAATTGAAATTGATTAATTTATAAAATCACAACCAGTTATTGATATTCTTTGTATCACTGAACATTGGCTGTTAGCGGAAAAAATTAAGTACTGCAAACTCGAAAATTATATTGTTACCTCAAGTTTCTGTAGAAATAGACCTTATGGCGGATCTATGATAATGGTACGTGAAGATCTACCGTTCAAAGTGCTTGACAATGTCGCTAAGATGTCTATTGAAAATGTGTATGTAAATTTAGTGCCATCGAAATACCATCTCTTCACTTGTGCGTGCTTTGTGTTTACAGAGTTCCAAACATGGACTTTGCTCATTTTATCCGAAGTATTTCTAATACGCTTCTGCTGTTAAAACAGCAATACGTTATTGTTGCCGGTGATTTTAATGCACGGTTCGGTAGTAATGACACAAATTATATTCATCTTAAAGATCTAACTCAATCTTTTGGTTATGATAAAACAATCCATGAACACACACGCCAAAATAATTGTCTAGATAATTTGCGATTAGCAAATATATAAAATATGATTCAACTGTCATTAGCACTGGTCTATCTGATCACCTTGTGCAGAAAATATGTTTAGAAATGTCCAATAACAAACAAAGTAGCTCTAGAATCGTCCAACCTATAACAGAAAGCGGCTTAGTTATACTCTTCCAAATACTTGATACCGCAAATTGGAGTTCAATCTATAACAGTGAGGATATTGACATATGTTTTGATAAATTTATATCAATTATTCAATGTGCTGTTGATCTAGCGTTCCCCAAAAAATGCTTAAAATCTGATTGTATACCAGGTAAGATTAAATGGTTTGATAAGCATCTTAAGCAAATGCGTCAGAAAGTGGTATTTCTAACGGACTTAAACAATAAATATCCGCATCTAAACCTTTCTCAAATAGTAAAAGAAACAAGAAATCACTATAGGGCAGAAATTGCAAAGCGTAAACAATCAGCAACTGATAATTTCATTTCAACTTCCAATAATTTGGCTAAAGTGATGTGGAACGTCCTAAACGTTAAGCTTAAATCGAATACATCATGTAACATTGACCCCAGTGATTTTAATGAATATTTTTTTAATGCAGCTAATAAAATAGTGAACATGTTAAAATCCGAAAATATGCAAAGTGCCCAAAACAATACTGTGAAAAATCCCAAATCTCCAACAGCAAACATTAGCTTTATGATCACAAAAGTTTCAGAAATTGAAGTCAGAGACATAATAAAAAAATTATCAAATTCAAACAGCCTTGACGTCTATTGCTTAAACAGTAAAATTATTAAACATGTCAAAAATATCTTAATCCCACATCTTACAAAATTGATTAATCAAGCCATAACTAAAAATATTTTTCAAAGAGCATTAAAAATATCACGAGTTGTCCCTATTCACAAAAAAGATGTCAAGTCAAATAAAGACCATTATAGGCCTATTGCTATTATACCTATAATTGGAAAAATATTTGAAATATCCCTAAAGCTGAGACTTATGAAATATTTTGAGCAAAATGACTTACTTTCTAAAGCTCAATTTGGGTTTCGGGAAAACATGAACACTGAATGTGCCCTTACTGAGTTTATTACCCATATATGTTCGTGCATTGAAAGTGGTCAATACGTTAGTGTTCTTTTATGTGACCTAGTGAAGGCTTTCGACATAACATATTGTTAAATAAACTTAAACATTACAAGGTCCATGACAATGCAATACATTTCTTTCAATCTTATTTTACTGACAGGTATCAATATGTTGAGATAAACAACAGCAAATCACACATGCTCCCTATAGAACGAGGTGTATTGGAAGGATCCGTTTTGGGACCATTATGTTTTATTATATACATTAACGATCTAGAGCAGCACATAACTAAAACAAACTTAATAATATTTGCGGATGACGCATCTGCATTAAATAATGATAGTAATATCGATACATTATTATTAAAAACAAACGAAACAAAAAACGAAATCAAAGCATGGTTTACTGAGAATGAATTATTTTTAAATGAATCCAAAACGCAGATAATTATTCTTGGAACCCGCGTAATGGAACCTCATCTTAAAGAACGAAAAGGCAAGCTTCTAGACATCTGCTTTGAACCGACACTCACGTGGTTTACTCACTGCGATGAACTTGCTAAAATTGGCACCACTAGTTTTTTTATTTAGAAATATACACGCATCTCAGACAGTGTTAATTAATGCATATCACGCCCTCTTTCATTCAAAAATGAACTACGGCATACTAATCTGGGGCCACTCAGCTTCTGCAGACAGGATTCTTGCATTACAGAAGAAAATAATAAGAATAATTACTGGGGTTCACTACAGAAAAGATACAAAAGAAATTTTTCAGAGATTAAGGATTCTAACACTACCTTGTGTATATATCTTACAAACTCTGCTGTATGTAAAACAAAATCTAGACAAATATGAATCAGTACGTGAAATTCACAACCATACAACAAGATCTAGTCATAATCTACGGATCCCATTTACAAGTCAGAACAGAACCCGTTGCGGTGTCAACTATCGCGGATTGAAGTTTTATAACTGTCTTCCCGCAGAAATAAGAAACTTAAATAGCAGCAAATACAATGTTATTAGGCAGCTGCCCATTTAGCATTGAAGATTTTTTCAATTACACATTTTAATTTTTGTCACTAATATATAGTAAGTCGGGACGAGTGTAAATATTTTCTGTAAATATCTAGCATAATAAATATTATAAATATTATTATTATTATTATTATTATTATTATTATGTTGGAAACTGAACAAGAAATCCCTGCGGACAATTTGCATGATGAAGAAGATGCAACGCCCCAGTTTTTGATTGGAAGAAATAAGACAGTAGATTTCAGATGGCAAAAACAGGAGCCACCTAGAGGTAGGAGAACTCTAAGTGGACTGACTAGAAAGGTATTTCAATTAAGACCAAACGTGAGAAATTTGGGAGTGTTTGTGCGATCAAAAAATGATTGAATGATTGTTTTGTACACAAACGTAAAACTGCAGTGGGCTAGAACTAACATCAAACCCACAACGAATCCGTCAAACTTCCCAAATACAAACTCAGTTGAGATATATGCCTTAGTCGGTTTACTGTACACATCAATTTTCAAATCCGGTCATGTAAATATGGTCTCACTGTTTGCAAAGGACTTGACAGGAAGGTCTATATTTAGAGCAACTATGCCCGTAAAACGTTTCAAAATACTGATAAACTGCCTACGATTAGATGATTCTATAACTCGTGAGGAGAGGAAAATAACTGACCGTGCTGCTGCTGCATCTCCGAAATATTCGACTCCTTCATACATGACTCACAAGAGATGTACAGCCTTAGTGAGAACGTGGATGAAATGCTCTTCGCTTTCAGAGGAAGGTGCGCATTAAATAGTAATAATAATAATGAACTTTATTTCAAATACAAATGATGTACAGGTTAATATAAAAATAAGTAAATAATTAGGTATTTAAAATCTAATGGCGCAGTTCAGTCTTTCGCTAGAAAGCCGTGACTGTTTTTCAACTTAACCATTGTGCAGATTTGTATAAAATACTAGACGACGAGTATCGTTGAATTGCGTATTTACAATTTTACAATAATGAGTTTTCCAGTAAATATTGAGTCTGAAAATTGGAGACATAAGAACATACTTATATCAGGCTAATACAAATTCAAATGCTTTAAAGGTGTTTGGCATAGTGTTTTCGAAATGATGAGACACATTTCGCTTTAATCGCTTGAGGTATCTTATTGTATACTTTAGAAATTTGGATCGAGAATGATCGTTCAGCAAAAATTGATTTGTGTTGTGGTGGAGTTAATAAACTTCTAAAGCGTACATTAAGAGAATGGACGTCAGTGCGCAACTTAATTTTATGGTATAGATAAGGTAGAGTTTTGTAATAAATTATCTTGTGGCAGAATGTGGCAAAATGGAGCAGACGGCGATCACTCATCTTTTCGCGTGTACATGTCAAACAAACCGGAGAAATACGAGATAAAGATTCAATGCATTGCTGACTCATTCAGTTTATATCTTTTCAATGCTTACATTTACACCGGTAATGACAGTGATGGCATTGGTCGTTTAGAAGCAGAAAGGACATTTTTGAAACCAACTTAGACAGTACTGCGCTTATGCAAACCCATTGAAGGGTCGAACGAAAGGTCACTGCTGGTAATTTGTTTTCGTCGCTGGAGTTGGTAGAAGATTTACGAAAAATATCTCTAGCATATGTTGGTACCATGAAGAAAAATAAAAGTTTTATATCAGAGTTCAAGGCTGATAACTCCAAGTGAGAAGGGTCAGCTTTGTATGGATTTGCAAATGATATTCCTATGACACTCTTGTCTATTGTTCCCAAGAAGAATAAATTATTTGCACTCATGTCGTCTATATATCATAGCATTGAAACTGATCCCGATAAGAAATTTAACAGATAAATTAACAGAGAGTGAGTCAATGTTTCAATAAATTGTAAACTTTTGATGACTGGGTTTTGAGGATACCACAAATAAAGTATGTAACTGTTGGCACAGCTTGAGTTCCGAAGGGCGTAAAAGACAACTAATGGCCATCTCCTAGTTTCCGTGTTGGACGAGTACAGGACATGCGAATTGTCCGCAGTGATTTCTTGTTGAGTTTCCAACATATCATCAAGGACGTCATCCTCACTACTGTCATCTGCTACACCATTTCCAATGTTTCTTAGCATATTTTTTTTCATCTTTCTATTCTTCATCATGCATAACAAAGTCGGGATCCATATCTAAGTCTTCAATTTCGTCTTCAAATTAATCATTACTCTCCAACAATCACTCCGGTATTATCTTCTCAAAATATTCATCATTGAAATATACCCTCTCATTCCTTGAAGGTCTTTATGATTCTGTCTATTTACCAGTTTTTGGTAATAGAATATCTATAATGAAATGTACTAAAATGAATGAAAAGCTTGTTATCGAACAACAAAAGTAGCAATAAAAATAATACGAAACATCCGGTCAGTTAAACTTGCACGTAGCAAGCGATACGCGTATCGTAACGAACGGTCACAAACTGAGTCCTAACACGTGCGTAGTAGTGTAGGCAAGTGGTTTATAGGAAGGCACTATGAAGGGAAGGGGGACACAGTTCGCATATTGTTGTCACACTGTAGTAAGGCGTAACACTAAAGGTCTTACAGACCGATGTTTCCATTTAAGGGTTAATGTCAATCTTCTCATTGGGTTTGTTGATGATGTTCCCATAATAGCATTACAAATTTTACCGCCTACCATTGTAAACTGCAAATGATATTTGAAGTGCCATTACACGTGTTGGTCACAGGTTGATAATTTGAATTTCCATTCGTTCCTTTTCTCGTATAATTAGATATACATTTTCTTTCTTCTGCTGCATACTGATGGGCAGACAATGACGAGAAGATGATGGGCTTTCATTTTTCCATACAATAACGTCTTCTAATTTAGTAGTAGTTGTTAGTATGAGAGGAACTAAAGTAGTCATGAAAAGACCGCTGTCACTGTAGTCTGTAGTAGATCCATCTTCACAAGATTTGGGCTTGTTCTGAATTGCCTCCACTTTGTTATTAAAGTTAACTTTTCAAGTAATGCCAGCTGTATAGTGGAAATCACAGGTTCTTCTAATGTCATCAGCCTTTCGGCTGTATGATTTAACAACGCTTGCAGCGTTACTTCAGCTGAATGTTCTGATATGTTTATGCTTTCTTTTAATATCTTAATATCTTTTAATATCAATAATATCTTTTTTTAGTGCATTTTTGCGTTCACAATCGGCACTTCGTAAAGGCGAAAGTACACATTTACAGACATTTTGTATAAGCGTTTTAGACATGTTTGTGCCGTAAATATTTTATATTTTGATAAGTTTATATCTTCTTTTCAATATTTACTTTTTCCGTTACGCAGTACGGGAAACTATTGTGATCGTGATTTTTTTTTCAAATTTTGTTTTAATTAAAAATATCCGTTTCGAGGTCCCTAAAGGCGATTAAAAAATGTGTGTGTGTGTGTGTGTGTGTGCGCGCTGTATCTCAAAAATTCTAATAAAAATTTAAACAAGACCCTTATTTGATAATCCGAACAGAAACGTTTTTGGTAATTTGGTAATTTAGTACGGAAATGTTCACATTAACCGTTTTTTGTTTTTTTTTTCAATAGATTTCTAAATATGCAAAATATTACAAAAATATTAAATATTTCACGTTATGCATTATTTTTTACAATAATTAATTGTGGATAAAACTTAGCGAATTTTTCAATTCTGTTTAAGTAAATAAATATTTTTTTTTTTTAAGTCGATTAAAGGTTTTACTGCGATCTCGTCTCAGAGTCAAAAAGTTGTGCATTTCTATGCCACAATCTACTGTCCGGTCTAACTGGCGAGACACCTATTATTTTAACGGTATTTCAGTGGTTAACATCCCTGCTATGGTTTGATCAATGGATCTTTGCGTGTGCGTCATTACCGAAGACTGAGTTTTCTCGCCTTGACCGACATACCGGGTGACCCAGCGATCTGTAAAAGCCCCATAACTTATTTGCTATTTGAGATGTCGACTTCTAGTTTTCTTGAACTGGTAGTCACACTTATTCTGCATATTTTAAAAATATGTATGTTTTTGTACAGGGTGTCCTAATATACATAACAGACCAAAGTTATGTTTTTTTAAATGGAACACCCTATATTTTATACTTTATTTTCAACCCTCTTGAGAAGCTTATAAAAATAGTATAAGATAGTATGGGTCTATTATGGACGGTTGGTTAGTTATGGGCAAATTTGTGGCAAAAACATGTACACATTTAAAACATTGCAGAAGCGTTCCTGGCAAAGATAGCATCATTATTTATACACTAGAAAATTTCCCACATCATAAAGAATAATTCACATCGGTTTTGTTTCTCCTTTATTCATAGTGCTATACAGGGTGTCAACATACGCAAAACAATGGATAACTATTTTTTTTCAAATGGAACACCCTATATAAGTTGCCATTAATCTATGGCATTTTTAATAAACTTTCTAATGATATACAGTTTGTATAACAAAATATTAAGGATTCTTGAGATTTATCAATAAAAACATATTTCTTTTGTCACTTTCTGCTCATTTTTGGATTTTCAGCCAAAACTATGCATTTTGAGGAAAAATTATAAGAGGCCAAAGTTGTAGAGCGAAAAATTTCCGATCGACATAGGTCTTTTAATTTATAAGATACTGCGTGCATTGCCAGCCAGAGCGCGCAAAATCGTGACCGTGTATGCATTTTAGCGTTTTCTTTTCAAATTTTTTATTAATAAATTGCACTATACTTTATTTTCCGCACCCTCTAGCGGAAAAACGGGAAATTATAGGGAAATTAAAATGGCCCATATCGATTGAAAATGTTCCGCTCTACAACTCTTAATAGAAGCAATTTTTGTCAAAAATGCATAGTTTTCCCTAAAAACGCAAATTGAAAATGTATATATCAATTTTTGCGTTTTTCAATGGTTTTTTACATTTTTAGAGAAAACTATGCATTTTGGGCAAAAATTGTTTCTTTTAAGAGTTGTAGAGCGGAATATTTTCAATCGATGTAGGTCATTTAAATAATTCTATAATTACCCGTTTTTCTGCTAGAGGACGTGGAAAATAAGGTATAGTGCAATTAATTAACAAAAAATTTGAGAAAAACTCTAAAATGCGAATACGGTCGTGATTTTGCGCACTCTGGCGGGCAATGCACGCATTATTGGAAAAGTCGAAAGACCTGCATCGATCGAAAATTTTCCGCTCTACAACTTTGGTCTCATATTATTTTTTCAGAAAATGCATAGTTTTGGCTGAAAATCCAAAAATGAGCAGGAGGTGACAAAAGAAAAATGTTTTTATGGATAAATCTTAAGAATCCTTAATATTTCATAATACAAATTGTACATCATTTAAAAGCTTATTAAAAATTCCATGCATTGGTGGCAAGATATATAGGGTGTTCCATTTGAAAAAAAATAGTTATCCATTATTTTGCGTATGTTGACACCCTGTATAGCAGTATGAACAAAAAAGAACCAAAGCCGATTTGTATTATTCTTCATGATGTGGAAAATTCTTTAGTGTATAAAAAACCACGCTAGCATTGCTAGGAGCGCTTCTGCAACTTTTTCAATGTGTCTTTGTTTTGCCACAAATTTGCCCATAACTAACCAACCGTCCATAATAGACCCATACTATCTTATACTATTTTTATCAGCTTCTCAAGAGGGTTGAAAATAAAGTATAAAATATAGGGTGTTCCATTTAAAAAAACATAACTTTGGTCTGTTATGTATATTGGGACACTCTGTACAAAAACATACATATTTTTAAAATATGCAGAATAAGTGTGGGTATCAGTTCAAGAAAACTAGAAGTCGATATCTCAAATAGCAAATAAGTTATGGGCCTTTTACAGATCGCTGGGTCACCCGGTATGTACACACAAAATAGTATCGTAGGTAGGCTAAGGTATCTATGACGTGCACGCAGAGTTCAATTGGTCAAAGTATAGTAAAGTTGATTCCCCATCAACGAATCTACTCTGCACTGATGGGTATTATAATCTGAAACCGTTTTGTAGTTTGTCGTTGATAAGGAATAATAATTAAATGCTTGCTTATTTTTGTTATGTAATTTTTTAAATTCTGATCTACATAGTAAAATAATAGTACATTATTATACAAGTTTAATAAGAGGGTATATTGTGGCACGAGTGGGATTGGGGAGTCATGCTCCAATTTAACGAGTACCCCACAATGCCTCTCATTAAACAAGTATAATATACTATTTTTTCTACTTTGGTTTTACTTAAGGATTTATTTCTAAAATAAAATATATACTTAAACATAGTGAGTTTTATCTTTTAACATGTGGCAGCACTGACAGCAGTGTTTCGTTTCGAACGAATTTAATATTTGACATACGTATTTCTACGGCGATTTCAATAGTTAATTTTAAAACATATTAAATCAAGAATATTACTTACACACCTGAAATAAGTGAGGTTTCCAAGGGTGCGATAAACAAACTATTTCCACGTAAGTTTTAACCAATGGTAAAATAATGCAACGCCTAATTGTTAATCGAAATTTAAGGTTATCTTTACTTTTGTTTCTTGTTCCTCGTGTCGGGCATCGATCGACGCTAATTAAAAATCCACACCGAATTAACACACCGACTCAAGTTGCTCTTTTTCGCTGCGAATGAAACATACATTATACTCTCGCTGTTTCTTCCGTGATATTCGTTTTTCGAACAAAGTGAATTCATGTGTTCGGCCATTATCACCGAATTCCTACATTTTCCACGCGGGTAAAAAGTGAACAATATGACGCCTCCATTTTCTTTAACTTTAGTGGTACTGGTGGCGAACTCCCCAATATGCATTATCGAACATATTCAGTATGTAACACATTGAAGGGTTCCAATTATCCCATGAATTAACGGCTTTTTTACATTTTGATATCGACATATGTCACGTTTAAGTACTGCCAATCGCGACAACTAAAATGTTACCACAAATAGTTTAATAACGGGCAAACAAAAAAGCTCATTATTAAATTATATCATAATTTTTGATATAACAAAAGGTCGATTATTAAACCAAAGTAAAAAAAATAATTTTTAACTCGGAAAGCATTAGGGTAGTGTAGAAGTAAAATAATATAATAATGTCTTGATTGAGAAACGTATCGATAGCAGAGCGGGCATTATTTATTGAATGATATTTATAACAATTACTAACGTTATATTTCACCGATGTAGAATAGTATTGTTTTCTGTTTATTACCGCTTTCCTTTCAGTCCATTGACGGCAGACAGCTCTCAACCGTTATTGGAATGTTTCCCCTTCTACTCTAGCCATATCACTCACTTACTGAATTCTGGTCGATTATGTCATAATGTGGCCACGCGACAAGCGAACATATGGATTTCCGTACAACTGCCACTTTGTATGACGACCACCGATCTCCTCTTCTGGACATTTAATAAATTTTCTACCTGATATGGACAATCTTAAAAATTTCTTTGACACTCAATAATAGTTATTTACTGTACAAGGGGACAAATTAAAGTATTGCCAACCGAGAGTAAGGGTGGTTATTACTCCGCCCACGCATGTGGTATCAAACACCTCAAATATAAGCAGAAATAGTGGGGAACTGCGACAAAAATAAAAGAAATATTTTAACTTTTAAATATGCTGCAAACGTAAGAAGAGTGATTGTACACTCTTGTTACGTGAAAGGACAATCAATCAAGTGCTTATCTATTTATTGATAAAATTTCAATCGAATAATCCTGACGTAATACACATGCACAAACCGATCGGTAGTGATTCCTCCCATATTAAATTACTCCGCGAAAGTGCAGGGATTCATTCCAAACATCTCTCCAAAGCAGGTCAAATGTATCGATTCCAATTATCAATTTGTTTCGTTGGCAAGTTCACTAGAGATTTAAAATTGAATTATATCCCATGGTTGCTTTTTGTAATTCGTTAGATACATATTTCTATTTGCCAACTATTATTGGTCCATGTTCACCGATCCGATAGTGCAAATAGCATCGGAAATTGCGATTTAGAAAATTGAATCTTGATTTCAACTGAAAATAAACGCTTCGGATATTCTGTAATGGAATGTATCACGGTGCACATAAAATGAAATTGCAGATATTATTGCAGTAGTGTTTTCGGTATAATTGTACCAATCTATAGGTTGCCGCGTAACTCGCGGATCATGTAGATCGTTCGTGGAAGGATTATCGGAAAATTGGAGTTTCATTGGTTGTATTAAATATTTATTTGGTTTCAATTTTAAACGCACGTATTCGTGTCGCTAAAGGTTATTTCAAGATATCTAAAAGTATTAAAAAGATTTTGCTACACTAACGTTATTAAATATAATAGGAAAAGAAAACCGGTAAAGGTGGGAAAACTTGTACACCAAAAGAAAGCTCTTAGAATTATATTTGGACTGCAATATTCTGCAACCTGTTTAATGAAGCGAATGCCTTAACAATATACGGTCTCTACATATACTGAAATTATTGATTAGCATACAAAATTTTCAATATTGATTTTATGTAAAATAGGTGGTAAGTAAAACACGTGTGTTGAGAATTTTCACAAATTTTTAATGTCGAAACACTGCGACATATATTTCATTAACCATTAATCATCTGCCTGATAAAGCCACTGTGTGGTGAAACATATGTCGCAGTGTTTCGACATTAAAAATTTGTGAAAATTCTCAACACACGTGTTTTACTTACCACATATATTATGCAATTTCATCAAGTAACACCCTCATCAATCCAATATTTAGGTAAAATATTTTCAAACAAAAGATGTTAATTTCTTTGTTTTTGACTTCAGTTTTTGTTAAAATATTTATATTTGTGATAGATTTTATATTTATTGATTGTCAAATAAGACATTTATGTACAAAGTTTAATGTTAATTGCTGCATTCATTTTTGAGATTTAGCGTGCAAAAAGGAACACACTCAAACATTTTTTTTTCTCCAGGAATCGTTGAAATTAGTGGCCTCAAAAGGGATATTTTTGTTAAATTTTTTTTTAATTTGCTCATAAAAATCAATAATGCAGGTTAAGAAATTTAAAATATAGGTCTAAAAATAAAAAATTTCGACCAAAAATTCCGGGCTAAAAATCAAAAATGCGGACCATCTAATTCAACAATTAAATCGAAAATTTAGGCCAAAACAAAGAATATTTGGGACAAAATAAAGAAAATTAAGGCAAAAAAATCATAAATTTAGAACAAAAAATTGAAAAAACAGACCAAAGATCTAAAATATAGGCCAAAAGTAAAAAAAATAATAATATGTCATTTTCAGACCCAAAAAAACTCCGTTCAAAATAAGTTTCCGACCAGAAATTCGAAAATAATGCTCAAAAAATAAAAATAAAACATATGATTTGGGTTACATCATCTAAAATAAAAAGCACAAAAAAATCAAAAATTTAGACCAGAAAACTCGAAAATACCGGAAAAAATGGTGATGTAGCCATCATATTACTTTCTCCGATTTGATGGTATCATAGCCATTTATATTTACGTGTTCATGGTTTATTTTCATTTTAAATTATATTTTAAATCCAGCGTTTCACATAATCGAATTATTGCAACGTCAAAATTATGAAAACTACAAATGACAAATTATGTTTCAAATTCCAATAATCTTTACCGTAAGTTTAATGAAAAACTAAAAATAATGCTAAAAAAGTCTTGAAATGGATTTCTAAAAATATGAATTAAAAAGTCCTAAAAACCCAATTAAAGTTCTGAACAAGAAAGTCAAAAAAGTCCCGATAAAAAAGTCCTGATAAAAAGTCCCGAAAGAAGAGTCCTGACAAAAAAAATCTCTTGAAAAACAGGTCCTTCAAAAAGACCAGAAATAAAGTCCTGAAAAAGAGTACTGATAAAAAATGTCTTGAAAAAAGTTTTGGAGGAACAGTTTTGGAAATAATGTCTTGAAAAATGAATGTTGTGAAAAGGAGTGGTGAAAAAAATCCGGAAAAAAGTACTGCAAAAAGAGTCCTGAAAAATTAAGTCCATAAAAAACACCAGAAATAAATGTCCTTAAAAAATCCCGAAAGAAAAAGGGTCCTAAAAAAGGCTCGAAGAAAAGTCCTAAAATAAGTCCTAAAAAAAGTCCTGGAGAAAGTAGTCCCGAAGAGTCCTGATATAATATCCTTAAAAATTGTCCTGTAATAACAGTCTTAAAAAAGAGTTATGAAAATATCCTTAAAAATATCACTACAATGGTTCTGAAAAAGTTCTGAAGAAATGTTCCTGAAAAAATCAAAAAAAGAGTCTGAAAAAAAAGTTCCGAACAAAAAGTCCTGAAAATGTATCCTATAAAAAATGTCCTAAAATATAATACTGAAGAAAGTCCTGTAAAGAGGGCATGAAAAATAAATCCCGAAAAAATTATCTTGAAAAGAAGTCTTGAACAAGAGGTTCTTACAAAAGTCTCGAAAAAAGTCCTAAAGGAACAGTTGTGGACAGAAAATCTTGAAAAACTAGTCCTGACAAAAGCTGTGAAAAAAAGTCCTGAAAAATAGTCTACATACAAAATACCAGAAATAAATGTCCCGAAAAAGAGCCCAAAAAAGTCCTGAAGAAAGTTCAGAAAATAACATCTTTAAAAAAGAAACAAAAAAAAAAGCATTGTAAAAATTCCTTAAAAAGATTGAAGAAATTGTCCTGAAAAAGAAATCCCTAAAAGAGTATTGAAAAAAATCCCGAAAAAAGTCCTGCAAAAAGGCCTAAAATAAGTCCTTTACAAAATTCTTTTGAAAAAAATACCAAATATATCTTTAAAATGTCCAAAAAAATTCTTTAGAAAACTTTCTAAAAATTGTCATGTAGAAAAATCTGAAAAATTTGTTCTGAAAAAAATCCCGAAAATGTCCCTAGAATAAAATCCCGAAAAAAATATCCCGTTGATAAAATTTTGAAACGAAATCCTGAAAATAAAGGTCCTGAAAGAAACAGTCCGAAAAATAGGTCTCAAAAAGTCCTGAAAAAGAATCCTCGAAGAAAGGTCTTTTAAAAATGTCCTTAAAAAATGGTGATGTGGCCATCATGTTACTTTCTCCGACTTGGTGGTATCATTTATATTTACGCTTTCATGGTTTATTTTCAATTCAAATCATGTTTTAAATTCACATACAGCGTTTTGTAGAATCGGATGAAACTGACATTTAAAACGTCAATTTTATGAAAGATGAAAATGACAAATTATATTTTAAATTCTAATAGTTTACTTAAAAACCAAACAGATTTCGAAAAATACTTATTCTTTATTAGTTGTTCATTTTGGCATTCTCTGCAATTATTATTAAAATAAATTTGCTGTAACTATTATTGTTTCATAATTATAAACCAAAAATGACAAAAAAATAATAACTATTTAATAACTATTATTTTTCAAAAACCAGACATTTTACGAAAAATATTTTCAAACAAAAGATGTTAATTTCTTTGATGTCTTCAAGTTTTGTTTAAGTGCTTTTAAGTATTTTTCATATTTTAAAAAATATCGGAGAGAAACTAAAAACGGTTCAGGTAAACACCAACTTCCAATGTACGAAATTTTACCAAAAGCTTTTCAGTTATTTGGATTATCAAATAAGGCTTATGTTCAAAGTTTGATGTTAATTGATGTAGTAGTTTTTGCGCATTTTAGTTTATATCGCTCGTCTGCGACATAACCTAAAATTGTCGCACGTAAGTTCAGTTTAATAGTCAGTTTACTCAGAAATTAAAGAGATTTCGAAAAAACTGATTTTTTATAAGTTGTTCAATTTGGCATTCTTTACAATTATAAATCATGTAAATTTGCTGTAACTATTGTCGTTTTATAATTATAAACCAAAAATAAAAAAAAATAATAAATTTTTTTCTCCAATAAAAATGCATTTATGAAAAATTTTTCAAACAAAACATGTTCATTTTTTCGTTGTCTTCAAAATTTATTTGAATGTTTTCGTAAAATTTTCCATATTTAAAAAAATATTGGAAAAAAACAAAAAAACGATTAAGGTAAACACCCACTTTCGGCCTACAGAATTTTACCAAAAGCTGTTCAGTTCTTCGAATTGTCAAATAAAGCTTATGTTCAAAGTTTCATGTTAGTTGTTCTAAAGAGACAATTTTTTTTTTCCAGAAATTGTTGACATGGCATCTAGGGACCCCAAAAAGGGATATTTCCGTTAAAAAAAATTTTGAAAAAAAAATCACGATCACAATACTTTATTTTCTGCTAGATGGCACTAAGCCGAAACTAGTGGAAAATAAAGCAATTTAATCGTGAAACAAACTAAGTGAATTTTAATTTTTAAACCTATAATAATTAATATGTTTGTACTTGTTTTGTAATATTTAATTTTTACAATATTAGAGGGTGGGCCAAATAGAGGTTTCTTTTAAAAAATTTAAAAAAAAAGATGAAAATCCATTATTTTTTGGTTTTTTCGAAAGAGTAAACATTCCCATTATTTATGGAACACGATTTCTTTCATGTGGCTGCCGCGGCTGACTTCGCAATAGCGCATCCTGTCAACCCAATTTTCCAAGACCTTGGTGACGGTTTTTGGCTTTATCTGACGAATGGTTTGCTCGACATTCGCCTTAAGGGCCTGGATTGTTAATGGATTGTTCGCATAACATCGCTCCTTCGCGGCGCCCAAAAAAAGTCTAGAGGCGTCATATCGCAGCTCCGAGGTGGCCAATTGACACCGCCGAGGCGGCTTATAACACGATTACCGAACTTAGCGCGCAAAAGATCGATTATGACAGGGGCTGTGTTGAATAACGCGCCATCCTGCTGAAACCACGGATCGTCCAAGTCCATGTCTTTAATTTCCGGCCTCAAAAATCCTTTATCATGCCTCTGTAGCGCTCAGCGTTTCCAGCAGCATTTGCAAAGAAAAATGGGCTAATGATGACACCACCCCAAAATCCAACACCGTAGACATCGTCAAAGTTGGACATGGTTTCCGGAAAAAAAAACTTTTTTTCACAGGGCGCTAGAGGGGGGCAGGAGAGGTTATGCTTAAGTTCGCATGCATGACTTTAAAGAAGACACTTCAAAGTTTTGCGTCCTTAAAGATTCATCAAAATCGATTGAAAATACGCCGAGTTTTGGCGCTTTGAGAATGATACAAATTTCACCAATTTCAAGTGTTTCATTTTTTTTCCTTCAGTATATTTCAAAAAGAAACCACTATTTGGCCCACCCGTTATATACAAATCATCTATGTTTATTTTTCGGGCAGTATTAACCATGTATACATGTGCATTGTTTTACCATACACCTTTTTGACGTTATTAAACATTGGTATTAACAATAATAAATCACTTACTTACTTACACATTAGAAAATTAAAAATTAAGATCTTAAATAAAATATTCAGGCCTAAAATTTCAATCGATCAAAAATGCGGTCCAGAAAAATTGTAAATTTGACAATGAAATCGAAAATTTATACAAAAATAAAGAAAATTTAGGTCAAAGGGTCAAAAATATAGAACAAAAAAATCGAAATAACAGGCAAAAATCTAAAATACAGGGTGTATTTGAAATAACGAACAGGCTCGTAACCACAAAGAGATTATATTATTTTTAAACAATATTCGGAATTATTTTGTTTATAACTGTGACAAAAAGCCCGCAATTAATTATTAAAGTTAACGAGTGAAAATACGCAACATGTTTGGGGGCAGTGGTAATGTAACCTAATTTTTAAACGGCATCAGCTTTAGATATCGAATTAAAACAAGCGCGTAGGAAATATCTGAGTGCTCTTTAAGCATCAATGAACTTGAGGACTGTTTATATTTTACAAAAAAAACGTTGCGATAACACTTCAAATGTCGGAGGCAAGAAATCGTATCTCGCGTTTTAAATAAACAAACACACATTCCATGCAAACCTAATTAAATGAGGGAAGCATCGATTCTCAAAATGTTTAAAACACCTCGAAAAATACGGAAAATTCAAAAAAAAAATTTCGAATAAATTTTGACGGAAATGGGTTCACAAATATTTTGTGTATGTGCCCTTAAATACCTGTTCGTTATTTCAAATACACCCTGTATAGGCAAAAAATTCAAAAATCAACAATATAGCCCAAAAAATTTAAGCAAAATATCAGAAACGAAAATAGGGGCTAGATGCCATTTCAATAATTTTTGGTGAAAAAACAAATTGTTTTTGTGTGTATATGTGTGTGTGTATGGGAGTGTGTCTGGCTGTGCGCGCTAAATCCTAAAACTAATAGAGCAATTGATATGAAACTTTGAACAACCGTCTCATTTGATAATTCGAAGAACAAAATTTAAACAAATATTGAAGACATCTTTTGTTCGAGAAAAAAATGTATTATTATTTTTTTCATTTTTGGTTTATTTACGTTTGTAAACATTGGTATTAACAATAATAAATCACTTACATACTAACTTACACATTAGAAAATCAAAAATTAAGACCTAAAATAAAATATTCTGGCCTAAAATTTCAATCGATCAAAAATGCGGCCCAGAAAAATTGCAAATTTAACAATGAAATCGAAAATTTATACAAAAATAAAACAAAATTAGTCTAAATGGTCAAACGTATAGAACAAAAAAATCGAAATTACAGGTAAAAATCTTAAATATAGGCCAACAAATCAAAAATCAACAATATAGCCCAAAAAGTTTATTTATTTATTTATTTATTTAACGCTACTGCATTTACATGGTAAACTACATGAATATATATATATATATATATATATATATATATATATATATATACAAATACATTATAGGCTATAAATATAAAACATTGAAACATTACAAAAATACAAAACTCTTTACATGTGCATGCATATATACACATGTGCAAATAAAAATATAAACTAAAATTTTATAAGAATGAACGCATGCACGTACATGTTACAGCGCGTTTCTACACTGCGCTTTAAATTGGAAGTAAGAAACTCCGACAAAATCTATCGACAGTGCCGTATTGTTTACGTTTTTAACAATACGTGAAATGGAGCTATGCATGCCATACGTAGTTCTATGACGGTTCGTGTACAAAAAATTTGCCGATCGTAATGTTCTAGAAGGTACATTAATGTTAATAAGGCTTAACAATTGCTCTGAATTGATGATTCCGTTTAGCACCTTAAATAAAAATGAGAGATCCATTTGTTTTCTACGAATATCCAGTGATTTGAGACCTACATAAGTACATGATTGTTCGGGTGTCAAATAGATTCCTTGGAAATGTAATTTGTACGACAATACTTTAGCAAATTTGTTTTGCACCGACTCTATTCTAGCTACATGAGTCCTATATACAGGTGACCATATAAGGCAGCAATATTCAAGATGTGATCTGACCAGGGTATTGTATAGAATTACCAGCGCGCGGACGTCCTTAAAATCGGTTGTGCTCCGCTTTATGAACCCAAGCATTTTATTGGCCTTGTTGATTATATGATCAATATGTAGATTATAGGATAGCTTAGAATCTAGTAACACACCCAAGTCTCGTATCATCTGTACTTTGCATAGGGGAATACTATTCAGAGTATAAATGAAATTGATCGGGTCTAGACATCGCGAAAATGGCATGAATTTGCACTTGTTTATGTTTATGTTTGTTAAGCAAAACATCAGAAACGAAAATAAAGAATGTACGAAATGTCGAAAATACAGGTCGAAGATCTAAAATATGGGGCAGAAGAATCAAGAATCCAGGTCTAAAAATAAAAATGTAAAAGAAAATCAATTTATCAATGTTAGCCCTAAATATAACTCTCGAGCTCAAAATATGTTTCGGATCAGAAACTCGAAAATAATGGCCTAAAAATAAAAAAAATTGCCCGCAAAAAAACGTAATTCAAAGCAAAAAAATAAAACTTGAAAATACCGGCAATAAATAAGATTCGCGCATAAAAATCTAAAATATAGGACAAAATAAAAGCAACTTTGAACAAAAATTCGGGCCAAAAAATCAACAATGCGGACCAAAAGATCGAACGTTTTAAGAAACACATCGAAATTTAAGCCAAAATATAGAAAATATTTAAAAAAATTGGAACAAAAAATTTAAAATACCGTTTAAAAATCCAAAGTATAAACCAAAGAATAAAAATTTTAAATATAGGCAAAAAAATAATAAAAAATCCATGTTCGACAATAATAATGTAGATACAAAGATTGAATATTCAATTGTAAGATTGCCATTTTCATCCCTCTAAATTAGTTCCGAAAATCACGCTACAGGGTGTTAAAATTCGATGCATTAGTATTGATATCTCGATAACTATAAGAGATATAGAGTTGGTTAAATTAGGACAAAGTTGCGTATTTTATTACTAAATTATTTGTTAACAAATTTAAAATATTCCGACTACTTCCTGAGGTGTTCGATGGAAGCCAAAAATTTTGGTTTTTATTTTTAACGACTTTATTATTGGTTATTTTGAGAAACCAAGAGACACTTTTGTAAGCTCTTCTAGAAAACATTTTTTTTTAAATATGGCGTTTCATTATTTAGATTTATTTTTCAAATACGGACCTCGATTTTTTAGTTAATATTTGAGTAGTTTCTCAAAACTAATGATGTGTCACACTTGTCACAAAATTGTTTGTTATAGTTATTTAAAGGTTTTTTTTTTACTTGAATAGCAGCATAGACTTTGAAATATAACAAAACAAAGTGTGCCTTGACAATAACAAAGTTCCTTTTTTAAGGCTTTTTAAAAAAATTATATTAGTTTTCTGATAAATCTTTTCGTTCAGCAACATAAATTTAAATCCAAATCTGATATCTTTTATAACAAATTTTGTCTCAAGGTCCATATTGATTTCATTCCTTTTTAATTGTTTGAAGATAAAAAGGCTGCTTCTCTTTTTAAATTCAATGTGAATTCTTGATTTTAGTAAAAATTACTTTATTTTTAAAATGGACAAAAAAAATTTCTAACAAAGAACAAAGTCTAATTTTCTACATGTTCAAAAAGATTGCCGTTGGCTTGAATACACTTGAAGTAAATACATTTCCGCTGCATTTTTTTCTGAATAAATGATATAAGTAGTAAACATGCAAATCGCGTTTTTCTTCGCTAGAAAAGTACAGTTTTTAAAGGGTAATGTCTAAGCTAACAAACACTTATCTGATGTCAATGTTAAGGCTCACTTTCAAGCATATGTTGTCAAATGACTCCTTTAGCAAAGAATTTTGTGACAAGTATGACACATCAGAAAGGTAAAAAAGTTATTGGGTTTCAAATTTGGCGGGGGCAAGTTGACGTTTGCCCCCCACTTTTAATTTTTTAACGTCTTTTTAATGATTTAGATATCTCAGGCCTAGCTCCAATTTTAAAGCAAGCTTTTTCCGCAAAATCTAAAGTGGGGGCCAAGTTGGAGGACCCGTAGCCACAATGTTATATGCTTTCTTTTTCGTTTTTGATTAAATTGAATGTGATGTTGTTGGATGTGTAGCATAAAGACCACTGTGTGTTCCATATCGCGATACAGTTTTTCGGACCGACGACGGACCGCTTCAGACGACGTTTTAGTACATAAATAATTATTGTAAAATTATAAATGTAACTACGCAAATTGGGATTAATTGTTTTACGCCATAATGTAATTATATAGTGAAGGAAGTACAACAAAATAGTTAATGTAAAGGTTTATTAAACGTATGATGAAAACAAAATATAATGTGGCTTAAATCAACACACTGAACTGTGTAAATTATTGATAAAAACATATGAATCATAATTTAATTTAAATCGGCAAATTAATAATGAAAATCTAAACAATAAACAGAAAGCTGTAAATAAAATTAAAACGTAGCAACGCTGGAACTAGTCAGAATTAATGTTAAATAAAAAAAATGGTGATGTGGCCATCATGTTACTTTCTCCGACTTTCTCCGATCGTATCATTTATATTTACTCTTTCGTGGTTTATTTCAATTGAAATCATATTTCAAATATACATCGAGTGTTGTGTAAACTCGGATGAAATTGACGTTTAAAACGTCAAAATTATGAAAGATGGAAAAATTATACTTCAAATTTAAAAACTCAATTTACTCAAAAACTAAAGGGATTCCGAAAAAAACTTATTCTTTATAAGTTGTTCATTTTAACATTTTCTACAATTATTATTAACATAAATTTGCTGTACCTATTATCGTTCTATAATTATGAACCAAAAATTAAAAAAAATAATAATACATTTTTTTCTCGAATAAAAATGATTTTATGAAAAATGCTTTCAAGCAAAAGATGTTCATTTCTTTGTTGTCTTTAAAGTTTGTTTAAATGTTTTTGTGATATTTTTCATATTTAAGAAAATATTGGCAAAAAACAAAAAAAACAGTTAAGGTAAACGCCCACTTCCGGTGTACGAAATTTTACCAAAAGCTTTTCAGTTCTTCAGATTATTAAATAAGACGGATGTTTAAAGTTTCATATCAATTGGTATATTAGTTTTTGAGATACAGCGCGCACAGACACACACACACACACACACACACACACACACACACACACACACACACACAGACACAATTTTTTTTTCTTCCAGAAATTGTTGAAATGGCATCTGCGGACCCCAAAACGGATATTTCCGTAAAAAAAATTTTTGAAAAAAAAATCACGATCACAATACTTTCTCGTACTTCGTAACGGAGAAAGTAAAAAAAGATGAAAGCATATAAAATACGCTCGCTTACCAATAATTCATTATAATTCAATCACACCCTACCTTTTAATTATAATTTGCAAATATTCTGCGTTTCAAAAATGAGTTGATGTAGAACTCTGAAAGTGTCACTTCTAAAAGAATTTATGGAACGAGCTGCCTCAAGATTCATTAGACCATCTCATTTCTAGCATGCCCAGAAGGGTTGCTGAATGCATACGAGTACGCGGAGATGTAACGCATTATTTTTTTTTTTAAATAAATATTATTATGTTTCCATGAAAATTTACAATAACTATTTATAAGAAATTTCAGAGTTCTGCGTCAACTCCTTCAAGGTGGTTCGTTTTTTTAAACCTAGTGTAATTTGTTAAAGATATTCAGTCCCTCTATAGTCAAATAGAGCCTGCAGAAGCCATTTCTGGAGGTCCGTAAAACCAGTTTCATGGCTTGCAACACAATGGGTTTTGTCCTACACATCAAACAATACCACATTTTAAGTTAATCGGAAAAAAATCATTAAACAAGTTTGTGCCAACGTATACCACCTGTAGCAGACGCGCTCTTCCGCGACAGCCGTTGTGTACCATCGGGTGTATACGCTATATGCTTTGTAAGAAAAAGCGGCAAGTTGTCAAAATACCGCCACGTCGCACAGTGGGACAGAATCCCAAAAAGCTGGCCAAAACCTCAAAAACCAAGGTTTTATTTCGGGTTTATTTTGTTGCGGGGCAAAGTGGTTCAGAATTCGAAAAAGCTGGCCAAACGTCGGAAAATGAAAGTCAACATTTTAAGTTTAGTACAATGTAGTCGTGTCCAGAAGGCTCCACTGTATGCCATAATGGAAGCATATGATTGTATCTACCATAAAATTTCTTGTAATCCGCGTTCAAACTTGTTGCTTTGTTGGACACGTGGGAGGCGTTCGGACGAGGTGAAAGTTTGGCGTCGGTTTTTCACTATAAATACTAATCTTTATGTGCTGGGATTTTTTCCTTGTTATTATGGATCTTCCTGAAGGTAAATTAACGGTTATTACATTCATTATGCGTACACATTTTTTGTTATCAATTATAGGAATTTTCGTTAAAAATAGGTTTAAACATTTATGGAAATATTTTTTTGCCTGTGTATGCCTGTGTTTTTATTTTAATAAAAATATTTATTATAGTGTCTTTTAGCATGATAAACAACAATTAGCTGCATTTACTTGCACCCATCAGTGTAGGAACATTTTTATTGCTGATGTGCACCATCCACGAAAAAAAATACATCGATAATCAAATAGCAACTCTTAAACTGTTTAAAACCGTCATAGATGCGAAAGACATGGACTACAAACTGTTTCTTTACAATTATAGACGGAAAAGTGTGTAATGCGGTGATATCGACAAAGTCAAGTTTGCGATACAATTTATGCAAAAGGACCATGAAAGATTTTTATAATATTGAATTCATTTTACAACAAACTGTAGATGTATGTTCATTGAAGCTAAGACTTTCCATAGTACATGCGTGGATTCACTTTTTAGAGTGCTTGTTACATGTGGCAGAGAAACTTGGTAAACTCGTAAGGATGAGGAAAAAAATGTTGCGGAGCGAAAACAAACAATTCAAAAAGGATTTAGGGCCTCCTTATTTATTAAAAAAAACATGTTATGGCAGCACAAACGATTGCAACACAGCGCAGTGTTCATTTTGCAGATTGTGTCGAGTTGTTTTCCTGTCAAAATGGAGGAGTTTCGAAATAATTGCATCAATACAGCTAGATTATTCGTTGATAAATATTCATGGTATTGTATGCTGACAAGAATACAGTGCTTCTGTACTTCTCCACGGACCTGAAATGACTGAAACTGCCTGACCATCAATAGGGATATTGTCAGAAGATGCTTAGGAATCAGGAAACAAAGATGTTATCGCCAAGGTTTTTCCCGAAAATTCTGCAGGTAAAAAAAAAGATGGAAGATGTTTTTTATCGACTTTTGATGTCTTCAGATCTCCTGATCACAAACTTGCGAAAGACTCCTTCAAAACCTGGCAAATCTTTATAACCAGAAGCAATAATAAAAAAAATATAATTGTTGCGACTTGCCAGGGTCCGTTTCAAGTAACGGCCCTTAATGTATTTTTATTGCATGCACTATTTATTTCTTATGTTCGTCCAAGTAACTACCCTTAATTTAATTTTGCGGTAAAGACGTTTGTTTGATTTTTAAAATGTAATTTATTTAAACCACTACATATGTTTCGCCACACTGTGGCTTCTTCAGGTGAAGAAAATATACAAATAAAAAACACAGTACTTCTTAAATATTAAGTGATTGTAGTTGGCGGGGGAGAGAACATTTTTAAGAGGGGGGAGTTTGATAAATCTGTCTGTTCGTTGAGTAGAGGCCGGTTTGAAAATGTCTATTAATTTCCAAATTTTCTAATAAATTTAGTTTTTGTCCTTTTCTTTCGGTGTGTAAAATTTCGAAGTTCGGGTTAAATGAATGCTTCTCTTCCAGAAGGTGGTTTGCATATGTGGATGTGCTTTTTTGATTGATAAAGCATTTCCGGTGTTCTTCAATTCGGTCTTCAAAGGTTCGTCCGGTTTGGCCAACGTAATATTTAGGGCAGTTCATACATCTTAATAAATACACTCCACTGTGTTTATTTTTAACTGTTTTATCTTTGTTGTTTTTAATTATTTTTGATAGGCTATTTTTGGTTTTAAATGAAATGTTGAAATTTAGTTTTTTAAGATTTTTTGCTATTTTTTCACTTAGAGGTCCGTTGAATGTTATTGAAGAGAAATTGGTTTTTGTTTCTGATTGGTCGGGCATTATTAAGTTTTTAATTATATTGTTTTGTTTTTGTTGTAGTAATTTGTTGATAGTTGTTATGTTGTACCCGTTTTGTATTGCTATGTGGTATATTATATTTAATTCTTTTTGGTAATTTATAGTCGACATTGGAATGGAAACAAGTCGATGTGTCATTGATCGGTATGCTGCTAACTTGTGTTGTATTGGATGAAATGATTTGTTATTTATTGTACTATCTGTGTGTGTAGGTTTGTGATAAATTGCAAAGTCATGTTTGTTTTCAATATTTGTGATAGTGAGGTCTAAAAAGTTGATTGATTTATTTATTTCAGTTTCCATTGTAAATTTAATTTTGTTATGTTGTTGATTTATGTTTTTTAAAAAAGTGTTTAATTGTCCATTTGTGCCTGTGAATGTTATTAGTACATCATCGACATATCTCCACCAGTAGGTACAATATTTAAAAAATGGTAATTCGGATATTTTACTTTCGAGGTGATCCATGAATAATTCGGCTATTAGGGGGCTTAGGGGATTTCCCATTGCCAGACCTTCGGTTTGTGTAAAGAGCTCGTTATTGAATTGTAGGTAATTTTGTTTCAAACAGATGTCTAGTAAAATTAAAATTTCGTCTATTATTACCGGGTTTGTTTTATTATCCCTGAGCTTATTTACGATTATTTCACGGACTTCAATTGCGGGTACGTTTGTAAAAAGGTTTGTAACGTCGAAAGAGATGAATTTTGAATTGTTGATGTTTTTAATGTTATTGACTAATTGAAGACTATTTTTTATTGAGTATTTAGGCTTGAAATTTAGGTATTTTATTATAAGCTTGTTAAGTTTTTTAGCTATTAGTTCACAGGGGGCATTTATGTACGAAACTACTGGTCTTATTGGATTATTGGGTTTATGTAGTTTAATTAGTCCATATAATTTTGGTGGCTGTGGGTTCATATTTATTAAAAAGTATTTTTCTTTTTCTGAGAATAAATAATTAATTTTGCTGAGTTCTTTACGTATTGACTGTTGATAGATTTTTGTTGGGTTATTATTTAAAGGTTTAAATGAGTTTGTTGACATGAATTCTTTAACTTTGTTTATGTAGTCTATTTCATTTATAGCGATTATTGTGTTCGGCTTTAGTGAATATTATATTATTTGCGTTTGATTTGGCTTTAATTGACTTAGCGACTGACATTTCATTACTAATGTAATTTTTATTTTTAATTTTTGTGTCCTTGATTATTTTTGAAAATTTAAATTTTTCGGATAGATTATTTTGTACTTTTGTTAAGGTTAACTCTGTTTCTACGGCTGTTAATTCAATTTCTTTGGAGTTAGTTTTACATTTAATATTGTGTTTGAAGCCTTTTTCTAATAAATCTTTTTCGTTTTTGTTAAATTGAGTATTGGTTAAGTTAATAAATTTATCAAAGAATTTTTGTTCGCAGTTGACTGATTTTTGTGGTTGTAAGTTGTTTTTCTTTTTTCTTATTAATCGTTTAAGTTTATTGTTTTTAATTAATTTGCTTTTACATGTTATTTTGTAAACTTTTTGTCTTGTATAGAATTGGAGTAAGTCAAATTCGACACAGTGGAGTCTAAATGCTACCCTTAATTTAGTTTTCATTGCATGAACTATTTATTTCTTCGCATTTATGGTGTTTGCCCAAAAGTGAATAAGAGACTATAGACGGCTTACCGGGAAATTGTTCGAAAATGTGCGCAAATTGGCCCAGGGGCCATAACCAACTTAGCGGGTAATTCCAACATCTGCGTGACAGACCCGTGAAGCCGAAAGATGCGTTTGGAGAAAATTGGCAACAAGGCAAGGTGGTGGTAATTTTCGATTTATTAATCAACCAATCATACCGATTTACATTACCACCACTCAGCCTTAAACTCCAACTCCAGCCCCTTAGAGGAACGTTCAGAAATTCATTGAAGACACTTCCACTCAAGTCTTTGAGCAGAGAAGATTTAGTACGGTCGCGACAATTTTATAAAACCTTTGTAAATTAATGTAAATATTGTTAGTTTTAATATATTAATTTGTTATAACAAACACTTAGAATTAAAGTTGAATGAAACGGATATAAATCCGCAACAATAATCGTGAAAAATAGTGCTATTGGAAAAGTGTAAAATGGATTTTCCTTGTAAAGGTATGTAGATTGGAATAAGATTTCAAGAATTCTGAAATTATTATTATGAAAAAAAAATTGAACTGAGGGTGTCTTTTTAGGAAAACGCAAACGAAAAGTAAACTTTCAGGCAGACATCACTTTACCGCTCGTCCTTCTCGTCCTTTGGAATATTTTTTTTTAATTGAATTGTTTATATCCAACAACGCGTGTTCGATGAACTGGCGAACCGTGCAAGTTTCGACGTGGTATTTTGACACAAGGGGGTTTTCGGGGTCGCTGATTTACATATTATTTCTCAACTGCTTTCATTATTAGTTATTTGTTAAGGATGAATGAACATATCTCTTCAATAAATTGTTGTGTACACTTGCGGCCATTAAAAAATAGGATACCTTTGTTGTTTGGGACTCTGAATGAAATTCTTTGTAATTGAATTGCCGTTATTATGTAGATTAGTTCTAAAATCTGATATTTAGGACTTTTTCGTCACGCATTTTTCGAGTACCCCAGTGGGAGGTATTGACCAGATGTGCTTTAGACCTATCGCCGGTCACACTTGACATCCCTAATATCGGAATTTTCAACCATCTGGTCTTCCTGGAATACCAGAAATTGCAGCTTTCTACAAAACCCAGGACAAGGACCGCGCTATGTCGTCATCCCACAAAGCTGCCACCACCACCGCACCCCTACTCATTTGTAAAATCGTTTTCCTTTTAATGTAAATCTGTAAATATTGTGAGTTCTGCAGTAAATAATTCGAAAGTGTAAATACGTGTAATCATTGCTTATTATTTTACTAATCCTATTACTACAAATGTGAGTAATCCAAAGTGTATAGAGGCATGTTAAAAGCAACATTGTCGTCCATCATTTACTCGCAGCAGTAAAAACTCAATTGTGCTCTTTTGTAGTACCCAAAAGAGCACATTTTGGTCCTTCGACCCAGATAAAACGCAATCGTTTTGTTTATTCGCTACAATCAACTGCAGTCCAATATAAACTTTGATTACCATATGAAGAAGCCATCTTGGTGAATCTGCGACACCCGGCTCCCAGCACCTCCGCGACGCAAATCGTCTATCGGCTAGAGGCCCTCGGTTTGTAACCCTTTCAACCTCGGGAAAAAACCTTCCATATCTCCCTTAATGCATAAATATCTATTATGTTGACGATTTACTGACCGGAGCTGATTTCATTGATAACGCTATTCTCATACGCGACCAAGTGTCTGAGATATTGAGTACTGCAGGTTTTGAACTTCGCAAGTGGTCGTCAGTCAATCTGTTTTGGAAGGGTTGCTGAGCAATTCCAAAGACGGCGAATTTGTGAATCTTTCCAATTCAACGGAAACTAAAACTTTGGGAGTTTTATGGAACTCAAAATCTGATACTTTTCATTATCAAGCCCAAATAATTGCTACGCACCGGGTGACTAAGCGGTCTTTTTTGTCCGCCATATCTCAATGTTTTGACCCTTTGGGTTTAATCGCCCCAGTCATCATCAATGCAAGGACTTATTATGCAAAACTTGTGGAAATTAAAGCTAAATTGGGACAAATCAATTCCAATAAATTTGCACATAAAATGTTTAAATTATGAACATAATTTGCAAAATTTGAAGCAAATCAAATTCAGTGCCTTGGTTGGAATTATGTGGTGCTCTTTTGTTGGCTAAATTATCGCAGCAAGTTCGCACCGCCTTGGACATTTAGTTTGATGAGGTGTATCTATGGTGAAACTCTACAATTGTCTTAAATTTGTTATATTCTCCCTGTAATCGCTGGAAAACCTTTGCAGCCAATCGCGTGAGCGAAATTCAAATTCAAAGTATACCATAGCCACTGGGGTCATGTAAGAACGCTCGATAATTCAGCCGATTTAATTTCTCGCGGGACTGACGTTGAAACTTTAGCATCGTCCCAGCTATGGTGGTCAGGGCCATCATGGCTAATTTGCGATCACACCAGATGGCTTGCTAGCCCTCCCGAGAAAAATGACCATTCCTTTGAAGTTCGCACCTGAAACCATCTGCACTAGTTGCACAAACATCCACGTTTGTTTTATTTTCAAAATTTTCAAAGTTCGGAAAACAGCAAAAGGTTATCGCGTACTGTCGGCGATTTTTGATGATGGTGCATTTACAGATGCGAGTATTCAACGCTACTATCTTTGCAAAGCTACATCAAAAGATTTTAATGACCTCGATAAAATGTTGAATCTCGAAGTTTTCGATGATTATTTGAACTTAGACATTTATTAGTTACATTCATGGATATGTTGTTTGCACTTATCTTATAAACTAGACATTAAAAAATGCCAAGCGCGAAGTGGGGAAGAGAAAACGTTTGTTAAGAATCGAAAAAAAGCCATTCGGGAATCTTTCAAGAAAAATTTGGGCCTTCAGAGTTGACTAGCCGAAGCCAGTTTTCGGGAGCACGAATGATGGCAACACTGCTCGTCGCTTTTTCGAAAACGCTACAATTTCAGCCGAAATTACTGGAGTAGTCATTCGTTTAATCACAAGATTCCACTCTATTTTACAAGCGATTTCGTCAGGTCGTACAGTTGATACTCCGAGATTCAGTGATTATGATTGGGAAACTGCGAAATTATTTATTGAATTTTACTCATGGTTCTTTATGATATCAATGATCCATAATCTGCTTATTCATGGTCCGCAAATTATTGCTTCGGCTTTATTGCCAATCGATCAGATGTCTGAGAAAGCACAAGAAACGTACCATAAATATATCAAAAGATTCGCCAGGATTTCTCGCGCAAAAGCAGCCATTCTTTGACAATATAAGATGTATTTTGCTGTCTGCTAATTAACTAACATTTCCAGTGTACGAAAACTACCGAAAAAGAAACTTGAACCTCTACATTTAACTGTACCCGATGACACGGACACCGAAGACGACACTGACGCTGACGTGCCCACTTTACAAACCGATAGTGAATGTGACTAGATTAATCCAATGTAGATGTAGCTATGTAGTGTACAAATTGAAAAAAAAATTATTATCTAATTTTCATGTTTAATTCATTTGTGCCTAGTCCCCGCCGGAATCTTTCTGATTCTTATAAACTGCCATTACAATGACGATTCAAATATTTTGTTTATTCAAAAACAAACATCTTATTCGTAATTAACGCAATGTAAAACCCCCAAAATTTTACGGAAAAATAAGAATTCCATCGTAAACTCAGTTGCCATATTGGATCCGCCATTTATTTTGCCAAAACTGATATCGGATTCGTTATCAGCGACCCCGAAAATCCCCGAGTAGAGAATTTCAAAGCCGTTTTAAAGTTTTGGCCAGCTTTTTGAGATTCTGTCTCACTGTGCGTCGCAAACGTTAATATTGTTTTATTGCGGCAATGGATGAAGTTTGTCCACTCATTATGTATTTAGATAAGTACATTGAATTAAACTAATAAATACAAATAAAAATACAAATACTTACGCCTGAATTTAAATCATTAGTAGGCAGTAGGCGTGATGTTTTAGTGGTGCTGGTAGCTACAGATTATCTTCGCCTATTATACAATTTTGGTTGTTCTTTGTTCAAGACAGTTACATCTATTCAACTTTTTAAAGTCGTAGATATAATGCACAGTGATTATTTCGTGGAGACTATCAATATTCATTATTTCGGTTAATTATAATTAACAATTTGAATTTCGTGAAACGATGAAATCTCTAATAAATTATAATATTATTATTATTGTTACAGTATATCCTCATTACGTATAATTTAACATCTTTTGAACAGCAATGGATTACAATAATTAATAGTACATGATTCCATTAACTTAGCTTTATGTTCCGAGAAGCCTCCTTTATTGACCCATAGGTTATTGACTTCCGTGTACATCAACTAAATTATTGAGCAATATGTTTCCGAGATTACATGCAATGTACGAGTATTGCGAAGATATGAACACAAGCGAACTAAATTTCCTCAGCACTGCTAACGATAGATAAATTTGCTCCGGTTGTGTAAGGGCTATTTTAAAGCTTCATCGCGATACTTAAAAGTCTGCACAAATATAATAATTCGATAATAAGATACAGCTTTATTTTCAGATGGATTATTACATTTCCATTATTTGAGGAAGGAACGTAGGAGCACAGCTGAAAAATTATTAATGCCTCGTTGAGTTACCCCTTCGGGATTTATCCCATATCATTGGGGTTTACTTGACCGATGTAGCTATTAGGACCCGTTTCAAAAACCACATCGAGCTAAAATAATTCCACCCTTCCTCATTTGATACGATTAATTACGTTTGTGATTAATGGGACAAACCTGAATTTTTATAACCATGACAATTTCAACACGTTATTTATCATACCATGGGGGATATAATCATTTTATAATGAGTAATATCTCTCAAAATATAGTTATTAAACAATACTGTTTGTATCATCGTGACTATTTAATGCATAACTGTGTAATATTAATTTAACTTAAATTCCTTTTTTATTGTATTTTCTAATATTAATTTAGTTATAAATTATTAATAGTAGAATTATGGATACGTCTGAAGTAGATACACAATGGGGTTATTAAATATTTTTCAATTGAAATAGAAAACAATAAAAAGGAATTTTACCATTCTGGACGATAAATAATATTTGAAAAATGTCTACTATCAGAAGACATTTCTCTAGGTGAACAAATATATATTTCCAGTCGCAACGTTCTACTATTAATCGAGTTGGCATTGTGTGGACTTCAAGACAGATCATTTTTCAGGAACTCTTATTTAAAAAGATATCTCTTTGGTCGCTCAAATAAATTTCTATTATCTAATTTAGTGTTTAAAGACAATCCAAGTAATAATACAATATTTTGGAATTTTCCTGCATAAATCTGTTAAAATTCAATTAAACATCACACTAAACTACATTGTTTTTCCTCATTTCAATAAGTGATTAGTTTATACAGAGTCATTTTTTTAAGGAGGTTCTCTCAGTTTTCGTCCGGGCCAATTTATAATTTTATGGTAAAAGTGTCGGTCGTAATGTAGTACACATGATTTGGGCCGAGAATTCAATCAGTGTGTCTTTATCCATCCAGTAAAAGTAACACATATCTATCCCTTTCTGTATGAGCCCAATCAATTAATGTAGACATTCGTCCGGGCCATTGATGATTAACTGTTTGCATAACTGAAGCAATAAAAACTCACAAGTGAATCGGTGGGCTTCGCCTTTTTTGTTTATTTTATATTATCGGCGCCGAGCCTGGATTTATTTAGAGGTCATTTGAAAATAGAAATAGATGTACTATATGCATCGGTAGAATTACTGACAAGGAAACTAACCCAAGTTTTCCCTTCTGATTTTAATGAAATTTGGTGGATTTGTAGAGGGGCCAAAATTTTCGATACGTATTTTTTTTTGTTTCGGTTAGAAACATGTTTAGGGATGAATTCGTCTCTCAAAAATCAGCGATATTTTTGTTTTTTGGCTATAACTTCTGAACAAATCATGATAGCATAATTTTGTAAATGTACAATATTTCAAAGGCTATTTCTGTCTGGTTTTTGTTACCACACTCAGAGCTGATCGTTTGACAACTTGCAAATTCGCTGTATGAAATTATTTTTAACGAATATCATTATTGCAGCATAAATATCAATACGTTTTCTTTACAGTCCTGAAATAGTCAGAACAATTTTTTTTACACCAGTGGATAAGCTTAAACTTGTACATTTACGAAATTACGCTATCAAGATTTGTTGAGAAGTTTGTAAATGGAGTTATAATAAACTTATTATACAGTGTGAATCAGCCAAAAGGAATAAATTCGATAATAAATAAATGGGGGCGTGTTCGAAAAAACGCTCGGACACGTCGATTGGTATTTTAAGTTGCACATTTTATTCAATAAAAACTATTTATACAAGGTGTGTCATGTAACAGAAGCCACTACCAACATTCTTATTTTAAATGCAACATCCTGTATATTATTTAATTTTTGGTTTCTTTAGAAAATTCTAGATATATTTCATGTACCATGATCTATACCTATCTTTAACTGTTTCGGAAATATTAAATATTTTCAGATTTAGTGCAAAAATAACATTAAAAAAAGAATATTATTTGATTACAGAAATTCGCTACAATTACTTTCTCATTATCAAGACCTAAATGGGAAATAATTATTGAGTGTATTGTAGCGAATTTCTGTAATCAAATAATATTCTTTTTTAGTGTTAATTTTTGCACTAAATCTGAAAACACTTAATATTTCCAAAACAGTTTAAGATAGGTACAGGACATGCTACATGAAATATGACTAGAATTTTCTGAAGAATCCAAAAATTGAATAATATAAAGGGTGTTGCTTTTAAAATAAGAAAGTTGGCATTGGCCTCTGTTACACGACACACTCTGTATAAAAAGTTTTAAATGAAAAAAATGCGCAACTAAAAATACCAATCGATGTGTCCGAGCTTTTTTCCGAAAACGCCCCCATTTATTTATTATCGAATTTATTCCATTTGGCTGATACACACTGTACATTTTTATCTAATTTATATTTGGTAAATAATGATACATATAAAAGTTTTCCCAATTGTTTAAAGTAGATGGAAAACCAAACCGTCCTAATATATTTTCTAAAATATAAAAATATAATTATAAAAATTATTTTGGGGTCCAAAATAAAAAATGGTGATGTTGCCATCACGTTACTTTCTCCGACTTGATGGTATCATAGCCATTTATATTTACGTTTTCATTGTTTATTTTCAATTGAAAGCATATTTTAAATGTACATCGAGCGTTGCGTAAACTCGGATGAAACTGACGCTTAAAACGTCAAAATTATGAAAGATGGAAAAATTATACTTCAAATTAAAAAACTCGGTTTACTCAAAAACTAACTAGATTTCGGAAAAAAACTTGTTACTTAGAAGTTGTTCATTTTGGCATTCTCTACAATTATTATTCGTATAAATTTGCTGTAACTATAACCGTTTCATAATTATAAACCAAAATTTAAAAAAAAAATTAATAATTTTTTTTCTCGAATAGCAATGATTTTATGAAAAATATTTTCAAGCAAAAGATGTTCATTTCTTTGTTGTCTTTAATGTTTGTTTAAATGTTTTTGTGATATTTTTCATATTTAAAAAAATATTGGCAAAAAACAAAAAACAGTTAAGGTAAACACCCACTTCCGGTGTACAAAATTTTACCAAAAGCTTTTCAGTTCTTCGGATTATCAAATAAGGCGTATGTTCAAAGTTTCATATCAATTGCTTTATTAGTTTTTGAGATACAGCGCACACGGCCAGACACACACACACACACACACACACACACACACACACACACACACAAATTTTTTCCAGAAATTGTTGAAATGGTATCTAGGGACCCCAAAACGGATATTTCCGCAAAAAAAATTTTGAAAAAAAAATCACGATCACAATACTTTCTCGTACTTCGTAACGGAGAAAGTAAAATCGAAAAAGTGTTGATTTTTCAAAAACTAAAAGAAATGCAGACTTCCAACTTTTACATCATTATTTCGGAATAACTTGGCTTTAATATTATTGAAAATCAAAGCGCGTTAAGCATTTTGTTTTTCAGATAATTACGATCGAACCAAGAATGAATATTTTTAGCTGTTTTGAATAATGCATTTTCGATTTTCAAAAAAGCATTATTCAGAACCAGAAACAAATACAAGTTCAAATTTTCACAAAATTGGTAATCAATGATAAGAGGTTAATATATAAACATAACCATGCCCGTTAAAGACCTAGTTTTTCAGATAATCATCAAATCCAAAGTTTACAAGTTTCAACTTTCAATAATAAAAAATAAATAATTTTTCTACTTTAACAGAAATATTCGCGAATAATTGCACTTTCATTTTCTAAAAAATTCAAACAACGCTAATTATTTAGTTATCTAGATAATCACCATCAAATTCAAGAATTGCGATTTTCAATGCTCATTTCAAATCAAAAGTATTGATTTTTCAAAAACCATCTTAAATGCAGACTAAACTTTAACAACCTAACTGGACACTCATTGGGCTTTAATATTATATAAAAGAATCAAGCAATGTTAATTACTTAGTCTTCTAGATAATCAAACCACAGAATGACCATTTTTAAAGCTCAAAAATCGAAAAAATATTTATTTTTCCATAACTGACAAATGCAGACTTGCAATTTTAACAGCAGTATTGGGGAATCATTGGGCTTTAATATTATAAAAAAATCAAAGCATGTGAATAATTTAGTTTTCTAGATAATCAAAATTAAACCTTAGAATGACCATTTTAGAGCTCAAAAATCGAAAAAGTAATAATTTTCCAAAAACTGATTTAAATGCAGACTTACGACCTTAACAGCGTTTTTGCTAAAAAAATCAAACCATCTTGTTTATTAACTTTTCTAGATAAATCAAAATTGCAGAGAATGTCAAAATGAACAACTTATAAACAATACGTTTTTTTTTTCGAAATCTCTTTAGTTTTTGAGTGAACTAACTATTAGAATTTGATAGGAGAAAGTAGTACAAATATTACAATTTAAAAAGAGGGAAGAGGGAGAACATTTTAAATTCGAAAATCTAATTATATTCTTATTCGCTAGCCGTATTTATTTAAGGTAAATAATCAAATGGAAAATTAATGGCAGACGTATTGATCAAATCCGTAGCTCTAATTAAACCTGAACGTTGAATATACGGAAGCTGCAGCATTATGTAGTGCATCGAGTGAGAGCTTTCGAAGGTGGATCAATAAAGTGGCAGCGGAGGTGTTAGACGGGAAGACTGATTTTCCGGTATCAGCGGAGCTTCGGGGAGATAAAGATAGAATTGTAATGCTTTTCGCTTTGTTCCCGGGTGCCATATAATATGGTGGAATTCAGAGGTGAGATTCGGGGAACATGCACTAATTACATTCGCGGCAGCTACTAGAACAGGGTGGAGATTCCCGAGTCGGGGGTAATACTTCGGAATTACCTTTGTAAATTATTTTTACTGTCATATGCATGTTTTGTTCCGAAATGCAAATTGTGTTTTAATGTTTCAACAGTTTGAATAGAATTAAATGCAAAACACTGTCCCAAACTAAACAGCTAAGTAGTAATGAGGGTGTGTTTCGTTCTAATCTCAATCAGGTACAGTTTCGTGTATTCTCTTGAGAAATTAAATATTTGTCTAACTTTAGTTTATTAAGTGTTTATTATATGTTTTGCATAATCTAATTTCAACATTATGAAGGTGGTTACATTAATTTCGGAATATATGTAAAGTATTGTTATGAAGAGCACTGCGAAGGATCAGCAGTAAGTTTTGAAAATCATTCTCAAGAATATTATATTACGTGGCGATTATAACTTACCGAGTGCTAAGTGGGATCTAAGCGGCAAATCTCTTCTAGCTGTTTTTAATACATGTAATTCAGCCCAACTTATCTCTGAATACTTTAAATTTATTAATATCCGTCAAGTTAATTTTAAACCTAATCTTAAGAATACTTATTTAAATTTAATATTTATAAACTTTTCAGTTGTAAAATCAGGTTCTGAGGGTCAATTATTTCCCTCCAGCCTATATCATATAGCTTATGTGATGAATTTTATTCTGTAGATAATTCTACTATATATACAGATTGGTTTCCGTTAATGTGAACATAGGGAGACAAATGCTTACGCGCTTTGCATGTACCGACACCTTAATTATGCATTATTTTTAAAATTTTGTTCTGTCAGTTAACAATTAAGGAGGCCGCTATGGTTTTAAACTAGACGCCTTCTTGGGTTTTATTCGAACTAATACATACAATTTTATCACTTTTAGCGCAAATTAGTGGTTCAAAGTTAAACAAACCACATAAATTTAATTCACAACAGATAACTAACAACAAATTTCCTTAATTCTAATTATTTACAATAAATATTTAAATAAATTTCCTTGTTCTGCTAAACAATAACCCAGACGATTATAAAATCCCGTTCTTACGCTGTGAAGCATTTCAGGAGATATTGTAGTAAAAGCATCTTTGATTTTTTCTTGTAATGCGTTTAGAGCAGCTGCTCTATTTTCCTCAAAACCGTAAATTTTTTATTTAATGTAACCCCATACACAAAAATCTAGGGGTGTCAAATCTGGCGAACGTGGAGGCCATTTGATTGTGCCATTTGTAGCTATAATTCTATTCGGAAAAGTACCTTGTAAATATTCTAGTACTACTAAAGTATTATGAGCCGGACAACCATCGTGTTGATACCAAATCGTGTCTAGTCTAATTCCCAGTATTTGTCACTCCATGTGTTCAATTTTTTTGGATATTGCGTGCGACAGTTATAATGTAGACGTGGATTATTTCTTGACCAACAACGAGCGACTGAGGGATTGTGTTGACCATTGATAGGAAACGTGAATTCATCAGTAAATAATATGTTATTTAAAAAGTTTTCATCATGATTCGACCTCTCAATCATCTCTTCAAAAAATTCCATGCGTTTAATTTGGTCGTACGGATAAATTGTTTGATTTTTTTGTAATTCATAACATCCATACCCATGTTTTTTCAAAAATTTTAACACTGTAGAATGGTGCAGATTAACATTGCGAGCAATATTTCTAGATGAAATATGTGGATTTTCTTCAACAGCAGCGCAAATTTTTAATTCAAGCAATGCTTGTTCATTATTAGGAAGAAGTCTTCTTTTACCCAAACATCCACGTTTTTCTAAATTTTTAATAATTCGATGTATAATGCCAACCGAGGGAATGGGGCGATTTTCGAATGCTACATTGAACATATCTCAAATTGTACGTATTGACATACCTTATATTTATCCATCTAACCAAAACGTTTTCTTTCAAGTGCAAATATTATACAGCAATGACAGCAACTGACAGAACACAATTTTAAAAATAATGCATAATCAAGGTGTCGATACATGCAAAGCGCGTAATCATTTGTCTCTCTATGTTCACATTAACGGACACCAATCTGTATATATATACAACATCTTTATTCACACAAATAAAAAGTACAATACAGTATGTGAGTAAAAGAATGATAGACAGTATAACAATTTTTCTGTTCATTGGCTATCGACCCTCGGTCTTTCAGCCTGGGTTTAACGGTCTCACAAACGTCATGATTGCTAATGTCGAACTGATTTAACGGTCTACTGTTGTTCAAATGTCATGATCACTAATGTCAGCATGAAAAGATGCGATGAATTGATGAATGGCGATTTCGGGGTATTTAGGTTTGGGAATTATTAGAGGATTACGTGGGATACACATGTGATTGAGGATGTCTAGGTTATGTGGGTTATTGGCAAATTTTCGGGAAAGGTATTTCAGACGTTCTTCGACGGGAGTTATTTGGGTTAATTGGTATAGGAGAGTATTAGATGGATTGTGGATGGGATTGAGAGGGTGCCTTATTTTTGTAAGCGTGCGAAGGGCTGATCGTTTACCTGTATATTCTTCAAAACATGGGGATGAGAGTTATGAAAAAGGATAGTCAAGAAGAGGCCGGCAGATCATTTTATATATATGAGCCGCTGTTTTGGTCGATATGCCTTGATTTTTGTAAGTGCCCAGCCCTCCTCTTGACCCCCGCTTTGAGGTTTTGGGTGTGGATTTTGAAATTTAGTTTTGGGTCGAATGTTATACCGAGGTATTTGCAAGAAGGAGATGGTGAGATTGTCTAATTATTGATAATTATTTGAAATGGTGAACTATGTACGCGATGGAAAGGAATTAGGAGATGGGATTTATTGGGATTTATGGTTATTCTCCATTTCGCAAACCACGATTGTATAGTATCGATCAGCCCTTGCAGCGTAGTAAGTGCCTTATGTAGCGTGGGAGCATGCGCTACCAAAGCACTATCGTCTGCATATAGGAGAGGATAGGCCGATGGATTGAGGAACTGTGGGTTGGAGTTGTAGATGTCGTGAACATAGATATTGTACAGGATTGGTGATAGGGGGAGCCTTGAGAAACGCCTTGTTGGGGAGAAAAAGCACGGGATAGGGTATTTCGTATTTTAACTTGCGTATTTTGTCAATTAAGTTGAGGAGATGAGGTGGGATATTTAAGGAATTGCAAACCCTGATGCCATACCGAATCAAAGGCTTTTTGTATGTCTAGGAATACTATGGCAGATTTTTGGCGTTCGAGGTGAGTTGTTTAGCAATTTGAGGTAAGGATTGAAAGTAGTAAGGAAGTGGAACGATGTTCTATGAAGCCAAATTGATAAGGAGGGATGTGTTGGGATATATGAAGCATTAGTTTGTTTTTTAAAATGGCTTCGAACAATTTACCTAAGACGGGAAGCAGGGTAATCGGACGATAGCTTGAATCTAGTATGTCAAGACCTGATTTAGCTATACAAGTAATGATACCCTGTTTCCACTCCTCGGGTATGATCTGGGATCGGTAGATATGGTTGAATATTTTAAGGATGTGTTTGTGTATATTGTCAGGAACGGATTTGAGGATGATCTTAGGAATGTTGTCATAACCGGGAGCAGTGTTTTTACCTTTATATAAGCAGGCGAAATATTCTTCCTGTGTTATATCATAATCAGGAATATGAGGAGTGGGGACAGCCTTAAACGAGGTGTACCAGGAATTTACAGAATTGGAAAAGTCGTTGTCAAATGTGTTACTACCTATCATGGTATAATTACTGTCAAAATAGTCTGCAAAGGCATCCGCTATCAATTGATCGTCAGTAATTAATGTTTTTGTTAACGGGTATTGTATTTTCTGTAAGAAGTCAGTTTTCCCATATTTTGTTAGTTTGTTTTAATTTCGTCCCAATATTGTTTGCCTTGTTTTTCATTAATGTCCTTGCATGTCGTAATCCATGGGTCTGTCTTGTATTATTTGATCAGTCTTTGTATTGTTTTGCTTAGTGCATTAAATGTCTGTTTCAATTCAGTGTCGTCCGTCAAACGTAGGTCGCGGTAAAGTTTATATTTAATTAGTCGTAGGATGAACTTTGGGAGAGGATATTTATCCTGTTTTCTTGTATGGGTAGGTGTGTATTTTTTTATTGCATCGGATAATTTATTGAAAAATAAGGGAATAGAGGTCGGGTTAACTTGTTGGTGGGAAGCAATAAAAACATTTATGTCTTTGGTCACCTTGTCAATGTCACAGTCTTTATGTTTAAGTATAACTTGTGGAGGTGTAGGGATGGGAGGTTCTTGTAGGATTGAAATTTGAATGGATAAATGATCTGAACAGAGGTCAGGGATTAGGACAACATTATGAAGAAGGTATTGGATATTACTTGTGCACAACAGGGCGTCAGGGGTAGTGGATTGGTTTTGGGACATGATAAATGCAGTATTTATGCGTACAAAGTTTGAGTTCGATATAAAAGAGGAAAGCTGCTTCGCTTTTGTTTTATTGATGTTAAAATGACAACATGGTCATATAGGGAGGCTTTCGTGAGGATTGTATCTTCAATATAAGATGAATGGTGGATGTAAACTAAACAATGGTGATGTGGCCATCATGTTACTTCCTCCGACTTGATGGTATCATTTATATTTACGCTTCCATGCTTTATTTTCAATTTAAATCATATTTTAAGTGTGCATCGAACGTTTCGTAGACTCGGATAAAACTGACGTTTAAAACGTCAAAATTATGAAAGATGGAAAAATTATACTTCAAATTCAAAAACTTAGTTTACTCCAAAACTAAAAGGATTTCGAAAAAACTTATTTTTTATAAGTTGTTCATTTTAGCATTTTCTACAAGTATTATTCACATAAATTTGCTGTAACTATTATCGTTTCCAAATTATGAACCAGAAATGAAAAAAAAATTAATAAATTTTTTTCTCGAATAACAATGATTTTATAAAAAATATTTTCAAACAAAACATGTTAATTTATTTGTTGTCTTCAATATTTGTTTAAATGTTTTTGAGATATTTTTCATATTTAAGAAGATATTGGCAAAAAACAAAAAACGGTTGAGGTAAACACCCACTTCCGGTGTACCAAATTTTACCAAAAGCTTTTAAGTTCTTCGGATTATCAAATAACACGCATGTTGAAAGTTTCATATCAATTGCTTTATTAGTTTTTGAGATACTGCGCACACTGTATTTAATCTCTGGCTTTGCTGCCATTATTAAACCTCCGCGGATATTTTGGTTGGGAGTGGATGAAGGGATTTGGATTGAAGACCAGTTGTTAAAGGAAAAGGGTTTTGTAGTTTTGGTTTCTACCATGAAGTTCAGATCGAAAAAATTTCATTTTACTAGCCCAAGCCGTGGCACACCCGATATCTTCTCCCTACATTTACATTTGACGGCGTTACTTCCCTAAATTATTATTATTATTATTACCATCAATTTAATACGAATCCGACTCGGAGTCCGAATTAAATTCGGAATTGGAAAATCGGATGATTTTAAAATATTGATTAATAATCGATTATTTTCATATTGGGGTTTAACGATTATTTTGGCAATCGGAATCACCGATTATTTTATCACATTGTAGTCGGGCGTTTTGTACCAGTGTATTATGGCTGGAGCGGATAATTTATTATATTTTGGTAATAATACCTAATCGATTCCTCTAGAAAATATGTGAACAAGTAATCTCTGATAAAGTTCACCGCATCGTTTATGAATTCGGGATCAGTATCAACATTTATCCAAGGGTAACCTAAAAACTCTTCTAGTTTGCGAAAAACGTATTTTTACGTGTCCCGACAACAATGTGTTAATAATCGGATTCGGCGATTTTCTTCATCCGAATCGGCCCATAACTGGCTTTAACACGAGATTGTTTTTTTTACTTTCTCCGTTACGAAGTACGAGAAAGTATTGTGATCGTGATTTTTTTTTCAAAAATTTTTTTTACGGAAATATCCGTTTTGGGGTCCCTTGATGCCATTTCAACAATTTCTGGAAAAAAATTTTTGTGTCTCTGTGTGTGTGTGTGTGTGTGTGTCTGTGTGCGCTGTATCTCAAAAACCAATAAAGCAATTGATATGAAACTTTAAACATAAGTCTTATTTGATAATCCGAAGAACTTTTGGTAAAATTTCGTACACCGGAAGTGGGTGTTTACCTTAACTATTTTTTGTTTTTTGCCAATATTTTCTTCAATATAAAAAATATCACAAAAACATTTAAACAAACATCGAAGAAAACAAAGAAATTAATAGCTTTTGCTTGAAAATATTTTTCATAAAATCATTGCTATTCGAGAAAAAAATGTATTATTTTTTTTTAATTTTTGGTTTATAATTATGAAACGATAATAGTTACAGCAATTTTATGTGAATAATAATTATAGAGAATGCCAAAATGAACAACTTCTAAAGAATAAGTTTTTTTCGAAATCTTGTTAGTTTTCGAATAAACCTAGTTTTTGCATTTGAAGTAAAATTTTTCCATCTTTCATAATTTTGACGTTTTTAACGTCAGTTTCATCCGAGTTTACGCAACGCTCGATGTACATTTAAAATATGATTTCAATTGAAAATAAACCCATGAAAACGTAAATATAAAGTCGGAGAAAGTAACATGATGGCCACATCACCATTTTTGTAATTGTTAATGACGGATCTCAAAAGTTTGATTTGTGCTAATTGTTGTAATATTACTCAGAATTATTCAAAATTAAAACCTATTCAATGCAAGAGCGAATTAATATGCTTCTGATAATTGTATACGCTTAAAGATATCGAATCCTTAATCATCCAAAATTTCGTAGAACAGGAAGTGTAGGTTATACAAAAGTAGATCTGTAATAGTCCATCGTTGAAAATAAAAAAATGAGTATCTTGTGATTGGATCAGTTGTAAAACACTCCCATGTAAGTCAACGGACAATTAAAGCAGAAACAGGCATTAGCAGACCAAGTATTGCCGGAATATTGAAAAAATATAAATTTCACCCTATATTCATACGCATCAAGTTCTTAGATCAACCGGATTTCCATCGCAGAGTTGAACTTTGTTTATGGGGTTTGGACAGATCAGGAGAATATTATCAATTTCTTGATTTAGTTTTATTTTCTGAATAAATCCTTCCAAATCAGCGGTCTAGTTTACAGACACAATTTCCATTATTATAGTGATGTATATCCTCAATTTTTCGCATAGTTACTACACAAGCACTAGATTCCACATTACTGTTTTCTTCAACTTTAATTGACCGAATGTTAAATTAAAAAAATAACTAATAAATAATAATCCCAGATATAAAAATCGTCGAATACAAGAAAACTAATGAGATTAGGTACAGGGAACCATAATACAATCTGAAAGATAATTGGGTTCTACGTGAGAATACGCTAAAAATACAAGGCGTGCCATTTGAAAAACGAAGGTATTGAACTTTACAAGTTTTATTTTTTACCACATTTTTTTATCATTCTGTATAATTTTATATTTGAAATCGTGGCTGATGCTATAGTTCGAACCTTTAACCAAACAATAGAAATTATTGTAATAGCTCAACTGGGGCAAATATAAAATATCGCCTGTAGCATTAATTTCAACAAATTTTTAAATATTTCGAAAACGGCAAACGATAAGTATAGAGAATATTGAAGTAACTCACCTTTATTTGTTCTCTAGAATTCAAATATTACAAAAAATACACGGTGTACTATTTAAAAAAAAAAACATAATTTTGATGTCGATCTCTTTTAAGAGACTCCATGTACAGCGTGTTTCATTTTAAATTGCCTCCCTAAATATCTCGAAACCTGAGTGTTCGGTGCAAATAACGCGAGAGGAATTGATAGTTTATTTTAATGCATTTATTTGCCATTTCATTCCATCCTTTATTTCCATGCGCACTATTTTTCCCGTTTTTGTTAACCCTCACGCAGAATTAGCCGATTTGAACAATTGGTGCGAGGAGAGAGTCGTCCAAGAAACCGCGCGACTAACACGTATTGTGCTTCGCTTATCACTTTGCTCATCACCAAATCGTCCATCGCCAAATTCAATTATTGCACGAAGTGTCGGGCATTTAATACTTCCCGGGAAGGAGATGGACGCCAAGGAACCACATCAACAGGTTAGTCGGCTAATTTGTCTTTACTCCCATTTTCCCGATATGTAACTGCATTTAATTGATCACCATACGCTGTCGGTAGCTCTCGCGAAATTGTATACAGTCCACTGTTGCTACCGAAGCCACAGCACCCCAAACACTGAGCAACATGGCAAAATATGTTTCAGCTAAAACTTGTAGAGTTCGAAGCGGAACATATGCTGGTGACCTTGAAAATGACCTTGGAGGTAATTTTCAAGGTCAAATGAAGGTCAACTTTGATTTTTAAAATGGAACCCCCTATTTTTTATTGTGGGATCGTTATAATACTACAAAAAGTTTGTATTTTTTCCCTTAGAATAAATAAATAAATAACCATCTTTATTCCTATTAAAATATACAGTAACACATACTTAAAATAAAAACAGCGTCAATAGAAAATTAATTAAACTTAAGTGTGGAAAAGTCAATCGAACTTGTACATGAAAAACTCATCTAAGTTATATGGCTCAATTTTTAGCAGCAAATCAACTATCCTTCTTTTGAAAATATTAAAATTTGTCTGTGTTTTTCTGTATTCTGGACTTTTTTCCGTAAATGTTTATTTATGAATAGGGTATACAAAATTGATTTTATGTCGTGTATTATGATCGTGCAAGTTTTTGTTATTGTAAAATAAATTGTTTTGTTTCCAAACGAATAACAACTTTCTAAGATATAAATAGCAAATATTGCGAGAAGACCGTTAGCAGAAAATAGCTTTCTGCATGAAACTGTAGGTTAACATAGCTCGAAGTGCTCGCTTTTGAATGACGAAAATTTTATTAATCTGGGGCGAACTTCCCCAATGAATTACACCATATCTAATGCGGCTTTCAAAATTGGTATAGTAGGCCATTTTTAAGATTTCGAAACAGACACACTCCTTTAATGAACGGAGCATGAAGCAAGATTTACTTAATTTTTTGGAAATGTGAATTATGTGATCGTTCCATTTTAACTTGTCATCTATTAATATACCAAGAAATTTTTCGGAGTGTGTTACTTGTAATTTATAATCACCAAAGTGTAAACTGGTTGGTGTAGTGATAAGTTCATTTTTTTTTAAATAGGATACAATTTGTTTTGCTCTTGTTTACAACTAATCCGTTATCTTTAAACCAATTAAATATTTGTTTTAGTGCTTTACTCCCGTTTTGACACAAATTAGTCATATCAGTACCTGTAATGACCATATTTGTGTCGTCAGCATTGTTAATAATTATTAAATTAGTGGTGTTATTGAGAGTAAATAAATCATTAATATAAATGTTAAATAAAAGGGGGCCTAAAATGCTTCCCTGCGGTAGGTCTTTGACAATATCCAGTACTTTTGACTCTGACATGAGTCCGCCATCTTGTTTTATCTCCACGATTTGTTTTCTGCCGGTTAAGTAAGATGTTAACCATGTGTGTACAATACCCCTTAACCCGATTTGATAAAGTTTCGATAGCAATATTTTGTGAAAAGTCAAAAGCTTTGGATAAGTCAATCAGTACCCCGCATGATAATTGGTCTTCTTCCATGGATGAATATATAAATTTGGTAAAATTATATAATGCTGTACTACAATTTTTATTAAATGTGAAACCGTGTTGGTACTCTGACATTATATCGTATTTATATAAAAATGATTTAATTTGTTTGATTATAACATACTCATATATCTTTGAGAATAAGACTTATGGGTCTGTAATCTTCCTCATTTTCTAGGTCTTCTTGTTTAAATAAAGGCATTACTTTAACGATCTTTAATTGCTCGGGAAAAATTCCGTGACTCGTTTATTAAAAAACATGGGTGATTTACAATACTGTCCATGCATTTTTTTAATATCAAACGATGATACCCCATCGATTCCGCAACTTCTTTTTGTAGGCATGTTTCGAATAATATCTTCCAATTCGTTAGGAGTTATAGGATGTAAGAATAAAGTACTGTCAATTTTCTGAATATTGACATCATTAACAGGGCGTGGGGTTTTCAACAGTTTAGTAGCTGCATTTGTGAAGTGTTTATTGAAACGATTTGGATCAATAGTAGATCCTGTTTTAGACGAAGTTCGGTCATTAGCTGTTGTTATGTCTTTGATAACCGACCATGAGGCTTTACTTTTATTTGTTGCAAGTGCTATAGTAGTTGTTCGTATCATATTTTAAGTGAACATTATATAATTGTTTATAGTGTTTTAAAGTCGGTATATACATTGGGGAGTGTTTTGATATAATTTCGTACAGATTTACTAATCGTTTATATTCTTTCGTTCCATCAGACATTGGAATTTCCACTTTATTACTTGCAGTTTTCATCAATTTCAATGGAAAACAAGTATTGAAGTGCTACTGGAATATTTTCATAAACAAATCAAACTGCATCTACATTGTTTAGACGGTTTTGAAATAAAATGATTTGTTTTTCAGAGAAAATGCGTGAAATAATTTGGGCATTATTAGTTTTAAGGGTCTTAGAAAAACTTACAATTTGCGTGTGATGATCACAGAAGCTAGTATTTACTACTAGACAACTACATCTTGGTGATTTGTTATGACATTGTCAATACAAGAGTTACTGCCTTTAAACATTCTGGTGTATTCTTTTATTAGTAAAATGTTGCCATAAGAATCCAATAGTGATTTAAACTCATGGACTACTTTATTTTCTCGGAGTATATCGATATTAAAATCTCCGGATATGAAATATCGGTTATTATTTGATATTAAGATTAAAAATAATATTTACAATTTCTCAAAAAATGTTAATATCTGCACTGGGAGATCTGTATACAGTTACAAATGTTACTTTTTCCATTTGGAAGTTTACATCTATTGCTGCACATTCAAAAGTGTTTGTTGCTGATAGATTGGTTATATCCAAACGTGCTAAACATTCTAGGTTTTTATCGCAATAAATGGCAACTCCGCCATGAATTCGATCCCACAATAAAAAATAGGGAGTTCTATTTGAAAAATCAAAGTTGATCGACGTTTGACCTTGAAAATTGACCCCAAGGTTATTTTATAGGACACTAGCATATGTCCGCCTCCGAACCCTACAACTTTCATCTGAAACATTTTTTGAAGTGTTGCTCAGGTTTCGAGATATTTGGGGTGGCAATTTAAAATGGGACACCCTGTATAACAGGTAACAATTTTAAATTGTGCAAACAATAATCCTACATCTATCGATTAGAAAAGAATAACATGAAGTTACGTGGTTATCCATAAAATGACCGTGGCATATGTGGTGCCCCCCCCTGTATATTAAGTTAATTATTTTATATAAAACTAATTACCAGCTATATTGTATGATAACATACGACAATAAAATAATGTCTGTTATAATCTGCAGCAATCAATTCAGATGAAACAAGATATAACCGCGCAAACGGGCGACCTTCTGTGATTTGGTGCGTATTAAATTCTCAGGATTATCGTATTGTTAATGTGCGGCGAGCCTCAAAAATTATTTAGCACAATGTCTGAATTATTTCCTGGGAAACTAATGTAATTGCAACTTTAATTATTTAGAAGTGTTTGGCCGTGTTAAATTGTTTCCCGTTGTATCCCGGCGCCATAATCCACGGCCTCCTTACATCATATTGCACGAAGCAGCAAACACGCCTCGACCTAAATATTTGAGAATTCAATTTAAACTTTTAATACACTCAGAGGTGCTTGGTAAATTGCTTATTTCGAGTTTTACAAAGGTACAAAGGTAGTAATTACTGGTTGTGATTAAGCGTGAAATGCAATGTGATAACTTTAACTTTTTCTTTGATATTCCGCGTGAGTGCATAAATCGAAAGAGGAATCGATTAACTTGTACGCTTCGCCATTTTATGCCCCAGTGTTCTTTTAATAAAGATGGAGATAATAAAATGCAAATTATATAATGTTTAGTGGTAAATAGTGAATTCTATTTGCATCGGCAACATACCGTCCTCTCTCGCCTTAAATCTAAACTAATTGTTTTTTGTCACTACATACAGTTCCCGTTTTTTTTTTTGAGATCGGCGGGAAAGACGAGAGTACGGTCGAGACATCTGAACGATTCGGATGCTCTGTAATTTTAAAATTAATGTTAAGTGTAAATGCACGAAAACCGCCAGTCCAGCATCAATCCCTCGAGGGCCACAGGAGAAGGAACCCGGAAGCTGCAACCAGAGGCCAGTTCCTATTTATTTGCTATCCTTTTACTTCCTCAGAGGTATTGCTGCCGCGACTAAAAACCGCTACAGAACCTACAAGAGGGTTTTACAAACCCTGGTTACAACGAGACATTCCATAAGGCACCCCCTCCCTCCCTCATATAATATAATCAATGAGTTTTTCAAATATCCATAATTAAAATATTGTCGTGAATTGATTGTAGATCTTTTTTTATTTATATTTTAAAGGAATTAACTTAAAATCTGAAGAAGAGACTATTTGTAAATTTCTTTTATGCAAAAAATACGTGTAGTCACATTTCGGGTTTTAGCTTATACAATTTACTTTACGTAAGGTAAAACGAGTAAAAGTACAGTTGTGAATCTTGTTTAAACAAAATCATTTTTTGACCTACAATTTCTTTAAGTTAAAAGTTGCAAGTGAACTGGAAACCACAATTGGCCCATTGTGATGAAATTACTATGATTTAATTTCCAGGGAAGGGCGAGTGCCACGAAAACACAATAATTGACGCACAGAAACGCACCAATCAACCACCGACAAAGAACTAATCTGAGAGACACAGTTCAATATCAAGCAATTTGGCAACAATAACCCTTTTTTATTGGCCCGCCCGGCGAATCAAGAGATTAGAAGTGCTGCGGTGCATTCATACAATGATAATTTTGATTCAGCCGGAGGGTGAGTTATTGGGTTTGAGGAGCGGTTAAATGAGACGAAAGTAATGGTGAGTAGTGAGGTTAGAAAAAAGCGTCTAAATAAATTGTAATCGTTCTCATTTCATCTAACGGTCGGATAAAATAATATTTTTATTGGAATTTTATTTTGTAAATAGACTGTTGTATCTTTTAAATTAAAGAAAAATTTGCAGTCTTTTATCAAAATACATTAGTTTATTGTATGGTGACTTTTTTAAATTTTCATTTATTTAAAAATAACCATATAGCAACTATCCCAGTTTTGAGTATGATGTTCAAAACTAAATTTGATTAGCTTAATTAATATGATTAATTAATTTCTCACTTAACCCGTGGTGAAACATAATTATACCGGGTGGACCATTTAATGTGTTTTCAGGAAATATCTTCGAAACAAGAAACTTTAAAAAAAAATGACCCAAACAAAAAATGATTGTATTGAAGGGGGCCATAATAACATAATTTTGTTTTTTTCATAGATGGCGCTGTTGTCGCTAAATCGAGGTCAACTTAGTTTTTTTAAATGGAAACCCCTACTTTTTATGACAGAATCCGAGTCCTTGTTAAAAAATGAGAAGAAATCACTCAACTAACTTTTTCGTCAGAGTGATAGATGGCGCTGTAATCGCAAAAAGAAGTTGTTGCATTTGGACGCTTGCGTATTCGAACTTCGCGCGCATGTGTGTGTGTGCGCGTGTGTGTGTGTGCCTGAACTCCGCGCCAGTTGACGAGAACTTATGTTGGGTTTGACTGCAACTGCAGCTAAAATATCAACTTCGGCATTCTCCTGGGTTACGGTGCGTCTTCGATGTCTGGTTCGTTTTAGGCTGCCAGTGTCTACAAATGAGTTGACGATCCGAAGAAAAGTCATGTGACTCGGATGATCTCGATCAGGATACAAGCCACACGCATCAAGTGCATTGCGTCTAGCTTCACCATACACGAAAATCATGTCGACCTTTTCCGCGATAGTATACCGCACCATTGTAACGTTTTCCCCGTCAATGCAGAAGACCGACTGATTACCAAATTAAATTTTCTTTTGTTCAGTCAAAGAAAGCATCAAAATCCAGCTATTTCCAGCTATTTTTCAATTTAAAATTGTAATTCATGGAAATACGGCCGACGTCATGTTTTGACACACACACACACCACACACACACACACACACACATGCGCGCGAAGTTCGAATACGCAAGCGTCCAAATGCAACAACTTCTTTTCGTGATTACAGCGCCATCTATCACTCTGACGAAAAAGTTAGGTGAGTAAATTCTTCTCATTTTTTAACAAGGACTCTGATTCTGTAATAAAAAGTAGGGGTTTCCATTTAAAAAAACTAAGTTGACCTCGATTTAGCGACAACAGCGCCATCTATGAAAAAAACAAAATTATGTTATTATGGCCCCCTTCAATACAATCATTTTTTGTTTGGGTCATTTTTTTTTAAAGTTTCTTGTTTCGAAGATATTTCCTGAAAACACATTAAATGGTCCACCCGGTATATTTGATTAATTCAAACACTTGGTTTTGTTTCACTGATTTTATTTTTCTCTCCGACTAGTTTCTACCTTAGGTCATTCTCAAGGAGATCGAAACTAGTCGGAGAGAAAAATAAAATCAGTGAAACAAAACCAAGTGTTTTAATTAATCAAAAAGCTTAATTAATAATGCAATACGCTATCGGCTACAGTATTTCCTTCGATTCAATCTACCGCTTGATCTCCTAGTTACAATATATTACTTAAGGAAATTATAAAATCCCTCATTTTAAAATACCCAAATGTTACAATGTTACCAAAAGATGCCAACAAGTTTCTAATTATTATTATTATTATTATTATTATTTATTAATCAGGTTACAAGAGTTACAAAAGAGGTAACTATTTGACAAGTCAATTTCACTAAAAACTAATTACATACACGAATTACAATTTAAAATACTTAAATCTAGCAAATCAGTTTAGTACAATTAAAATTAAAGTTAAGTAGTCATAGTATTAAAATAATCTTTGATCTCATTGAGACTGTAAAACGCATTCTGAATTAGGATTTCTTTAATGCGTGCTTTAAATTGGTTGAACTTAAATTTAGTTAATGACGATGGTAGTAAATTAAATAATTGAATGCCGGCGTATTCGGGTGATTTCATGTAAAAAGAATTCCTATGTTTGTTTGAGATTATTTTATTACTTTTACTAGTCGGGTAATCATGACGGCTAGAGTGACAAGGCAATCGAAGCACGTTTTTGCGGATATAACATAATAGTTTTAGAGCATATATACAAGGCAGAGTTAATATTCGTTTAGACAAAAAATACGGTTTGCAAGAAGTTCTATAATCAAGGCTGAATATGCATCTTATAATTCGTTTTTGAATTAAGAAGACTCTGTTACTGTCGCGAGCGTTGCCCCAGCAGGTGACATGGAAATTTAAAATCGAGTATACTATACCGTAGTAAACAGTTAGTAAGTTACACTGGGGTAAACTTAATTTTAGGGACATGATTAGATAAAATTGTTTATTCAATCTGTTGCAGGTATCCGCAATGTGGCAATCCCATGAGAGATTCTTGTCGATAGTTAGACCCAAAAATCTAGCATGGTCCGTGGTCGATAAAGGGATGTTATTTATATTAAATTTGCATATTGGTAGTTTCGTGTAAATGTTTGAGAATTGTACTATCTCAGTTTTAGAGATGTTTATTAATAATTTGTTTTTAGTACACCAGGTTTGAAAGGAAGCTATTATATTACGTACTTTAGATTGGGCCACGTTAAGTGAGATATCCGATACAACAATGGTTGTATCGTCTGCATACATGAACACGGAACCATCAAGTATGTTTTCAGGGAGATCATTCACATATAGTATGAAAAGAAGCGGACCTAGAGTGCTGCCTTGAGGCGTTCCCCTTTTTACATCGAATTGCTCAGATGTCACCCTGTTGTAAGTGACAGACAGCTTTCTATTGCTTAAAAACGATTTTACCCAGCTATTTACCGTACCTCTTATTCCTACGGAATGCAATTTAATGGACAAAAAATCTGAATCAATCGTATCAAAAGCCTTCGTTAAGTCGAATAGTATGCCGTATACGGTATGTTTAGCATCTAGCTTGTTAAATATGTGTTGAACAAGACAGTTGGATGCCGTTTCAGTCGAGTGTTTCTCCCTGAAACCATGTTGATTGTTAAATAAGATATCGTTGCGTTTTAGAAAAACAAATATACGTTCAAGAACTGCTTTCTCTATGATTTTTGAAAAACAGCTAAGGAGTGATATGAGTCTGTAGTGATCAATGCAATGGACGTCGCCCTTCTTGAATATGGGAATTGCTTTCGCATTTTTTAATAGTGTGGGGAAACGACCAGTGGAAACTGACATGTTAACTAAATCGCATAAGAAAGGCGCAATTAAGTCGGCACATTCCTTCACCAGATACATGGGTATGTCATCACCTCCAGGAGATGTGTTTTTTAAATTTTTGATAATCAAGATAATTTCATCGCTAGTGACAGGATTAAAAAACATTGAGTCGGCAATAATCGGAGATGTAGTGCATTCACACTGCTTAGGATCAAAATGTAGATCTAATAAATGATCTAGTTTGTCGACATAGGTGGATCCGAATTCATTTGCAATGATTTTATTGTCCACACACCTATTATCATTAATGAGTATGTACTCAGGTCGACTATGACGACTGGTCACAGTAGAGTTGGTATTAACCAATTCCCATAGTGCCTTGGTTTTATTACTAGCCCTATCTATAAGATTTTGGCTGTGTGCAATTTTTTCTTTTTGAATCAACTTATTTAAGATTTTTTTATTTATTTTATAGTTATAATTAATACGTAAATCGTTAGAATTGTTCTTTAATCGAGCCAATTGCTTAACGTCTAAATATTTATTGCGTAGCCCTTCTGAGAAGTGTATTTTCTTGTTTGGATTATTTGCTATTTTTGTTTTCTGCAATTTAAGTGGACAGGCCGCTTGAAAGCACCAATTAAAGTGTTCCCAGAATGCATTGTAATACTTGTCGACGTCCTGGATCTCTAAAGTATTAGGTATATTTTTGCAAAACAAAAATCTGAACTCGTTAATAGTATTAGTATTAATGCGTCTACAGAGTGATTGGCTGCTACAATTATCAGTGTCATCAGACGGAGAAAAGTAACATTTAATTTCTTGAGCCAGATGATCTGATATAGCAGGGTCAAAATTAATATGGTCAGTAATAGTATCCGGACTATTTGTAAGAAAGTAATCGATCGAACTGCAGGATACATTTGAAAATCTAGTGGGCTCATTGATTATTGACACCAGATTATGTGCGACTAAAATGTCGGATAGATAATTAAATGGCATAGATGTAGTACATTTGTCAATGTTCAAGTCACCACAAATATAAACACGTTTAAATGTACTTCGCACTGAGAATAAAATATCATGAAAATTATTCAGAAATATGCTTAAATTATTTGGTATTGGGGGTCTGTACATTGCCAAAATACATACGTCTTCAATTGCCACACCACAACATTCAAGGCTCATTTCAACAGCATACTGTTGAATTGAACCAATGGGCTTACATCTACTAACCAGCTCATCCTTAATAAATATTGCTGTACCGCCATGAATATGTGTTGTTCTGCAAAATGAGTCCAATAGACAATACCCACTTAATTTAGTAGTACTTAGACGTTCAGTAGTTAACCAATGTTCGCTAATACACATAATATCGTAATTATACAAGTTGCTGATGAATTCAATGTTATTAATTTTATTGGAGAGTGATTGGACATTTAGATGGAATAAGTTTAAATGACTTTCGCATGGTCGCTCGCTCGGAATAAAAAACGACGTATAGCTGCTCCTTTGGGCCAGATGTTGGGGTCGTATACGTTCTTTACATCATCAATTGGAAAAGAAACCTTGAAGGAGCAGGATTTGTCGTCCTTCCTCAGCTCTTCGCAATGGAAATCGATAGAATATGTTATTTTCAGGAATTGCTGTAGACTATCAACAGTAGTAGTTGGGTTGATACGGAATACATGTAAGTATCCAAGTCTGGGAATCGCTGTCACACTTTTGACTTCCGTATTTGTGCCAATGACTAGTTTAGTCTTGAGACTATTTCCTCTAGTTTCCCTAATTTCACGGGATTCCTTAGATTGTCGATGGTCCTTGTGTATGTCTGATTCAATAGGTTGAGAGAGGGATGGCATCTCAGCTGATTTAATCGGTTGAGAGAGGTATGGTAACTCAGCATTGGGTTGTATTGTTGTTCGTTTATTACTCTCCTGTTTGTTTATATTTACAACCGATGACCTATTTATATTCTCGATTGTGCTATTTTTAATATTCGCAGGCTTTTTCGTCGTTCTTTTGGAATGCACTTTTTGCTCTGCGTCTGGGTTCGTTGTCTCGTTGGCGGTCTTCGAGGCCAATACGTCGGTGTTGTAGGCATAAGTGCTGGTGGTGTCGTCCTCTTGTGAAATTAATTTGGAATGGAGAGCAGCGCTCTGCATTACCAACAACTTGTTCAACATTCTAATTTGTTCTTGAAGAAAGATTACATTATCACTCAGATTAAGGATTGTTTGCTCCTTGGCTTTTAGTAGCGATTTCAGATACCTTGACTCCAAATCCGCGTTTATTTCGATGACGGTGTCTCCACTGCTACTCGATGTCTCGAATTCATCCTCACTGTCGCCGACATTTGCACAATGGTTGTCCGGTGAGTCTTGACAACAGACAATAGTGTCCTTGTCCACTTGCACCACATTTTTCATGTATTTAATACATCCCTTGTGCATTTTCACACCACATTTGGCGCACTTGGGTCCACTTTGTGGTACATTACCGTACCGTTTACACTTTCCGCCAGAAGAAGATTCGTACACGTCTGCTGTGTTGGCCGCCATTATAAATCAAATAAAGCAAAAGCAAATTCTACCCTATTATTTCTATTGTCCGTTCTCTTGCTGTTGTAGAACGTTTTCTGTTTTCTTAAACGAAGCTGATGTTCTGTGTCAAGCTTTTTACTTTCTCCGTTACGAAGTACGAGAAAGTATTGTGATCGTGATTTTTTTTCAAAAAATTTTTTTTACGGAAATATCCGTTTTGGGGTCCCTAGATGCCATTTCAACAATTTCTGGAAAAAAAATTTTTGTGTCTGTGTGTGTGTGTGTCTCTGTGTGTGTGTGTGTGTGTGTGTGTGTGTGTGTGTGTGTGTGTGTGTGTGTGTGTGTGTGTGTGTGTGTGTGTGTGTGTGTGTGTGTGTGTGTGTGTGTGTGTGTGTGTGTGTGTGTGTGTGTGTGTGTGTGTGTGTGTGTGTGTGTGTCTGTCTGTGTGCGCTGTATCTCAAAAAGTAATAAAGCAATTGATATAAAACCTTGAACATACGTCTTATTTGATAATCTGAAGAACTGAAAAGCTTTTGGTAAAATTTCGTACACCGGAAGTGGGTGTTTACCTTAACTGTTTTTTGTTTTTTGCCAATATTTTCTTAAAAATGAAAAATATCACAAAAACATTTAAACAAACTTTAAAGACGACAAAGAAATGAACATCTTTTGCTTGAAAATATTTTTCATAAAATCATTGCTATTCGAAAAAAAAAATTATTAATATTTTTTTAATTTTTGGTTTATAATTATGAAACTATAATAGTTACAGCAAATTCATATGAATAATAATTGTAGAGAATACCAAAATGAACAACTTCTAAAGAATAAGTTTTTTTTTAAATCTCGTTAGTTTTTGAGTAAACCGAGTTTTTGAATTTGAAGTATAATTTTTCCATGTTTAATCATTTTGACGTTTTAAACGTCAGTTTCATCCGAGTTTACGCAACGCTCGATGTACATTTAAAATATGATTTCAATAAACCATGAAAATGTGAATATAAATGGCTATGATACCATCAAGCCGTAGAAAATAACATGATGGCCACATCACCATTTTTTTCAATAAAATTCCATTATCCTCATATCCACTCACGCTATTGAGTTGCCAACTTGTCACAAAAACATCTGGTATTCCGTGTAACGAGAACGAACCATTAATTAAAAACACCGTGCAACTCTTAAATGAAAAGTTGCAGATACAACTCAAAGCCGATGACTTTTCTAATGTGTATCGCTTAAGAAAATTAGTTGGAAAACGCCCTATTTCGGTAGAATTTGTTAGCGGTTGTAAAAAACAAATAGTCTTTGCTAACGCAAAAAAGGGCTCATCAATATACAAGGTGTCTAAAAAAGACACCACCAAAATGATATGGTGTATTCCTGAGACAAAAAAAGAGCAAATTAACTAAATTTATCTATATGAAAAATTACATACCTTCCAAGATACAGCAAGTCAAAGTTTAAGATTTTTAAAATATTTTAATCTATATCTCGAAAATGGCAGATGAGAATGATTTGTTTATTTTTTTCTGACAACTAAATTAGGTGTACTACATTGTTTAAAAATTTCAAGAAATTTCTTCAAGTACAAAGGTGCTCCAGAGGACATGCTGTTTACATTATTACATAGAACTTTTTTGTTCTTCATATTTTTTGCGATTTAATATTTTTTTCAAAGCAACTCATCACTTTTAAAGAATTTATAACTCTTAAAATTTTTTTGTTTACGCCTTATTTTTAACAAAAAAAAAATAAAAAAGAACTTATTGTTCATTGTTTAATTGCGCTCGTCCTGCAAGAAAAGTCTTAAAAATAACTATAATCCAAAAACTGCTTTTATTTTAACATATTAAATTATTTAACAAATTACAAAAAATTCAAAATGACCCTCATAAAAAAAATCACAGTACACATTGTATGCGCGTGCGCGCGTCGCGTCGATGCGCTTCAGCCACCGGCGATACTTCGGTCACCCCCACTCAAAGTGTTAACCAGTTTTACTTAAATTAAAAGTTTTAATCGTACTGACACGTTTTCAACGAATTGACACCCGCCTACTTAGATTATTTTATTTTTTAACACGAAATTTTCCAAAAACAATAAGTTCTTTTTTATTTTTTTTTGTTAAAAATAAGGCGTAAACAAAAAAACTTTAAGAGTTATAAATTCCTTAAAAGTGACGAGTTGCATTGAAAAAAATATTGAATCGTAAAAAATGTGAAGAACAAAAAAGTTGTATGTAATAATGTAAACAGCATGTCCTCTGGAGCACCTTTGTGCTTGAAGAAATTTCTTGAAATTTTTAAACAATGTAGTACACCTAATGTAGTTGTCAGAAAAAAATAAACAAATCATTCTCATTTGCCATTTTCGAGATATAGATTAAAACATTTTAAAAATCTAAAACTTTGACTTGCTGTATCTTGGAAAGTATGTAGTTTTTCATATAGATAAATTTAGTTAATTTGCTTGTTTTTTGTCTCAGGAATACACCATATCATTTTGGTGGTGTCTTTTTTAGACACCTTGTATATTAATCACAATTTAACGAATGAAGATAGAGAACGAAATCAAATTCTAAGACAACATCTCAGAAATGCAAAACAGAAAAACCTGAATGCCTACATAAGGAAATCTGAATTAATTGTGGAAAATGAGGCCTATACTATTAAGCAATTGACTGCGTTGACCCAAGAAGAACCGGAAGAGCCTGATCGGCATAGTGCACCCTCAACGCCCAACATTCGAAAATTGGATATTGACAATGTATTCGATGCCGCGCCAAGACCAAGGTCCAAGAGCAAAAAATCAAGCAATGCAGATTTGTACAATAAGTCGAATAGGATTCTTCGTAAGAAACCGACATAATAACACCCCTACGAATCAAATACAATTACAGGAATTCGAAATTTTGCAGACCGAAGACATCTTTTTCGCGCAATTATTAACCATTCATTACTACAATGCATACTCTACATATTAGTCACATTAACACCAGATCTATTATACCTAATACCGAGATGCTTCGCGCTCATACTTATTCGGAAAAATATGACGTTTTAGCAGTAATGAAAACGTGGTTATCTGCAAATATTCCTAGGAATGCAGTAAGCATTAACGGTTACAATATCGTTCGTCAAGACCGCACTAATCGTAGAGGTGGTGGAGTAACATTCTACATCTCGAAAAGTCTTAAATATAAAATAATTCGAACATCCACAAGAATTGAACAGTTATGGGTGGATGTCAACGTAGGCAGGAATAAATGCATATTAGGGGTTGTTTACAGACCTCCCGATACTGATTACGCAAATTTCATGGATGAGTTGGATATCAGATCGTGTATTGGAATCAAGTCATTTGTATATTGTCGGTGATTTAAATATTAACTTATTAGATACAAATTATTCTCCAACGGTGCAATTTGGTAACCTTTTAGAATGCTATGGGCTGACTCAATTAATCTCAACTCCAACTAGAATTGGTATCACTAGTGCGACACTCTTGGATGTAATCTTAACAAATAATAAAGATATCAAACCCGTTGGTACTATAGATCTAAATTTTTCAAATCATAATCTAGTATTCTGTTCAGTTGGAGTGAATAAGGGATTTGCAGTTTCGAATACCAAACGTTTTCGATCCTTCAAATATTTTAATGAACATAATTTCTACGTAGACCTGCAACAAATCGCGTTTCATAGAATGTTTGACATTCATGATATTGATGCAAAAATCGAACTCTTCAATAAATGTATTTTGTGTATTTTTGATTTTTACGCCCCATATGTTACTGCTAAGTTCACTAAACCACACTTGCCATGGATCACAGATAATGTTAAATTTATAATGTCCTTAACGCGATAAAGCCCTCAAACTATTGAAGAAAACCAAAAGTGTTTCGCATTTTAATAAATATAAACAACTCAGGAATTATGTAACACAATCAATAAAACATGAAAAAGTAGCGTTCTTAGAACATGAATTTAAGAACACTAGTTCAAAATTGCTATGGAAAAAACTTAGAAGATATGATATTCATAATAAGAACAAAAAAGAAATTCCAAACTCCTTAAAAGATGCTAACGCCATACAGAATTATTTTACAAATTCTATACCAATCTCTGGTATGTATGTCTCTAAAATCAACCACTATTATGATAACGACTTTCAAGGTTTAAGTGAAAAATTAGGCTTCAAAACTGTTGATGAGGTCACTATTTATAATGCCCTTCAAGGAACTAAAACGAATGCTGTAGGCTACTATGATATCTCTGGTAGAATAATTAAATTATGTTTTCCCTTGATATTACCATATCTTGGGCATATAATAAATTCCTGCTTGTTAATGGGATATTTCCCGAACGTCTGGAAAAAGGCAATCGTGATTCCGTTGCCAAAAGTAGATCAACCATCTGGTTTCCCCGATAAGCATGTTGCCTGTCTTATCGAAGATACTTGAGAAAGTAATGTCGATTCAAATTAAAGATTTTTTAACCGTCAACGGCATCCTCCCGGAAAAACAATCCGGTTTTCGCCAAGGCCACAGCTGTGAAACAGCTCTCTTGGATCTTGTAGATGATATTTTTCGTGAAACGGATAATAATAATCTTACCGTTGTGGTTCTTTTGGACTACAGTAAGGCCTTCGATACATTAAATCACACTACACTTCTTAGCATCTTAAAGTTTATTGGATGTAGCGGAATGGCTCTTGAAATGTATTGATTATTTAAGTAAAATTAAATCCAACTGTGTTGATCACGATGGAATTAGTATTGCTATGCTTCGGATGTGCATTCCATTTATTTTACACATTATAAACTCCTGTATTATTGAATCATTCTTTCCGGACTGTTGGAAAATGGCGCTAATCAAACCTGTACCCAAAATTAACAATCCTACTGAGCCCAAACATCTACGACCGATAAGTATTTTACATGCGTTATCTAAAGTCTTCGAGAAATGTCTAAATGACCAACTGCGCAAGTTCGTAAATGAAAATCAACTATTACCTGTTCATCAATCTGGATTTAGAACTGATCACAGTTGCGAGACAACCTTACTATGTTTAACGGACGACATACTAAGGGCTACTGACACAGGTATGGCCACTGCAGTTGTACTTTTTGATTACTGAAAGACCTTCGACTCGGTCAACCACAGTACTTTAAATATGATACTTGAATCTTTGGGTTTTGAAACATGTGCTTTAGATCTTATAAATAACTATCTCAATCACAGAAAACAAAGTGTCACAATTAACTCACTTTCTTCAGGTTTTTCTGACTTAAAACAAGGTGTACCGCAGGGTTCCATCATTGGCCCTCTTTCATTTCTGCTCTATTCATCCTCAACCCTAGATCAGCTTGGGCACTGCAAAGGGCATATGTATGCGGATGACACACAGATATACATATCGTTTGAACCAGACCTATATCAGGAGGCTGAAGCTCGTTTAAACTCGGACATCAAAAGAATCTGTGAGTTTTCTGAAATTCTTGATCTAAATTTAAACCCATCAAAATCACAATTTCTTCTATTTGGCAAAAACAAGACTGTCACTGATCTAAAAGACAAAATTGCCATTAATATTAACATAAAATTGTGCCCTTTGTAAGTCAAGCTAGGAATCTAGGAGTGGTTTTGGATAATACGTTTAGATACAAGGTTCATATTAATAAATGTATTACCTCTGCATATTTAAACTTAAAAAAACTATATCCGCATCGGTCATATCTCCCCATAGATACTAAGATCTTACTATGTGATTCATTTGTCTTATCTAATTTCAACTACTGCTCTACCCTATATCACTCTGCCATTGATAAAAACACCTCAACCCGGATACAAAAGGTCCAAAATGCTTGTCTCAGATACATTTATGGTGTGCGTAAATTCGAAAGAATCTCCCATAAAATCGGTGAATCTAAATGGTTGTCTATGGTGGACCGACGAAGAGCTCAGGCATTATGCCTTTACCATAAAATTATTGTGAATAAACACCCCCCTTATCTATACAACAAAATCACTTTTCGTAATCATGTTCATAATCTTAATAATAATAATAATAATAGTTTTATTGATGTTAATAAACTGTTGGTTTTTACACAGGTCAATACATTTGGAGGATAATATTCATGTATGTATACCAAAATATACCAAACAAAGTTGAGCTCACGTCTTTGCAAGCCCATAGCAGACTACATAAATAATTTATAAAAATAATAATAAAAACGGTTATATATTACAATACTAAGTTTATGGTGTGAAGACAAAAATAGATGAGATAAAAATAAATTAAAATTACAGATTACATTAAAATTGTGGATACATATCCGGTTTATAAATAATAGACAGGAGTATATAATGTTAAAATCTCGTGTAAAAATAAAAGGCAATAAAGTTTAACGCATCAATATTTAAAATTACAGAAATATGTGCAAGACAGCTGTACAACATATTAAAATTAAGTTTAAAAGATAAGAGATAATAATAGCAATAGTAAATATTGAGTCTGGAGATAACATAGGATCAAAATTTAACTGTATGTGTTATGAAGCCAGTTTTGAACAATCACTCTTAATAAACTCATCAATACTATAGAATGCGTTCAGTAACAGATGATTCTTAATACATTGCTTGAATTTCTTATATGGTAGAATTTGAACGACATTAGGTAACATATTAAAAAAAACATATGCAGTAGTATCTTGTGCCAGTCTTTGATTTAGTCAAACGATGAGCACTAATACGAATGTTATTATTCTTTCTTGTGTCGTGGTCATGATACGAATTATTTGATTTGTACAGTTGATAGTTCTTGTGGATATGCAGCAGGTATTCCAGAATAAAAACACACGGTGCAGTTAAAATGATCAATCGCCTAAAAGACTCTCTACAGTCTTCCCTGTACTTCAACTCTGCTACGATACGTACTTCTCTTCTCTGCATTCTAAAAGCATCAGTCATAGTAGCTGAATGACCCCACAGAATGATACCGTAAGTCAAATGGCTATGGCAGAAGGAAAAATATGTTTTCAGGAGCACATGCTTCGGCACGGTTCGGGCGATATTTCTTAGAACATATATATTTTTTGCTAGCTTTAACATGAGCGATTTGCCATGTTGATTCCATGTAAGTCGAGAATCTATGTGAAGCCCCAAGAACTTTGCCGATGCTGTGTCCCCTACTTGATTTTGTTTTAAAGTCAAAACCGTTTCTACCGTTTTTCCAGCATTTACTTTTAATCTATTATCATTAAACCAATTGTAGACAACTTGTCTATCTGCATTTAATTTAATTGACGCATCATGGAAAGTTATTCCACTTGCTGTTACGGTAGTGTCATCTGCATATAGTACCGGTAGGGAGTATTGTATGTTTGAAGGTAGATCATTAATGTATGTTACAAAAAGAAGTGGTCCTAGGATTGATCCTTGCGGTACGACGTATGTTATTTCTTTAAGCTCAGAGGTGCAGCCATTAACTTCTACAACTTGCTTCCTACCCGTTAAGTAGGATAGGAGCAATCTATTTGCTTTGGGTGAGATGTTGTTGAAGTATACCTTTCTGAGGAGGATTTGATGTGACACGCAGTCAAATGCTTTACTTAAGTCTAATAAATTGCATGCTACGATTTCATTATTTTCAAATGCTTCTAGAGTGAAATTTATAAATTCATTTACAGCAGATACTGTTGATTTCCCACGTCTAAATCCAAATTGTGAATCACATATTAATCCGTTAGATTCAAGGTATGTAGACAGTTGTTCGGTCATAATTGCCTCAATAATTTTTGAGCATATGGGCAGAATGCAGACAGGTCTATAGTTATCTAACTCATTTTCATCTCCTTTTTTACTTTCTCCGTTACGAAGTACGAGAAAGTATTGTGATCGTGATTTTTTTTCCAAAAATTTTTTTTACGGAAATATCCGTTTTGGGGTCCCTAGATGCCATTTCAACAATTTCTGCAAAAAAATTTTGTGTGTGTGTGTGTGTGTGTGTGTGTCTGTGCGCGCTGTATCTCAAAAACTAATAAACCAATTGATATAAAACTTTCAACATAAGTTTTATTTGATAATCCGAAGAACTGAAAAGCTTTTGGTAAAATTTCGTACACCGGAAGTGGGTGTTTACCTTAACTGTTTTTTGTTTTTTGCCAATATTTTCTTAAATATGAAAAATATTACAAAACATTTAAACAAACATCAAAGACAACAAAGAAATGAACATCTTTTGCTTGAAAATATTTTTCATAAAATCATTGCTATTCGAGAAAAAAATTTATTATTTTTTTTTAATTTTTGGTTTATAATTATGAAACGATAATTGTTACAGCAAATTTATGTGAATAATAATTGTAGAGAATGTCAAAATGAACAACTTCTAAAGAATAAGTTTTTTTCGAAATCTCATTAGTTTTTGAGTAAACCTAGTTTTTGAATTTGAAGTATAATTTTTCCATATTTCATGATTTTGACGTTTTAAACGTCAGTTTCATCCGCTCGATATTCATTTAAAATATGATTTCAATTGAAAATGAACCCATGAAAACGTAAATATAAAGTGGGAGAAAGTAACATGATGGCCACATCACCATTTTTTTAATTTGGGCCCATCTAAAGGCTATAATTCGGAAAATACACCTTAAAATTTACATTTTTTTTAATGAAGGTTTTCAAATAACAATGACTCAAATTTTATTTAGCAAAATAATGTAACCATAATAAATTTAAACTTTTAAGTCATGCCCGGATTTTATTCATCTTAATTTTATTTATTTTATTATAAATCTTAATTTTTATTTTATAATTCAACAAAGAAATTTTTCGTCAAATCTAGATTTATTTTGAAGGTTAAAGTCTCTCAAAATAAAAATAACTTCTGTAGCTTAAAAGTGTTTACTTTCAATGTTTTAAATCGTTTTTTATATGGAAGCACACAAAGGATCGCCTCGGAATCGATCGAATACGGAGAGTTACAGATTGGTTATCGAAATGGAGGACATTTTGGAGGACACTGTTCAAGGGAGGGTGGAACATACAAAAGGGGGTTAATTTTGTAAATTTACGAAATTATCATAATTTTTTGAGAAGATATAGCCGAAAAACAAAAATATAGCTGATTTTTTAAGGGGTGACTTGAGGGGTGAAACATGGTTTTTAGTCGAGAAAAAAAAATACGTATCAAATATTTTGGGCCCCTCTGCAAATCCACTAAATTTCATTAAAATCGGAGTGAAACACATGGGTTACTTCCCTTGCTAGTATATAACTCTGCAAGTTATCGTAAGTTATCGCAAGTTATCGCAACTAAAACATGCTAAGAATCATGTGAAAATGTCGGAAGAAAAATGACATGAAAGCCGTTTTTCGGCAAAATTCGGCAATTTTGTTGTACAATCCAAAATATATCCAAATTTATAATAAAATTAACGATGAAATCAAAAAATTATAACGTCAAATAAGAACAACTGCAAAAATACTTATCACTGAAAGAACATTTGTTATCATGTACTAATTGCACAAAAAAATCCCAATTATTTATATGCACATTTACTAACTGTTTTCTGCATTTGAATATGTACAAATACGCTCCTTCATATCAACGCGTAAGTATTCGGCAAGGTGAGTATAGTCATTGCCGCATTTCACAGCAAGTGTATCTGCAACAGGTGACTTATAACGGTTATTTTGATTGAAGAAGTGTTATAGAAAGAGATTTTCAGCTTTTTTTTTTTTTTTTAGTACAAATTTTTTGACTTTTGTCGCGCTAGAATAGTCATCCGTCCCACTGTGTGCCATGATCTGAAAACTCTATCGTGAAGGTAGGGTTGCAATTCTAAATATCGCTAGTGTAGCCATTAGGCTACGCTGCTTTCCCAGCGCCTGGAAATTGGTCTCTGTGGACAACATCTCCAAACTAGGTAAATCACCTACTTTTCCCCAGAATCACAGGCCTATCAGCCTCCTCTGCACACTGGGCAAAATAGTCGAGAAAATAGTCTTCAACCGTCTAAAGGAGTTCAATGACGAAAATAAAATCATTCCTGATTCCCAGCAGGGGTTCAGAGCCGGCCTCATCAACTGGTGAGAGTAACCCATTTCTTTCTTGACGGCTTTGCGCACAGGAAAGATACGTGGCCAAGGCGTTTAACATTGTTTTCCACGACGCACCGTGGTTCAGAATTCCAAAAAGCTGGCCAAAAGTCTAAATCTCGATAAATTTGGACATAAATGGATACTATAAGGTTTCTGACCTCGCAGATTATGAATTTGATGTCAAAAGTGAAAAAATCAAAATGGCGGATCCAATATGGCGGACATCAGTGATTAAAAAAAATGATTTAAATCGTATAGAAGTTGGTATTAGGGGGTTTTAATATTACAAAAGACGTGTTTTATTATTATAAACTTAAATTACAAAATTCATATTGTATTGTCGTATTAAGGTTGTTTATATAAAATTAGTGAAATGAATCCAAAATTAAACACTACGAGCTGAATGCAAAAACAGAAAACGAATAAAACGAGGAGAATAAATATACAAATACCCACCTACATACACATGTTACATACCAATCTCACTGACAATTTTTCCTGATGATGGCCCAAGGCCGAAACCGGTTGCAAATTAAATAAACATTCTATTAAGGAAGTACCAACCTTTCACTAATTTAATAAATTACAAAACTTCTTCCAAATCAAGTGAATTATCCGAATCATCCGAACTGCATCCATTTGCATCGATTTGGTTAATTACATGGTCATTCGCATCTCGTGGCATAAGAAGTTGTACTGCTTCAGGTGATAAAGATTTGCCAGGTTTTGGAGGAGTCTTTCGTAAGCTTGTGATCAGGGGATCTGAAGACATCAGAAGTCGATGAAAAACATCTTCCATCGTCTTTTCCCTGCTGCATTTTCGGGAGAAACCTTGGCGATACATTCGAATATCTTTGTTTCGTGATTCCTGAGCATCCTCTGACAACATCCCTATTGGTAGTAAGGCAGTTTCAATAATTTCAGGCCCATGGAGCAGCACTTTATGTACTGTTGTCGGCATACAATACCATGAATACCTATCAACGAATAATCTAGCTGTCTCGATGCAATATTTTCGAAACTCCGCAATTTTGACAGGAAAACAACTCGACACAACCTGCAAAATGACGTGAAATCGATGAATAATATCTTCATTTATACCCAATATTTCAGCGGATACCGAAGAACACTCAAAAAAACGTCTAGCTGTATTGCCATCGTTTGTGCTGCCGTAACCATGTTTTGGAAAATCAATAAGAAGGCCCAATTGTTCCCTAAATCCTTTTTGAATTGTTTGTTTTCGCTCTGCAACATTTTTTTTATCCTCATCTTTACGAGCTTGCCATTTCTCTATACCAAGTTTTTCCGCCACATGTAACAAGCACTCAAAAAAGTGAATCCACGCATGTAACGTGGAAAGTCCTAGCTCCAATGAAGATGCATCTACATTTTGTTGTAGAATGACTTCAATATTATTAAACTCTTTCGAGGTCCTTTTGCATAAATAGCATCGCAAACTTGACTTTGTCGATGTCACTGCATTGGACACTTTTCCGTCTATCATTGTAAAAACTAGTTCGTAGTCCACTGTTATCTGTTTAGCATGTATGACTGTTTTAAACGGTATAAGAGTTGCTATTTGATCATCGATGTAATTTTTTTCGTTGATAGTGGACTGCACGTTCTCGTGGAGGAATTGCAGTCTTATCGGTCTGCAAAATCTAGGTGATGACGGCCTTGGATTTTTCCACACTATTATTTTGTTTTGTGTTTTATGGTCAATAGCCATGAGTTGTAACGGCACTAGCGATGTAAGGAATACGTTCGTATCAGAACTGCTGCTATCACTAAACGTCTGTTTATATAAACTTTGGCTTGAGGATCCGTCACATCCCCATTTGAGAATGAATGAAAGGTTTTTAACAGTATTTGCATCGAGACTTTTAATAACATCATTTTGTACCTTCAAAATTCTTTCGGTAGTATGTTCTAGAAGTGACTGCAATTTAATTTCGGCACTTATCTCTGTTATTGTAATATTGGATGGATAACACCGCTTTTTAGCTTCCAAAACTCTGTAGTAAGGCGGAAAAAGACGTTAAGGTGTTATTTTCTTTTGCTGCTTGTCTTATCAAATTATACTGGAATTTTGTTAGTTTTCCTTCAATGACCAGAGAAAGTACAGCATCTTGAGACAATTCTTCTGCCCGAGGCTTTTCGTATTTTCTAACAGCTAACTTGTACGTAGAAGCTCGGGTCGGGGACGATGAAGTTACTTCTCTTATTACATTCGCAGCATCATGGAATCCAGATGAACGCAGATTCATTTGAGTTGCATATGCTAACTCATTTTTATCATAGGACTTGCGTACTTCTTCAGTTCGTCTTCTTTTAGTTCGATCGCTTGCTTCATTAAAATCAGTGGATGGTCGCCCAAAGTTCTTCGAGTATGATGATTGTATTAGTTTTGACTTTGAACTTGTGCATTCAGAAGTATTCTAAAAAATGTATAAAACAGCTACGTTAAGAAAAACCTCCCAAAACATTGAACAACTATTAGTGCAAAGAATTTTGGAAAAAATACAACCTAATATATGACCCAATACTCACAGCAATATTTATACCACCATCCAGCCATTCCTTGTTATTTTTCAGGAAACGTTTTTGTGATCTGGCAGCATTTCGCCATCACGACTTTAAATTGCATATAATTTTTCTCAGGTTTTCTTTCACATCCTCGTGAATTTTAACAGAAATATTTTTAGCTGCAGTCAAATCATTCTCCAAAATTAAAATTTGTGTTGCAAAATCTTCGTTTAATTTGTCTTTCAATATAAAAAATATCTTTCATCGAGTGCATGTCACAACGTTTCCTACAAAATTGGTATAATATATTATTACTGATTAGATATTTAGCGACAAATATACTTATATAACATATAACCTACATTTTTACCACGATAGTAAAATAGTATCGTCCAAAAAAATGATTTTTAGTACAATTTAAAGTTTCAAAACTAATCTATTTAAATCATTGATTATAATTTTTTTTACTTAGACTGAGCCATTTAGTCACACACGGCTGTTATTCTTGTATTGTATATTTGTATGAATAAATGAACAAATGAATACTTCTCGATCCCCGAAAAATCTTCCACCCGGGATGGGAATCGAACCCACACGGCCGCGGTGCAGCCGGCACAAGCGCTCGCCTCTACACCAATGGATCACACGATAATAAAAATTGTTCAATTAATTTTTTTTATATTTTTTTATTCAATGTTGCACTAAAACAGATTTTTTTACTAAAATTAACAAACACACTATATTTCTTTCAGTGAAATATGATATTGATCTAGTTACGCTACTGACAAAAGGCAGAATTTTAAACTATTGAATACATGATGTAAATATGTATATACACCGTGGGCCAGAAAAACGGTACAAGTGGTTTTGTACTCATATATCTTCGCGAGTTATTAATATGTTTAATTAATTAATATAACACTGAAAAACCCAATTTTTATAGATAAGACAAAGTACTTTTGCTCTAAAGAAATAGTACTTAAACGTATGCACGAAACATCTTCTTGCATGAACTTCTTCTATTCTATTAGGAATTCGTACTGTATTTGGTCCTTCACTACAAGTTCCGATTTTAATTATTAATCACTAAATACTTGTAACCGACCCACCCTTTTGTGGATTTTTGTTCAGAATCTTTCGTGCAGATAAATTGTCATGTTGAAATAAATGTTTAATGAATATCTTAACTTATTTATTTAGGCGAAACATTTTTATCACAACAACTAAAATAACTGATAGAAGTGACAGCTAATGTCTAAGATTCATTAGAAAAGAATAACGAATCATGGCGCACTAATTGTGATACCTTCAAATGCAACGCGGCGGTGCGTTATAAACTCCCATCTTTGCAGAGCCTTCATTAATGTGAAATATCCTCCATAGAAAAAACTTAAAAAATGCAATAAATCATTTTAGCAATCTACAAAATTACTACTTTATTTTTCAAAGCAATATTTAATGCGTTAATTATTATAGAAAATATGAATATTTACAATTTGTACCGTTTTTTCAACGATATTGCACATCAACAATAAAAATGTTCCTACTCTGAGGAATGCAAGTGAATGCAGCTAATTGTTGTTTATCACGCTAAAGGACATTATAATGAATATTTTTATTGGTATAGAAACACAGGCATACACAGGCAAAAAAATATTTCCATGAATGTTTAAAATGTATCTACCTATTTTTACCGCAAATTTCTATAATTGATAACAAAATTTTTGTATACATATTAAATGTTATAACCATTAATTTACCTTCAGAAAGATCCATAATAACAAGGAAAAAAAACTCAGCACATAAAGATTAGTATTTATAGTGAAAAACCGACGCCAAACATTCACTTTGTCCGAACGTCTCCCACGTGTCTAACAAAGCAACAAGTATAAACGCAGATTACGAGGCATTTGAAGGTAAATACAATTATATTCTTCCGTTGTGGCATGCAGTAGAGCCCTCTGGACACGACTACATTGTACTAAACTCAAAATATTGACTTTCATTTTTCGACTTTTGGCCAGCTTTTTCGAATTCTGAACCACTGTGCGACGGTCTCATCTATAAGCTCATTATTCAGCAGTAGATACATTCGAAGAAGACCTTTGGAAAATGGCGATAAATTTATCCAAAAGCGTTGCGATACACTTCACAAAAACACGCCCGAAAATCGCCTCTGAGCCTCACGAATTCAGCTTTTTTGAATCCCCCATTGCTTTACGTGACCAAGTTCAGAACTTGGGCGTTATCTTTGACAAACACCTACACTGGCGTAACGACATCAAACATAACCTCACTAAAGCCCAAGGTACCCTCAATAAACTTTGGCCACATATAAATAAAGAATCCAAGCTTTCCTATTCCAACAGGGTTTGACTATATAAAAACGTCATCAGACCTCAAATGATTTATGAATAGAATGTATATGGTTACGACAAAACCACATTTAGAAAGCTCCAAACCCACCAGAATAAAGTGCTGAGGCGGGTTCTCAATGCCCCTATGTACATGCACCGGGACACTAAAACGCCGAATGTCCTAGAGTAAATCAAAGAGCTAGCTTGTAGCTAGTTTGTATATGACAGACTGGATAATGATTCCCCACCGGGAATATTGATTCCCCAATAGCTATGCAGGCAGAAAAAAAAACAGAGAATTACCATCCTACTAGGCCCTCCATCCTCAATGAGCCTTGCTCCCAGTCCACCCCTCCACCTCACTTAGGGTCTAGGGACTGGGCTGTCGGTATCAAACAAACATCTAATGACAATCCACAGTCAAACTAGGAAAGGTCATGGGCCTAGGGATAGTAATTCTCAAGAGTCCTCTGAGGAGAGGTTTTAGCTGGCGGGTGTCCTTCAGGTGAATCCAGCACTACCCTGCTACGGGGGGGGGGGGGTGTGTGAGGATTTCCTCTCCTCACATAAAAAAAAACAAATCATTATTTGTGCCGTGAACGACGACTCGTTGGCAATCTACAATTCTCAGGTTGTTTTTTCATCTGATAATAATTAATTAATTAAATTCCACTTTAGATGAACACATACCATTTTTTAACTTTAATAATAATATATGTACTTAATCGGTCAACAATAACCAAAAGATTAAAAAGCAAATAAATATTAATAAAAACCAACTAGCGCGTCGCACATAATCAGTACGTTTTGAGTAATCGCTTTAAGAAATCGAAGTTCGAGCAGTATTTTTTTTTCAAAACGGTAAGTATTTTATATAAAAAATTTTAAAAACAAAATTATGATTGAATTATTCAAGCATTAGCGGAGTCTAATAAGTCCGATCAGGTTTGGAAAAGTCCGATGGGTCTAAGGGTCGAGGGATTGATTGATTGATTGATTGATTAATTCCAGTACGTTATGAGTTATTGCTTTAAGGGCATTGGATACCGACGAAGAAATAGAAATGTAAACAAACCAACCCCTCGATCTTGCATCTAACCCGCGAAAGCCCTAGAAGAGCACCATATGTGATATTAATGCAGCGAGACAACGTTGTGGTCCTCAAGAGTGGACCAGCCACTTGAATGAAATATCGGCGCTCAGCACTATTATACTTATTTGACTTGACTGACTATTCGAATCTTGTGTATGTTTGTAAAGGGGAGGGACCGTCTTATCTGAAGTGACGAGAGATTTGCGTAAATTCATTATCGAAAAATCTCAGCTCCAAGCGCGCTTGTTCTGAGTATTTCCGTAGCATTGGCTTCGATGATGAATTCACTATTCTTGTTATTTTTTACAAAATTGACTTATATTTTTTTTAAGGAAGTTTTTTATTATTTCCAATATTTTTCTAAATATGAAAAATATTACAAAAATATTTTAACAAAAGTTGAACACAAAGTAAAAATGAACAAATTAATAAATATTTTAATGAACTCCTTAATTTCCGAATAAACAAAAAATTATAACTTTTTGTTTTGGTACAATTATGAGATTGTAATAGTTGCATGAAATTTTAATAAACAATTTTAGAAAACGCCAAAATTAACGATTTATAAGTAATTAGTATTTTACGAAATCTCACCAGTTTTTTACAGTATTTTTCTATTTTGACCCTTTTATTCCATTTCTAAATTAAAAAATCGACCATAAATATTTAGAAAATTGTATGGTGGTTGGTAGCACTAATAATTGACATTTCAATTTGAAATTAGTTTGCGATTTCCACATACCCTCAAAACTATCTCGCCGAGAATTTAGCACAGGTTGACGGCTCTGAATTTCAACGGTGCCAACCTTAAAAAAATAAATCATTAAAGCACTCGGCGAGCCATTAACGAACCCATATGAATGCGTTAATGACTCCGTTTTAGACGCAAATTAGAAAAAACATATTTATATAATGACGGTATACCTTACTCTTTTTTACTTAAAAAATAACCATATTGAGTTTTAAACTTTATTATCATTGATCACTTGACAAAACATGATTTAATATTTAAATAAAATGGTGATGTGGCCATCATGTTACTTTCTCCGACTTGATATATTTACGCTTTCGTGGTTTATTTTCAATTGAAATCATATTTTAAATGTACATCGAGCGTTGCATAAACTCGGATGAAACTGACGTTTAAAACGTCAAAATTATGAAAGATGGAAAAATTAAACTTCAAATTCTAAAACTCAGTTTACTCAAAAACTAAAGGGATTTCGAAAAAAACTTAATAAGTTGTTCATTTTAGCATTCTCTACAATTATTATTAACATAAATTTGCTGTAACTATTATCGTTTTATAATTATAAACCAAAAATAGAAAAAATAATAATAAATTTTTTTCTCGAATAAAAATTATAGTATAAAAAATGTTTTCAAGCAAAAGATGTTCATTTCTTTGTTGTCTTCAAAGTTTGTTTAAATGTTTTTGTGATATTTTTCATATTTAAGAAAATATTGGCAAAAAACAAAAAACAGTTAAGGTAAACGCCCACTTCCGGTGTACGAAATTTTACCAAAAGCTTTTCAGTTCTTCAGATTATCAAATAAGACGTATGTTCAAAGTTTCATATCAATTGCTCTATTAGTTTTTGAGATACAGCGCGCACAGACTCACACACACACAGACACACACACACACACACACACACACACACACACACACACACACACACACACACAGACACAAAATTTTTTTTTCCAGAAATTGTTGAAATGGCATCCAGGGACCCCAAAACAGATATTTCCGTAAAAAAAATTTTTGAAAAAAAAATCACGATCACAATACTTTCTCGTACTTCGTAACGGAGAAAGTAAAAACGATTAAATGTAAGAAAAATAACTTGATATATACATTCCTTGAAAATTGCTTGCTGCCGAAAGTAGTCGGAATTAATAATTTCATAAGTGAAACATATCAAGTGATTTTTTCTTAAATTTAATCGTTTTTTAAATAAAAAAAGAACATATTTAATTTGTATTTCAGAAGAGAAGTTAGGGAAATTGATTTATCTAATACGTGATTTGTAGTCTATTCATTCTAGTGACATGTGACTAAGGAAAAAGACTTTTAAAAGTTTTACCATTTTCTTACTTTATATCTCTGTATCTCTGGCATTCTATAATAAAAAAAAATACGCAGAAAATTTTCATTTTAAATTAATTTCCTACGAAAATTCCCTGATGAGTTTGAATAATGAAATAACAAGATCACCCTTCCTGTTATTTAAGCTGCCCCTGATTTTGGTAGTAATGATTATTCCTATTTAATTTCATTGTATCATCATTTGTTCTGAAAACGAAACATTGCTGCTGCTTTACATCGTTTTTCGTATTGCCTACGTTTTAAAAAATGACTCTTTTCCCACCAATAAATTTGAAAACAATTAAAGTATTCTACATTATTGGCGTCTACATGTGATACCATCATGGCCTACTTTTCAAAGTGAACAATAATAGTAGATAGTATATCAACGCTAAACCGTTTGTTAAAAGTTTACGGGATTGTCGCTCAACGCAAGATTAAATCAGTTCTCCACATGTGAAATATTTTCAACTCTCTGGTACCAAATTTGTTATTTTAAATGGAACTCCCTATATATTATTATAATTTTGGATTCTTCGTTTAAATTGCAACATATTTTGTGCTAACTTTTGTACATTTATCTCTTTTAGTTTTTTAAAATTTTAACCCCAAAAATGCATCTTGAAATATGCCTGAAACTTCTCGTAAGAATAAGATAGAAATATGATTTATATCTCTGATTGTACCTGGAGGATGCCTCTATGAGCAGTATAATTGGAAACTGTCAAAGAAGTAACAGGCAGATTTAAAGTTGCCCTTTTGAGGACAGAATTTCAGAAATAATTAATTTTCTTGAAAACTAAAATAGATGTGTACAAACGTTTCTACAAAATATATTGAAATTTTAAATTTTAAATTTTAAATTTTAAATTTTAAATTTTAAATTTTTAATTTTTAATTTTTAATTTTTAATTTTTAATTTTTAATTTTTAATTTTTAATTTTTAATTTTTAATTTTTAATTTTTAATTTTTAATTTTTAATTTTTAATTTTTAATTTTTAATTTTTAATTTTTAATTTTTAATTTTTAATTTTTAATTTTTAATTTTTAATTTTTAATTTTTAATTTTTAATTTTTAATTTTCAATTTTTAATTTTTAATTTTTAATTTTTAATTTTTAATTTTTAATTTTTAATTTTTAATTTTTAATTTTTAATTTTTAATTTTTAATTTTTAATTTTTAATTTTTAATTTTTAATTTTTAATTTTTAATTTTTAATTTTTAATTTTTAATTTTTAATTTTTAATTTTTAATTTTTAATTTTTAATTTTTAATTTTTAATTTTTAATTTTTAATTTTTAATTTTTAATTTTTAATTTTTAATTTTTAATTTTTAATTTTTAATTAACCTTGTTAGCACATTTGTTAATTGTCGGGTTTGCAGTGAAAACATGACCTGCTACAGTAGGCCCATGAAAGTATCATAATCTAATTGACTTAATCTGTCCGTCACCGCCATAATCTAAACATATTTTTTGCATTAATGCACGAGATACAAATGATTAATTTCATTCCTTAATTTCGTAGTACATTACATTCTCATCTAAAATATTTCAATGAAATACGCAGAAATCGACAAAAAAACGTCGGGTAGATAGGCGGTTGCCATGACCAAAGAGAAGAAATTTTAATCATAAATACATTTTATTTGGCTATAAAGATTTGTTATATATTTATTGAAACCCAATAATTCCACACAACTGTTTTTGTATAAGTCGCTAATCCCTCTTGTCACGAAAGGGGTATATGTTTAGTAACGCCACTGTGTAATTTAGATAACACGGCTAAAGTTACAGCGAGAAACCGCCTTGGGAACGCCTCCTCTCATATGCACAGTCTGTTACACAAGAAAGCCGCAGAGGGCGCACCACGACAGAGTATTAAAATGAATAACTTATTATTCAAATTTCGGATACAGTTTCGAAAATATGAAAAAATGTTATTTAAGTAATAAATTTTAAATAAATTGCCCCAGGGTACGACGGATTTTTTTTCTAAATTACAGAAATATTAGTATTAAAATTGTTTATAAACATTATTATAAAAAAAAATAAATCCGTGCTACTCTTTAGAATATATTTATAGAGGTGAATTCAAAATTTCACTTTTAAGTCTTTATGCGTTTGTGAATAATGTTTTAAATGAATTTAGAGGTACGCTCCAAGAGCCTTAAGATATCGTAGTCCGGGCGGTATTTCAAAAACGAAAAGTGATACGAAGAAACGGACACCAGATTTTATTACCTGAATGTAACAATTCTCATTTTCTACGTCCGTTATAAAATGTACAGTTTTTTTCATTAATTTGCGTTCATAAAATGTGTGATTCCTGAACCCTTCAAATAGCGTGAAAAAAAGTGCCATAACGGTTCATTTTTTCACGCTTTTGAGTGAAAAAAAGTGCCGTAGCGGTTCATTTTTTAACGCAACAAAAAAATTGTTTGCGCAAAGTGTGTCATGAACGCTTCGTAACACGCCGCGAGTTCAGCCGATAAATGTCAAACATTCGTTTCCGATCAAGAAAACTTGATGATTATTATAATTTTCTTCATTTAAAAGAAGTATTATTACTTATAAAAATCGATTAAGGTTTTATCAAATTTATAAATTTATTTAAAGTTACGGACGTAGAAAAAAATTTGTATGAAACTCGAGAGTAAAGCAACTTTTTTTCACTTGTAGGAATTGCCACACTCGCCTTCGGCTCATGTGGCAATCTTTCCTACTCGTGAAAAAAAGTACTACTTTACTCACTTGTTGCATAAATAACTATTATTGGTCTCGATAAGGTTCGAATATCGAAAGCAAAACATCGATGTTTATCGCCCATCCCTACGCCTAAGTACTGCACCACGGACGGTTGTTACGGAGATGCGACAACATCTCTCTTAGCTTCTTGTACGAAATTTCACGAACCACCACTGCTGTAACTATAAATATAAAATATCAATCAAAAATGTTGATCCTAGCACGCCACTGCATCAAGTTAATACAATTAAAATCGATTCGATTTTGTAGTAAAAACTGATGGCAAACAGTTTATAGGCGGAGCGAACATCATTTAAAAGTGACAGCTTAATCGAAACGGCGTAAAAAGGTAAAAAGAGCTCTTCGAAACTCCCGACACGGCAATCCAACGTGAAATTAGCCGTGACAGTAGAGTGTCGTGTTACCACCTTAACTACACTAATTAAGTAGTCTCGGGGGTAATAAAATCTCCGATGTATTAAGTGTTTAGTGTGCTGCATTTATGTAAAGAGCGCGGGGCACGATTGAAATGTATACTCCACAATCTTACTTTTATTCTACCTTGTATGTTATAAGAGCCATATAGAATGTCTAATACAGATTTGCGGACTTAATTGGTTCTGCAAATAAAACTATACATGTTTTACTACAATATACGTAGGTGTTGTTAGTACACCTGGGTACACCCAGGATGAAGCCTCGGGATATTGCCCCTCCAATATACAGGGTGGGCAAAATTTGATGTTTCAATGGGGGATCTCGATAACTATAATAGATAGTAGAATTGTAAAAGGTAGAGTGGAGTTTTGAAGTTGGAGAGGAGGTATTCTGTAGAGATTATAGAAATACAGGGTGTTTCAAATTGCGCGGGTTTTTAAAGAATAAATCAAATATAGATGGCGCACTGAATTCGTCTGTTCATTTTGACATCTAAGAAGTGTGATGTACGACATTTATAGAAATGGCTTCGTACACGATACAACAACGTTCCCAGCTAGACCTTCGTCCACGACGCACCACGAATTCGAAAAAGCTGGCCAAAAGTCAATATTTTGAGTTTAGTACAATATAGTCGTATCCAGAGGACTCCACTGGTTGCTACAATGGAAGAATTTAATTTCATCTGCTACAAAATGCCTCATAATCCGCATTCAAACTTATTACTTTGTTAGACACATAGGAGACGTTCGGACGAGGTGAAAGTTTGGCGTCCGTCTTTCACTATAAATACTAATCTTTATATGCTGGGATTTGTTTTCTTATTATTATGATCTTCCTGCAGGTAAATGAATGGTTATTTCATTTAATATACATACAAAATTTTTGTTAGCAATTATAGGAATTTGCGTTAAAAATAGATAGATACATTTTAAACAATTAAGGAAATATTTTTTTGCCTGTGTATGCCTGTGTTCCTATAGCAATACAATTATTTATTATTGTGTCCTTTAACGTGATATTTTTTTTTTATTTTTGGTCTGTGTGTGACGTAGATATCATTAACACATCCCTCTTATCGTGCCATTTTAGTATCACCATACCGGCTGCAATCTCTTTGCGATCACTTCGCCTTTTTTTAATTTTTTGTTCACTACGTCTTTAAGATTTTCTTTTCTATTTTTGTCCCTAGTAAGTGGGTTTTTCTTCTAGCAATTTGCCAGATCGACGCTAGAGAAGTAATTGTCTGTTACTATTGTTCTGCCACAATCTAAGAGCCTATCAGCAAGTTGCATAACCACCATCGTTGAAACCGCTCCTTGGGGATGCTTTCTTGATTTGTTCGGGATATATTGTCTAAATGCAAGTCTGCCCCTGAATGGTATAAGGGACTCGTCTACACAAACAATTTTACCAGGTTCGTAATACTCTTGGTAATTTTGTATCAATTCGGTACAAAATTCGCGAATTTTGAAAAGCCTTTCATCAATTTGAGAAGTGCCAAAGTCTCAAAATAAGGTCGAACCTATTACGACTCATCATACTACGAATCAATAAGTCCTTATATATAGAACATCTGTTCACCAATAACTGCGAATGGTTGGTTTTTTTAACCAAACCCATGTAACAGATTATTCCTAAGAAGTTCTTTAGTTCCGCAGAAGTAGTAGGTTTTCAGAGAACATTTTCTCCTAATCTTCTGAATTATGGAGTCATCAATAAATTGTGTAAATATTTCGTACGGAGAGGCATCTTGGAAATGCTGAATGAATATTTGTGGTATTCCGGATGAAAATGTCTCTTCAAACTTTTTCGCTCGACCAACGACGTCACTCTAGTCTGGGTTTGTAGTGTCTTCTTCAGATTGATCTCCAACATTCATATCATCATTGGTACTCACTGGGCTAATGCGTGGTATTTTAGGCGGAGGTCTTCTGGTGGTAGCTTGAGAATGAGTTTCTTCATCATCAGTTTCTGAAGTGGTTGAATCCATCTCATAATCAGAGTCGTCCAACAAATTCCCACTGACAGCAAAAGGGTCCTCGTTTTCTGCGAGTTATTTCCATTTAGATAAAGAAAATTACAAGTTGAAAATAGAACTAACATGTGTCTGAGGCATCGCGATTAGACAGAGCTAAGCTCATAATTCTGTTAGTCCCAGACGACCCTCTATGTTTACTGTCCAATAGTTGCGATCGAACGTGAGATTAGGAATGAAGACGTGCTTACGCGCCCGCCCGATCGCGCCGTTGATAATCAGCTGAAATCGGTCGGCTTCGTGAGCGGTCGTATACGTCTGCTAGAGTCCCACAGAACAGAATCACTTGCGTGGGACCACGGCGGGCGTATACGACCGCTGTCATATTTTAGATTTTACCTTGAAAAACTTGACATTTTTGTGAAACTTTTATCTCGGAAATTCAAAAGACACTATTTCTAGATTGTGTGAGTGAAAATACGTGTTGGGCCCCAGATGATGGTTTTACAAATTTGACATGGTCGTTAGAGTGTTAAGAAAAATCTAACAAGTCCCTTCGCAAACTTTGGAAATCATGTGATTACCGAGTAAATTGTTATATTGAAGTTGCAAATTTCTCCAGTGTAGCCAAATAAAAGTAAAACCAAATGATAAAAACTTGATTACTTCAGTGCTGCCAAAAAAATATTAAAACAATTGTTACCGACTTATAATTTTTCAAATTTACTCGAAATTTATACCATTTTATAGTATAAAAAAGATCTTCTACACACCCTAACTAAATTGTAAAATAATCACCGGAGAGTGATAATTGTTATTCTAAAATATTGGATTTCTCCAGTGCGGGCAATAATAATTTTACACATGTCCGCCATATTGGATCCGCCATTTCGAATTTTTCAATTTTGGCATAAAATTCATAATCTGCGATTAGTACCCATTTATGTCAAAATTTATTAAGATTTAGACTTTTGGCCAGCTTTTTCGAATTCTGAACCACTATGCGACGGTCGAATGGGAAAAAGGCGACTTTTGCCACCAAGCTCGCCACGAGCAGAGACCGACTCCCATCTAGAGCCTCCACCGAACCGAAGCCTTCTCCGAGGAAGACCCCGGCGAAATCGACACCACCTTCGACGGAAAATTCTCCAGCCAGCTCCTCCGGCACCTCCAGTGCCGCCTCCAAATCGCTGCCCCCACGTCCGAGCCCGGTGACTCCACGACACCATTCCCAACGGGTTCACGGACTCCATCGCCCACCAGGTCACCTCTAGCAACTAAACCCCCTGAAAAACGGTCGGAAACCACGCCACCACAGATTCCTCTGGTGCGCGAGCCACTGGAGTATCAAGTTCATACTCCAACGAGGAGAAACGCGCGTCCTACCTCCCTCCCAGCCGGCCTCCCGCCCCACCTTCTCCTGCGTCCTCAAGGACGTTCCTCACCATACCCCCCAGGAGGTTTTTGCCTCCGCAGCATAATCCAACATCACCCTTGCGGATTATTTCCCGGACGACTGATCGCCCCACCCGCCTTATCTTCCTCTTTTCCACCGGTAAGGAGGCTATTGACAACCTTATAATATTAGAGGTTTTGTGTCATAACTTAAATTAAAAGTCGAAATAAAAAATAAGCACGGTACTGAATTCTACGAATAAGACCACACAAATAACTTTTCTGCATATCTTACAGTTACTGAGAAATACACTTATTTTAAAATAGCCAAAAATTTAATAACGCCCGACATATCCCAAACTAATCAAGTTAGTTAATGCTATTGTTACAATTTCAGAAAAAGAGGTCAGAAAGTCGCCTATAAAAACATAGAAATTGGGTCACCTCGTACAAAAACTAACGAAAGCTTTAAATCGAGGATTTTTCCTAAGGCATAGATGCTGTACTACTGGAGACAAAAATATAAACCGGAGTTTTATTCCGAAGTCAAAGTATCAGTTGGGGATATTCCCTTTTAGTGAAGTAATAATTTTTTAAGATTTTTGTTCAGATGCATATATAGCGTACCTCAATTAAATTTGGAATGTTGCTATTTTTTATAGCTGGCGCTATTGTTTTTAGTTTGGTAAAATACATTCAATTTTTGAAGATTTTGAAGCCAATTTCTAGAGTAATCATTTTTTGAGAATTTTTCTAGTGTTGAGATGTAAATTTCGCCTGATCCAGTTTACGTTTTAAGAGTTACCATTTTTTCTAGTACGATACATTCATTCTGAGTATATCTAGAGATTTTGAAGCAAATTCTTGGGATTATTATTTTTGGGGAATTTATCTAATGTTGAGATCCAAATTTTGCCTATTCCAATTTACGTTCAGAATGTTGCCACAGTTTCCAGCTGGGGTGCGATGATTGTTTTCTATACATTAATTATAAGTTTATTTGAAAGCTAATTTCTATAGTAATAATTTCTTGAGAACTATTCTAAGATATGTAAATTTTGCCCTCTGCACTGTTTCCATTTTGTTATCAGTCAGGGCATATCGATCGTTTTCCAGTGTATTAAAAATACATCCAATTTAAGTTTATTATGCGGTTGTGTTTACGTCAGGAACATTGTGTCCAAATTTGGGCAGAATCCGACCGGAACTCGCGGAGAAATCCGGGACTTTGAGGCCAAACACGTGCTCCACGTGTTTTAAGGTTAGCCAGTAATCCAGGGATATAGCCTATTCGGTAGAATCTGGCGGCCGAGGTCGTAAAACGGTCGGTCCGCCCTGAGGAAGAAAAGGTATTGGTGGTTCGTCTAATTTCATTCCATACATTTATTACTGACCTTCGCTCCTATTGGTATACGCACTTTTTCGTCAGTACTTCTCAACAAAGATTGGATTAAGATAAAAAATATTAAGTCCCCTACTTACCGAGCTCCGACCCTCTTTTACGACTACAGCCGTCGGAGAACGGGCTATATCTGGGCAATCCGTGGCCCTAGGATTGTGAAATTTTCAGGGTGTGCTCCCCGTACCTGGGTTGAGCCGGGCCGCATAATAGTTTTTGGAGCAAGGGACATCAAAGTCAATCAAATTCGTCGCGCGTAATTACCGAAAGGGTAAATTGGACTAGGTGAATATAACTTTTTCAAAATTTTCCGAAATTTTGGATGGTGGTGGGCAACCTCCGGCCCTTAGCATAATTATAAGTTATTCGGTGCGGGTAATTTGGTCTTGCGGAATTACGGAAAAGGCCGTAAATCTCTGTGCGATATCAGCGCAAATTGGTGGAAAGTGGTAGACGAGCGCCAAGGACATCCTGAGCAAGGTCGCCCAAAACTCATAGAGAAACCCGGGCGAATTGGGCTTTTCAAGGCTTTTAGGATGGCTGGAACAAATGGAAACGGGGAAACCAAAGAAGGGAAGAAAGAATTCGAGGCGAAAAGTCAGGAATATCAGGGTTGGAGAGATCGACGTGACACACTGTAAGACTGCGGTCGACGGTTTGTTATATTCGCACAATGAGTTATATAAGTATATCACGGCCCTGGATGATGCAGTTGGTGAGGAAGCAGGAGAAGAAGTCTGTGATTTAGTGGAGAATATCGGGAGGCACATGAGGATAGTGCAGGAAGGTATGCACACGAGATTTTGCATCAAGAATGCAACTGAGTGGCGCAAGGCTGCGAGGAAGCAACAGGAATTGGAAGAGATAATAAAGAGGCAGGTAGAGAGATGGATCAAGGAGGGCATGGGGGGGCAAGTCAAGAGACTGATACAGAAGGAGACCGGGGCGGTTGAGGAGCTGACCAAATAGATAAAGGACCTGTACCAAACGGTAAGAGGGGATCTTGAGTGGCACAAGGATGCGAAGAAGCAGCAGAACTTCAAGGAGAGGATAAAGAGGCAAGTAGAAGGATGTACCAAAGAGGGTATTGAGGCGCAAGTGGAGAGGCTGACACTGAAGTAAGTTGTGGCAGTAGAGGCAAGTGGAAGTTTGGATCAAGGAGGGCATCAAGGTGCAAGGAGAGGCGCAGGGGCTAAGGGAGATCGGGGCGGCTGAGGTGTGTAACAAGGAGAAGAAGGATATGTCCGAAACGGGTAAAAGTGATCCAACAGTAATGAAACTGGTGGAAGAGCTTAGATTAGAGGTGATGTGGCTGTCAGCGAGGGTGAAGCTGATTGAGAACCGGATGCCAAGAGGATCGACAACGAATAGAAATAAGAGCGGCAGATTAAATAGCCCAGGGCATGGTGTGTGCTCCACGTTGGCGGATCCGGGGAAAGTCGAGGATCGAGCGATCAAGTATGAGAATGACGATACTCACAGCGTGGGGGAAGATGAGGCCTGGAGCAAACTGCCGGGCATAGGGAAATGAAAGAGGAGGGCCTCGAAGGCCAACGATGCGGGACGCGTCGAAGGGGATGGAGTCGGACCACAGGCTCCGACCTCGGCGACTTTGGTGGGGAAGGAAAGCGATAACCGGGCTGAGGGAACGAAGGTGATCGGTGAGTGCGTGAGAGTTCGGGTTGGGGTGGGATCGTACAGCCATGCGCTGAAGTCCGTTAAGGAGTGCGTGAAACAAGGAGGACTTTGGGATTAGGTGGAGCGGGCTGGAAATACTCGGGAGGGGAATATTGAGCTGAGACTGAAGAAAGGAGAAAGGGGGTCGGATCTGAGAAAAGTCATTGATAGCGCGATGGGCGAGGGGAGCGCCGTGGTGATCGCGAGGTACAGGACGGTGGTGGAGATTAAGGGATTGGAGGAAGACATAACAAAGGACGAGGTCAGACTGGAAACGGCCGGATGCATTGGCGCAAGATCCGATGAGATTGAAGTGTTTCGGGTTACTAGATATGATCTGATGGGGACGGAAGATGTTATCGAACGGCTCCTAAGAATGAGGTTCATTAAGATTGGGTGCGCAGGAACGCTGGGCGAAGCCGCAGGCATGCTGACGGTGCAGAAGCTATGGTCATACATTTGCAAGGGAAAGGATCGAAGAAGCAGTTGCAGACGTTGTGACACGAAAGGCCACATGTAAGCGGGGTGCAGCGCTGAGCCCAGATGCGGTCCTTGTGTGGCCGAAGGCTGGGAAGGGGCACGCTTTACTGGGAGCGAGGTGTGTGGTATGTATAAGGCAACGGTCAAACGGTTTGTGCAAGAATCGAGGGGCTTCGGCAACGGGCAGGAACGACATCGGGCAGAGAGCTGCAGGGTCGCAGGCGGACACGAGTAGAGAGTTTGAGGTCGTGGTTATCAAACTGAGGGGCGTGAACTCCCCAGGGAGGGAGACTATGAGTGGCACTGGCATGACAGATGAGGAGGAAGGGGACTCACTGAAATTATAGTGGGACATGACAAATGCAGACTAATGTAGGGAAGTGAATGAGGAATGGATGGCAGGAAAAAGGAATAAGGAAAGAAACACGGCATGGGTGAGAGAGGATGGGGCCGCGGCCGGGGTAAGGACGCTGTAGAAATTGGGGAGGGAAAATGAGTGCAGAAGAGCTATCATATGAAGTAGAAATGTAATTATCTAACTATGTGTATGCCAATAAAAGTGTTTTTTTTTTGGTTTATTTGGAGATTTTAAAGGTAATTCCGACGGTGGTGATTTTTTAAGATTTTTTTTTCAATTCTTACCAGTATATTTTCATCCAGGGTATGACAGTTGTTTTCAGTATAGCTAATGTAATTAGTTTTTCCTAGGCTAAGGTTTGAAGTATGTGAAATTGTGTTCTTTATGTGATATTGTGAAATGTAAAAATGTAAGAAAAGTAACTGGCTCCCCTGCGCTGCGCCGTCGTCCATGCGGCGCCCATAAAAATTAAGCGATTAAATTGCGCTGCGCCATCAATGAAAAACATATTTTTTTTCTAAATTAACGTTTTTTATTTTTTATTTTTCATTTTTCATTTTTAAGTTTTAATTTTCAAATTTTCATTTTTCATTTTCATTTTTATTTTTTATTTAAAATATTTAATTTTCAATTTTTATATTCAATTCTTTTTTTTTAAGCCAGTTGTATCCTCTGCGATCTCTGAAAATTTCGGCTTTCCGACTTAGAAAGAAAAAAAAATGTCCTTAAAAGAAGGAAAACGAACCCAGGGGTTGCAAACGGCGCGCAGAGGTGGTTCCAAAAAATTTGAAAAAATGTCTTCTGCCATCTCTGAAAGTTTCAGCTTTTCTACTTTAAAGAAGAAAAACGAACCCAGGGGGTGCAAATGGTGCGAAGGGGTAGTTTCAAAAAATTTGAAAACATATTTTCTGCCATCCCTGAAAGTTTCAGTTTTTCGACTTTAGAAGAAAAAAATCCGTCCTTGAAGGAAGAAAAACGAACCCAGGGGTGCAATGCTGCGTAGGGGTGGTTCCAAAATTTTTGAAAAAATTCCCAATGAAAGCCAGTCATCGCTCCCGTCATTCCTGATAGTTTCAGCTTTTCGACTTAAAAAAAAAATACGTCCTTAAAAGAAGAAAACCGAACCACCCCCTGGGTTGGTGGTGTTGGAAAGCCAGTTATCCCTTCTGCCATCCCTCAAGGTTTCAGCTATTCCACTTGAAATGAAAAAAATACGTCCTTAAAAGAAGAAGAAAAAAAATTTACCCGGTTTTTAAAAAAACATATCTCGGAAACGGGGCAAAAATTAAAAAAAGTGGCTCGATCAATTTTAGATATTTTCTTTAAAATTACTTTAAGACATATCGGTATCTTGAAAATCTGCGTTTGAAAAATCGAAACGACAGGACAGATTTTAAAAGCTTGCCCGGTTATCTGGGCGTCGATCTGAAAAACTAACAAAATTTTACCGAATAAGGCCCCGATAAGAGGTGAGGTTTAAGTGCCCCCCCCCCCGTTTTAAGGCTGATTTCGGGGGATGCGATTTACAAAATCCTCCTCATGTTTTTGGACGAATTTTTTGTACCGGTCGGCCGGGGCCCCTTTATTGCGGTTTTTTTCTGGGCGACTAAACATTTCTTACGTAATTAGTATATGTAATAATTTAATAATTTAATATTTGAAGATTTTAAAGCTAATTCGTTGGGTGATAATTGTTTTCGATAATTTTGAGATTTATATTTCGCTTACTCGTATTCAAGTTTCGAGTGTTGACATTTTACTTTCAGATGAGGTATGCCCATCGTTTTTTAGGATGGTAAATATACATTATGTACATTATTTCTTATTGTGTTTGGAGATTATTAAGCTATTTCTTAGGGTGATCATTTTTACTTTCTCCGTTACGAAGTCTATTTAAAATTCCACTTAAAATAAACCATGAAAATATAAATGAAAATACCTATTATACCTGCTATCAAATCGGAGAAAGTAACATGATAGCTACATCGCCATTTTTTAGGCTTTCAGTCTTCACGCCCCATACCAAAATTCAATCCCGGGTGTGCACCGGGCGCAGTAAATAAATTATGTTATTTTTCACTAAACCGTTTTTTTATTCGAGAATTTTATTGCTATTTAGTAAGAATGTTTAGTTACATTAATATGATAAAATATTTTTTACCTCGTTTTGTAGTTACATTTATTTTAAAATGAAAAATAGACGCTCCGATCAATATAAAAGAAACCGCAAGTCTTTAATGAAATTATTTACATCTCTTAACTTCGCGGTTTCATGTAAAGGGCATGAAACAACGATAAACATTAAGCTCTGAATGGTTACAGCTTCCTTTACGGCGTAGGAATAAAAGCAGAAAATAATTTAAAGTGGGTTGTGCGAACGGAAAATAAGGCACTACCAACAAAAACCAGGAAATCACGTTTTGATATTCCACGATTTCAGCGTGGGACGTGAAAAGACGAGAATGCACCTAAATTTCTCGGGTATAGAACCAAACCCGATGACTTTAAAAGCAGTCTCTCGAGAAATAACATAAGGACAACTTTTGAATGTTAACGATCTTAAACTCTTTTAAATGTTTTTTTTTCTCTCAGGTAGAATATTTCATAGGCGACGTTTCTTTAATCACGTAAATATATTTCTCGCGTGCTTGTTGCTACTTAATAATGAGGACTCGTAACAGCAATTCTTATGAATTCATAAAGTAAAGTTAACAATAATTAAAATCATTATCAATTTAAAAAAATGCGCTATTTCCCTTAAGTAATCCTAAAGTATAAATATAAAGTATAACAAAGTAGAAGCCTCCAGTAAAAACAACATTGTATAGTCTCTGTTTAAATTCATCACAGCTTGGCAAGTATTTATTTTTTTAAATTTCTGTAAACTGGTCAAGGGCTACACTACTTTAACTAAGTGTTACATAAACTTATAAATTTAGGATAAATGACCAGTTTTACAAAATAATCAAATTGCTGTTGCAACGAATCGGTTAAGAGAAATTTAAACGGTATTCAATAAAATTACAATTTCTATATTCATATATTTAAGCTACATTTACTCTTTCTTCAATTTATTAAACAGTAGTATTGAGTTCTGATTAATAATATAAGACGTGAATAGGTCTAGTTTATTTTGATTTAATCCCCCTCACGCGGATGTTTATCGTACTTCTGATGGGTATCCTAGTTTTCGTCGCTGAGACATATAATAAATCTATTTCCGTGTAATATATTAATAAAAAATACGGCATTAAAGTTAATGTAGATGAAATTCTTCATAAAAACTGAAATGTATATTTATCACACCCCAAGAATCACCGTTCGTAGTGCATAAAATTTCATGTTCGTATCATATTCTCGTTACATTCAAATGAGAATCTTAAATGCATTGGGCCAGAGGCACTGCTGGCATCATCATAAAACTGCAATCTTCATTTCTTAATGTTAGCTGAATGTGTTTCTAACGGAATTATGATAGAATGTTATTGTTACGTGCATATGTAATTTTTATTTTATTGCGGCCTTTATACCCTATCAGTTGGCGCCTTTACCCTAACCCTCATGCTTTTGTAAGTTGCTATTAGAACTACACTAAATTATAGAACGCCTATGATACCAGATATACCAGATAATACCATAGAAAGTTTTTATTGTATCCTCACAGATTTCCGAAAAGTATGTTACATTTCGATGTTACTGGATAGTCACATGAACAATTCTTGTTTCATTATTTTTTTTATACATTTTCTATTATAGTTTATTTATTACGACAATTGCCCCCATTTACTTACTAACCAATGAAATCGAATAACGTTGATGACATGATCCAATAAAATTATAATTATAATGCGTAACAGACCACGCTGCATGTTATGCATGGCAATTCACCCTGGGTGGTATCTAATCAGATAATCCATCATGTTGGTATTGCCTAGCAACGCGTTAGTACATTTTCTATAACATATAAAACGTCTGTTATTGCCGGACTTTTAAGCAGTTTGCTCCTGAATTCGATCTGTTTGTATTTTCGGGTGAAGTGTTAGTGCTTTCATCAGTAATCGTATTCATTTTTGTTTGAATTTTTTGAGCACTTGAATGAAATCGTCAAAGAAAAAAAATATAAAACGAGTAACAAAAATTCCCTAAAACAATATCCTCAATGGTCGAAGTATCGCTTATTCAAAATTATTTTGGTTTTTGTAAATTCAACAATTTTTAAAGGAGATATGGATTTTTGAAAATTTTAGTTTTATTTTTTTGAGCACTTGAGTGAAAACATCGCCGAAACAATATAAAACGCGCAGACAAAATTCTATAAAAATCATCCTTAATGGGCGAAGTATAGCTTATACAAAATTAATTTGGTTTTTGTAAATTCAACAATTTTCATTAGAGATATGGATTTTTGAAGATTTTCGTTTTAATTTTTTGAGCACTTGAATGAAAACGTCGAAGAAAAAAATATAAAACGCGTAGAAAAAATTCCTTAAAATAATATCCTTAATGGTTGAAGTATAGTTTATTCAAAATTAATTTGGTTTTTGTAAATTCAACAATTTTTAATGGAGATATGAATTTTTGAAAATTTTAGTTTTATTTTTTTGAGCACTTGAGTAAAAACATCGCAGAAAAATAAGAAACGCGCAGATAAAATTCCATAAGAAAATACCCTCAAAGGTCGAAGTATCGCTTATTAAAAATCAATTTAGTTTTTGTAAATTAAACAATTTTTAATTGAGATATGAATTTTTGAAAATTTTAGTTTTATTTTTTTGAGCACTTGAGTAAAAACATCGCAGAAAAATAAGAAACGCGCAGATAAAATTCCATAAGAAAATACCCTCAAAGGTCGAAGTGTCGCTTATTAAAAATCAATTTAGTTTTTGTAAATTAAACAATTTTTAATTGAGATATGAATTTTTGAAAATTTTAGTTTTATTTTTTTGAGCACTTGAAAGAAAACATCGCAGAAAAAATATAAAACGCGCAGACAAAATTCCACAAAAAAATATCCGCAATAGTCGAAGTATCGCTTATTCAAAATAAATTTGGTTTTTGTAAATTCCACAGTTTTTAATGGAGATATGGATTTTCAAAAATGTAAGTTTCAATTTTTTGAGCACATGAATGAAAACTTCGCAGAAAAAAACGCACAGACAAAATTCCATAAAAAATTATCCTTAGCGGCCGAAGTATCGCTTATTCAAAATCAATTTGGGGCTTGAAAATTCAACAATTTTCAATAGAGATATGGATTCTTATCGATTTTTGGTTTAATTTTTTGGGCACCTGAACAAGGAGCATTTGGAGATTTTCGCAGTCTCGTAAATTGTTTTTATTTATTTTTTTTTAGTTCATAAAGTTTGCAAATTTAAAATTAGTTTCTTGGTATTATTTTAAAATTAATGTTTAGATATTTGCAATGAATCTTAAATTAAAATTAATTTTAAGTAATTTTGGGTTTATTAGGTCGTCGGATTCATTACTTTCGATCACAGTGAGTTTGAACCACAGATAGTTTTTTCGTTTTAATAAAATCTCAATTATTGAATTAAAAATTGTTAGTACGTAAGTTGTAATTCATTTCATTTAGTATGGTATACTGTGGCATTTTATAAATTTTTGTCTTTTTTTAATTAAATATTTATTCAAAATTTAAATACAATACCCTGCAAAAATGGGAGAATAAAGTAATGAATATTAAATATTTAGATATTTATAAATGCCACCTTGTACTGTCTTCTTACAATTATGTTTTAAGTAACAGTCACAGTTTAAGTAGCCATCACAGTTTATCACAGTTTAAATAGCAGTGATTTTAAGTAACAGTGGTTTTAAGTAGCAATAATTTTAAGTAACAGTGATATTAAGTAGCAGTGATTTTAAGAAGCTGTGATTTTAAGAAGCAGTGATTTTAAATAGCAGTGATTTTAAGTAGCAGTGATTTAAAGGAGCTGTGATTTTAAGTAACAGTGATTTTAAGTAACAGTGAAATTAATTAGCAGTGATTTTAAGTAGCAGTAAAATTCGCCCATTAGTAACAGTAATGACCTGTGATTTTTCAATACCAGTGAAAAATCACAGATACGTGAAATATCGCCCATCCCTAATAATATACATTAATGGTATAACCGCCGGTTTTAAACACTGCAATCTATGACAATGACTTAAACATTTACCATAGAATCACAAACCCTGAAGATTGGTTGTTTTGTGCTAACAACACTAGATCAAGAGAATTAAAAGTAACACGTGGTGTACCGCAGGGGTCAATCGTGGGCCCCCTCTTATTTTTAATTTACATAAATTATTTGCCGTGACAGTTGAATCAATCATCTATCATATTATTCGCAGATGATGCCACAATAAAATCCTGTGCACAAACAGAAAATGATGGAGTTTTTTCAAACACCCATAACTTTGAGCCAAATCGTCATAGGAACTTCGTTATTTGAGTTCTGCGCAGGTAATTGAACACATTTTAATGCCCTTTAGGTGGAACGAGTTGACACATTTTTTCCAACTTGGTGCACGTTGCCAAAGTAGGCCGTTTTTTGCCCAAAAACGTGTTTTTTGATCGGGCTGTGAACGGTTCGAAAAGGGATAATCCCAATCTGAGTTCACCCCCTTAAAGTAGGGTCAAAATGAGATTTTTTCCAGAAATAATCATCAAATTTGGTTGAAAAGTCACAGAGTTATGTGCGCAAAACCTCAAAATTCACTTTTTTTCAAACACCCATAACTTGGTGCCAAATCGTCGCAACAGAAATTTTTCCAACTCCGTAGACATCGTTGGACATGGTTTCCTGAAAAAAACATGTTTTTTTCACAGGGATGCTAAAGGGGCGAAAGGGGCTACGCTTAAGTTCGCATGCATGACTTTAAAGAAGACACATCAAAGTATTTCGCCCTTAAAGATTCATCAAAATCGATTGAAAACACGCCGAGTTATGGCGGTTTGAAAATGGTCGAAATTTTACGAATTTCAAGTGTTTCATTTTTTTTCTCTTAGTATAATATTCTAAGAAGGACAATATTATGAGTAAACAAGGAAAATCCATAATTAGTAGCAATTGTTTTTCTGTTTCTTTCTTAAATCAAGAAATTTCCGAAATTGCGTCCTCATTTCATATGGGATTATCTGAGGTTAAATCCTACTAAAGGTCCCATCCTCAACGCGCAGGTGCGAGTTTTCGAAATTTCAATGGCTCTCAACCTTTATCTAAAGGTTGCGTAGCGTGCTTAGGTAAGAGTTAACAAGATTTTTTTAAGAACCATTAGGTTATTGTTAAATCAAACTGCGTTGTTTATAGAATAAGAGAAAAACTATTTCTAAAGTTGTTTAGAGCCACTGGAATTGCGAGTATTTGCGCCTGAGATGAGACAAATATTAGTATTTTTACTTATCTTAGAATTGATGGTCTAAGTTAGATTTATACCAATTAATTTAAAAAAAATTAGAATGCGCAACTTTACATTTCAATGATACGAGGGTCGTTCAATAAGTAATGCCCCATATTTTTTTCTCCACAATGAGCAAAAACTGAAAGTTGTACTTCTTGGTACTTCAAGTACAGTGTTTCTCCTTCCAGTGGACGAAGTTTCAAATCATTTCAATGTAGTGAATTTTCAAAATGGCGTCTGTTAGTGATCCACGTTACAAATAGCGAGCAGTGATTGAGTTCTTGATTGCAGAGAAAGAAACTGTGGGAAATATCCATAAACGTTTGTATGCAGTATATGGAGATTGTGCTATCGATGGGAGCACTGTCGGGAGGTGGGCGAAGAGAGTTAAGGCGTCAGAAAGTCAAACAACTCCAAGATCTGCCACTTTCCGGGCGTCCTGTCAGTGCCACCATTCCAGACATGGTGAGGCACATGGATGTCATTATTCGTACGGACCGCCGCATCGCAGTGAAACAATTGGACTCACAGCTATCAGTCAGCAGTGGAAGTGTGTGTGCAATGATCAAAACAAATGGGTTCCAAGAAGTCTCACAGCACAAACACAGATTTGTTGTCGAGGTTTGATGCTGAGGGGGAAGCGTTTCTGTCCCGGATTGTGACGGGTGATGAAACCTGGGTGCACCACTTTGAGCTGGAAACCAAAAGACAGTCAATGGAATGGCACCATCCTCAGTCACCAAGAACGAAAAAAATCAAGTCAACTTCCTCTGCTGGAAAAGTCATGATTACTGTTTTTTGGGACAGTGGAGGGGTCATTCTTGTTAATGTGATGCCAAGAGGGACAACCCTTAATTCCGAAGCATACGTGAAGACCTTGGACAAACTCAAGATACGTTTCCGGCGTATTAGGCATGACGAGAATCCGGCTGAAATCTTGATCCTGCACGATAATGCACGCCCTCACACAAGTCCAGAACCCGGAAACACCTCACCAAATTGGGTTGGACAACTTTGCCCCATCCACCATGGCAACGTCAGACTTCCATCTCTTCTAACCTCTTAAAGACGGTTTGCGTGGAAGACACTTCGATGATGATGAGAGCGTAATTCAAGCGGTGAAAGCATGGCTTCGCGCACAAGTCAAGAGTTGGTACCGGCAGGGAATACAGGCACTTGTTTCACGCTGGCGTAAGACCGTACAAGTTGATGGAGACTATGTTGAAAAATAGTACGTGTAGAAGAAACATGTAGCTATATTGTCAAAAGTTAACACTTTTAAAAAGAGTTTCTAAAAAAAATTTGGCATTACTTATTGGACGACCCTCGTATTATTTGAAAGTCAAGGATGCTTTCAGAATTGAAAAGTTGGAGATGATTCGGTAAATTTGTAATCAGTCGCAAATGATAAGATATCATAAATTCATTCTATACAAGTTATTTATTTTAGAATTATTTACACTTTCCTTAAATTTTATAATTATAGAGAGGATTTTATGCATTGTAAATTGCTGAAATATGTGCATATATATGAATTTAAAACACCGAAAATATGCAACAAATATGCATTACTATATGCAAATATGCAAGCAATAAATTGAAATATGTCATTAAAAATATTTATTTATATTTATTTATAAACATTTTTAAGAAAAACATTTTTTAATGAATTTTAATAATTGTAATTATTAGTTTTATTAATAAAACCACAAACCACTTTTTGAAACAACAACTTTCCTGGCTGATGCCACGACGAATATTGAATTATACAAAAATCGCAAATCATATTTTGCGAAAATTTGGTTTTCTTCAAATTTCCTTTTATGGAGAGACCTAATAAATATGAGAATTTCCTGGACGCCCTAAACTATTTCTTTCTCGTTCTACCAAATATATTCCAAAAATATGTGAACTTTCTATTTTTGTTTGTTTCCTATTTTTTTTCCTTTTCCAACGTCCAATTATACGAAATTTGAAAATTAAAATTTTTAAAAATTCATAATTCGTTTAAAAATAAATAGATTTTCAAAAACCTAAGTTATTTTAGAAGAGTGATATTTTCTTAATTAGGTATAATTTTAGTGATTTTTTTTCCTGCACGTTTCCAACCTTTTCTGTTTCGATATCCGAATGTTCGACGTCTCGAAAATGAAACATTTGTAACGTCAGCAACTCGTTTGAAAATTTGTGAATTTTCAAAAACCAAAGGTATTTTAGAAGAGCGAGAATAATTTTTGGAAAAGGAAACATTTTTACACGATTCCATTTTTTGGGCCGAATCTCGAAAATCAAAAGTTTCAAAAATCTCTTGACAAGAGACGGTTTTTCAAAACCCCAACTTATTTTAGGAGATTAAAGCTTTGTTAATAACAACTAATTTTTGTAAAAATTTTCCCACGTCTTTCTTATATTTACCAACGTCCAAGTATTAGTTGTTCGAAAATCAAAAATTTCAAAAAATTTCAACTCTCTTGAAAAGAGGTGTATTTTCAAAATCTTAACTTATTTTAGAAGAATAATGTTTTGTTAATTAGACTTAATTTTTGATTTGTTTTTATATTATTTTCTTTCCCAACGTCCAAGTATTATTTGTTCGAAAATTATAAATAAAAATAAAAATTAATTCGTTTAAAAATAAATGGATAAAACCGAACTTTCTTAAGAAGAGTGATATTTTCTTAATTAGGTTTAATTTTTGTGAAACTGTTTCTACACGTTTCCTATTTTTTTTCTTTGAATGTCCAAATGTTAGACAACTCGAAAATCAAACATTTAAAACATCTACAACTCGCTTGAAAATTGGTGAATTTTCAAACACCAAAGGTATTTTAGAAGAGCGAGATGTTTTAAATAAGAATAATTTTTGGGAAAAAAAAACATTTTTACACGTTTTCAATTTTTTGTCCGAATGTCGGACGTTTCAGAAATCAACATCTTCAAAAATCTGTAACAGTGGAGGTGGGTTTTTAAAACCCCAACTATTTTTAGAAGAATATACGTTTTTTTAATTAAAAAGTCTAATTAGACTTGGTTTCCTATTTTTTTCGTTTTTTTTTCTTATCCAACGTCCAAACGAGTTACAAATTTCAAAAATTTGTAACTCGTTTAAGAATAAATAGATTTTCAAAAACCAGAGTTTTTTTTTCTTCGTATATTAGTTGTTCGCAAAACAAACATTACAAAAATTTGTTACTCGTTTAAAAGTAAATGGATTTTCAAAAACCAAAGTTATTTTAGAAGAGTGATATTTTCGTAATTAGGTTTAATTTATGTAAAATTTCTTCTACACGTTTCCTTTTTACTTTCTCCGTTACGAAGTACGAGAAAGTATTGTGATTTTTTTTCAAATTTTTTTTACGGAAATATCCCTTTTGGGGTCCCTAGATGCCATTTCAACAATTTCTGAAAAAAAAAAAATTGTGTCTGTGTGTGTGTGTGTGTGTGTGTGTGCGCGCGCGCGCTGTATCTCAAAAACTAATAGAGCAATTGATATGAAACTTTAAACATCCGTATTATTTGATAATCTGAAGAGCTGAAAAGCTTTTGGTAAAATTTCGTACTCCGGAAGTGGACGTTTACGTTTACCTTAACTATTTTTTGTTTTTTGCCAATATTTTCCTAAATATGAAAAATATCACAAAACCATTTCAACAAATTTTGAAGACAACAAAGAAATGAACATCTTTTACTTGAAAATATTTTTCATAAAATCATTGCTATTCGAGAAAAAAAATTATAATTTCTTTTTTGATTTTTGGTTTATAATTATAAAACGATAATAGTTACAGCAAATTTATTTTTATAATAATTGCAGAGAATCCTAAAATGAACAACTTATAAAGAATAAGTTTTTTTTGAAATCCCTTTAGTTTTTGAGTAAACTAAGTTTTTGGATTTGAAGTATAATTTTTCCATATTTCATAATTTTGACGTTTTAAACGTCAGTTTCATCCGATTTTACACAACGCTCCTTGTGCATTTAAAATATAATTTTAATTGAAAATAAACCATGAAAACGTAAATATAAATGGCTACGATACCATCAAGTCGGAGAAAGTAACATGATGGCCACATCACCATTTTTACTTTCTCCATTACGAAGTACGAGAAAGTATTGTGATCGTGTTTTTTTTTCAAAATTTTTTTTACGGAAATATCCGTTTTGGGGTCCCTAGATGCCATTTCAACAATTTCTGGAAAATTTTTTTTTGTGTCTTTGTGTGTGTGTGTGTGTGTGTGTGTGTGTGTATGTGTGTGTGTGTGTGTGTCTGTGCGCGCTGTATCTCAAAAACTAATGGACCAATTGAAATGAAACTTTGAACATAAGTTTTATTTGATAATCCGAAGAACTGAAAAGCTTTTGGTAAAGTTTCGTACACCGGAAGTGGGTGTTTACCTTAACTGTTTTTTGTTTTTTGCCAATATTTTCTTAAATATGAAAAATATCACAAAAACATTTTACCAAATATTGAAGACAATAAAGAAATTCAATTATTTTGTTTGAAAACATTTTTCATAAAATCATTGTTATTCGAGAAAAAAATTTATTTTCTTTTTTTTCATTTTTGGTATACAATTATGAAACGCTAATAGTTACAGCACACTTATGTTAATAATAATTGTAGAGAATGTCAAAATGAACAATTTATGAAGAATAAGTTTTTTTCGAAATCTCTTTAGTTTTTGAGTAAACTGAGTTTTTGAATTTGAAGTACATTTTTCCATCTTTCATAATTTTGACGTTTTAAACGTCAGTTTTATCCGAGTCTACGAAACGTTCGATGCACACTTAAAATATGATTTAAATTGAAAATAAACCATGGAAGCATAAAAATAAATGATTCCATCAAGTCGGAGAAAGTAACATGATGGCCACATCACCATTTTTTTAATTTTTTCTAAGTATTAGTTGTTCCAAAATCAAAAATATAAAAAAATTGTAACTCGTTTAAAAATAAATGGATTCTCAAAAACCAAAGTTGTTTTAGAAGAGCCAATTAGGTTTAATTTTTAAATTTTTTTTTTCTATAGAAAAAAAGAAAAAAAAAATTCAAAACACCAAAGTTTGTTTAAAAGAGCGATATTTTCTTAATTAGGTTCAATTTATGTAAAATTTCTTCTGCACGTTTGCTATTTTTTTCCAATGTCCAAGTATTAGTTGTTCGAAAATCAAAAATTTCAAAAATTTGTAACTCATTTATCGCAGGACGAATTGGCAATTATTCTGATAACATTTGGCCGGTATTTATTTGAATGACTAGAGGTTGGTTCATGCCCGAAATCGAAAATTGCACTTGTTGCAATGTGCCGTGTAAGAAAATTTTACCATTAGATGTTAAAATCTGCATTAAAAGACGAAATGTGCATTATAGGGGTAAATATGCAAAATATGCAAAAATATGCATTTTGCATAAAATCCTCTCTCTATTTATATTTATGTACCGAAAATTACACAAATTAGATATTCTAGAATTTTATGATAAATATTTGTGTAGAGATTTTCATTATCTTTAACATTTGCGAATAATAGCAATAGTAAAAAATGCCAAGAGTAAAGCTGTTAAAAGAACCTAATGTGTAAAGTTCCATTTAAAAATCTGTAAAGTATTTTAAAATACAGCATATATCATATGCGAAAGTAACAAATATATATGAAAAGGGGCTCAAAATATAAGTTCATCTCGGGGCCCACAATTTGAAGTTACGCTGAAGACACAATTATACAAACAATTTTAAATAAATACCAGTTAGCACATAGAAGTAGAACAAGTTGGTGATTCGTTTAATCACAAGCGCTGTATGTCGTTTTGATTAATGCTGTCCATAAAATGTATAAAATAAAACGTGAAGAATATTTATTATTGATATTACTCGTTATAGAAGGCAGGCGTCTCGTTGACATGCCTAAAGTTAAAAATAACTGTCAATTATGTAACAATTTGATGTTAAATGTGATAATTTGATAATTATGTGTGAAAACGTATACGAACTTCCAAAAGATGTACAGCAAAAGGCTGATACCACTTTATTTAATTATATCCATAAAATATGCAAATAACACGATAAAACCATTTTTTGTAATCTTTCCACCGACATTAGGGCGCGTGACAGTCACATAAGAGTGAGCGTAAAGTACTTACACTAACTGATTGAGTGGATAAAAGTAAACCTTTTTTAGCCTATAAAAGTTTCAACAAATATATGTAAAAAAAAAATAGTTTTAATGAAAATCAACAATGTATACATCCTTATCCGAAAGCACTTTCATTAAAACATTGTAACTTCAATTAACATGCAAATGTAATAATTTCCTGTGTGTGATTAGATTGTTTTTGCTCCATCTCTAATCCTATTATCAGCAATTTGAAGTCAGCGGTACGCATAGAACTAGTTGGCAATTTCAGTGCTTGTTCTCGGGGAAAGGGCTGACTCCTGAAAGTACGCGCACCGGCATGCACTACATCTAAACGTGCTCGGAATATCAAACACGTGCAGACGCTACGTGCAAAAATTCTTTAATAATTGAGATTTAATACAATCGCATTTCTATGCAATCAAAAGTTACGGCCGTGTGCTCATTACACCGTGCATACACCGGAAAATTGAAACCGTACAACTATGTTACGGGGACAGCTATAAATTTTCAAAAGATGTTATCTCCGCAGTGTGAGGCAATTTCCGGTTATTGAAAGTGTATGTACGTTTTAAGAAGAATTGATTGGCCACCGTATTCATCATATGGGCGGATGTTTTATCTGTAGAAAATTTACTACCCACAATAATGTACGTATACACTCATAAAATAAAACGTAAAAGGCTCAACAAAAATTAATGGCCACGGACATCAACGAATTTAAAACAAGGCGGAATGGGCAATTCCACTCACACAAGCATATACAAATGAAAATACGGAAACGCTATTGAACAAAGGGAAGGATAAACTGATTGTGTCCATGAACCAATTGCCGTTTGCTACAAATTACATCCCTACTAATTTCATTGTGCTCCTTTTTGTAATCTATCTGTTATAGGCTAAAAACTTTGAACTCGAGGATGGAAAATAATTAGTTTTCGTGTAAAAATTCATTACATGAAGGTAAATTGAGATTGATTTATAGAAACAAATTCTCTAAATATTGTATTATAGTTTATACAGTTTTGTGCAAGAAGTTTCCAATGCTAACAGTATTTACAATTTTTAATTATTTAATATTATTCTTGCTTAATAAAAAGTTTTTTTTTTCAATTGAAGAAGAGAAGAAGAAATTAAGACTTAATAATGAAATTGGCTTGTTATATAGCACTTTATGTAACCACTATTTTGACTTTTCCATTTAATATCAACAACATGTACATATGTGGAAAATCGACTGTTTATAATATATTCTTGAAGTTAATTATGTACAAATACATTTTATATTCCAGTAGAATTTCTTTAAAAAATATGCGTATGTCTGTACGCTTATATTGGATTAAAATTTTGTTCGAGTTCTTTATGTGACTGAAACCTTTTTCTTGTGTTAATTCTGAGTATTTCTGCTTTAATTGCAACTAATAGGGATAACTGTCCTCAATAGTATCTGTTAATAGTAGTATACGCTTTGCGGATTACCGATTGTTGTTAATTTCCAATGCGTCGTTATATGCCTAATTTGCATGAGATAATTATTATTGATTATAGAGTATTTCCATTACCCTAGCCCATATATTTTAACATACACCAATCAATACTATCGTATTTAGGCAGTACTGTCAATCCAGTGAGAGTAATAGTATATTATTTCACGCGGAGGAGAAGTGATAGAAGGCAAGCCATGAAAAGTCACTTCGCCTCCAAGTGAAATATACTATTTTTTCTTCAAACATACCCCAAAATACGAAAACCCGTAATTTTCATATACAGAATGTCCCATTTTAAATTGCCATCCCAAATATCTCGAAACCTGAGCAACATGGCAAAAAATGTTTTAGATAAAAGTTGTAGGGTTCGGAGAGGGACATATTCTGCTGACCTTGAAAATGACCTTGGCATTAATTTTAAAAGTCAAACGTAGGTCAACTTTGATTTTCCAAATAGAACCCTCCTTTTTTTTATTACGGGATCGTATTCTACGGGAAAAAATAAAAACTTTTTGTAAAAAACTTTTTTTTTTAAGAGTTTTTTCACGAATTTTGTCCGTCATGTTTGAAATCTGAAATGAATCCAGGCTGTGATTCTTGCATTATCCTCGGCATTAGCGTCACCCGATCTACACCACGTGGAGGTTTCCTATAGAAAAGGCCGGTGGTTTCAGTTTGATCTCGTTCTAAGATCAAATGCTCAATCAAGTGTCTATCCTCGTCAATGCACTTCTGGCGAAAATTTACTTGGATATTTCGAAGGGTTTGGATGGAAATTGCTCGAAATGCAGCCCTAATCCTCTCCTTCATATTCTGTACTGTTGTCGTACTCATTCATTGAAAGGTTTGAATATTGATATTAAAATATAAAATTAACGAATTTAATTTGTAATCCGAAATGGTTTCACCTGATTGGGCAAGGGCGTGATAAATTCCAAAATCGATACAGTGGCGCTCATCCAGCCTGTCAAGTACCTCTAGATGTATTTACATTCTTATTCCAGGATGCGAATAGTTCGTTTCGAGCAACTCATTGTCAAGGATGAAATTTCTAAGGCCGCTCTTATACATCACAGCAGATGTCATCCATGTCATTACGATAGATATACACGATTGAAAGTTTATTTTTCCAGAGAGGTGTGCATAGTAAGTAAGTACAGGGTGGGGCACGGGAACCTCCCACATTTCAAAAAACTCCTGTTGGGGAATGGGCGGTTGTAGAGGAGTGGGGTAGGTCTCGTTCGTATGGGTGAGTGATGTAGTTTCAGTCGTTACCGTGCCGTGGTCAGGCGAGACTTTTTTCAAAAATGGCGAATCTGTAACTGCCACTTTGAGGGCGTTCCGTACAAGGTACAGTTTGTCGTCGTCTGCGAGTGTTTCCGACCGGAAAATTTTTTTGTCTTGGGTGTAAAAATTTAGAGCAACATCATCTGCGCTAAATTCGAAGAAGAAAGGCCCAGCTGTCAACGTTAGAACCCCTGAAAACATTGCTCGAGTGAGGGCGTCGATCGAACAGAGTCCTACGCGTTCTGCGAGAAAACATGCTTCTGCTCTTCAGATTTCGGTGAGAACAGTGAGGCGGATTTTGCATACTGACCTCAATTTGCACCCCTATAAGATCATGGTTGCCCAGGAATTGTCCCCAACAGACTGGGGGCGACGTGTGGAATGTTGTAAGGCGATCCTTCAACAAGTGCCTCCCACTGCGATTTTGTGGACTAGCGATGAAGCTCATTTTCATTTGTCAGGGTGTGTGAATTAGCAAAACTGCCGTTACTGGGCAGCTGAGAACCCTCGAGAGCTTTACCAAAGACCTCTTCACAGCCCCAAGGTCACAGTTTGGTGTGCACTGTCATCTGTAGGCATCATTGGGCCTTATTTTTTGAGGAGGGTGGCGTCATGATTACTGTGAACTCTGGTCGGTACTGTGACATGCTTGAGAATTTTTTGAGGCCAAAAAAATCGAAGAATTCTGTGAGGAACATAAACGTGAGAGCTTCTGGTTCCAACAAGATGGTGCTACAGCAGACACAGCCCGTCGTTCACGCGCTATTCTCCAGGAGATATTCCCCGGGCAGGTGGTCTCCTTGCATGAGTCCATTCAGCGCTCCCCCGATTTAAGCCCTTGTGATTTTTATCTATGGGGTTACCTCAAGGCCGAGGTTTTCAAACATCGACCAAGGACCCTAGAAGAACTCAAAACCGCAATCGAGGAAGAAATCGCCGAGATAACCTCCACCACACTTGAGAAAGTCATGCGAAACTTCCACGAAAGGCTCAATATCTGTATTGCCCGGCAAGGCCATCATTTAGACGATATTATTTTTAAAACATAGTTGGAAAAAAATTACATGACGTAATCTTTTTGATAAATAATTTTTTTTTTCAATATCTCTTATTAGTTTTTTTTAACAACCTTTTAAAACGTGAGAGCTTCCCGTGCCCCACCCTGTATTTATTGGTGCTAGAACGTAATGTTTACACAGGTCATAATACTAAGGCTATACCGGGTGTGGCACTTAAGACGCCTCGAACCATAGCTTCTTTACGATAAAAGCTATCGACCAAAATCTAAGAACAAAGTGGTGCATAGTTACCGTCGCTATGTTTCAAAAATATTTCTAATCATCAGTGGCGTGCCGTACTCCAGTGGCGTACCAAACTTTAGTTTTTTTTTTTATGGAATGCCCTATTTTTTATTGCAGATTTGGAAAGTGCTCGACGAGTACTTATTTTTTTATCTAACATGTTATACCCTTCACTTTAGCGGTTTCGCTGTTATAACCCCTTCTTTCAAAATTGCGCCCCATTTTTGAGATTTTTTTGTAGAGAAACTAATTGAGGCCGGCGCCTAAATTTTGAATTAAGGTACAGGTTAAGACCTCGTATACCTTCACATAATTTTTTTTCGGGTAATTTATGGAAAAAAATAATTTTTGATTGATCTTCGCATGTTGTCATTTTTTCCGAAAATTTCAAATGGCACCCCCCTAAAAAAATTACGGCGTTGTACAGCCAAAACTCTAAATTTTTCATTGGTGTAAAAAAAATTACACATTGCATAACAAAATTTCGGAGAAAAAAGGAATTTCATCGCAAATGTCGGGAAACGTTTTCCGTTCCCAAGTGTGCCTTGAGTACACAAATACGGTCAACATAATAGTATGTACCTATTTATTCAACATGATATTAAAAATGCAGATAAAGAAAATTTAACAACTTAAACTAAATGTTCGAAATGACGACCTTCCTGCTGGAGGCATAACCGCAACTTCGACTCACAGGCTCTAGACACTGCCCTAAGGACTTCTGGTGATATACCGCGGAAAGCTGCGCGGATACTCTCCCTCATATCCTCGACAGTAGTTGGTACCGTCCTGTAAACCTCGTCTTTGATATGGCCCCAAAGGAAGAAGTCAAGGGGAGTGAGGTCTGGTGATCTTGGCGGCCACCTCACAGGACCCCCACGACCAATCCAGGAGTCCGGAGACGTTTCATCGAGAAATTCCCGAACGACACAGCTATTATGTGCAGGAGCTCTATCGTGCTGGAAAACTATCTGTCGAAGAGCGGCTAGAGGGACATTTTCCAAGAGATCATCCAAGTCGTCGCGAAGGAACCTCAAATAACTGTTGCCGTTCAGGTGCCCCTCTATGAAATAAGGACCCAAAAGGTGTTCTCCAAGTATGCCTCCCCAAACATTCAGCGACCATCTTTGCTGGTGGTTTATCATTCGCATGGCTTGTGGGTTTTCATCGGCGTAATAATGGTAGTTGTGGCGATTGACATGCCCATTTCTATGGAACGTTGCTTCATCAGAAAATAATACGCGCATAAGAAATGATTCCTCCTGCTCAATTTTGTTGATAGCCCACATGCAGAAATCTTGCCTCGCATGAAAATCTTGAGGTTGCAATTCTTGGTGCAGTTGAATCTTAAATGGACGGAATTTGTACTTTTTAAGAACACGATGTACGGATCGCGTTGAAATATCGTGATTCCTACTAATATAATAATACTAATACTTTTTTTTTATTTCTTCTCAAGTTACAGACATATATACAAAAACTAACAATGGAAAAGTAGACAACTACAGAAACAATATTATGCCACTAAGAAAAAATGAGATGTAGTTCAGATGTGTGCCAGAGCACACCCTGTTCTTCCACTACACCTCAGTAAATAATTTAAAATTAAACAGAGAAAATACAATAAGACTAGCATTATAAATAACATCATACAAGCGTGAATTATAGCTATGAAATACAGTATACACGAAAATGAAGATAGGAAGAAGTACATATTAGTTACCACTAAATGTGGGCAAAGATGAATTTGAACATTGTTTGCTAAATAGTCGTGAGAAAATATGTTTTTTGAAGGCAAATTTAGAGCTGAAGTCGTTACAGGAGAGTGACAGGTTATTAAAAAGTTTTACTATTGTATAAAGGAACGATCTCTCGAATAAACTAGTACTATTAACGGGCAGGGTTAATAGACCACGGCAAATTTCAAATTTACGCAAGCCAAAGATGAGTCTTAGACAAGAGTTTTGGATGCGTTGGATGCGTAATTTCGTATTTAGATCAAGGGATGGATGTACCAAAGGAGAACAATAGGTGAATTGAGATAAGACTGTTGCTTCGCACAGAAGTGCTTTTGTTTTACGAGTGAGTAACTCTCGGTTATGATAAATTAACCTTAAACTGCCATATGCTCTATTAATACACTTATTTATAAAATTATGATATCTAAACGTATTGTCCATAAAGATACCTAGGTTTTTTGCACCCATAGAGTATGTTATTGGTTGGTTGCAAATAGAAGGTATGAATTTCTCCACAAGTTCCGCACATTTTCTTTTTGGTCCGAATAGGAGATATGTCGACTTTAAAGGATTTAGGAAGAGTCCGTGTGAAAGAGATGCATTATATAGTGTGTTACGATCGCAATTCAATTTTACTAGTGCCTCTTCAAACTGTTCAGGTGGAAAAGAAATATACAACTGGGTGTCGTCTGCGTACATGTGGTACTTACAGTGTATTAAATTGTTTATGATGAATGAGGTGTATATAGTGAACAGAATGGGCCCTAAAATTGACCCCTGAGGAACACCGGAAACAAGCTCTTTAAAGTCAGATATGTCGGAGTTCAGCATCACAGCCTGACATCTACCAGCTAAGTAGTTGATCACAAGTTCAATAGCAGAGTGATCAAAGCCAATGTAATGGAGTACCGAGGCTAAGACATGATGATTAAGAGTGTCAAAGGCTTTGCTATAATCGAAAAGTACTAGCGCAGTCATGTGACCGGAGTCAGTTTCTTTTAAGATGTCATCAGTGACCTTTAACAGAGCTGTGGTGCAACTAAATCCTTCCCTAAATCCTGACTGAAACTTAGGCAAGATACTATAGTCAGACAGATGCTGTTTAATTTGACAGTTCATTATGATTTCAAGGACTTTGGAAAGCGTGGGCAATATGCTTATTGGTCTTAGGTCACTAAGTTGAGTAGGGTTTTGTTTTTTTGGTAAAGGTACAACTAATGCCATCTTCCATGCGGCTGGAAAGACACCATCTAATAAACAACTGTTTATAATGTTTGTGATGAATGGTAAAATAAAGGGACTACATAATTGAATCAGTCTGATATCCAAGCCATCATAACCACGAGATGATGACTTTACTTTATTCAAAATTTTGTTGACATCCTGTATGTCTACTGGTTTAAAAGTAAAGCGAGAGGGGAAAGTACATTTGTGGTTACTATTATAAAATGTTATTAAGTCACTAGGATTAATATTGGATTTAGGTACCGACTCATTGAAGAAGTCATTAATATTATTAACATCTCCAAGTTCAACGGGTAATTGAATGGAATTATGATTTTTGTTGGGAATAATATTCAGGGATCTAAGTTCCTTCCACATCTTTTTAGGATCGGAGTTAGCTAATTTCCATTGAATATAAGCTTTCTTTTCGTTTTTTACAGATAAGTTTGTGAAATTACGGAGATCTTTATAATAATTCCAGTCAGCTGGTCGTTTGGTTTTATTAAATTTAGCCTTAGCTTTATTTCTAAGAGACATCAAAAGTTTGATATTATCTGTGAGCCAAGGAGGCACAAGTTTTTTAACCGTAATTGTTCGCAGTGGGGCTAATTTATCAAAAATATGCAATAAACGGGTATTGAGGAGATCCACTTTATCGTCGATATTATTTAAGTAATAAATTTCATGTAAGCACGAAGAATTGAGCTCAGCAGACAGATCATCAAGATCTCCCCCCTGGGGCGGGAAGGGGGGTAACTTTGAAATCTTAAATAGGAACCCCTATTTTTTATTACAGATTTGGATTCTATGTTAAAAAATATGAAACTTTTATCAGAAAAAAATTTTTTTATGAGCGACTATATTCGGCAAAAACATTTTTTGAATTAAATTTATTTCTCACATCAAATGACAGATTATGACATTTTTTTCGTAATCATCTTTTAAATAAGGCGTTGATTGAAGTCATTCGTAATTTTATGTCATAAATAAGTAAAAAAAAAAAAATTCTTTGTAAAAAAAATCGTAGAAACGAATAAAAATGAATTTGATTATCAAATTCCATGCTATTCTTTTCTATTGTGGTGATTTATGAATGTGTGTAACAACAAAATGGATTTTTTTAATAAAAAAAAAAAATATTTAAAAACATTTTTTTTTTTTTTTGCTAATCGAAAATGTTTTTTTGAATAAAAACCCAATATATTTTTGAGTAGGATCCAAATCTGCAATAAAAAATGGGGGTACCTATTTAAGATTTCAAAGTTACCCCCCACCCCGCCTCAGGGGGGAGGGGTGGTGATTTACATTTCACACCAGATTTTAAGAATTTGATCTGCCTTATCTGCTAAATTGCTTAAATTTGTAGTTTGGGCCGAAATTAAAATTCGTTGTACGTCGATCGGGAGACGACTTAAAATTTCTCGTAATAGTAATAGTAATAGTAATAGTATTTATTGGTGCTAACACATATGTTTACACAGGTCTTAAATACAAAAAAAATAAATTACACCAAGTTACTAAAAGTAAATAAGTACTGGCGCATAATCGACAGTTCACGTAAAATTATGTGCTAAATATTCTTCCCATGAATAAAAAGCGAACTTAATTAGGAATGACTTAATTTTTATTTTATATGTTTTTAGAGACAAATTATCATCAATAACTGTGTTATCTAGAAATTGTTGTAATTTTCGCAGTAATTGGGACGGCATCTCCTTCGACAAGAGTTGCTGCATACGCTTCTTCTCAGAAATTGACGTCCGCTTAATGATCTCGGTTTTAAAAGTTTCATAAGGTAAGATGTCTGGTTGATTTATAAACATATCGCACACATCCATCGCAGCCTCTGTTGGTAACGCAGCTACCACATCATGAAATTTCCTCACAGATTTGTAAGAGCTCAAAAAACAAATTTAGACGTATTTTTTTGTATTACAATCCGATTTGTATTTCGCGAGATATTTGGGGTGTACGGTTGGTCTGAAACACCCGGTATATACATACATATACACATATACATACACAAGAGTAAGAATAGTACATTATACAACCATAAATTGCAAATTGTAAATATGGATGAAAGAATAAATAAATCAAAAATATTAAGATCCAGATTAATGATGTTAAAATGGATTAAATTACAAAACAACTTAAAACTAAATATCTAGAAAATGAAATAAATCACAAAGCATTTGTGAAAAACACACGGTAAAATTTAATACCAGACAGATGTATCAAAATGGTTATACAGGATGTCCTAAATAGAGTAGGATTGCATGGGTATCTTTCTTATTCTTAAAGCTAGAGATCTGGGTAAATGGGCAATGTTGTGCAGTTTTCTATGCTGATTCAGATTATTTTGAGAAATTTTCAAAATTTTGAGCAGTTTAGAAAATTATGAAAAAATATATAGGGTGTTCCATTTAAAAAAATTAAGAAATTGTGCAGTTTGCGAATAACTATCACCCTGTATGACACGCCGAGTTATGTTTTGGTTGATAGAGTAATTTTGAAGACTAAAGTTCAACTAAACTTTACCACTAAATTAGAATGAATTATCTTTATTAGTTTCAGAGGAGCACTTTAACAATTTTGTTCAAATTTTTGTATAAACAACTGAATAACACAAAAACGGCCCGGTTTCAACCACCACAACTTAGGTCATTTTAATCTCCAAGTAATGAGGAATCCAAAAATGCTAAAATATACAGGGTGTTTCATTTAAAAAAAAAACATAAGTTTGGTCTGTAACTTTGTTATGAGACAACCTTTATAAATTTAAATATTTTTAGGGCATGCAGCTCACTATTATGCATAACTTTTGTATAAAAGATTTTTAAAATTTTTGACAAATAAGCACGTGATTGACCGTTCCCAGAGCTCTGAAAAAGCCTGTATATACTTTGCAGAAATGGGAACTTATATGAAATATTTCAGGGTGGCCGGTTTTTTTGCCGGTCAGTTTATTATTGTTTTGACCTGTGTAAGCTCTCCGTATTTAGCATTAATAAACTACCACTACTACTATGTAAAATATTATTTGTATAAAATAAAGTTTCTCATATCAATTCAATGGTGCAGAATAAATATGTTTTTAAAAGTAATGGTAGCTCCACTTTATAGAATGCACTGAAATGAATACAACGAAAACAGAATAAATAACGAGGCTAATTTTCGTTCCAAAAAACCGAGTTACCTATTCAGGGGAAAGGGATAACATATTTGCGTTATTTCAAAGTAACTTCTAATACCGTTTGATATTCGTTGTGCGCGTAATAAAATAAACGATATTGGTTTCGCCAAACATTGGCACAACGGGAATTCATTCTGATTCAAAGCGAAATGTCAAAGCGAAAATCACTGAGGAAAACATTAGGAAGCTATTCGTGCATGAATGTGAGAAAATCCGGGCGAGATAAACCAATGGAGGAGAATAATTTCTTTCTGGGCCGCTGATATATTAGAGGCAGCGCACTGCGAACCTTAGATAACTCTTTAAAAATCGGGTCACCGATACTCCTCCTCCTTCCGAAAGCTCGCAAGCCTCGCAAACCTTGCGCGAGAATACAAAAGCTTCGACGTTCGCTGCAGCTATGTACCCATAATAAAGTTATATAATTCCTTCTTGCGAAGTATGGAAGCTTATTACGTCGGTCGAACTCGTTTTGCTTTTAGAATTTATTGTAAAAAGAATATTAGTCAATCCATAATTATAATTAGACTTACATGGTATTATTTTTATCATTAATAAATCATTCATTTTGTAAAGGATAATTTTCCAATGTTATTGGATTATTATTAATATGTAAATACAGTCAGTGGCGGATTTAGATGGTAGAGCCACCTAGCCTACAATACAGGGTGTTTCAAATTCGAGGCTCGCCATGGGGATCTCGCTTATTAGAAGAGATAGAGGACATGTTTAAATTTGGCACTTTTGCAGAATTTTATGCTGATTAATGATCCACTGAAAAAAATTACTTAAATTCTTTTATTTTCGAGTAAAGTAAAAAAAAAAATTGAAAAAACTGATTTTCGTTTTTTCTTTATATCTTCGTTATTTGAGGCGATATTTAAAAACGGTAAAGACCTTCTTATGGCACTTTTTTACTCTCTAATAGATGGCGTAAGAATTTTCTTTGTAACATGTTTCGTTTCTTTCAACCATCATCAACTTTCTTATTTCTTATGGACACCATATTTATTTTTTATCACATCTGAATGCTCATTTTTTTATGATTACAACAATATAACATAACATATATTTAATTTCATAAATCGACATATAATCGTTTAAAACACTTTTATTGGAAATTTCTTAGCGCTTACTAAAAATCATCCGTGCCTTGGAATTAAAAACGATTCAAAATCTGAATATTTGTTTGTCAAACATTATTATTTTGTATGAATAAAAATGTCGTTCGATAATTCAGAAAAGCGAGATGTTACGTATTTTTTATTCAGTAAAGAGAAATACTAATTTTTTTAGTCAAAAACTGCATCGAACAATTTTTTATGCAAATGAACAATTATTTTGGACGATATAGACGATACAAAATTGAAAGTTCTTAATAAATGAAATAATATACAATACTAATAACTATAAGACAAATATGGAGATTATTAATTATAATTTATGTTCAAATAAAAAACCGTTTTTAGTAATACACAATTAAGCGCGTTTCTTAACAATATTTATTGCCCTATAAACACTTCTTCTGGGAATCATATTAAAGGCATTCGTAATACCATCTCGGAGTTGTTTAACATTCTCGTAAGTATGAAGGTAGACTGTGTTGTTAATAAAACCCCAGAAAAAATAATCCAAGACACTCAAATCGGGCGATATAGCTGGCCAAGCTACAATTCCGCCGTTCCCAATCCACTGATTTGGATATATTTGATTTAAATAATTGCGAACATTTCTGGCATTGTGCGTTGGTGCACCATCCTGCTGCCACCAGAACTTCTGAAGTTGAATTAGAGGAACATTATCGAAATAATTATAAATGTTTGTTTGAAGAAGATGTAAATATCGTTCACTGGTTAGAGACCCTTCGTACATAATTGGCCCTATTATATTTTTATCATTAATACCTGCCCAAACATTTACTCCAAAACAATGCTGCGGCCTAACACTTTGGACTTGTCAGGGATTTTCTGTTGTCCAATAATGTTCATTGTTGCGATTAAATACGCCACTATTTGTGAATTTGCATTCATCGGTCCAAATAATGTTTAAAAAAATCATAATCTTCACTGCAACCAATTACAAAATCCAAGACGTCTTAAATTATCACCAGGTACAAGTATAAGGCTCAGATGAATTTTATATGGCTTAACATTGAATTTATTCAAGATTCTCCATACTTGCGTTGGTGGCAAATTTAATTCAGCTGCTACTTCGCGGCAAGAGGTTGATGAATTTTGATTTATTTAAAATATGTTTTGTAAGTAAACATAAAATTAAAGAATTAAGATACATTCGGTATTACCATTTCCAAAATATGATTGCTATCTTCTTGGGTAATTTTATTACCGTATGCTTTGCGATGTTGAATCAAGGATCCAACCTAAATTTCTGTCCATCCATAAAAAAAAATGTTCGATGAGGTTGTCTTCTTTTTGGATACATTTTTAAATAAATTAGAAACAACCTTACTTGTTGCAGAAAGCATAAAATAAATTTAATACAACGAAATGTAGCCTGAATATATGAATATTCAACCTGTTCGTTCGCAAAATTAATTTTGCTTGCAGAGTTACGAACAGGTTGAATATTCATATATTCAGGCTACATTTCGTTGTATTGAATTTATTTACATTTTTAAATATTTTTCACTAGCTAATACCGTATTTCTATTTACTGAATAAAAAATACGTAACATATCACGCTTTTCTGATTTATCGAACGACATTTTTATTCATAAAAAAAAGAATAATGTTTGACAAAAAAAGAGCTATTCAGATGTTTCATTGTTTTTAATTCCATGGCAGCGATGATTTTTAGTAAACGCTACAGAGATTGCCAATAAAAGTGTTTTAGACGATTATATGTTAATTTATGAAATTAAATGTATGTTGTGGTATATTGTTGTCACCAGAAAAAATTAGGTATTCATATGTGACAAAAATTAAATATAGCGTCCGTAAGAAATAAGAAAGTTGATGATGGTTCAAAAGAAACGAAACATATTACAACTAAAAATCTTATGCCATCTATTAGATAATAAAAAAGTGCCATAAGAATGTCTTAACCATTTCTAAATAGCTCTTCAAATAACGGAGAAATAAAGAAAAAACGAAATTAAGTTTTTTCTGTTTTTTGGATTTATCTCGAAAACAAAAGAATTTAAATATTTTTTTCCAGTGGATTAATAATCCTGCAAAAGTGATAAATTTAAACATACCCTCTATCTCTTCTGATAAGCGAGATCCCCATGGCGAGCCTCGAATTTGAAACACCCTGTATATGCCTTCTTTTTGAGGTTCGAATTAAGACGAAAGGTGTATAGAATGATTTAAAAATCCTTGCTGAGCTTCAAATTAGTGGTAGTGCCATGGCTCCTCGGCTCTACATAACGAGCCGTCCCTGGATATAGTAAATGCATGTTTTATTTCATAAAGTGCTATTAATGCTTGGGAATGACTGGCGAAGCGCTCCATAAAGAATCACTTTAAAATATATAAATGTTTTTTAGCTTCCCCGATAATTTGAAAGCTAAAACTTGTTAAAGTTTGTGTGATTTTTAGTTTCTCCATTACGAAGTATGAGAAAGTATTGTGATCGTGATTTTGCCATTTCAACAATTTCTGGAAAAAATTGTGATGTAGCCATCAAGTTACTTTCTCTGACTTGATGGTATCATAACCATTTATATTTACGTTTTCATGGTTTATTTTCAATTGAAATTATATTTTAAATGTACATCGAGCGTTGTGTAAACTCGGATGAAACTGACGTTTAAAACGTCAAAATTATGAAAGATGGAAAAATTTTATTCAAATTCAAAAACTCAGTTTACTCAAAAACTAAAGAGATTTCGAAAAAACTTATTGTTCATAAATTGTTCATTTTGGCATTCTCTACAATTATTATTAACTTAAATTTGCTGTAACTATTAGCCTTTCATAATTATATATTGTAATGAACACACAACAATTAATTCATGTCTATTATGCAAATACTCAGTCCCGATTGACTTATGGATTATCAATTTGGGGAGTTTCAACTCATTGGCAATCTGTGTTTGTTGCCCAAAAGCGGGTTATCAGATCTATCGCCGGCATACCACAAAGCCAATCATGTAAAACATACTTTCGGAAATTTGATATCATGCCTTACCCTTGTTTGATCATGTATGAACTGATTTTGTATGTCTTTACAAATAAACAAAAATTTATTACGAATTATCAGGTACACACCTATAGTACTACTATCCGTTCCAAAAAGGGAGTCTCCTCACTTCAAAACCTCATATTTATGATTTAGAGGACACGAATATTCTGAAATTTATACCATATAAAGATGCATCGTTTTTCTATATGTATATTAATTTGTATGGAAATATTTTGATAAATACGCCTTTTTCCGATGTATTTGTTTGAAAATGTACTGTTTTGAACGACAATTTTCGAAACTCTCATCTTTGTGTGCATATAACATTGTTATTAATCACTTGAATATTATGAAAAAAATATATATCTAACGCTATTCTATTCTGAAGGCGCAGAACGAAAGAAAAAAAAATTGTTGTTTTTATTTTAAGAGTTCAGGCCTAGAATCGAAATATCTGCTATCTCGATAATTATACAACGAATTGAAATGCGGCTTTCGCTTATAGATGGACTAATATTATTTAGGAAACAATTGCAAATAAATTTCAAGAAAAGAGTAGAACTTTTGTCAAAATTAAGTAATTTTCCCGTCGATGATTATTTTAGATTGGCGAGAGAGATGCAAATATGTGACAGGCGTTCGCTCGACGTTAGTACGGTTCAGTTTGACGGTAAGCAACAGATTCCGGCAGAAAATCATGTACAGTCATTAGAAGCGGCGTGAACGCATCGTAGATATACTGACACGATATTCCGCCCGCTTCGCCCCGCGCCTCTGCTGCGAGCGTAAACATTCTCTATTTCATTAAAAGGTTTTTAATTTATGTAATTAACAAAACTATATTTATTTACGATTAAATGATATATTTTGCATCAGATTTATATGAAGTACGTAATCTTAAAAATCCTTATACATTTATTCATTCATAACTGAAAAAACAATGCTCCACATTTTACCAAATTACAACAAAACTAATTAAAAAAAAATATTGATATTACCCCACATAATAGGTAAAGGTACAATTGATCTCATGTAATTTTTTCAGATTTTTATAAGCAGTAGCTTACTTTCTACAAGCTGTTGAATTTCATACATCTTAAAATTTGCTTAATTTCGGGTACTTTTTTACACTTTTTTAGTATTATCTCGACAAATAACAAACGTAAACACTTAATTCTATAGCAGATTGTAGATAATACTATAAAGAATGGTGACCAATTTTAAATAATTTTAGAGTGCACTAATTTTTGAAATATACTTGTTGAAACACAGGAGACTCCCTTTTTGGAACGGATAGTAGGCAGAATGGTGATATTCACATTGCACCTTGTCGCTTAAAAATGAGAAAACATTCACCAGACATCTTAGGACCAAAATTAGGACATGAAAAGGATCACATCACTAATTATGTTTAAGAAAACATTAAAAAAGTATTTACCTGCTAATTTATTTTATAATCTTAACGAGATATTGTAATTTTCATTTTATGTTAATATTTTTTCTATGATGACGCCTCCAACACTGTAACATCATATATGTATATTTTGCTGTAGTTCATGGATTAAAGATTATTATTATTATTATTATTAAAAATGAAAAAATAATAATACATTTTTTCTCGAATAACAATGTTTGTTTGAAACAAATTTTCAAACCAAATATGTTCATTTCTTTGTTGTCGTTAAGATTTATTTAAATGATTTTGTGATATATTTCATATTTACAAAAATATTGCAGAACAACAAAAAACAGTTAAGGTACACACCCACTTCCGGTGTACGAAATTTTACCAAAAGCTTTGCAGTTCTTTGGATTAATAAATAAGACTTATGTTCAACTTTTCGTATTAATTGCTCAATTACTTTTTGAGATACTGCCCGCACAGACACACACACACACACAGACACAAATTTTGTTTTTCCAGAAATTGTTGAAATGGCATCTAGGGACCCCAAAACGGATATTTCCGTTAAAAAAAAATTTGAAAAAAAAATCACGATCACAATACTTTCTCGTATTTCGTAACGGAGAAAGTAAAAGATATTTTTTTTTCATTTTTGGTTTATTATTATGAAACGATAATAGTTGCAGCGAATTTAAGTTAATAGTAATTGTAGAGAATACCAAAATGAACAACTTGTAAAGAATAAGTTTTTTTCGAAATCTCTTTAGTTTTTGAGTAAACTGAGGTTTTGAATTTGAAGTAAAATTTTTCAATTTTTCATAATTTTGACGTTTTAAACGTTTCATTCGAGTCTACAAAACGCTCGATGTATATTTGAAATATTATTTAAATTGAAAATAAACCATGAAAGTGTAAAAATTAATGATAACATCAGCTCGGAGAAAATAACATGATGGCCACATCACCATTTTTATTTATTAATTTCGAATTAATAGGAATATTTTTATTACAATCCTCGAGAGGGCTTGTAGAAAGTGCCCGAGATTTTTGATTTACTAACAATTGCTTCGGATTGTCGGCTTCCCCAACAAGGATGTCGCCAGTTTTCTGATTGTTTGCATTTAAAATGGATTTGTCGCAATTTTCCCGAAAAAATATATTCAACAGTAATATAACGAGTGCCTATGATTTTGCCGGCAATTATTAGCGGCAGGATCACGATTACTTGTTGCGACGAAAATCGGCACGACTACGAAGCAGGAGTGCCGATTTTCTAGAAGCAACAAGCAAGAGTGATCCAGACGCTAATAATTGCCAAGGAAAACTCAGTCACGAGTTAGATTCGAGAAGACAATTGGCCGAACAGAAAGTTCACACTTCATAATTTGAGAAGTTAAATTTAGTGACACCAGGTGTCAGACGTGTGTTAATCTGCGCCACAATAATTGTAGTAAAAATGAGCTTACCAAGATTTTGAGAAATGCCTATGAATACTTTTGCTGATGAAAGCACTAACACTTCACCCGAAAATAAAAAACAGATCGAATTCAGGAGCAAACTGCTTAAAAATCCGGCAATAACTGACGTTTTATATGGTAGAAAATGTACTAACGCGTTGCTAGGCAATACCAACATGAGAGATTATCTGATTAGATACCACCCAGGGTTAATTGCCATGCATAACATGGAGCATGGTCTGTTACGCATCGTAATTAGAATTTTATTGGCTCATCTCATCAACTTTATTCGATTTCATTGGTTATTAAGTAAATGAGGGCAATTGTCTCCTTTAATAAGTTACAGTTATCCTGAAGAATATTATTTTAATCCTTCATTTCGGATGTAAGTTGTCTTAGTAAGACATTTTGTGCTTTTAGAGACTCGTTTTAAAGTTTTAACGAAAAATGACTTGTCACCTCCACGCCCTTATCAGTTCTGGTTGATGATAATTAATAATCGCCGGCGACCCGCTCAGTGAAGACGGGGTGGGTCAAGATTATTTAATACTTTTTTTTAATTTTTTGGGCGCTACGTGATTTTATACAACGATTATCGCCAGAACCTTCTAAACAAAATCACGAAAACTACTTTTAAACAACACAGGGTGTTACAACAAAAAAAGTCACAGTGTTTGTAACAAAACTCCTCCGAAACGGCTTGGCCGATTCTTATGAAATTTTGTGTGTTTATTGAGTAGATCTGAGAATAAGACCTAAACTATTTTTCATATCCCTAAGTGGTAAGGGTGGTCCACCGCACATTTTTTATTTTTATTTTTTGGACAAAATTTTTTATTTTATTTTTTTTTCTGTCACCAGTTATCTGGCGATGGCGCACCAGTAATAAGCAGTAATAAGCTACGTATCTTGCTTAATTTTTGAGGGCTAAGCACGAACGACGCCGCAGTGCAAAGGAGCCGTCGTTCGTGACCAGTTTATTTGCTTAATTTTAATGGGCCACACACGGACGATGGCGCAGCACAGCGGAGCCGTCGTCCGTCACCAGTTATCTGCCTTAATATATACGGACTATGCATGGACGACGGCGCAGCGCAGCGGAACCGTCGTTCGTCACTAGTAATAAGCTATATATTGACGACGGCGCAGCGCAGCGGAATGTGAATATAACCTGTTCAGTTTTATTGTTAATAAGAGTCAGTTTATTGGCAATAAACCACTCAAATATTGTGGTATGGATACTGTTACTCTCTAATAAGGCGGACTGTAAATCTGTGAATTTATTATTTATAGGTGGTATCGTCAGCATACTGTACTATTTTTCCGTTATTTATTTGTAGGGGAAGATCATTAATATACATAGTGGGCAAAAAAAGTAGTTTTGTACAGTTATATCTTCGTGAGTTATTAGTATTTTTAAATAATTAATATAACAGTGAAACGCCCAATTTTTATAGATAAGATGAAGTACTTTTGCTCTAAAGAAATAGTACTTTAACTTGTCCAAGAACTTCTATCCCTTCCAAAATTTTTTGTCCCAAAAACTAAAATGGCTGATAGAAGTGACAGCTATTGTCGGAGATTAATAAGAAAATTAAAATAAATAATTGCCCACGAATTTTAGTACCTACAAATGCGACGCTGCTGTGCGTTATAAACTCCCATTTTTGCAGAGCCTTCATTAATGTGAAATATCCTAGTAGTAGTAGTTTTATTTTATTAAATGTATTGAAAATACATACCGAGTGTCTGGGATAAGGGGCGAACATAGGGATTTAACATGTAAAATTAAATATGTGTAATTATTAGCTCCGCTATTAATTTCAGAGAAAAATCGTAAAGGAATATTTTTTAGAGAATTAAAAATTGTAAATGAATCATCTATTTAATTTACGTTTGTACTAGAATCCACCTTAGAAATAATAAAAATAAGTTGAAACCATTTACTATTTAATAAAAACCCTTGCCATGACTTTGACAAATGTCATGTTACGGTGAGAATAATTTTGCTAGTCAAATATCAATTCACGCATTGTAATTACTATGAACAATAATCTGAGTTATTCCAATGAAGAAAGCGTATTCATTATCAAAACATTTTGCAGTGGCGTCAGTTTACTCAGAGTTCGTGACATTACATGCAAACGGAACAGAAGAAACAACGATGAATTATAAGAAACAGTTTTGGGTTTGATAAATGCTGAACCAACAACTAGCATACGATGCATTGCTCGTGAGTGCAACGTGTTTAAATTCTCTGTACAGAAAATTCTGAAGAAGCATGGTTATCATTCTTAAAAACATCAATGCCATCAGAAGATACTGTTAGTGGATGAAGAAAGTAGGCGTGTATTCTGCGAAATAATGCAGGATCGATCAAATACAGACCATAATGAATGCTAAAAATTTACTTCCATATAACAATAACACATTAAACATTCAGTTTTTTAATAGAAAGACATCAATTATTAATTTAAATCAGAGCACCAAATCTCTTGGGATTGCTGAGGACGAGCAACTCACCTGGTGTCAGCATGTTGATTATGTGTGTAGTAAATTAAATACTGCTTAGTATACAGTTCCTAAACTAAAACCAATTTTAACACCAGAGTCAATCATAACTCTCTACTACTCATAGGTATATCCTTATCTCTCCTATAATATACCAGCGTAGGAAAGTCATATTTAAAAGATATTCATTTTAACAAAATTAGATTGGAGACTTGCCGTAGTTTATTTTAGGAGAACAACATACTTACATATGCATTTATATATTTAAAATAGCAACATTTACTCCGAATTAATACACTATCTAAAAACTAAACTAAGCTTAACTTTTTGCAGTCTGTCTGTTTTGCCGAAAAATACTGGTTCACACTGTACAACGAGCCCAACGTTATTGTTCATAGTAATTACAATGCGTGAATTGAAATCTGACTAGAAAAATTATTCTCACCATAACATGACATTTGTCAAACTCATGGCAAGGTTTTTTTTTTTAAATGGTACATTGTTCACTTATTTTTATTATTTGTGAGGTGAATTCTGATACAAACGTAAATTAAATGGATGATTCATTTACAATTTTGAATTCTCTAAAAATTATTCCTTTGCGATTTTTCTCTAAAATGAATTGGGGAGCTAATAATTATACATATTTAATTTTACATGTTAAATTCCTATGTACGCCCCTTATCCCAGACACTCGGTATATAAATATCCTACACAGTATTACGAAAAAACACCTAAAAAAATGCAATTTTGGCCATTTTGAGATTTTACATGTTTTTGATTAAAGATTCCAAACCACACTGTTTGGTTATAAAAGGACGTATGTCCTGCTAATGTTTATAGGTGTACACGAACGAGTTTGTAATGGTTTATTTTTAAAAGGGTCTAAGCATTGTGACTTAGTTCCTTTTCAAATTACAGGCGTGGTGTGGCGCTGGGGTGCCTGCCAAGGAAGATTGACAGTTGACAGTTGTTGTAATCTGTAAAAGGTAGTGTGCTGTGTTTAATTCTGTTGCATATATAATAAACTTAAGAAGTAATAAGTAATCTCCAGTAGTGAAGAAAGTAGTGATATTGTGAAAGCAGAAGTAGAAGATGAAGTTCATAAAAAGCGCCGCAAAGGAGTACGAAATGATGAAAATTATAAGTTAAACGTCGTAAAAAAGGCTAGGTTAAGAGGTGCCAAGTATACTAATCACAAAGTTATTGCTGCTAAAGAACAAGGAGCTCCCTGCAGGTAAAAAATAATTATTTTAATCTTTGTTACAACAAACTCGTAAAACAGAAACTTTGTTTTTAGATGTCCAATGAAATGCTTTCAAAAATTTAATGAGGATGAAAAACTTAATGTTTTCGTAAAGTTTTACGATAGTTTTCAAACCAAAGATGAGCAAGACATTTATCTTCAGCAACTTATAGAAGTAACTGAAGTAACTCAACGTCGTAAGCGCAAAGAGGGATCTAAAAACAAAGATAAGTCTTTTAAGAACTATGTACAAAAATGTCAACATCAAAGTAAAAGTATGCCTAAACGCTTTCCTCAGCTTACATGCAGTTTCTGTTAAACGTGTAAAAAGATTAAAAGAGTTGTTGCAAAATAATATTACACCGCAAGACAAGCGAGGAAAATGCCTTAAGACTCATGCGATTCGAGAAGAAGATAACATTCCCCGTTAAGCAAACTCATTATTCTGGAAAAGAATATTATTATCTAGATGATAAACTTAATGTCAAAATCATGTACAACATGTTCATGGAAAAACATCCAGATACTAAAATAAAATATAGCTTTACATTGCATTTTGGTTGGCCACAGATAGATACGTGCTGCCAGTGCGAAGAGTTAATGTTGAAAATTAGAAGTCCATCACTAGGAGAAGCTGCAAAACGAGCTGCAACAGCTGATCTAATAGTGCACAAACGCAGAGCTGAAAAATGTTATACTTGTCTAAAGAGCACCGAAGAAGAGATTAAGAAAAATGATGGAATAACTGCCTTTGCATTTGACTATATGCAATATTTGCAGCTTCCCCAAATCCCAGAGCAAGAAGTATTTTACCTAACACAACTCAGTATCAATGTATTTTGTATACATGACCTAAAGAATGGAAAATCTTATTTTTACATATACCATGAGGGAATTGCTTCTAAGGGCCCGAACGAAGTTTGTTCATTCATTTTTGATTATCTTATTAATTATGCGGATACAAACTCTAAAGAACTCCGACTTTTTTCAGACAATTGCCCGGGCCAGAATAAGAACCATACATTGGTAAGGTTTTGCATCGCACTGGTTCAAACTGGACGATTTAAAAAAATTCAGCAGTTTTATCCAATTCGGGGGCATTCCTTTTTACCATGTGACAGGGATTTCGGTTTAGTAAAGAGACTCATTAACAAATGTGACCGAATATATTCGATACATGAATATACAAGAATGATAATAGAATCCAGTAAGAAAAACAACTTTAATGTAAAGGAAATATCCACACCTGATATATTAAACTGGAAGGATTGGTGGCCGAAACATTACAAGAAAACTTGCTTGTCGAATGAATCCGTTAAGAAAAATGTACTTCGAAATAAGAAAATGAGTTTTTGTATTTCGCAGTATCATCATATTGTCCACAATGCTGTAACACCTGGAGTCGTGGAAGTTTGTGATTTTGTTAATGGATTTGTAAAACACCATTTCTCTCTAGCGTTACCAAATAAAGCAAGAAATTTATCTTTGCCCAAAGAAAAGGCATACATTGGTGACAAAATTCCTATCCTTGAAACAAAGAGTAGAACATTTGCGTCGCTTACTTCAATGAATAGAAGAAGAACACAAACCATTTTACCAAGATATTATAAAAAACTGGAAAATCAAAACACGAAACCAACATTAACATGTCTGTAATAACTCTTGTAATTTGTATTATAGCCTAAAAAATATGTTTTTGTAGTTTTATTTTTAAAAGGACTTAAGTCAACCTTGTTTTAATTAGGATATATCAGTTGAGAATGTATTAAAAAATATGAAAGTAACAGTATCTGATAGAGTTATCCTCATATTATCCACTATGATACATAAGTTGCGACAAAAAAAGTTAATTCACAAGTTATGTAGTTTTTTTTTATTTTCTCAAAACTATAAAAAATGACTTAGTACCTTTTAAAAATAAGCGATTCAATTGGGCATTTTTGTAAACTTCAGAGTGTAAACATTTTGTTTTTCAAAGCAATTTTTAATGCGTTAATTATTATGGAAAATATAAATATTTCCAATTTGTACCGTTTTTTTTGGCCCATTCTGTATATCAGGAATAACAATGGCCCGAGGATTGATCCTTGAGGAACCCCGTGTGCGATCTGTGCTTTTGAGGATAAATTTCCGTTAAATACACGCTGTTGCCTATTTAATAAGAACAAACTAATCAGTCGACATGTTGTTGAATTAAAGTTATAATAGTATAGCTTTCGCAATAAAAAATCATGCGGCACGCAGTCAAAGGCTTTACTAAGATAAAAAAACGGGGCTAGTATATATGATTTGGAATGAAATCATTCAAAGATCTATTCGATTAAGCCATTAACTGCGTTCGTAGTTGACAGCCCCTTACGAAAACCAAACTGGTCACTATGCAATATACAGGGTCCGGCAGGGAGGTATGGAAGATTTGAAAAAACTCACTCATTTTTAACTCAAATTTTATTTTTGGAATGTGTACCTTAGATGTTGCCATTACAAAACCAGTTAAGAGTAAGAAAACAAAAATTGATTAGGTACGAAAAATAACGTAAGTTAAGTGCCGTCCATTTTTGGCAAAACACTCCTGAAGACGTTGTGAGAAGTTCTGCATCCGAACCATTTCATGTGGAACTGCACGAATCTCTTGGGTTATTGTCTCACTTAGGGCTTCGAGTGTACGTGGTTTGTTTATGTACACTCGTGCTTTGAGATAGCCTCATAAAAAGTAATCACATGGTGAGAGGTCCGGTGATCGAGGGGGGCCACTCCACATCTCCTCGCAATGAAATCAGACGTCCAGGGAATGTGTTCCTTAAAAAAACCATTGTTGCTCTTGATGTATGGCAAGTCGCCCAATCTTGTTGAAACCATACAGTATTCAGGTTGATACGTCGCACAGTGGTTCAGAATTCGAAAAAGCTGGCCAAAAGTCGAAAAATGAAAGTCAATATTTTGAGTTTAGTACAATATAGTCATGTCCAGAGGGCTCCACTGGATCCGACAATGGAAGAATATGATTGTATCTACTACAAAATGCCTCGAAATCTGCGTTCAAACTTGTTACTTTGTAAGACACGTGGGAGACGTTCGGACGAGGTGAAAGTTTGGCGTCGGTTTTTCACTATAAATACTAATCTTTATGTGCTGTGATTTTTTTCCTTGTTATTATGGATCTTCCTGAAGGTAAATGAATGGTTATTACATTTAATTTGCATACAAAATTTTTGTTAGGAATTATAGGAATTTGCGTTACAAATAGGTAGATACATTTTAAACATTCATGGAAATATTTTTTTGCCTGTGTCCTATAGCAACAAAAATATTTATTATAGTGTCCTTTAACGCAATAAACAACAATTAGCTGCATTCACTTGCATTCCTTAGAGTAGGATTATTTTTATTGCTGATGTGCAATATCGTTGAAAAATTCGACTTTATATTTGATTGAATATCTCGTATTTATAATGTGTATATGTATACAGAGTATATATGAACAAAACGGAACATCGAATTTTTAATGTTAATTTTTTTATATTGGAATATTATCTTCCCTGATAATTTTAGAGGAAAGATCTCCTCCTAGTCAAATTAGTAAAAAAAAACAAATAAGGAATTTGAAAGAAAATTGTACGGAGAAAGTAAAACATAAAAATGACAGACAGATAGGCACAAAGGCAAACACTCAGACAGACTTTTTTTAACAAAAATTGTCGGAATCGACGAAATGGATATTCCCGCAAAAAGAATGTTTGGAAATTCTTTTCGATCACCATACTTTCTCGTAGTTTGCACGGAGAAAGTAAAAATAAATATGACAGACATGCAGACACACAGACACACATTTTTTTACAAAATTTGTCGGAATCGACGGAAATGGGTTTTGCCACAAAATAAAAGTATAAAAACAATAGTTTCCCGTAGTTAGTATGGAGAAAGTAAAAAATAAATATAGCAGACAGACAGATACAAAGACAGATACACATTTTTTTTTTTTTACAAAAATTGTCGAAATCGATATTTTCGTAAAAAAATGTTTGGAAATTTTTTACGATCTCAATATTTTCCCGTCAATTTGTACACACCCTGAATAGTATAGGTTATGGTTATGGTTTTGGCCCGAGGGTGGAGAGTGCTCACCGACTCGAAGCCGAGGGCCAAAAATCATTTTACGGCCGTGGTGACTATTTGGTACATTATTTTTTTAGAGGAGGAAGAGGAATACAATGGGCCAGCGACCTAAGTCTTTCATCAGATTTTTTTATTATCATTAAGTTTTAATTTATAGAAAATTCAAATTACAATTTATACGAGAGAAGAGAAATAATCGTTTCACGATACATGTCACGTTTATTCTGTGCGTAACCATGGTAATAGGTGTAAATGAAAACAGAAGTTTTTCACTAATTGTGAAAATAATCAGTGTGGCCAAATAAATGCAAAAACAATTGTGACCAACTTGAAATTTTTAAAATGTGCTCAAAATCGAGTCCCTTTACTAACTTTGGAAATAATCATGTGATAACCGAATAAATTATAATACTGAAGTTGCCAATTTCTCCAGTGTGGCCAAATAAATGTAAAAACAAATGATACAAACTTGAAATTTTCAAAATTTGCTAAAAATTGATTCTTCTTTATGGTTTAAAAATAATCTCAAACACATCTTTACTGAATTTCAAAATAATCAGTTAATTGTAATACCGAGATTGCGCATTATTTCAGTGCTGCCAAAAAAATATTAAAACAATTGTTACCGACTTAAAATTTTCAAAATTTACTCGAAATTTATACCATTTTATGGTATGAAATAGATCTTTTACACACCTTGACTAAATTATAAAATAACCACCGGAGAGCTGGGATCATTGTTATTCTAAAATATTGGATTTCTCAAGTGCGAATATCAATAATTTTATCACTTACGCCCGCCATATTGGGTTCGCCATTTTGAACTTTTCAATTTTAACATCAAATTCATAATCTGCGATTAGTACCCATTTATGTCAAACTTTATCAATATCAAGATTTAGACTTTTGGCCAGCTTTTTCGAATTCTGAACCACTGTGCGTCGTCTTCTCAGTTCTGGCAGAAAATAATCACGCAACATCTGTAGGTAACGATCTATGCAGACAGTGACGGTCCGACCGTTTTCACGATAAAAGTACTGACCAATTATGAAGTTTCGACTAATGCGACACCAAACAGTTACCTTTTCGCTGAGGAGAGGTCGTTCATGGAGCTGTTGCGGGTTTTCAGAGGCCCAATAGCGGAAGTTTTGTTTATTAACCACCCCTGATAAATGAAAGTGGGCTTCGTCACTCATTATCAAAACAATGTCATCTGTCAAGATTTCCAACATCGCTTCTGCAAACCTCATCCGTCTGCCGTAGTCGTTTTGCTGCAATTCTTGAACAACCATCATCGTATACAGATGAAAATGCAAGTCGAGGTGTAAAATTCGGCGAACTGAGCGGTCTGTCATCCGTAGAGCGTGATGTACGGCTGATCGACGAGGGCTGGCTTCAACTGCTTGACGCACCCTTTCAATGTTTTCCGGGGTCCTTACCGTTCGATCACCTCCTCGCGCAGTTCCAGGTCTCAAAGATCCAGTTCTTTGAAAGGTATTCACCCACTTCATGATCGTTTCAAATTTCGGAACACAACGTTAAAATGATTTCGGAATCGTCTCTGTGTTTGAATGACAAAACAACCCGTTTCAATGAAAGTGTTATAAACAAACACACGATGTTCAATAGACCACGGCTCCATGGTAACTAAAATGGCATCTCGAGACGAGTAGATACGACCTATTCCGAAAACATTAGGTTCACCCTACATTGCTTGGCGCCCCGTTCAAATCTTCCATACCTCCATACCGGACCCTGTATTATGCTTCTCACAAAAGTTAATAATTTGATTAAACAAGATTTTTCCAATAATCTTTGCCACTATTGGTAACAGTGAGATGGGTTGATAATGATTTAAATCAGTCACATGGTTTTTTTTTTAAACGCGATGGTATAGTTATTTATATTTACACTTTCATGGTTTATTTTCAATTTATATCATACTTTAAATGTACATTTATACTCCTCGCTGCGCGAGTCGTGCTCCAATCCCACTCGTGCCACAATATACCCTCTTATTAAACTTGTATAACAATGTACTATTGTAACTCGATAGCCCGTGAGTGGGGAGTTGAACTCCTTCACTCTTGGTGCTAAAATCTCAGCATTAAACTTAAGAAGCGAATCACGAATTGAATTTTATAGTTCCTATTAATAGGAAAGTATGTAACTTTTTTATTAAATTCACTTTGACTTCTTGAAATTTCTCTCTATAACAAGAGAAGTGTGAAGTGTAGCCGGTGGCTTTAGTATCTCAATATGTAATAATAAGTTGATTTCTTATTTACTCTTTTCGCTATATTAATTATATCAACGGCATTATTCATATGTATAAATGTATAATATCATTCATTATTATACTTTTATGGTAAATATGCAAAAATCTTCTCTGATTCTTATTCTTGTGGTTTTATTCGCCTTTACTTTATTTTCTATCTAATATAAAGACATGCATTGCTGCTTACCATTTTATTATAGAGGGTAGCAGTAATCCTGCCACAAATAAAACATTTGTTTCAATATTTAAAACAAAAATTTTAGAACGTAATACTTTGTTCATTGTATAAATTTTAACTGAATTTCGGAACGAGAATTGTACATATATAATCAGTGGTAAATCCCATTGTGCGTCATATTCATTGTAGTTGAGTGAATCATATCGACAATAATATCCTGTATATCAGACAATTTTACCGAAATCATTTTTGCGATAAAAATGAATTTGCGAAACGTCGAATATTCTGGAATTATCCCCACAGGGAGATTTGTTCAGTGTAGGTAATATTTTTAACGATTTTTTTTGTTTGACGGTGTAACATAATACAGGACTACACCCACATCAACCGTTCTCGTATTAAATTGGGTTCTTTTGCAGTGCCGCAACTTTCTTTGTTCACGAAAATGTTATAATGTGCGCATTATTTAATTGTATGGGCAGCATTAATGGGGTACATTTAACGCTCAATTTCATTAAATACGCATTTGCGTGTTTAATATGCTTATTAAACACGCTAATTCGCGCTTTGATTCACAGAACGCGATTTATGGTAACATATTGCTTACCCTGTTTAATACTGATTTTAACTTTAATTTTAAATTTTTTTCAATTGTAATTGTAATTACAACTTTAATTTTGATTTTAATTTCAATTTTGATTGTAATTTTAATTTTAAATTTAATTTTGATTTTGATTTTAATTTTCGTGAACAAAGTATATTGTACAACGAGCATATAATGATGGCTATTAATCACGAGAACGATGTTTGCGGAACGAGCCGTAGGCGAGTATAGCAAATCGTTCGAGTCATCATCATTATATGCTCGTTGTACAATATACTATTTGCTACGATCTGGATCATTTTCTTGAATATTGTCCATGTATTTTCCACTCCTGATTTGTTTTCTTCTAGCTTCTTCTATTTAATAATATTTCTTGCCAGTGTTATTACTTTCTCCCTTACGAAGTACGAGAAAGTATTGTGGTCGTGATTTTTTTTTCAATTTTTTTTTTGACGGAAATATCCGTTTTGGGGTCCCTAGATGCCATTTCAACAATTTCTGGAAAAAAAATGGTGATGTGGCCATCATGTTACTTTCTCCGACTTTATATTTACGTTTTCATGGGTTTATATTCAATTGAAATCATATTTTAAATGTACATCGAGCGTTGCGTAAACTCGGATGAAACTGACGTTTAAAACGTCAAAATCATGGAAGATGGAAAAATTATACTTCAAATTCAAAAACTCGGTTTACTCAAAAACTAACGAGATTTAAAAAAAAAAACTTATTCTTTAGAAGTTGTTAATTTTGGCATTCTCTACAATTATTATTGACATAAATTTGCTGTAACTATTATCGTTTCATAATTATAAACCAAAAATAAAAAAAAATAATAAATTTTTTTCTCAAATAGCAATGATTTTATGAAAAATGTTTTCAAGCAAAAGATGTTCATTTCTTTGTTGTCTTCAATGTTTGTTTAAATGTTTTTGTGATATTTCTCATATTTAAGAAAATATTGGCAAAAAACAAAAAACAGTTAAGGTAAACACCCACTTCCGGTGTACAAAATTTTACCAAAAGCTTTTCAGTTCTTCAGATTATCAAATAAGACGCATGTTCAAAATTTCATATCAATTGCTTTATTAGTTTTTGAGATACAGCGCACACAGCGCGATTTTTTTTTCAAAAATTTTTTTTACGGAAATATCCGTTTTGGGGTCCCTAGATGCCATTTCAACAATTTCTGGAAAAAATATGTTTGTGTCTGTGTGTGTGTGTGTGTGTGTGTCATGGTGTGTGTGTGTGTGCCTGCTGTGTGTGTGCCTGCTGTGTGCGCTGTATCTCAAAACTAATACAGTAATTGATATGAAACTTTCAACATACGTTTTATTTGATAATCTGAAGAACTGAGAAGCTTTTGGTAAAATTTCGTACACCGGAAGTGGGTGTTTACCTTAACTGTTTTTTGTTTTTTGCCAATATTTTCTTAAATATGAAAAATATCACAAAAACATTTGAACAAACATTGAAGACAACAAAGAAATGAACATCTTTTGCTTGAAAATATTTTTCATAAAATCATTGCTATTCGAGAAAAAAAATTATTATTTCTTTTTTAATTTTTGGTTTATAATTATAAAACGATAATAGTTACAGCAAATTTGTGTGAATAATAATTGTAGAGAATGCCAAAGTGAACAACTTCTTAAGAATAAGTTTTTTTCAAAATCTCGTTAGTTTTTGAGTAAACCGAGTTTTTGGACTTGAAGTATAATTTTTCCATGTTTCATAATTTTGACGTTTTAAACGTCAGTTTCATCCGAGTTTACGCAACGCTCGATGTACATTTAAAATATGATTTCAACAAACCATGAAAACGTAAATATAAATGGCTATGATACTATCAAGTCGGAGAAAGTAACATGATGGCCACATCACCATTTTTTTCCTTTAGTTTTAATTTTTTTAATTGTTTCATTGACTTTTATTTTGTGTATTCTAAGTTTTAGTTTGCATTACCATTATCATTAGTGGTTAATGATCAGTTCCTATTTCCGCTTCTCTAATAACTTTAACATCTTTTAGTTTTTTGAGTTTTTCTTTTGCACACGAGGAACTAATCTATAATTGATATTTCATCATACATGAGTTTATGTTTGTATTTTGTGTTCGATATGACAATAATTTTCACCACACATTTTTATTTCTATTTTCATTATTATATTTGGTCTTCTCTCCTTGCTTTCATATAATGCTTTCTACTCTATATTAACATTGCCCACTTGCCCTTTATTTTTCTTTTACATGTACTGATAGGGATATAGGGGCGGATTTAACGTCGGGCGCCCAGGGCCCCAACTTCTAAAGGGCCCCCAAAACTTTGCACTCTTTTCGTCCAAACGCTAGAGATGGCTTCGCTTTTATTCTACCGCTTTTTTACTAAAAATCTTTTTCTCTAAATCCGCACAATCCCAGCACACAAGAACTGCATTGATGTTTTGAAATTTTTATTTAAATGGGTATCCTCATATGAAGCCAATGGCAAACTTATCAGACAGTGCGTTTTTTTATAGATGCACCATAGGGATTTACGTGTTAAAATTTGTACGCCTGTTAATGGTTTTCTTATTGCAAATTTCAGTATCATATTTGGTACACTTTAAGTTTGCATTGTCTTTTACAACTTCTAATAGTTTTTATAAAAAAAAAATTGTAAATTTTAAAGAAATTTAAGAAAATATTTTTCGATTTTTTGGTGCTTAATTATTATTTGTTTTATTAATAGGCACGTTTGTTAACAATCAATCAACAATAAATAACTCACAAAAGTAGTAAATACGTTTTAGAATATGAAATACAACTTAATAAAAAAAATTGTTCTGGAAAATATTTAAATTTATACTAATAATATAATAATTATTCAAAATGTTTAGTCTATCTTGAAAATGTCTTTTAACATTTTGCAATTGCCTAAGAGTTATTCCATTAGAAACTTCGATTATTCGATCTGTTAGTTCATGTAAATCTCGTGGCCTGCTTCTAATGTTATCAAACACTTTTGTTGCGATATATCCCCAATAAAATAAGTCCAGCGGACTCAAATCACAACTTCTTGCTGGCCATTTAAAAGGTCCAAAACGACCAATCCAATTACACTCATGTCATTTTTTTTTTCAAAAAATCATAACTTGCTCCAAATCATCGAAACGACTCGAATTTTTAAGGCATTTGAAAGAGATTGATTAAATTTTTCTGCCATTGTGGTGAAATTTTCCGCCGATTTTTTTTGCGCACGGTACAGCTTGTCAAAGACAATTTTTTACATAAAAACATTTTTTTTTCGTCGCGTTGTTACGGGGGGTGGGTTGGACTTGGGGTCAAAATCAACTACACATTCTTAAAGATAAAACTTAAATCTTTCCCAAACTGAAAGATTTATCGATTTTCGACCAAATTGAACCAAGTTACGACGGTTTGAAAAATCGAGTTTTTTCGCGATTTTTCGAGTGGCGCTTTTTTTAAGCCGAGTGTATTTGGAAATTGGTTGTTTAAAAATTGTCATGTTGTCATGTTGGTAGATTATTCTGCCGTTTACTGGAATTTGTTGAACAGCTGGAAGGATGCGTTCGTTCAGTAAATGTAAATATTTTATACTAGTTGTTAACGATCCCTCGATAATAAATGGCCCAATAATATGGGGGGTGCGAAATGTCTAAGCAATTCTACCTATGGCAGTTGTTTGTTCTCAATCGACAACAAACACGCCTACTGATAAAAATAAAATAATATTTAAAAACAAAACTAGTCAAATATTTTCTTTAAAATTTACAATTTTTTTATTATAAAAACTATTAGAAGTTGTTAAAGAGAATGAAAACTTCCAGCATACCAAAAATGATACTGAAATTCGCTATAGGAAAACCATTAACAGGCATACAAATTTTAACATTTAAATCCCTATGGTGCATCTATAAAAAAAAACGCACTGTATAATGATATTTAGATAAAACTTAATTTACATCTTTCTATCAAAAAACGTATACAGCATATACCTATATTTCAAAAGAATCAGGCTGATTCATCTGATATTTCAATTCTATTGTCGGCTTTTTGCCAAGCCATTATGAAAGTAGAAAAACAATCGTAAAAACTCAAACCTTTTTCACATCTACCCAGAACGGAGCGTCATGATTCTATAAAAACATACCATCAGATTTTGAATTACACTTAAGGTCGGACATTTTCGCCAAAAAAATACAAAAACAATTAGACTTTCAAATTCACTCAAAACAGATTACCAGATTATACTTTGTATAATAAGTTTTTTTCGAAATCTCTTTAGTTTTTGAGTAAACTAAGTTTTTGAATTTGAAGTATAATTTTTCCATCTTTCATAATTTTGACGTCAGTTTCATCCGAGTTCACACAATGCTCGATGTACATTTAAAATATGATTTTAATTCAAAATAAACCATGAAAATGTAAATATAAATGATATCAAGTCGGAGAAAGTAACATGATGGCCACATCACCATTTTTTCAATACATATTTTCTTTAGCTTGTCATCTATTTTCGTGATTAAGATTACGTCTTAACGAAGCACGTTTTCTCATTTTAATTTTGTCTTTAATTTTGCCACTAATCGAATGCACCCTGGGCTTACTTTTCATTATCTAATAAATACACTCTCTAGGCCGGGATTCGAACCCAGAATACTGCACATTAGTGCCAGTACACAGATTTTTTTTTAAATCGTTGTTGCTATTTTATTATAATAGATTATTGTTTTATGTAATAAATGATAAAACAACCGAATTAAAAAATTCAACCATTTAGTTGCGGATAAAACATAGTTAACTGTTCAATTTAGTTTCATTATGGATTAAACGTAGTAACGGTCGCAACCATCCTTTTCGATAAATATAGCAGATTATGTATTCAAAAAAATAAAAGATTTTTCGTAATTTATGTTCAAAACCTATTATCTCAAAAAATATTCGCAATCATCTTTGCGATAAATATAACAATAGTATATATTTAGAAAATAAATTATTTTCTGTAATTTATACCTTTTATCACAAAAAAATATTGAAATGACTAACGCATACTTAATTTACTGCATAAACAAGATAATATTGAAATAAACAAATTACGACTAATATAAATACACCCGAAGAAAATATTAAATCACATTCGAAAATGAAGTTTCTACCAACGATACTCTTCCTTGGGCTCTGTTCCTATTCGTTCCAACAAGACGATGCAAAAGCCAAGGCGGCAATTGAAATTGATGCGAATACAGGAATAACAGATGCAACCGAAGACCTATCAACTCCACCACTCCCATCCGGACGGGGACTCTGCCAGTGGATTTGTAAGAATTATTGCGCTATGCCGGGAGTCTGCGAGACAATGTGTATGCTTCCTTGCTAAAGGAGGACAATGCTACGATGTGTGCAATGTTAAATAGGTATTTTTTTAAATGTTGTAATACAAAATTTACCAGTTTCATTTGTTAAATTCATTGACCTAAAATGTAATTATTTTGGCCGAAAGTCCTTTTGTAACACGATGTTTTGAATTTCGATAGATTACTATTTAAATAGGTGTCCTATTATTTTTTGACCGCAATTGTGAAAATATTGACATTGCTAAAATAGAAACAGTATCATTGACTGACCATGATGCAATTGCAGTATCTTTGAAGGTAAAAAACATTCCTGTAAGGAAAACAGACTTTAAAATTCGACCAATAACAACTCTCGGCAAATATAAGTACTATAATTTGTTGCTGCATGCTGATTTTGGTTTTATAGATTCAAACCAAATAGACTGCAGTAATAAAACAAAACAGTTTATTAATATTTTAATAAGCCATTATAATATAACATTCCCTGAGAGGTTGGTTCATGGTAGGGAACGCAGGTCGTCTGTACATTGGTTTAATGAAGATTTAAAACACATGCGAGAAACACTACATCTAGTTAGTGAAGCCTACTTGAATAATCCTACGGATAACATTAAACTACTGCGCAATAATCTTAAGGTTGATTACAAAAAATGTCTAAAACAGGCTAAAATTTCTGCAAATGACAACTACATTAAACAATCGGAAAATAGTATAAAGTGCATGTGGAATTTAATTAATAGAGAGCGGAATGGGAATAGTAGAAATGAGTCCCACCCCACGAGTGTTACTGCAGATATGTTTAACACTAATTTTATTGAAATGATAGAGTCTATAACAGAAAACATAACTAGCGACAATTCGGCGCATGCCACTTTGTTATCAACGCGACAATGTTATGAATGTTTCGAATTTCGTGAAGTTTCACCTGTAGAGGTTCGAAATATATTGAACATAATTAAGAGCAAAAAGACTCAGGACATATATGGTATATCACCAGAAATAATAAAATCTATAAGGGACATAATCATTCTGCCAATAACAAAACTTATTAATCAGTGCATTAGAGAAAATATATTTCCAGATTCTCTTAAAATATCTAAATGTATACCTATACTAAAAAAAGGAGATCCAAATGATACAAATAACTACCGACTCATTTCTATCATACCTGTTATAGCTAAGATCTTTGAACTTGCACTATACAATCAAATGTTAAACTTTCTTGAGAGTAATAACTTACTCTGTAAAGAACAATTTGGGTTTAGACATGGTAAAAACACTATACAAGCAATAGTTAACCTTATGGATGATATTTTAAGGGGTTTGGAAAATAAATCATATGTACTAACCAACTTTATGGACTTGTGGAAGGCGTTCGACTGCGTTTCTCATAGCAAACTGATTGAAAAGCTATACTATTACAACTTTTTACCAACTAGTTGTAGAATGATTATGTCCTATCTATCCAATCGTAAGCAAGTAACTTCCTTTAAATCAAACATATCTTCAGAGATACTTGTAACATGTGGTGTTCCGCAAGGATCACACCTAGGTCCCTTACTCTTTATACTGTATGCAAATGACTTTCCATATGCTTTTGCAGATAGTAGCATGCAAATAACTCAATTTGCAGATGATAACACGGTCTCTATCATTAATCGCGATACCAATGAATTGCTGTTAAAAGAAAATTATGCTCGTATGGAAGCTAAGAACTAGTTTGCTTATAATAAATTGAGCATGAATGAGGAAAAAACGGTCAGGATGATATTTTCCCTTAGGGAACATCATGAACTATTAGAAAAACATACAAAATATCTTGGAGTTTATATAGATACAGACTTAAAATGGGATGTCCATGTGGGTCAGGTGGCAAATAAACTTAATAAAAACATATATTTGCTGCGTAACCTAACAAAATGTCTTTCGCGCGACGTAGTTAAAACAGCATACTTTGCCCTTGTACATACTAACTTATCGTATGGTATAATATTATGGGGACATTCTGCAGCCGCAAACAGATTATTTGCATTACAAAGACGAGCCGTCAGGATAGTTTTTGGTCTAGGTTATCGGGAAGACTGCAGACCTATTTTTAGGAGATTCTGCATTCTTACTCTTCCTGGTCAATACATATTTGAATGTCTGCTATGGGCTAAGAAAAACCAACACCAGTACTTGACAAATTATTCATTCCATGAATATAATACTCGACAAAATGACCACATTAGACCTGAATATAGCAGACTTTCAAAGTCACAAAATGGACCGCGTTATTACGCACCTAATTTCTTCAATCTGATATCTGATCAAATTAAAACTCTTGGTTTTTCAGCCTTCAAAAATACTGTCAAGCACTATTTAATAGAGAAATGTTTTTACAACATAAATGACTTCATCACAACAGATCATACATTTTAAATATACGTGTTGATCTGCCCATTTTAATACATTCTATTACTGTTTTAATGTGTTATAGCTATAGTTATAGTTTTTTATCTTAAATTTATGTAATTTCAATTATAACATTCAATTTTAAAACTTGTGTACATCTTATTGTTGTGTTAATTTTAAGTATTCACCATGTTCAACTTGTATTTTTATTATGACCTGTGTAAACAATCTTGTATAGCACGAATAAAGTAAAGTAAAGTAAAAGTAAAGTACCTACATCGAGAAATTTCGAAAAAAATATATTCTTTATAAGTTGTTCATTTTGATATTTTCTACAATTATTATTAAGTTAAATTTTCGTTTCACAATTATAAACCAAAAATGTTCAATATTTTTTTCGAAAAACAATGATTTTATGAAAAATATTTTCAAACAAAAGATGTTCATTTCTTTCTTGTCCTCAATTTTTGTTTAAACGTTTATGTCATATTTAAACAATCATTGAAAAAAACAAAAAAAATTATTTATTACTTAAGAGCTATTTTCTGCCGTTCTACGCATTTCATTTTATTTTGCCTCCCGTTTTTACTCGCAGCACTTCTGCCTTCTGATCTTGGCTTTCTCTTTCTAGATTTATTCCTTTTGTGTCTTCGCTGTCTTAACTCTTGCGCTGCTTCTGCAGCTGTAATTTCTGGTAATGAATTTATTGTTTACCAGTTTTCTTTATCTTAGACGTTTCTTCGATGATACTTCTGGTGGTATTCATTTGTATTTTTAAATAATAGAGATCAGATCAGGGGGTGTTCACTCCATAAGATTTTTTGGTGCCATATCTCAGTACTACGATCAAACGTATGGTAGCGCTGTCTTCAGTTTTTTAACAGTTTGCCTAAAAACCGTGCCTGAATTTTATGGTTTGCATATTGGCTTTGTTTTGTAAACATAACAATATAATTATTCAATACACGTGTTTTGTTAATTCTATTGTTCTGTGCAGTTTTGTGTTTAATTAAAGACAACATTGATTCCCTTGAATTTAGTGATTGTATTATTTAATTGGTAAGCACAAGTAATTTTTTTAAAATTTATATAAATTCTCATATCAACTTATTGTAGGTACATTACTGTTACTCATAAAATGACATTGTTGTTGTGCGTCTGGATGTGACGATAGGATGTTGTGCAGAATGGAATATTGCTTCAAAATAAGGAAAGATTTAAGTTATGGGTCACTAATATTTCAAATCCAAAGTTCAAATTAAAACGTCACAAAGACATTTATAGAACACATTAAGTATTATATTTTAATGTTGTTTATACTGGAAGCTTCTACTTCGTTATACATTTTATATGGTAAATAAAATTAGTTGTAGTTGGACATAGTTCATTTATCAATACAGTTTAAATAAAATACCATTACTTTGTTTGTAAAACTTAAAAATTTTATTTTCGTGACTATTTGGGCAATTTTAACTTGCCTTTATCGAAGAAATAGTAAATTAAAATTACGAAGCTGCCGAAACTATAGTCATGAAAATGAAAATAAAATTTCTAACTTTTACAAAATAATAGTTTATTATAAAAATATTTTAAAATTAGCGCCATTTTATCTCAACCAATAAAATTCACGATCAAATAGTAGGTGGCGCTAAATTTGGTACTAACACTTTTCCCCAATTCTATTGCTTGAGTTGGCAATCTTAATTAATTGTTTATCTATGGATCAGATTTTAACTTCGAGTTTAAGACATGTGTATGTGATTACTAACGATTTCTGTTTCAGAGTTACTAGCCAAAAAATAGAACTCGCATGAGAAATCTGGAGCAAACTAGCCAAGGAAGACATGCATTGAGATAAAGCATACGAACCATTTCCGCATAGGGCTATTGTACCCTTGTTATGGTTCAAATCTACTCTAACTCAAAATTTGAAACGTTGTCAGTTAATATTAGATTTATTTGGAACCAGGAACGAACTAATGAATTCGTTGCTATACTTGGATCAATGGATGAAATGAAAATGAAAATGTTTTCGTCGGATATTAAACGTATTGTTAGTTTGTAATTAGTTTAGTTAGAATTGTTTTATTTTTAGATAAATGTAATTTTAATGTTTCCCTGTAAATGGATCATGTTCTTTTGGGAGATAAATAAATAAATAAATAAAACATTTTTCGAAATTTTGAAAAATAAGCATTTGATTGACCGTTCCCAGAGCTCTGAAACACCCTGTATAGAAACAGAATTGCAAAAAACTCCTAACTTTAAAAATCTTCGCGAAATAAATTGCGCTTCATAATTCCGCGAAACCTGCCAACACTTCTAGATTTTGAGATTTTAAAATAATGAAAAGTTTAAAATAATCCGACAGTTCTATTATGCGTTCCAAACTATTAAAAATAATTGCAGGAAACCCTAACATTTCCAAATTGATTAAAAGTACATTGCGCTTAATGATTATAAAAGTCTTCTAGTACCCTCAATCTATATTTTAAAATAATCGCCCTTTTACATTATGGGGTTTTTCCCATATGGTCATTTTCCACACCGAGAAAAAAAAATAGAAAAACCATTTAAACATATTCTAAACTTTTTAAATTCGCTTAAAATAGATTGTAATATATATTGCTACAAAAACTTGCTAGATTTTGATCAATTCAATTCTGAGGTCGAACGTTTTACAAGCTCCCTAAAAAAATGCAAAAATAGTTTCTTGAATCTCTTCAAATCCAATCCAAATAGATTGCGTTTCATGTTTCTATAAAAATCAATCAACATTTTTACCCTCAATTTTGAAATATTCACGCTTAATGACTTAATTTTGAGGTTAAAAGTTTTCCAAGTCGCCTCAATCATGAAAAAATGACAATGTGGCCATCATGTTACTTTCTCTGACTTGATGGTATCATTTATATTTACGCTTTCATGGTTTATTTTCAATTGAAATCACATTTCTTCCCCTTCCGTTCGCAGTGGGAGTTTTGGGGCAAAAAAGATTGAAAGGCGCAGTATTGAGGAAATATTTAAATTAAAAGCGCGCATCAACCACCGCGAATAAATGAACAATACGTTATCCCTGAACAATACATTTACTTTACATTTGGTTGCTGCAATTCCTCTGATTTCCATTCTATGTTTTATCACATTTTTCACAATTGTCTGAGATTACATTGCATAAATCGGTGTAGGATTGACCTGAACTTAATTAAGGGAATGTTAAAATGAAGATTTTGCTAAAGATTTATTTGCAATGAACGATGCCAGACCTGTTATTGCGTGGCTTAAGACCCCACAAGAAGCAGTATCGAACTGGGTGATGCCTATACCTAATTATAGGTAGGATTTCTGTACAAACCTGTTCCGTTGATTATTAAAATATTAATTTGTTTTGTGTATTTCATTTCACAACTTTTCTCTTTAGACGATACAAGGATTCTTAAAAATTTAGCCTACGGTTAAACATTGCACTGATGAGGCTGTTACTTGGTGCAGCTCCATAATCCATGTGGCAAATAGAACACGTGGATTAAGAATTTTGAGAATCTAATTAAATAAAATAGTATTTCCTAGAAACAGGGTTTATTTTATTTTAATTATACTTTTTGTTCCGCCCAGTATTAAATTTTAAAAAAATTCTTGTGTTGGTGAATACTTCTCAAAAAAAACGTTTAATTTAAGGAATCACAAAAGGTCATTTAAAATATTGGGGTTAAGGTGAACGTTGCCCAAGGGGTTACTCACCCCATAACCAAAATATGGTGGTTCTAGTTCCGCTACCTGTATAACATATGTACCAAATTGCGTTTTTCGAACTGTTTTATTGACACCCTGTATGTTTCGCCACACAGTGGCTTCAATTTTAACCCTGCAGTGGTGGCGCCCTATTTCAGAGCATGAATGGTGTCGCGAAGCCTGACAGACTATTTTGTATTTGTTTTGTTTTGTATTTCATCAAGATTTTTAAAATTGGTTTAATACGTACCTTCTTCACTTTGTTTGTAATAATTATAATTAATTATATTTAAATTAGGACATTGTAATCAGAAGAAAAAATCAACTTTATAAATTTGTGATTTATTTTGCAACTACAAATATAAAATATGTTTCTTCATTATACCGGGTGACCCAGGGTTCTGTAAAAGCCCCATAACTTATTTGCTATTTGAGATATCGACTTCTAGTTTTCTTGAACTGATACCCACATTTATTCTACATATTTTAAAAATATGTATATTTTTGTACAGGGTGTCCCAATATACATAACAGACCAAAGTTATGTTTTTTTTAAATGGAACACCCTATATTTTATACTTTATTTTCAACCCTCTTGAGAAGCTGATAAAAATATTATAAGATAGTATGTGTCTATTATGGACGGTTGGTTAGTTATGGGCAAATTTGTGGCAAAAACAAGGACACATTGAAAAAGTTGCAGAAGCGCTCCTAGCAAAGCTTGCGTCGTTTTGTATACACTAAAGAATTTTTCACATCATGAAGAATAATAAACATCAGCTTTGGTTCTTTTTTGTTCATACTGCTATACAGGGTGTCAACATACGCAAAATAATGGATAACTATTTTTTTTCAAATAGAACACCCTATATATCTTGCCACCAGTGCATGGAATTTTTAATAAGCTTTCCAATGATGTACAATTTGTGTAATGAAATATTAAGGATTCTTGAGATTTATCCTTAAAAACATTTTTTTTTTGTCACCTCCTGCTCATTTTTGGATTTTCAGCCAAAACTATGCATTTCCTGAAAAAATAATAAGAGACCAAAGTTGTAGAGCTGAAAATTTTAGATCGATTTAGGTGTTTCGACTTTTCCAATAATGCGTGCATTGCCCGCCAGAGTGCGCAAAATCGTAACCGTATATGCATTTTAGCGTTTTTCTTAAATTTTTTGTTAATTAATTGCACTATACTTTATTTTCCACGTCCTTCAATAGAAAAACGGGTAATTATAGAATTATTTAAATGACCTACATCGATTGAAAATATTCCGCTCTACAACTCTTAAAAGAAGAAATTTTAGCCCAAAATGCATAGTTTTCGCTAAAAATGCAAAAAACCATTGAAAAACGCAAAAATTGATATATACATTTTCAATTTGCATTTTAAGGGAAAAATATGCATTTTTGGCAAAAATTGCTTCTATTAACCTTCCCGTCCCCGAGCGGGGTATCTTAGAGACCCCAGAGCAATATTTTCGCAATATTTTTTATATATATTTTTTTTAATATTCCGGCTTTTGTCTAATCCTAATATAATAATTTTTCTTGCGTATGAGAAAATTTGAAGAAAATCAAAAAATGATGAGCCCCTAAAAAATAACAATTTGATTTGATATTAATGGCGGGGTGCGCGAAAGACCCCGCACGGTTCCAAATGTATGTAATGTCGCCGGCATTAATATATGCTACATTAGGACCCGTGCGGGGTACCTTGTGTACCCCAGATAAAACTGATCCAAGTGCGCGTGCGTATACCTAAAAACCACTGCCTACAGTCTATATTTACAGCTGTTGTTTGCAAGAAGTGTAGTTATATATACGGCAACAAAATGGCTAGAAAATATTTGACAGATGACGAATTGCGTCGAATCTTAGAGGACAGTAGTGATTGTGAGAGTGCAAACAGTGAAGATGAAGATAATGACGGATGGGACCAGCTATCGGATGTAGAAGACAATGTCAGCATTCAAGATGATTTGTCAGATGGTGCTGCAACTGATATTGAATCAGACTTAGAGGTTAGTGTTAGTGAAAGCGACAACATAAAATTTAAATCTAAATCAGGATTTGAATGGGATTCAATTCCACTAAAACCTACGAGACGCCGTCGTGAAAATATAATTGCAAGTAAGCCCAGTTTACAAAATGGTGCTGAAAAGTTGAACACTATAAAAGATGCTTTTGATTTATTTATATCAGATGAAATGGTCGATGAAATATGTCAATGCACTAATTTGTTTTGTGCAGAAACTCAAGAAAAATGGATTCGAAACAACCCTAGTAAAGAAAGAAATATAGCAATTATATCTAAGGCAGAAATGAACGCTCTTATCGGCATACTTTTATCAGCAGGTAGAAATAGAGAGCGGAAAGTTAATTTACGGGAACTGTGGACTGACGATGAAATGTTTAGACAACCATTCTTTACGGCTGCAATGTCTCGTGAAAGATTCAGACACATATACCGCCATATACGATTTGACGATCGGTCAACAAGACCTCAGCGTACTGCTAATAGTAAAAATCCGTTAGAAGCAATTCATAGCATATTTGATCAGTTTTCAGCAGCATGTGTTCGGTTTTATTCTCCAAGTGAACAAATATGTGTAGACGAACGTTTAGCCACTTTTCGTGGAAATTGCCCTTTCCGTGTCTATATGAAAAGTAAGCCAGGTCGATATGGGATAAAAATGTGGGTTGCTGCAGACTGCAGTACTTCATACATACAGAATGTACACGTATACACAGGGATGAAAGAAGGAAAACGCGAAGTAAATCAAGGCAAACGAGTCGTGATGGATTTAGTTGCACCATACATTGGATCATGGAGAGGGATTACTACGGATAACTTCTTTACATCTGTACCGTTAGCTAATGAGTTACATGCAAATAAACTAACTCTTACTGATACTATAAGAGCTAATAAAACAGAAATTCCTCGGCAATTTCTTGCTAATAAAAGTAGACCAGAGTATTCGTCCTTATTTGGCTTCACGAAAAATATGACATTAGTGTCGTATGTTCCGAAAAAGAACCGGGCTGTTAATTTATTATCAACACAGTACCACGGCAATGAAATAAGCGAAGAAAATAAAAAGAAACCAGAAATAATTTTGCACTACAATCATACAAAAGGTGCGGTGGACAGTGGAGACAAAATGACCAGCGAATATTCTTGTGTCCGTGCCACTAGAAGATGGCCGTTTCGTATTTTTATGGAAATATTGGACATGGCAGCCCTAAACGCATATGTACTCTGGACGGAAAAAAATCCACAATGGAGAAAAAATGACAGAAGCCGCAGGAAAACATTCATTAGGGAACTAGCTACGAATTTGGTACAGGCAAATGTAACACGTAAGTTAATGTTCAATTGCGATTATTTATATGTATATAATTTAATAACTTTTTAGAACGAAAAAATTCAAAAATTCCATATCATTCGTACGTCAAACATGCACTAAATCTATTTGGAAAAGAAAATATAGAGGCATCTGCACCAACACCACAACCTCCTTACGCCCGCAGGAGATGTAATTTTTGTCCAAGGAACAGTGATAAAAAATCGAAATTTTCATGTGAGACGTGTTATAAAACAGTGTGTGTCCAACATAGAACAACAGAAACTAAAATGTTTTGTCCAAATTGCACTCCCCAGAATAATGACTGATTTACCGTTATGATATATTACTTTATTTTATATGTATACATTTTAGAAACAAATTTAGGTTAATGTTGTATTTTGTGAATAAAATATTTGTTTAATATCCTAAACTATGTACTTACTACAATAAAAAAATATATATATACATATAAATCCCCTTTTTAGCTGGGGTATCTCAGATACCCCCACGGGTCCTAAACGATTTTTTTTTGCACGGGTACGGGAAGGTTAAGAGTTGTAGAGCGGAACATTTTCAATCGATATGGGCTATTTTAATTTCCCTGTAATTTTTCGTTTTTCCGCTAGAGGGTGCGGAAAATAAAGTATAGTGCAATTTGTTAATACAAAATGTGAAAGGAAAACGCTAAAATGCATATACGGTCACGATTTTGCGCGCTCTGGCGGGCAATGTACGCATTATCTTAAAAGTTGAAAGACCTACGTCGATTGGAAATTTTTCGCTCTACAACTTTGGTCTCTTATAATTTTTCCTGAAAATGCATAGTTTTGGCTGAAAATCCACAAATCAGCAGAAGGTGACAAAAGAAATATGTTTTTATTGATAAATCTCAAGAATCCCTAATATTTTGTTATACAAACTGTATATCATTGGAAAGCTTATTAAAAATGCCATAGATTGGTGGCAATTTATATAGGGTGTTCCATTTGAAAAAAAATAGTTTTCCATTGTTTTGCGTATGTTGACACCCTGTACAGCACTATGAATAAAAGAGAACCAAAGCCGATGTGTATTAGTCTTTATGATGTGGGAATTTTTTTAGTGTATAAATAATGATGCTATCTTTGCTAGGAACGCTTCTGCAATGCTTTCAATGTGTACATGTTTTTGCCACAAATTTGCCCATAACTAACCAATCGTCCATAATAGACCCATACTATCTCATACTATTTTTATCAGCTTCTCAAGAGAGTTGAAAATAAAGTATAAAATATAGGGTGTTTCATTTAAAAAAACATAACTTTGTTCTGTTATGTATATTGGGACACCCTGTACAAAAACATACTTATTTTTAAAATATACAGAATAAGTGTCGGTACCAGTTCAAGAAAACTAGAAGTCGATATCTCAAATAGCAAATAAGTTATGGGGCTTTTACAGATCCCTGGGTCACCCGGTATAATAAAAAAAGAAGAAAACAAATCTTAAGTACATTATCATTAATGATCAATAAATCATAAAATAGAGTGAATACGCTTTTGTACGCACGAGGAACATGAAGCTTTGGTGTGCTTTAGGCACACACAAATTTTGCAAAGCTCTCAATTAAAACGGGACTTATTTTTATTTTTGCATTCTTTGCAGTAACTCCGTTTACCTTCTGTAATCATATCATTTGGGGTGGTCGGACCTGATATTCCAACTACTTCTTGTCTTCTTTCACAAACTTCGACTGGCAAATTTTTGAATTTGGCGCGACGCTTTATGTGATCATCAACCAACTGCAATGCGATTTGTTTCAAATAATTTCTTCTTTTTATATTATCTTTACAGTCAGGATGATTTGAAGTTGTAAATTATTTGGGAATTTAGGTCAACATCTTGTGTTACGCGCAATATTATATAATGAGCACAATGGATCCACTGTATCGACTCCACCTTTTATCTCATTATTAAAAGTTATCATTTTAGGTTTATATTTATCCCCAGTAGATGAATCAATTGTAGCACTGGAATATAGGCTTGAGGCTAGGATTACATTCTTACCTTTTTTGGGGATATAATACACTATGCTCATATTGTCACGAAATCCATACAGGCTTGTTTTCTGTTGTCTTTGTTTAATATTTACAAAATAAATGGGAAATTCTCTCTTATTTTTTCGTATGGTCCCCACGTAAGAAATAGTATATTCTGTAACAAGGTTAGAATGGAAATTCGATGCGAGTGGAATATTTCGAGCGCGAGCCGCGAGGCGAGCGCGAGGAACCACGAGCATCAGAATTTCCATTCTTACCGAGTAGCAGACTATACTTTCTCCTCGACCAGATAAAATAGACTTATAAAGTAATGAACACAAGGAACTTACGTTTTATTATTACGTTTGTGGTTATGTTTATAGTATTTTGACAATTGTGATATCCAAGGCTAATTGTTTTATTCGAAACGATGTGAGAATATTCATTCTATACCTTGTTATGGAATGAATTACATGCAAAACGCATAAGCGCATAGTGTTTTGTTCCATAACAAGAGTGAGAATGTGTACGTTCTATAATCAAAATTTATTTCAGAATGCTTAAATTCTATGGTGGTCGTGGAGAAAATTATGTTCTTGTAATAACTTTTCAATCAGCACCATTGAGGTGAACCAATTGTCACACGTGATTTTTCGGCCTGTTCCGGAGATTGGGGAAATTAATCGCTGAACTGTATTAGCTGGATCATTTTTCGCATGATAGGGACTATGTAGACCCACATATACCTCTCTAAGTTTTGTGTGTAGTAGATCTTCGAATCAACGAGAGCAAATATCTTAATGCCATACTTATTTGGTGCTTTGCCTGAAACCACAACGGCCTCTAAAACTTTTCAATTGTTCATCAATTGTCGCATATTCAGATATACAATAGCTCATTCTGCAGTTATCGACAAACATATCAAAAAATTTTCGAATTGGAGCTAATTTGTCCAGTGTTGTCGCTCCACTCTCGCTGATAAATCATCAAAACGAATAACCCTCAATAGAAATCGGAATCGTTGTTGGCTCATTGTGAGCCAAAGCAATTTTACACCTGTTCCTTTTCTATCCCACAACTCTTCTACATTTAATCTACTACTTTTGAGAATACCAGTTAAATGTAGGAGACCAAATAAAGCATTAATTTCAATTTTATCGGTAGGATTAGCTGCTCTATCTCTTTTTACTTTCTCCGTTACGAAGTACGAGAAAGTATTGTGATCGTGATTTTTTTTTCAAAAATTTTTTTTACGGAAATATCCGTTTTGGGGTCCCTAGATGCCATTTCAACAATTTCTGGAAAAAAAAAAATTGTGTCTGTGTGTGTGTGTGTGTGTGTGTGTGTGTATGTATGTGTGTGTGTGTCTGTCTGTGCGCGCTGTATCTCAAAAACTAATAAAGCAATTGAAATGAAACTTTGAACATCCATCTTATTTGATAATCTGAAGAACTGAAAAGCTTTTGGTAAAATTTAGTATACCGGAAGTGGGCGTTTACCTCAACTGTTTTTTGTTTTTTGCCAATATTTTCTTAAATATGAAAAATATCACAAAAATATTTAAACAAACTTTGAAGACAACAAAGAAATTCACATCTTTTGCTTGAAAACATTTTTCATAAAATCATTTTTATTCGAGAAAAAAATTATTATTATTTTTTTAATTTTTGGTTTATAATTATAAAACGATAATAGTTACAGCAAATATATGTTGATAATAATTGTAGATAATGCTAAAGTGAACAACTTACAAAGAATAAGTTTTTTTCGAAATCCCTTTAGTTTTTGTGTAAATTGAGTTTTTATATTTGAAGTATAATTTTTCGTCTTTCATAATTTTGACGTTTTAAACGTCAGTTTCCTCCGAGTTTACAAAGCGCTCGATGTACATTTAAAGTAAGATTCAAATTGAAAATAAACCATGAAAGCGTAAAAAATAAATGATACCATCAAGTCGGAGAAAGTAACATGATGGCCACATCACCATTTTTTTCTCTACATAACAGTCAGTCTGTGTATAACTGTGCGCGCTTTATCTCAAAAACTAATAGAGCAATTGATATGAAGCTTTAAACATAAGTCTTATTTGATAATTCGAAGAACTGAAAAGCTTTTGGTAAAATTTCGTATTTCCGAATATTTACCTTAACAGTTTTTTGTTCTTTTAGCCGTTTTCGTAATTTTTTTCCGGTCTTTTCTAAAAGACCTTTCTTCGAGGATTCTTTCAGGTATTTTTAAGAAATTTTTATCAAGACTTATTTTTAGGACGTTTTCTTTCGGCGCCTTTATTTTCAAAATTTTATTAACATGAATTTTTTCTCGGTACGTCTTCGGGACTTTCTTAAGAACAAATTTTTCAGAATGTTATTCATGACTTTTTTTGCATGACCTTTTTTGGACCTTTTATCAGGATATTTTTAGCATTTTTTTCTTCAAGACTATTTTCAAAACTTTTTATTTCAGGAATTTTATTTATTAAGGACTTATTTTAGGCCTTTTTGTAAGACTTTTTTCAAGACTTGGGATTTCTTTTTCAGGACAATTACTTTTAAGTACCTTTTTACAACGCTCTTTTTTCAGAATTATTTTTTAAAGATGTTATTTTAAGGGCAATATTTCAAGACTGTTTTTACAGGACAGTTTTCTTTATGATATTTCATCAGGACTCTTTTTCTGAACTTCCTTCAGGACTTATTTTAGGACCTTCTTTCAGAACTTTTTGGAACATTTATTTCTGGAATTTTGTTAGAAGACTATTTTAAGGACTTTTTCAGGATTTTCTTTCACGGCTTAGGACTCTTTTTCGGGACATTTATTTCTGGTATTTTGCATGAAGACTGTTTTCAGGACTTTTTCACGGCTTTTATCAGGACTCTTTTTTCAATACTTTATTTCCAAGACTGTTCCTTCAAGACTTTTTTCCGGACTTTTTCGAGAACCTCTTGTTCAGGACTTTTCAGGATTCTTTTCAGAATTTTCTTCATTACATTTTTCAGAATTATTTTTTGGGGAATTTTCTTCTGAACTTATTTTCAAGACTCTTTTTGGGATTTCTTCAGAACTTTTTCAGGTCTTTTTAATGATCTTTTTTGGGATTTTTTACGATGTTATTTCCATAACTTTTTTTCAAGACTGTTATGGACATTTTTGCAGGATATTTTATCAGGACTCTTTTTCGGGACTTTTTTCAGGACTATTATACCATCAAATCGGAGAAAGTAACATGATGACCACATCACCATTTTATAATTTTCAGAGCATGTTGATATATATTTGTTAGTATTTACCACTACAATTTCTGACATTTCCTCTGTGAAAAAGAGTGTTCAACACTCAAGAGTGCTTCTTTCGCTCGCACTCTCATTCCAGGGACATGGGTAATTTTATTCCACTTACGCGTTTTTACATTCTGTAATGGCTCATGTTTTTTCCATCTAGTTGTGCCATCTTTTCCAATAAAACAAGCAACCCTGGGTTGCTTTGTTGGCACCACAACTTCACTATCGCTTCCTTCCTGTTCTGTGTTACTGTCCTCAAGACTCTCCTCGGTAATATTTTCATCATCTTCTGGTTCATCTTCAGCATTCTCATCATCTGTTTCTACTTCCTCGAGTAAACTTAAGAATTAAGCTTGCTTGCTCGAGTTCGTAATTCATATTTTGACTAAAATGATTGGTATAATTGTAATTGTTATTAAAATAATAATAAAAACATTACTTACTTTAAAAAACCACAAATTACTAAAGTTCAAATTTTAAATTAAATAACACGAATGGTGGCGCGGAGTCCCACAGACTATTTTTTTCCGCTATATCTCCGACACGCGAAATGACGTGGTGAATGTATTTATTGAAACTGCAAAGTCAGGAAAATAGCAAAATAACCAACGCCAAACATCAGGTGTGACGCAAAATACCGACAAATTACGATTCGCAAAGTATCTCCGACTCCGCGCCACCACTGCAGGGTTAAACAACGAACAAGTTTTTTTTTTTAATTAGGATGTCCAGTTTCTTAAAAAAAAAACAATCAAAATAATAAAGAGGGCAAATTTCTTTGCAGATAAATATATATTTGGTATTTCGTATTAATAACTTCAAATATGATTATAAATTATAGGCTAGTGAATACAGCAATATTGTATATAACATTAAAACAGAAAAAAATCAAAAACGGTGTTTATTCTAAGTTCGATTCCCGGCGTAGTACATTGTGTCATATAAGGTAATTTTATTATTAATGGCAAGAGTTTCCGAAAACGCAAAGTTACGTAAAAAAATCGTTTTATTACAATCATAAAATGTTTAGAGACTCCTAAAACTCAAATATTCGTACACATAAATGTGAAATTGATACCCTAAAAATATCATAAATCATAATCAATGTGAGATTATAAGATAAAGCAACTTAAATTAGGGATACCTATGATGGGATAATAAAAACGAACGTATCGGATTACAATAAACAATTTCTGTACCGTTACAAGAGTTATTGATATCTTATAAGGTAACATATATTAAAACAACGCATGCCAAAAATATATGTATTTATACCGGCATATCACGGAAATATAATCCCTGAGAACGTTATCGACTCCGCCTTTACCCACATATACATGCCCGAAACTCGCACAGTTTTATAAGAAAGGAAAACATTATAACAGACGTTTATATTCCGAAATTGTTATTTCTAACGAAACGATACGAATATCTGGGGTGGAGGTTTTATAAATATCTTCAATGCCGAACATGCTCAATGAACCTGTTCTGGCATGTTTACTCTTGTACAGAAATCGCACACGAGTGCTTTTATTACCACAATCCTGCGGGCAATTATTTTGTGTTTTCATATGTTGAAGTTTTGGGTATTACAAAAACATTAAAACATTAACGATGAGATTTTTGTAGGTTAAAAATTCAAATATTGGCTTGTTAAGTTACACGTCACGTATATTATATTGAAGATAACAAAGAAATGAACATCTTTATACGAAAATTTATAATGCCTCGGTGCCTCGGTGTCATAGTATCTCCTCAGATTTAAACTGCCTGGTGATCTCCTGGTTACGTAATATTCAAGACATTTTTTTAACCTCAAAGGGAATTACATGGGAAAAGCTTTACCTTGTGTCAGTGGTGTTTCCATCGTATGGGTTTTGATAACATTTAACCAATTTAAATTAGAGTATTTTGTGGGGAGTTAAGCAGTTTTTAAATTATTTTATTGAGAAAGAAGCTTATATTTATTTTATTTTTTAACCCTTTAACGACCAAATAGTTTTTTACCGGCACCGCTCAATGCTTGGCTAGAATGCTAGCATATACCGACCATTTTTTGGAAAAATGAAAATTATTATTTATTTTGAACTGAAATTGCCAATACTATTTAATACAACATACAGGGTTAATCGAAATTACGGGGACACTTAAATAATTCTCCAACCGTAAGAAATTTAAAAAAATGTTCAAATAAAAGTTTCTGAGCTGAAAACAAACTATCGTTTAAATATATTTTTGATATACAGGGTGTTCATTTTATTAGGCAAATTTGGTAACTTTTCCATTTTCAATGCATCATTTTTAAGTTATAATCAATTAATACATGGTCCTAAACTTAAAATTAAGAATATTTTCCCACATACATACACATTTACAGAATTATTGAGCATTCGAGACGTGTGGAAGTAAAGTTTGCGCAGAATGAGAAAGTATTCGGAGACAACACGACAACAAATCTCCGGAACCAATTAAATTTAAGATAGTTGCTGCGCCTCGAATGCTTGGAACAACTCTATTTTAACCAAACGGATATAACAAAATTAAAAATAAAGAACATAACAATTAAATGGAATTAGTGAAGTAAATGGTCAAAACCCCTGAGCGGCTTGATAAACAGTTTTTTCTACAATTTCTATGTTCTGGCTAAAATATAAACCTCAGGGGCAATTTTGAAAATTCATAGCTTTTCTCGTGTTAGAAAGTTTTCTGAAAACTAAACTGTTCTAGTTACTAAATAGATTAAAAAAGATTTATATTTATATTTTTTAAATAATAACTTGACAATTTAAACTATTTTATAATATTTAAAATCTGTCTAAAATTAGAACCTTATTCTATAATAAGGTTCTAATTTTAGATTTTCAGCTATCACCTTTTTTGAAAATTCACAACTTTTGTTGTAGTCAGAATCTTTGCAAGGAATAAACAGTTTTAGTTAACAAATAGATATAAAAGTCTAGAATAATAACTCCGTGTTACATTTTGAAGAATGCTTTAATTCTGGCTAACGCTTTACTAATATTTCAGACACAATTTGAAAAAATTACAACTTTAAGAAATTGTCCAAATTGTCTCTGCAGCACCAATTTAGAAAATTCTTAATTTTTGTCTAGCTAAATGTTTTATTTAGTGAAAAAAAATTGCAAAACTGTAACTTAACTTTTTCGTTTTACTTACCATTTTTTTTAGTTTCGGCCAAAATGTTTACTTCACTGAAGGGACAATTTTGAAAATTTATAACTTCTGTCGTACTTGAAATTTCTTGGAAAACTAAGCTGTTTTAGAAATTAAATACATGTAAACATATTTGTTAGCACATGCAAAGAAATGACACAACGGTTTTTATTGTTTCCATTTCCACTTTTGCCTTAGTCAAAATATTTTAAACAACCAAACTGTTTTAGTTTATTAAAACATATAAAAGTAATGGTTAAATAACGCGAAAGCATTAATTTTTTACCAGCTAAAATTTGAACTGCTGCAGCGACAATTTTGGAAATTCATAATTTCTGTCTTAAAGTAAACTGTTCTGTTAATTAAATAGATGCAGATGTATCTATTAGCGTTTGCGAAATAATATACCAATCGATTCATTTTTACTTTCTCCGTTACGAAGTATGAGAAAGTATTGTGATCGTGATTTTTTTTCAATTTTTTTTTTGCGGAAATATCCGTTTTGGGGTCCCTAGATAAAAATTGTGTATATGTGTGTGTGCCTGTGTGTGTGTTTGTGTTTGTGACGTGTCTGTGTGTGTGTGTGTGTGTGTGTGTGTGTGTGTGTGTGTGTGTGTGTGTGTGTGTGTGTGTGTGTGTGTGTCTGTCTGTGCACGCTGTATCTCAAAAACTAAAAGAACAATTAATATGAAACTTTGAACATACGTCTTATTTGATAATCCATAGAACTGAAAAGCTTTTGGTAAAATTTCGTACACCGGAAGTGTGTGTTTACCTTAACTGTTTTTTGCCAATATTTTCTTAAATATGAAAAATATCACAAAAACATTCAAACGAATATTCAAGACAACAAAGAAATGAGCTTATTTTATTTGAAAACATTTTTCATAAAATCATTGTTATTCGAGAATTTTTTTTTCTTTCATTTTTGGTTTATAATTATGAAACGATAATAGTTAAAGCAAATTTATGTGAATAATAATTGCAGAGAATGCCACAATGAACAACTTATACAGAATAAGTTTTTTTCAAAATCTCTTTATTTTTCGAGTAACTTGGTTTTGAAATTTGCATTATAATTTTTCCATCTTTCATAATTTTGACGTTTTAAACGTCAGTTTCATCCGAGTCTACGAAACGTTTGATGCACATTTAAAATATGATTTAAATTGAAAATATACCATGAAAACGTAAATATAAATGATACCATCAAGTCGGAGAAATTAACATTATGGCCACATCACCATTTTTTTCTTCGTGAAAATAACACAAAAAATATAAAATATAAAAATCGCACTTTTTCATAGTTCACTTTTTTTGTGAAGTTCCAAGATTACAAAAATTATCCGATTTTTATAACTCTAACGTCAAATAATGGAAAATACGTCAAAATCGCATGTTATCAAAGCCCGAACCTTTAAAATTGCGATTTTGATTTTTTTTTAATTGCACAACTGCCAAATCGTTATCCAATTTTGACGATTCCAAAATCAAACTGTGAAAAATTTGGTGCACTTTAAAATCCGATTTAAATTTGTTTACATAAAATCAACGCAAAATGCCAAAATCGTCGTTTTCAAAGTCCTAAAATAGAAAATCAAGACATTGGTTTTTGAAATTGCTAAATGTGTTTTTTCGATTTTGATGATTCAAATGTGATTTAAAAATTTGCAATTTTTTTTTCATGAATTTAACACAAAATGTAAAAATTGTAGTTTTTAAAGTTCGATGATTACAAAATCGCGAATTTGATTTTTGAAACTGCCAAGCACATTATCCAATTTTGATGATTATAACGTAAATAAGTGGAAAATTTGGTGCAATTTGTAATGAGTACATGGGTCCCGTAATAAAAATAATTAATGTAATATTTTTTTCAGCAAAATCATTTGTAATTGTAATAATCTGATAAATGTAATTCATACAATAATCATAACAGCGCGTGATAAATATAAATTGTTAAAAGATAATGTGGGCAAGAATTTGCGATAAGTAAACAAACACCGCGTACACGCGCGGTCTCGCGGTCGGAATAACATCAATAACATAAACAATTACGTCTCGGACAAAGAGCTCTTGACTAACAAAAGTTAGAAAACATTATTAAACGAATTTGTTTTTCTCATAGCTTCCGGACGCTCTAAGCGCTGTGGCATAGTTATGTTGAAATGGGTGTCTCGCCGGCTGCTTTAAGTTAGCGCTGTTGATATCGAAACCCCAGTAACCATCAGAGAAGGGCTATCATATATGCGAAATATGCGAAAAATCCAGGCTCATTAATCGCGCAGGTGCAGTTTTATAAATAATCACCGTCAAACTCAAGAATGGCCATTTTCTGCGTTCGAAAATCGAAAAATCGTTGATTTTTCAAAATTTTCAACAAATACGGACTCAACTTTTACAGAATTAATCGTAAAACACTGGGATTTTATATTTTAGAGAAATCCAGGCCCATGAATCGCGCAGTTTTCCAAATAATCAATGTCAAACTCAAGAATTACCATTTTCTGCGCTCGAAAATCGTAAAATCGTTGTTTTTTCGAAAGTTGAAACAAGTGCGGACTCTTAACTTTTACAGAATGATTCGTAAAACACTGGGCTTATATTTTAGAAAAATCCAGACTTATTAATCACGAAGTTTTCCAAATCACTGTCAAATTTAAGAATAACCATTTTCTGCGATAAAAATAAAAAAAATCGTTGTTTTTTTAATCTAACTTTTAACTTTTATAGAATTATTCGTAAAACACTGGGCTTTTATATTTTAGGAAAATGCAGGAATATTAATGGCGTAGTTTTCGAAATAATCACCGTCGAACTCAAAAATGACCAATTCCTGCGCTCGAAAATCGAAAATATGTTAATTTTTCAAAATTCAAAACAAGTGGTGACTTTTAACCTCTACAAAACCATTCATAAAGTAATTATCAGGACTCTTTCTTTAAGATTTTATTTTCAACATTGTTTCTCCAGGACTATTTTTAATTGTATTAACAGGAATTCTTTTTCAGGAATTTTTTTTTTGGGGAATTTCTTAAGTACAGAAGAACTTTTCCAGAATTTCTCCATGACATTTTTTTCAGAATATCTTTTTCATAAATTTTCTTTCACGACCTTTTTTGATTTTTTTTTTAGGACTTTTTCAGAATTTTCTTAGCACTTCTTTTTCAAGTTGATTTTAAAAACATTTACTTTCAGGCATTTTTTAGGACATTTTTTTGGGACTTTTTTCAGGCCTTTTTGCAGGACATTTTTTATAGGACTCTTTCTCGCGACTTCTTGCTAAGGACTTTTTTCAAGACTCTTTTTGGGATATTTTCTTTAAAACAATTTCTTCGGAACTATTTAAAGATTTATTTTTAGTACTCTTTTTTACAGATTTAGGATATATTATCAGGACTCTTTTTCGAAACTTTCTTCAGAACTGTTGTGCAAGACATTTTTTTGCCAGGACTCTTTTTCAAGACTTTTTATTAGGACTTTTTTATCAGGACTTTGTTGTTTAGGACTTTTACTAGTTTATTTTGGACTTAAAAAAAATATTTTTCAGGATTTTCTCGTTCAGGACTTTTTATTAGGTTTGTTAGGACCTCTTAATCAGGACTATTTTAAAAATATTTATAAGGACTTTTTTCAGGATTTTTCATTTGTTTTTGAGTGAACTTACGGTAAATATTATTAGAATTTGAAGTATAATTTGTCATTTTCATCTTTCATAATTTTGACATTCTTACGAAACGCTCGATGTACATTTAAAAAATGATTATAGTTAAAAATAAACCATAAATGTATAAATATAAAACAATTATACCATAAAATCGGAGAAAGTAACATGATGGACACACCATTTTTTATACTTGAAATTACACTAATTATTTATTTTGACTTTAAAATCCATAATAAAACAGGTAACTGAAAAAAATAAATCTGAGCCACTATAGCGGCTCATGGTATACAGATGCAAAAATTTGAAAGCCGCTATAGTGGCTCGTGGTATACCGATGGGACAAAATGAAAGCCACTATAGCGGTTGAAGGTCGTTAAAGGGTTAATTTAATCATTTTCAATATTTATTATAACTTGAAATGATAAAGAAAATATTTAAATTGCTGCCCATTCGCAACAGTGACCTAGCTTATCTTTAAAATGTCTTTGGGCATTCTCAACTTGCCAGAGAGTTATTTCAGCTTCAAGTATTCTTGCTATTAATTATTGCAAATATTTTGGTCTGCAACGGATACTTGGTTTTCGTGAATATTTTAGGTAAACCGTTTTGTTTTTTAGCGCCACGCTAAAAATTGTTTCGCAGCCTCCTGTATTTCAGCATGATTTTCATACGTGTGTATGTATTGTTCGGATGGGGAACAATTTGCTAGTGTAACCCTGTTGACAATTGTGCATGTTGACGAATTACTAAACGGTATGTACAGAAAGAAAATATATTTTTTAGGTAATTGTTTAACTGCTTCGACTCCTCGAATATGCGCCTTGGGCCCCAACGTTATAAATATGTCCGTGGCAATATTAATGTGCGCATGCATGCGCGTATGTAACTTGGTGTTTACCTTCAAAGGACTGCTTCCATAATTGCTGATCCAGCAATGTAGCCGCTTGTGTAAATTTACATTTTCATACATAATACTAGTAATTACATATTAAATTGATTACATTATTAATGTTAATATTTGGACTGAATACAATATACAATATTGTTAGCTTTGGCATGCATAATAAAATTATTAAATGGTGCATTTTTTAAAGGTGTCAATAAAAGGAATTGACGAACAAGATATTTATTTCTGAAAAATTTTGTTTGATCCTGTATTAGCGGATTTGAACACACCATAACCTCTTGGGACGAGTAACGTTGACACCGTGAAATTGAAGTATTAAGTAAAATGGCAACAAAATATGAAATTTTCGTACAGCATGTAGTCCCTTGCCGCCGTTCGCAATTTCCATCCAGAGTGTTGTTATTAACATAATGAAAATGTATGTGCATACATGTGCATTTTCTGTGCTATTCATATTTAATTTGTTTAGAGCCGAAAATTTATATGCAGATGGAGATTATGATGACTCTCTTTCAAAAAATATCAGAAATAATAAAATAGTATTTTGTACAACGAGCATATGATTTGCTCCACTCGCCTACGGCTCGTTCCGCAAACATCGTTCTCGTGATTAATAGCCATTATATGCGAGTCGCACTCTATACTTTGTTCACGAAAATTAAAATCAAAATTTAAATCAAAATCAAAATAAAAAAAAAAACAAAAAAAAAATCTAAATCTAAATTAAATTAAAATCGAAATTAAAGTTGAAAAAAAAATAAAATCAGTATTAAACAGGATAAACAAAATATTGTCATAGATCGCGTTCTGTGAATTAAAGCGCGAATTGGCGTGTTTAATAACCATATTAAACACGCAAATGCATGTGCGTGTTTAATAAATTGAGTGTTAAATGTACCCCATTAATGTAGCCCATAGAATTACATAATGCGCACATTACAACATTTTCGTGAACAAACAATTTTTATTTGTTATGTAGGAAGCTTCTACTTCGTTATACATGCTTTATATATAGAATAAAACACTTGTTTTACTTTGTTTGTATAACACTTATTTATTTATTTTGTTTGACTGCAATTTCGGCAACTCAGCTTGCCATTATCAAAACTAAAGTAAATTACATCTTTAGATGAACAGGTATATATACAAAAGGAAGCATGCAAATTATTTACAGACGGCGTTAAAAATAGGGGTGTAGATTAGGTCCAACTGGTCGTTTATGATTGGAATTCCCGGATTAGCTCGGGCTTTATGAATTTCGAGTGCCTCCAGAAGGTTCATTTTGTGTCCCTTTTCGGCGTAATGGATTACTGATAGTACATCACTACCAAAGGAATGATTTTCGTCAATTAGGTGTTTAGCGAAAGTTTTATCAATTTATCAATTTGATTAAGTCGAAAAGAGCGCAAATGTTCCTTCAGCCTGGTATTAAAACTACGACCAGATTGTCCAATGTACACACCTTTACAGTCAGAACAGGTTAATTTATAGATACCGGATTTTTCAAGTTTGTTTACTTTACATTTTGGGTTAAAAATAAAAATTTTATTTTTATACATTGTCTTAAAAACTATATTGATATTATGTTTCTTGAGGAGATTTTTTATTTTAACACTACTATTTCCAAAATAAGTTAAAGATTTAAATTTGATTGGTTCTTGCGGTGAATTGCCTGCGAATAGCAATTTTCTTATTTGTTTAAGACGATGTTTGTTGAACATTTTATCAACAATATTGCTGTTATAGCCATTATTAACCGCAATATGTTTGATTATGTTAATTTCTTTTTTGAGGGACTCTTGTGATAGGGGAATGTTTAATGCTCGGTGGGTCATTGAGTTAAACGCAGCCATTTTATTTACAAAAATTTACATTTTATTTGAGAATTAGTTTCCTGTTCTGTATTAAAATCTGTTAAAAACACACATTGAAATGATTCTGTGACAAGATGCCTCAATATTATTGTACATTCACATGAAGCAAAAACTCTGAAAAAATACTTAAGCACATCAGTTTACCCAAAGGGAACAAGTGAGAAAAATTGCAGGTGCATATCGCTCATTTCATGTCAAACCGGACGCTTTTCTGTAAAAATATTAACTCATGATTCCGATTTTTTTTAAATTTTGCACACATGAAAAAATGTCATGTTTCACGAAAAAAAATTGAGATTGTTTTTGAAGAAGATATGCACGGTTGTAAGTTGCTAGAAATCTCAGAAAACGTTGGTCGTGCGAACATTCAAACAACTGTATCGTCAAACTCATCAGTCCTACAAAAATATTCAAGAAATCGATTTTGAAGATCTTGAGCTATTCTATGTAGTTGTGTATTTAAAATTTGCGTTTAATATTAATAAACTATTATTGATGTGTTTATAAATTTCATTCACATTTTTCATCATAAACTCACCAACTTAAAATTTTGGAAAAAATACTATCATATTCCCACTTCAATTCCAAAGAAATAGTGAAAATTTTAAGATGGAACTCGAACGGGCTCTATATTTAAAATAAATTTTAAAATGGTGTTACCGCACGGCACGGCGGATTAACATGTCGCATACGACGCAGAGTACGTTTACAGGGACAAAAAATGCGTAACACATAAATTAATGAAACAAGTATGTTTATTTTTATTTGTTTTATACATTTGCAATAGTAGACGTAGTAGCCAACGATGTCGTTTTTACTTCGATTGTTCCGCTCTCTTGTGGAATAAATGAATGGTACTTTAAAGTGCCGCGAATCATCTTTGCTTTCTCGAAACGGCTTTAAAGTGTTTGAGCTTTTGTGGAATAATCTTGAAAAGAGAAGAATTCGGAATTAATATTTTTAATGTTGCTGTTAACCCACGTGAAAAATTTGGCAGGGTTATTTATGGGGTCATTTATACTCTGCAAACTAGCTTTTGCAGGTAATATTTTGATAGTACCTGCTAAACCGTCGCAAGGTCCTTTTCCATGCGACGCGGCGAAAAAGTGTCATTCTGCACTTACATTAAAATCATTTTTGTGATAACACAGATTTATGATTAATTTTTTGTTTTTGTATTGAGCACTCGCTCCGTGAGAAAAGTAAAATATTTTTTCCAAGGAACCCAATGTTTTCTTTAAAAAAGTAATCACACCACGCTGAAATAAGTGGACGGCTATTGTATCGTGTTTCAAACAGTCTGAGATTGCGACAAAATTTAGAAACTGTGTTTTTCCGTTCTCTCTAAAATAAATTGCGAAGGGGTGCATTGTTACTTGGTCATTATTCCCGTGCACGCCTTGAATTGCATCCGGAAAACAAACGCGTAATTTTCGGAAAAATTGCAAATGACTAAACATCGCAATCTCTAATTCGCAATTCATTTTTTTTTCTGATTAAAAAAAAATGTTCTCTTGCAACATAAGAATGAGTCAATAAACGAGATAGTTTCTCAGAAAACTTTTCTAAATAATCTTCGGTGCTTGATTGTATGGTTTCGAGTGAAGTTCGATCGACCGTTACCCATTGCTTGTATAAAATTTTATTCACCATATTTTCTCTGTTAATTTTTGTATTAGATTATAACAACCAGGACACCCATTGCATTGCTGAAGAAAACAACCCACAGTTGGCGGGTTACAAATTATGTGTGAAAGACAATCATTATAAGTGTTAAGTTTCAAAGAATCGCCTATTATCTGAGAAAGTTGTGCACCATCGATCATTAATTTAACGTTTTGATGTATACAACAGGCACAAACAGCATGAGTTTCACTTGCACCAGCTAATATACAATATTTCGGTCTCAGTGCAGCAAACTTCGAAAAGTGTACTTTTAAATTTTACATAGGCCTCTTTCAAGTTGCACAGTACTAATCTTTTCTGTTCTTTTACTTTTTCGGTATGAGTTCTTATGGTCACACAGTCCTTTTTTCCCGGCATTTCACTGCTAATTTCCAGAGATTCATAAAATTCGATGACTTTTTTTACAATTACTTCATCAAGAGTCTTGCCTGGTTTGGGATTCGGAGAAGAAAGAATTCCTTTTTGTTGAGCCATTTTTTTTGCCACTGTTATCATGTGTTTAGATGCTTCAAAATGATTCTGAATTTGTCGATAAGGCCAGTCTGCGAATATGGTCAAAATACTCAATCGTAACTGCTTATTTTCTGTCCTTTTAAATGCTTTTTCCAGTTTTGATACAACACAGGTTTCTACATCTTCTTCGGAAATTTCTTCATAATCTTTGTCTTCAATATGAAATATGTTCTTGTCTATTACGTCAATTATTTGTTTTCGTTTTGCGGCGGGATATTTCTTTTGTAATAATTAGCATTTCTTAATTGGTGACTCGTTTAATAGTTCCAAAGTTTCATTAAATTTCCCAATTTTTGCACTGTTATTTGATACAGACGAATCACTATCTATAACGTAGCGAGTACTAGGTCCAGGTTTTGACATTGAAACAACTTTTTCCGACATTGATTCAGTACTTTCGGAATCGGAAGCAGGGATTTTCCTAGTTTTTATTCGACATGCGTCACAAATCTTCAATATTTCTGATGACGGCAAGATAACCTTCAATTTTCTTTGCAGGTCTGAAGTGACTCGCCGTAAATTCTTCATTGGTTTTTTAGCGTGATTAGGTTTTTTAAATGGATTAAAACACGTATCGTAACGTGGTCTCATTTTTCCGTCTGTAAAAATGGTACACATTAATTATTGTTATAATTATTAACTGCAAATAATTAATGATAAATTATTAACACGTTAAGCACGCATGGCATCTACGCAGTGTTTCACTAGGTCTCACTTTCACCGGCCCTCCGGACGGCGTGATATCAACGCGGTGTCACGCTAGTTCAGTTCTTCGGATGGCGTGTCACCTGGAGTCACTTTCATGCAGCCATCCAGGGGACTATTTGAAATACGAAACAAATTTGGGCCCCCTGACCCAAAATTTTGCATTCCATGACCGGGTTTAACGTGTTAATTTATAAGTACACCTACCTGTATATCTAAAAGTACGATATTAAACACTATAACAGTAATCCTTCTTTCAAATTCGCTCAGAAAAACAGTTTACCTCGAGTAATGATCAAAACAGCACTGACGAGGTGTCCGAACGTGTCAGCAAGTGAGAGCGAGAAGGAGGGAAGACTATTCTCTTCCTCGCTCAGATGGTTAGATCCGTTTACAGATCTGTTCCAGAATGTTCAAGATGTTTTGAGAAAGTAAAGATGATTCGCAGCCCTTTACGTACCCTTCATTTACTTCACAGCAAAACGGAAAAATCGGAGTATAAATCACATTGTTGTTACTACGTCGACTATTGCAAATTTGTAAAAATAAAAATAAACATACTTGATTCATTAATTTATGACCTATGGTCTCTGTAAACGTACTCTGCGTCGGATGCGATATGTTCAGCCACCGCGCCGCGCGATTGCACACTTTTCAATATTTTTTTTTTTTTGTGAAAATGCTAATAAAATTTATAAACAAATTAATAACAGGTTATTAATATTAAAAGCAAATTTTAAATACACTACTCCATAGAATAACTCAAGATCTTCAAAATCGACCTGTTGTATTTTTTTGTACGACCAAGGGATTTGACGATACAGTTGTTTGAACGATCGCGCGACCGACGTTTTCTGAGAATTCTTGCAACTTACAACCGTGCATATCCCAATCCCAATTTTTTTTCGCGAAACATGACTTCCATTTTTTCATATGTAGAATGCGTCTGCAAAATTTAAAAAAAATCGGAATCATGAGTTAGAATTCAGTGTCCGGTTTAACGTGGAATGGGCGATATACACGTATGGTGTTTTATACCGGGTGTTTCAGACCACCCGTACACCCCAAATATCTCGCGAAATACAAAACGGATTGACATACAAAAAAATACGTCTAAATTTGTTTTTTGAGTTCCATTATGCGGTGTGAAATGTAAATCACCAACCCACCCCCCCTGGGGCGGGGTGGAAATGAAATGTAATCTTAAATAGGTACCCCTATTTTTTATTGCAGATTTAGATTCTACTTGAAAATATATTAGGTTTTTATTAAAAAAAAATTTGTTTCGATTAGCAAAAAAAAATTTTTTTTTTTTAATTATTTTTTTTTTAAATAAAAAAAAACAACAGTTTGTTGTTACACACATTCATACATCATCACAATAGAAAAGAATAGAATGGAATTTGATAATCAAATTTATTATCTACGATTTTTTTTACACATAATTACAAATAATTTTGTACTTTTTTGTGACATAAAATTACGAATGACTTCAATCAATGCCTTATTTAAAAGATGACTACGAAAACAATGTCATAATCTGTCATTTGATGCGAAAAATAAATTTAATTCAATAAATGTTTTTGCCGAATATAGCGCCATCTGTCGCTCATCACAAATTTTTTCTCGGATAAAAGCCTTATATTTTTTAACATAGAATCCAAATCTGCAATAAAAATAGGGGTTCCCATTTAAGATTTCAAAAATACCCCCTCCCCGCCCCAGGGGGGAGGGGGGTCAGTTCAAATTTCACACCACATGATAGGGCTCAAAAAACAGTTTTGGACCTATTTTTTAAATCTCAATCCGATTTGTATTTCTCGAGATTTTTGGGGTGTACGGGTGGTCTGAAACACCCTATATAAAGTCTTTTTTGGTTTGGTTAATATTCTTGGGTAACACCTAATTCGTGACTAAGACTTAGAGTTTTATATTTTATCTTGTGTTGTTGGGTGTCATAATACATCCTAAGATTTATTACACGAAGTACGTTGAATGTTGTTTTAACTTTAACAACTATTTATTAATAAAATTAAAATGGTTAGCAATTACAATAACAATTCGTGAGCTCGCATGAGCGAAAAATTAACTAGAGTTGGTTTAAGAGTGGTACAATAAAATAATGTCCGGGCCGTTCGCGATGCGGAAGGCTCGTTATCAAAAGCAAATAAACGGTCAATTTTCAAAGTTGACGAATAACACTAAGGAAGCAAAATCGCCGTTCTGTGGAAAATATTTCCATTGAAAAGATTAAAAATATTTATTGGTTTAAAAATTTAAATTCACTTGGTTTGTTTCACGATTGAATTGTTTTATTTTCAGCTAGTTTCGGCTTGGTTGAAAATAAAACAATTTAAACATGAAACAAACCAAGTGAATTTTAATTTTTAAACCTATATTAACATAATGTTTCACCAAGTGATCAATGAGAAAGAAGTATATGACAACTTAAAAATATTTACTTTTCCCATGAACATTGTTGTTGACGTCTTGAAGACGACGGGAAATATTTACTTATTAATAAGATGATTGAAAGAACTGGCAATAGCTGTTTCCCAATTTTATTTGTGTTAGATAATTGCATTTCTAATACTACATAATAGGTGGGCCATCTAACATTTGGAATTTGAACTACCTTTTATTTTAATTTTCAAAGGTATAATGACATTCATAAGTTGACAGTTTAGTTTTATGTTTTGCATTTACGAAATGGGACGTTTTATATTTGAAAAAAGTTACGAATTATTATTGAAAACTTAGTTACAAAATGGATTCTACTCAAACGGTAAAAAAATTTACCAAACAAATTTAAAACTGGATCTTTAGTAGATAAAACAACACGTTCACGTTCTCGTCCAGTGCTCTCAGCGGAAAACATTGATGCTGTTGCTCAGAGTATGCTTAAACATGCATCAACATCAACTCGTCATCGTTCTCAGGAACTGAACATTTCTCGCACTTTTCTAATGAGAGTTTTGCATAGAGACCTCGGTTAGAACATTCCTGTTCATTCGGTAACCAGAATGACCAACTGTCAGGGCCCAATCCCCTTGGTATACGTCCAAGTTACCAAGAATGATGAAGGGAAAAAGATATTCCAACTTCTAAGTGTTGCTGGACTCTCCATTAGAGTGGAGTCGAAGCACAAATCCGGGGGCAATCAATGCCACCGATGCCAACAAGTCGGCCACTTTCAGGCCCTCTGCCGAGCCGCATTTGTCTGCGCCTTGTTCCACAGGGGTCGGTACTAGGGCCTATATCTTTTTTACTATATATAAATGATACACCAGCGTGTATAGATTAGCTTGTTCTCTTTGCGGATGATACCACAATTACCAATGCAGCAAAAATATCAAAAAATCTTGAGGAATTGCATAAAACTTCGCTGAAAGCAGCATCTGACTGGTTTCTAAGTAACAGGCTACATGTGAATAAGGAAAAAATAAAGACACATGTCTTCTCATTACGACCACATAATGATGTGCTTACTCCAGTAACAACTGAAGCAAAGCTATTGGGTCTATAAATCGACAATGATTTAAAGTGGTCGGAACACGGACATCATTTAGCCAATAAGTTAGCTAAACATATTTTCCTACTTAGAAATAAAGCAAATTCGGTATCTGTAAGTGCTCTACGCACAGCTGTAATTGAATCCCGTCTCAAATATGGAATCAGCATATGGGGACACTCAGCAATTCGTCACCGCATTTTTTCACTCCAACGAAGGGCAGTACGAATTGTCGGTGGTATTGGATATAGAGCAGACTGCAGGGACTGTTTCATGAGTTTACGTATATTAACTCTTCCAAGTCTATACATACTAGAATGTCTTACATTTATAAAAGAAAATGAACAAAAATTCGAAACTCATGATGCATATCACCTGAACGATACACGGAATAAGTTTAATGTTTACCCCAGGAGGAGACGTCTTACTAAATCAAGAACGGGTACTAAGTATTATGGCATTGTATTTTACAATTAGCTGCCATTACACATTCGCACACTTCCATTGAAGAAATATTTATACGTAATTAAACAGTACTTGATATCTAAGGCGTACTACACACATATATAAATTTTATTGTATCATTATATTTTTAACATGTTTGCTGTGTCAGTCTATACTAAATTATCTTATTGTATTTATTATATTTTTAACATGTTTGTTGTGTAAGTCTATCTTAAATTATCTTATTGTAACAGTATAAAATTCTCCATCTATTTTATTTGATTTTTGGGCACTTATTATATGCAGCCTAACAAACAATCGGTCTTTATCCCCGCTTGCGGATATTTCGAGCGAGTGCGTTCTTCTTATCGCGCAGGTGATTTTCTTATCATTCTTCTCCGGGCGATTTGGATGCTCAACCTCGTGGTGTTGGAACACGCATTTTCACTGTAATTAATGTGCAAAAGTTTTATTGTAACATAATTACGACAAGTACGTCGGATTAATAGTGGAAAATTTGTTCATCAAATTGTGGATATCAAGGGAATTGATTATTAACAATACGACGCATGGTCGGATTATTGGCACCACGGAAGACATCTTGATCGAAATCTGGGAGGAAATATACCAAAATTAAATACATCCAAATAAAACGAATAAAACCGCACAAGATCTCAGGTACGTTTGTTGCATAATCTCTCGTTTAATCAGTAAAATATAGTATTCGATTGAACAAATCCCTTAGACAAATCTTCACTTTTAGGTTTTTTTTTTTGATCTCGAATTTATTCTTTTATACGTCGTGGAGTTAATGTGCTGGAACCACGGCTATTTCTTTTGGGTTGTCGTACTGTGATTAATTGGAAATCGAAGTCGTCTGGGTTTTGGTGGAATTGGCTTCCGTAGGCTGAGGAATTCGGTGGTAGGACACGAGGCCGCCGTCCGTGACGTTGAGAGTGAACTAGGCAGGGACGTGCTCCAAAATTCAGGACAACCCGAAGCAGCCCCCGTCTCAGATAAGAGTTTAATATTTTATTCCATCGGATTATTATTTTTTTTTTTAATTTGAAATTGCGATAAGGATATGTTTAGTGTTATTCATTTTTATTGTATGTTGTTTTGATGGTTGTTCCAAATCTATTTAGTGTTTTTGGATAGGGTAATATAACTATCCAGTGGCGTATCATTTTGTAATTATATGTATGACCGCGTATTTATAGAGCGTCCTTTCGGGTAATAAAAAAAAAAAAAAAAATTTTGATTTTTGTGGTAATACGTCGTCGGGTCGGAACGCTAGCGCTAACGGACCGTCGCGATCGGCAATAATAATTATTATTTTTTTAGATATATTTATCTTATTTAATATTTCAGATTTTAAGGGGAGTTCTCTATAATTACGGGTTTTGAACGATATTTTGTATGATAACCAATAGTAGCGTAATTCTCGTCATACCAATATTATTGTTATTATTATTATTTTTTTGTTGCCATTATACGTACAGTCAGTCCTTTTATTTTTAATAAAACTATTTTTATTTTGGAGGAAACTTAACGGTCTTACTTATCATCTGTTAGATTCTTTTGTTACCCTCGTTATTGAATTGTTTCGTGATTTTATTTATGTCCTGTCGGTGGTCGTCGTCAAAAATCACGTGGCGCCCAAGAATAAATTTAAAAAAATAAATTACCCACCCCATCTCCATTGGGTAAGTCGGCCGGCGACTATCCAACTTACGATCGGGCAGGACTAGAGTGTGCGTCAGCGTTTCACTGGCGCCCAACGTGGGGCCGAAAAAAATAGACAGTAAGGGCACGAAGGGCTTGAAGGGAAAAGGGCCAAAAGTGCGAAAAAGGGAAAATTGTCGATAACGATTAAACAATAGGATTAAACTAGTGTAGTTGAAATTCTTAATTGGGAGGAAATACTTTACTTTTGATTTCGATAGATATTTCTCGTTTAAATATGGATTTCAAATTCGAGATTAATCGATTATCGCAAGATGAACTAAGGTATGAGTTAGCTATTAGAGGTATCTCTGAGGATGTTACTGTAGATGTTCAGCGCAAAACATTGCGTAGTCTGATAAAATTAGAAAAGGCGGGTACTTTTATTTTTCCTGCTTATCCGTTTACTTTTGAAGAAGATCGTGCAGCTTTAACGGTTAAAATTGAAGAAATTAAACTTCTGGTAGATGACTTTTTGGACTTGAAAGAGTCTGCGGGGTATAAAAAAATTGCATCAAAAATAGCTTTCGTCTTCAATAGACTTAATAGATCAACTCCACAGTCAGACGCTGAAACGGGTCAACGATCAAAATTACTTGTAGAATTAGTATCAGGTATTGCAGATTTTAAAGAAAAAACTAAGAAGGCCAAAGCCGAATCGACTTTGAATAAAAGTGCCATTTTAGATTTGACGGCTATCCAACTCAATGATAACCGCTCAGTCTGTTCTTCTACAGATAGTTCGGATGGGGATGATTTAACAGTAGCTAGCAATACTAAACCTGTACCGGTACGACAGTGGAATTTAACCTTTTCCGGGGAGCAGAAAAAAATGTCTCTCAATGCATTTTTGGAGCGAGTACAAGAGTTACGCATAGCTCGTGGTGTATCTTTGACGTGTCTTTTTACGTCGGCTATTGATCTTTTCTCAGGAAATGCTCTGGTTTGGTACCGGGCGAATAGAAAACTTTTTCATGACTGGAATACGTTGGTAGAAGGTTTACGGGACGAGTTCCAACCATATGATTACGATGAGAAATTGTTTGAGGAAATCAAAGCACGTACACAAGGTTCAAAAGAATCCATTGGGATTTATATTTCGGTAATGCGAAATTTGTTCGGTCGTTTATCCGTATCTTTACCTGAAAGCACGCAGCTTAGGGTAATATTAAAGAATGTATTACCTATGTATCACCTACCCCTGAGTTTAGTTGACATCAAATCAATATCTCATTTACTCCAAGTAAGTAGGAAAATTGAAGCGAGTGAATCCTCAATGCGAGAATATGTGGCGCCGCCTAAACGTTCAAATGTTCTGGAGCCGGATTTGGCATATGCGTATGCAGAAAACTCTGCTCAGTGTAGTTCGATTGATAGGAGGGTCGTTAGTCAAAATATTACTTGTTGGAAATGTAGGAAGCCTGGCCATATCGCTAGGAATTGTCGCATGTCGCACACCAGTATACATTGCTTCAAATGTGGAAAAGAAGGATTTAAAGTTTCGACATGTCCTCAATGTCAGGGAAACGCACACACAGGGCAGTGAGTCGTATGCCTATTGTGACGGAAAAACCGACTCTTTCATGTATATATCAACCTGTACTGGAGTATATTTTGTCTCATGTAAATCAGGATCAACGACCATATTTAAGTGTAGAAATTTTTGGTTTAAAATTATTTGGATTGTTGGACTCCGGAGCGAGCAACACTATATTAGGAGGTCCAGGTTGGGAAAAAATTAAATGTCAGGGGTTAAAGATAAGGGACAGTGAAGTCAGGGAAGTAAAAGTAGCGAATGGTAATAGCTGTTTTTGTTTGGGGTCTGTGGATCTTCCAGTCAAGTTATTAGATAAAGTAATTGTTCTTAGGATGTTAGTAGTTCCTGAAGTAGGTCATAATTTAATATTAGGAATAGATTTTTGGAAGAAAATGGGGGTTGTCCCAGACTTATCCAAAGATGTTTGGGAATTTTCTTCACACGCATCAATAGAGGCTGTACAGTCCGAAAGTTCGTTGACCGACGGTCAGCAAGAAATATTAAATAAACTCCTGGAGCATAATTTTGAGAAGATGGGAGAAGCTTTAGGTTGTACATCTGCAGTTCAGCATGAAATAGTTACTAGTTCTCCACCCATTAAGCAGAGGTATTACCCTGTGTCACCTAATATCCAACGTTTAATTGATGAAGAATTGGATGATATGTTGAAGAAAGGCATTGTGGAAAAATCAAATTCTGCGTGGTCTTCTCCAGTAATTTTAGTTCCTAAAAAGGATGGAAGTAATCGATTTTGTGTAGATTTTAGAAAACTAAACGCGGTTACCAAACGAGACGCATATCCCTTACCATATATTTCTGCGATTTTGGATAAACTCAGAAATGCAACTTATATGTCATCTTTGGATATAAAATCAGCTTATTGGCAAATTCCGGTGGCCGAATCGTCTCGGGACTATCTTAGTTTTACAGTCCCAGGGAGGGGTCTTTTTCGCTTTAATAGGATGCCATTTGGGCTGCACAATGCGCCTGCAACGTGGCAACGATTAATCGATTCAGTATTGGGTCCAGAGCTTGAACCGTTCGTATTTGTATATTTAGACGATATAATCGTTGTAACACAGACTTTTGAGAAACATTGTGAGATCCTACAAGAAGTATTTTCTAGGCTTCACCAGGCAAATTTAACACTTTCCAGGGATAAATGTCAGTTTTGCCGCAAAGAACTAAAATATCTAGGGTATCTCGTTAACGAGAATGGCGTACAAGTAGATCCAGAGAAAATTAAATCTATACTTGATATACCTATCCAAAAAAATGTTACCGGTATTCGAAGTCTTTTAGGCTTAGCTTCTTGGTATAGAAAATTTATACCTAATTTCGCAGATTTAGTTCAACCATGGACAGCTCTGTTGAAGAAAACATCTAACTTTGTGTGGAGCGAGGATTGTAATCGTACTTTGGAAGCGATTAAAAATGCTTTAGTTACGGCCCCAATCTTAAGGTGTCCCAACTTTGCGTTACCTTTCATTCTCCAGACCGGTGCTAGTGCTTATGGCATTGGGGCAGTGCTTACGCAAAGCGAAGGTGATATAGATCATGTGATTTGTTACATAAGTAGGAGTTTAACGAAAGCTGAGCGCAAATATAGTACCACTGAACGCGAATGTTTGGCAGTTATTTGGGCAGTGGAAAAACTCCGTTCGTATTTGGAGGGTTCTGAGTTTACTGTAGTAACCGATCACCATTCTTTGATCTGGTTAAGTAATTTGAAAGATCCTCAGGGCAGATTAGCACGCTGGGCACTCCGGCTGCAGCAATATTATTTTCGAATTATTCATCGCAAGGGAAAAGAGCATGTAGTTCCTGACACCCTTTCACGGTGTGTCCCTGTCCTTGACAGCGTGAAATCGATTACGATGGAGGATAAATGGTTAAGTGGTATGATTCAAATGGTTAAGGAAAAACCATTAAATTATCCTCAATGGAGAATCGAAGGAAATGATTTATACAAATATGTAAAATCTAATCCCGTGGTAGACAGATTGTTACATGTCGACGATAAGTGGAAATTAGTGGTACCAAAACAATCGCGTAAAGAGGTAATCAGGAAATGTCATGATATTCCAACTGCTGGACATGTTGGTATTTTTAAGACTTATACTAGAGTGACTGATAAGTATTATTGGCCTAAAATGAGGTCGGATATCTCGAAGTATGTTAAGGGTTGTGACATTTGTCAACGGACAAAGCCGGAACAAAAGAAACCTAGAGGCTTAATGCAACCACAGCCGAGAGTAGATAAACCGTGGCAAATGATCAGTGTGGATTTAGTTGGTCCGTTACCGCGAAGTTCGTCTGGTCACCAGTACATATTAGTGGTATCAGATTATTTTAGCAAGTTTTCTTTATTTTTCCCTCTGCGGCAAGCTACATCCTCTATTGTTGTTAGGAAATTGGAAGAGGAAGTGTTCCTTGTTTATGGGGTACCAAGAATACTATTAACAGATAATGGTAAACAATTTACCAGTGGTTTATTTAAGGGGTTATGCAAAAATTATGAAGTTCGTTGCAGGTACAATTCACATTATCACCCGCAAGCTAATCCCGTAGAACGGGTAAATCGGGTTCTAAAAACAATGTTATGTTCCTACGTTGGAGAAAATCATCGTCTTTGGGACAAACAGTTGGCTAAAGTTGGGTGTGCAATACGTACAGCAACTCATGAAGTTACCGGGTTTACTCCGTACTTTGTGAATTTTGGTCGACAACAAATTTTAGTTGGCACTGATCACAAAATTGAGGATGATGGAGTGTTATGTTTTGATAGGTCCGAAGTTTCGAAACGGCCAGAAGCATTCTCTGAGCTATTTACGACCATCAGAAAAAAATTGAAAGTGGCATATGAGCGTAACAAAAAATATTACGATCTGCGTAGGCGGTCAGATAGTTTTCAGGTCGGGGAATCAGTTTTGAGAAGAAATTATGCACTGTCCAATGCAGTTAATTACTTTTCTGCGAAGTTAACGCCAAAATTTATTGGACCTTTTAAAATTAAACAGAAGTTATCTCCGTGGACTTATCTGTTGGTAGATTCATTTGGCAAAGAAAGAGGCGTTTGGAATGCGAAAGACTTAAAACCCTATATAGATGATTCTAATAGGTAGCTATTAAGTCAATTTAGATTTAGTTTTGTTTTCTCTCTTATCTCTAATTATGATTTGTGTGTAGTAGTTTTGGAAAGTTTAGTCTCGAGAAATCCTATAGGGAGTTTCTCTCGGGGAAGTAAGGGGGGAATTTGTAACAGTATAAAATTCTCCATCTATTTTATTTGATTTTTGGGCACTTATTATATGCAGCCTAACAAACAATCGGTCTTTATCCCCGCTTGCGGATATTTCGAGCGAGTGCGTTCTTCTTATCGCGCAGGTGATTTTCTTATCATTCTTCTCCGGGCGATTTGGATGCTCAACCTCGTGGTGTTGGAACACGCATTTTCACTGTAATTAATGTGCAAAAGTTTTATTGTAACATAATTACGACAAGTACGTCGGATTAATAGTGGAAAATTTGTTCATCAAATTGTGGATATCAAGGGAATTGATTATTAACAATACGACGCATGGTCGGATTATTGGCACCACGGAAGACATCTTGATCGAAATCTGGGAGGAAATATACCAAAATTAAATACATCCAAATAAAACGAATAAAACCGCACAAGATCTCAGGTACGTTTGTTGCATAATCTCTCGTTTAATCAGTAAAATATAGTATTCGATTGAACAAATCCCTTAGACAAATCTTCACTTTTAGGTTTTTTTTTTTGATCTCGAATTTATTCTTTTATACGTCGTGGAGTTAATGTGCTGGAACCACGGCTATTTCTTTTGGGTTGTCGTACTGTGATTAATTGGAAATCGAAGTCGTCTGGGTTTTGGTGGAATTGGCTTCCGTAGGCTGAGGAATTCGGTGGTAGGACACGAGGCCGCCGTCCGTGACGTTGAGAGTGAACTAGGCAGGGACGTGCTCCAAAATTCAGGACAACCCGAAGCAGCCCCCGTCTCAGATAAGAGTTTAATATTTTATTCCATCGGATTATTATTTTTTTTTTTAATTTGAAATTGCGATAAGGATATGTTTAGTGTTATTCATTTTTATTGTATGTTGTTTTGATGGTTGTTCCAAATCTATTTAGTGTTTTTGGATAGGGTAATATAACTATCCAGTGGCGTATCATTTTGTAATTATATGTATGACCGCGTATTTATAGAGCGTCCTTTCGGGTAATAAAAAAAAAAAAAAAAATTTTGATTTTTGTGGTAATACGTCGTCGGGTCGGAACGCTAGCGCTAACGGACCGTCGCGATCGGCAATAATAATTATTATTTTTTTAGATATATTTATCTTATTTAATATTTCAGATTTTAAGGGGAGTTCTCTATAATTACGGGTTTTGAACGATATTTTGTATGATAACCAATAGTAGCGTAATTCTCGTCATACCAATATTATTGTTATTATTATTATTTTTTTGTTGCCATTATACGTACAGTCAGTCCTTTTATTTTTAATAAAACTATTTTTATTTTGGAGGAAACTTAACGGTCTTACTTATCATCTGTTAGATTCTTTTGTTACCCTCGTTATTGAATTGTTTCGTGATTTTATTTATGTCCTGTCGGTGGTCGTCGTCAAAAATCACGTGGCGCCCAAGAATAAATTTAAAAAATAAATTACCCACCCCATCTCCATTGGGTAAGTCGGCCGGCGACTATCCAACTTACGATCGGGCAGGACTAGAGTGTGCGTCAGCGTTTCATTATTATATTTATAATATTTATTATACTTTTAACTTCTTTTTAAAATTAGTTCGTGTCTATAGCATATTGCCTAAACCATATGTTACCAAATTTATTCTACTGCCATTGTATTATTATATTTCGATATAAAGAAAACACTTAACTTTTTTATACCACTTTTATTTTACTTTACGTGACTAGTTTCAATTACACGGTAATCATTATCAAACTGAGTACTTAAAATAAGAAATACAAAGGTATATATACTAAAACTAGAATGCTTCAAAAAGAGGGGTGTACATCAGGTCAATCTGGTCGTTGAGGATGGAAATTCCCGGATTAATTTTTGCCTTGTGAATTTCAAGGGCTTCCAGTAAATCCATTGTTCTACCTCTTTCGGTGAGATGGATTACTGAAAGTAAATCGATCGATTCGATTATTAAATATATAATACATACGGTAATTTGAAAGAAATTTGTATCGCGACGAAGTGATTTATTATTAAATATTTAAATCATTAAATTAACATTCAATAAATATTTAACATTAATATTGTTGTACTTAAATAATCACTAATTTCTTGATAGAATCTACATTTAAGTATTTTATATTACTGATTGAAATGTTAGGTAATGGAGCTTCTGCACTCGAGGAAAAGACTGTAATTGGATTAAGACGATTCCTGCTTCGTTCTAATGAGCAGTTTCTAATCCAAGTTAGTGGGAGTTTAAAAGCTTCGTTCTATTTTTATACCGCTTAGATGCAGGACCAAAAAGGGTGCTACTTATAATTTAATTTGCAATGAATTTATTATTTACCTAGATATAGTTTGCTCACAGTTGTCTTAATATTGAATTTATCGGATGGTATGAAAGTCTTACATAAATTCGTATCATCAATTGTAATAATAGCTGTGAATATTATTTCCAAGCATTTTGTAACCTGGCACACTTTTTCATATTATTATTTGTTATAAATATGTTTATATATGAAATTAAAGTTTATTATTAGTATGTGTTAATTATTATCGTTAATAATTGAACGAATCATTTATATGGAATAACGCAGTTTCTCACATATCAGTGAGGGATTATCGAATTTGCATTTAAAAGACCTGCGTTGGTCTTAATTTTAGATATCATGAATTATAAAGGACAAGAATGTGATGGTTGTAAAATGAAGGGTTAATGTAAATATAAAGGATTATTATCTAGAATTTCAAATCTAAACTCTAATGCGTTTGACGTATTTACCTTGTTTATCATAATCCGTTGGCTTTACTTGCCTCATATGTAATATTTTTTACCTACTCCCACTTTCTAGTTGATGAATTACCGAAATGTTTTCACCAATCGTAAACGACCCATTACGAATATACAGGGTCCTGCATTTCACCTCCTGTCTTCTATAGCTCATTTACAAATTCAGTTGGAATTTTGACATTTTGCAGAATAAATTTGCATCCTAGAATGCATTTTAGGAAAATATTTTTGATTTTTCAGGGTGTCCCGAAAAAGCGTGACGTCATGATGATATATTTTTTTTTAATTACATGGTATGTATTTGATTGCTTATGTGGGTACCTCTTATGATTGCCTACATACTCCTATAATTTTACTGGAATTTATTCAGCTATATCAGCAAAAAAAAATTTAAACTAAAAAAAAACAGTTTTGCACGGTTTTGGTTTAAAAAATGAATAAAAAATAAAAATAGTGCCTTGTTAATAAAATCATACAAGGTACTTATTAAATAAGGTCTGATGGTCCCATTTCCCAAGTTTGATCGATATGAATTATACAGGGTGTCTAAAATTTAGTGTCAAACATTTCAAACTTTAAAGCACTTTATTTTTCTTATTTTAAATTGGAGCCCCTGTATATTTTTATGTCATTCCATGCAGAATAAAAAAAAAAAAAACATTTTTCCTAATAACAACCCTGTCCCAATTCCTAGCGCATTATAAACCATTTCAATAGCCATTTTACTAAATAAAAATCGAAGGTGGCTTCGAAAAACGAATTTATTGACATTCAAATTTAACAAGGTGTTTTGAATTGAGTAATGTAAACGTTTAAAGCATTGTTAAGTTAAGTTCTTTGTACTCAAGAATTATTTTTTCCATCACAAAATATTTTTAATTTATTTTTTAAATAACACCACTGACGTTTTCGCAAAGTTCACGATAATAGGTCTCAAGAGGCCACCGCCTCGTGATTTTCAATTTTGGGACTTTGAAAACGTGCGATTTTGGTGTTCTGCGTTTTTTCCATAAAAGTGAAAACCTAAATAAGTATTATAATCCAAGCAAATATTTTCTAAATTTTAAGATAAGAATCGTAAAAATCGAAAACGTTTGACAGTACATAGAATAAAATACTTTTTTACTTTGTTTGTATAACACTTATACAAACAAAGTAAAAAAGTGTTTTATTCCATATAAAAAGCATGTATAACGAAGTAGAAGCTTCCTACATAACAAAAATTTGACAGTACAATTTCAAAAATCTAAATCACGATTCTAAAGATCTAACTATAAGAAAATGCAATTTCTTCGTTTTTGTGTTAATTTCACGATATATATTTTTTATCCGCTTTAAAATTAGCCATGTTTAGTTGTTCAAATCATAAAAATTGGACGCATTGTGCATTTGTACAACTTCAAAATGCAGAATTGTGATTTTAAAGTATTTTTGCAATTTGTGTTAATTTCACAGAAAATTTTGTAACCCGTTATAATACACTGGTGGAAAAAAATGGAACACTAGAAATTCCTGAAATTTCGACCATTTTCAAACCGCCATAACTCGACGTATTTTCAATCGATTTTGATGAATCTTTGAGAGCGAAAAACTTTGAAGTATCTTCTTTAAAGTCATGCATGCGAAATTAAGCGTAACCGCTTCCGCCCCCTCTAGCACCCCTGTGAAAAAAATGTTTTTTCAGTAAACCATGTCCAACTTTGACAATGTCTACGGAGTAATAAACATTTTGTCGACTCGATCCACCTTAAAGGCATTAAAATTTGATCAATTTCCTATGCAAGACTCAAAGAACGAAGTTCCTACGACGATTATGGTGTTTGAAACAAAAGAGCATTTTGAGATTTTTGCACATAATTCAGTGAGTTTTTAACCAAATTTGATGATTCTCTCGGGAAAAAATCCTATTTTGGCTCTACTTTATGGGGGTAAACTCAGAATGGAATGATCCCTTTTCAAACTCTTCAACCTCCGAACAAAAACTATGTTTTTTGGCCAAAAAACGTCCAACTTTAGCAACGTATACCGAGTTGGATCAAATGTGTCGACTCGATCCACCAAAAGGGCATTGAAATGTGTTTAATCACCTGTGCAGGACTCAAAATCCCCGACTTCAGTGAGTTGTTGATCGTGCGTATGTCGAAAATATCGAGCCAAAAAAAGTAAGTACATATATTTTCTGAATATTAAAACTTGTATGGTAAATATTTAATGTTTTGTAAGGTTTTTAACCTGTTTATGATAAATTTATGTAATTGGAAGTAATAACAATATTTTTTATGGTTAAATTAGGTTGTTTCTATGACGTTCCGTATATAAAACACTAGGCTACTTAGATGTAAATGTATTGCTGATTTTTTTAGCTTAACAGTTCAAGATATTGCTGATTTATTAGAAAGTGATGAATTTTGGAATGACTATGATAAGAATGTTGGTATGCAGGCAGTATATATTGAACCGCCACTAGATAAAGATTTATCAGACGAGGACTCCGGAGATGAAGATGCTGGTGGCATATTGGATAATTTATCACGAAAATAAGATTTAAAATAAAGGAACTTTTAAATAGTAGGTTTTTGCATTTTGTTTTAATTTCACGCAGGATCCGATTCAGGGGGGACAGGGGAAAATCCAACTCTTGTATGAAAAATGTTGGTTAAATTTTGTTCCCTTCTACTTCTTCTGCAAGTGTCTACCCCTTCCGGATGTTGGCTGTCATATTGGCGATTTTTACTTTATTCATAGCTGGTCGGAAAAGACCTGTGCTTGTCGTGGAGATCCACCCCTTGGTTTTTTCGGCCATTAGATTCTTCTTCTTCACCCGATGCTTCTTGTAAATGTTCAAAGAAGTAGCAAAATTGGTTTTCCGCAATTTTGTATACCTTCCCAAAGGGTGCCAATAAAAATTCCTTCTATAATCCCATGTTTATTCTGAAAGTTTAGTTGATTAACTTTGTCTTTGCAATTTTTGTCAAAATTTTTTATTGTCCTTTTCACCTTCTGTTATTATTCTGCCAAATCCATAATCCCATTACTGTAGAACTTCTGTGATTTCTTTGTAGAAAAAAAAAGGTTTTCATAGTCCTTATAGACATGTGTATAAACCAAAATAAATGGCAGTCTGAGGTTGCTACTTGGTGGAAGCATTAAAACTTCCCAGGGAAATTTTTGCGGGGTTGTTAAAGGCATGGGGTCTTACCCTTTCCGATAACAGTTTCGGCCGATTTCCTTGAACTGCTTGTTCCAATCTTGTTGATTCTACAGTTCCTGCTCACATTATTAGTCACTCATCAAATTTAAGTTTTTTGAAGAATTTGAGTGTTTAAGTACCTTAAAATTTTAGTCAATTGTAATAAATATGATGTCACTAAGATGTAAATCTTTGATATATATTTTATTCAACAATGTAAGATGATACAAAAACATAATTAATATTTAGTTAAACTACCTTTGGCTTTAATTACTGCAGCAACTCTTCTCGGCATGCTGTCAATGCAGTTTATAGCAATTTGTTTTAATTGATCATTGTGATTCCAATGAAATATTATCCGCTCTTCGAGCTGGACTTTTGTTGTAATGTTTCCTTTCGCGAGTTCCCTCAAGGAGATACGTGTTTCACCATATTTTCACACTACTCCAGTATTGTTTATTTCGGCTGTGTTTTTAGATGCTTCATGGTCTGTTTCTGTAACCCGACAGAAAATAATCTTGTGACCTTGGCGGCCACAAAACTTCAAAAAACTGCTTATTAGTTTAATTTCTAGCACTATCCTGTTAAAAACACTTCTCTATAAGTTCAATATTTATCTACTTACTCCATAAAATTCGTGAAAAAGTTTTTATACACATGAATAGAAGAACACATTCTCGCTTTTTCTGGACGCAGTGGTGTCCCATGTACTCATGAGGATTTTCTGACGACCATATCAGTTTTTTACAATTTATTTAGCCTGAGATGAAACCCGGCATCTTCGAAAACAAAAATGTAATTTTCAACATTTCTAGATTTGATTTGAAAATATAGCACGTCCAAGAATCCAGGCTTAAAATCCCCGCATTGCTGCCAAGAGTACATGTAATCATAATTGGCCTCGACACTTATCGATGGGGGCGCTTCGATCGCGGTAAACAGATGATAATTAGGTAGAATAAAACCAATTTAATTTATTTAGACCACTTATTGACGCCACTCCTATAGTGGGACCAACATCTAAACAATTAAAATTAAATATTAAATATATTAAAACTAATGTTAATATTTTTTATATTCTCTATAATTATATATTTTATAGAAAACGAGCATATCGTCCGCATTCCCGTTTAACTGTGGGTAAAAATTTATAATTTTATTTGAAAAACTATCTTTGTCAACTCTTTTCAAACCAGTGGAACCACAATAACGATAACTAAACTTCGCAACGAAACAACCAATAGAACAGCTGACAATAATGGGATAGAGGATCCAGGAGTTCTCTTTCCACATTTCGGGCCTTTTTTTGCGAATTTAAAAAAAAAATTGGGGTCCAGGAGTTCTCCTTGCACATTGTGGGCTTCTTTTTGCGAATTTTTTCTTGGAATACAGGAGTTTTCATTCCAGATTTTGGGCCTCTTTTTGCGATTTTTTTCTCGGAGTTCACGACAAACAACTGTTACGGTGTGAGGAAGCGCCTTGTGATAATTGTGCTTTAATTGAATTTAAGAGCATGATTTATGCACTCACAGGACGTTCTTCGATAGCTCAAAAAATATGGTGCAAGGTACTTACCAGTGTCTTCCTCTTCGGTAGCTCGGTTACGCACTCACTACTAATTAAATTATGGTCGGTTAAGATAATTACTCCAATATTCAATGAGCAACAATTTATTACAATAAAAAAAACAGGAAAAGAAACAGTGAATGAATAACAAAAAAAATGAGAATAAAAAAGAGTGACAAATGAAAATGTACAGAATAACAAAATAACAACAAAGAATATAACAAAAAAAATGACTGCGATTTGCGAATGGAAATGATTACTGTAAAATGAATAAACACCACAATGATGACAAGCGAAACTGACACGTTATAGATGTGCTGATGATCAAGTATCTTCTCGATGATGACCGGGTGTCAACTGCCCTCGTCTTCCACGATTTTTCCCAACGTGCGTTATCTCCACCCTCGCCATCTAGCTTGAGGGTGACGGTGATTGGTCGGAGATATTTTTCTTGGTGGTGGAAAAGTGCAGAGAGGTAGTTTCTTGGTAACCTTGAAGGGATGGTTTCGCGGCTTGATTTCCTGGAAACCGCGACCCTTTTTGGTATACCATGCTGCGTCGTCGTTTGGCCTCCAGATGTGAGGCCAAACCTTTGTCTTCCTGGGTTTTGGATTTATTCCGCAGCTGGGCCCAGGGTACAATGGTGTTTATGACGTTTATGGTACGACGTCGTAAACAATGCGATGGTTATCCGTCCCTTCGTGTCGTTATGTTTATAGTCGGTCCTAGATCGTTTATGGTGGGATTTTAAATCTATTCAAATCGTACGTCTTCTTTGTTGCGAGTATGATAATAAGGGATATAATATATTAACCTAACTTAATCTAACATATTTACAGAATTACATATTTACAATAGTGAATAAAATGAATGCGTACGAAGTTGACTCATTTGGAATTAAATGATTATGAAAAGGAAATGATCTAAACAAGTGGAGTCCGATGTTTCAGTGAATGTAAATTTCAATAATCGCGTTACAACGTTTAGAGTAACACAATCAATCAGATAATAACTATTTTTTCACAAATGGGAGAGAAAGTCAATTTCTCAGCCCTCAAATCCGCGAGAGAAGTAACATTTCTCTCCTTAGGGAGAAATGATTATGCGAGACTCCATTATTTATTTTTACGTCTGACGGATTTCTTCTCAAGGTTGGGTTTTAGGAACGAACGTTTTCTTCTTAAAATATCCCGTTTGTGAAAAAAATAGTATATACAGGGTGCCCGTTTTTGGAGCTCAAGCATGAGGATCTCGGTTATTTGAAGAGATTCAAGGTCGATTAAATAAGGGCAAAGTTGCCCAATCTGGAGTATAAAATAATTCCGTTTTGAAACATAAAATATTTAGACTACTTCCGAAGATATCCGAAAAAAATCGAAATTGTCAAAAAATGTTTTTATTTTTTTGCGAGATACTACAAAACAATTGACACTTTATCATTGCCACTTTGTACGCTCTACAACGTGGTGATATAATAATAAAAATTCGACGTTTCGATTTTCAGGAAACATAATCAACTTTGTTTTTTCTTATGGGCGCCATCTTGTATTTTTACTTTTTCAAATACAGATTTTTTTCTGATTACGGTGATGTGTCATGTGTTAGGGTTTAGTCTAGCAGTTTAATGGATATGCCAAAAATCCTGTCAAAGAGTGCCTTGGAAATGACAGCTACACTTTTGTTTAATATAGCAATTTTTGACACTTCGACTGAATTTCGTTTATCCTGACCTACAGTTCCAAAACTGGTATACAATTATAACAACATGCCGTTTTCAAGTGAAGAAAAACGCGATATGCTAGAACTTTATTACGCATCGCATCGAAATGTGAAATTTACTTCGGAAACATACCTTCAGCGGTATCCAGAAAGACAACAACCTGCTGAAAATTATTTTGTGATTCTTCATAGAAATTTAGCTCAGTTTGGTGCAGCCTAGAATACGTGTTCATAGGCTCATAGGAAATGAAATGGAAATTTTACAAGCAGTGAGTAAAATGTTAAAAACTTCTGAAAAATAATAAACGGTTATAAAATAAATTCTTCGTTAGATTCAAAATAATCCTTCTACTTCGACAAGGGCTATAGCAGAAGTAATGAATTTATCTCGTCAGGTAGTGTGGAGAGTCTTGAAAAAACAAGTATCGCCCCTTTAAAAGTCATATCACGCAAGTTTTACATCCAGGAGACACTGAACGAAGAGTAACGTTTTGTAGGAACATCATGGCGCTGTTATTGCAAAATCCCCATTTTCTTTCCAACGTGATATTCACGGATGAGTGCAAGTTTACCAAAACAGGCATGTTCAATCGTCACAATGAACATGTATGGTCCGTTGAAAATCCACACGAACACCAAGGACGGCGACCAGAAGCATGTTTTGGTTTAAATGTATGGGTTGGTTTATTTGGCGATAAGATCATTGGCCCCTACATTTACGAAGACAATTTGACTGCAGATGGGTATTTGCACTTTTTAATGACTTACCTGACCGATTACATCGATGACAACATTTGCCTCAACCGCCTAAATAGCCTTTTTGTTCCAGCAACATGGAGCTCCACCACATAACGTCAGAAGAGTGTCTGATTACTTGTCTCAAATATTTCCCGACAGAGTTATTTCAAATAGTGGGGACGTACGTTGGCCGGTACGTTCGCCAGATCTTTCTCCATTAGATTTTTATTTATGGCGAGCTATGAAAAACATAATTTATAAATCTGTACCCACCGATATCAATGACTTGCGGATAAAGATCATTACAACTTTAAGGACCAAAATAAGAAGAAGGGATGTTTTAAGATCAATACAAAATTTAAGAAGACGGATATAGCTATGCTTGGAGGTGGAGGATGAGCCATTCGAGCACCTCTTATATTTTTTTTAAATTTATTTATTTTTCATGCTCTAATTTCATTCCATGTTATGAATTTGAATAATATTTTTCTACTTTTCATATCTTATTATGAAATGAGAATAGAATACAAGTTTGCGTTAGTTTTGTATTATTGTTTAATAAATTACTTTATTAAACAAAAGTGTAGCTGTCATTTCCAAGGCACTCTTTGCAAAAACAGGATTTTTGGCATATCCATTAAACTGCTAGACCAAACCCCAACACATGACACATCACCGTAATCAGAAAAAAAATCTGTATTTGAAAATGTAAAAGTACAAGATGGCGCCCATAAGAAAAGCAAAGTTGATGATGTTTCCCGAAAATCGAAACGTCGATTTTTTATTATTATATTACCACGTTATAGAGCGTACAAAGTGGCAACGATAAAGTTTCAGTGGTTTTGAAGTATCGTCTCGTAAAACTATAAAAACTTTTTTCTAATTTCGATTTTTTTCGGATATCTTCGGAAGTAGTTGGAATATTTAATGTTTCAAAACGGCATTATGTTACACTCCAGATTGGACAACTTTGCATTAATTTAACCGAGCTTGTATCTCTTCAAATAACCGAAATCCCCATGCTTGAGCTCCAAAAACTGGCTCCCTGTATATCTCGGGAGAGAATGCTATTTTTCCCTCGGTGCTTTCGTTCTCGGGATACATGTTTGCACAAAGGGAAAAATCACGCATTTCTCTTCCTCGATATATCTGTGGCTTGGTGCTGAAAGGGCCAAAGTCAAATATTTTACAATTGAGATAATCGAGATAAAAGTTTAATTAAAAATGATTTCATTTGCTGATTTTGTAAAGTATAAGTTTATTTTTTAAATCTGCTATTGATTAAACTAGACACTGTCCCTTTCAGCATTAAAGATATTATTACAGATATTAAGAAAAATAATCTAATGTACTGCTTAACTCCAAACAGTAAAATTGTGACATTGGCCCTTTTAGCACCAAGCCACAGATATAATACTACTACTATTAATTAAAATGAGAAATACCATGCTTTTCCTTTTCTGCAACCCAAGGGTCTTAAGAGGCTACAATAACTTTTAGATTAAAGAAGATGTACAACATAATATTTTTCAACTTCAATTAGGTAAACTAAATCAATAATTAACTACAACAGGTAAACTGCTAGATTACTACCAACAAGTTTGTAATGACCTTTTAAAAATAAAAATAATATTATATAAACAAATTTGTACACCGAGAAATATAATTCCTATAAATAAAGTTGTAATCCAACTAATAATAGTTTATTAGCGAAATTGCTCAAATTAAATAACAATAATTTATTTCACTAGCAAGCCGGTCGTAAACAATGGAGCGTTTGAATCCCGATGATGTCATGGATTTATTTAATTTACATATAAATTATTATATTGACAATTATTTTTATCGTTTAAATTAAATGTAAAATTGTACATTTTAGAGTAGTGTTTCTAGTATTTAGGTATTATTTAATGTGAATGTACAACTTTGTAATTCTAATATTTTGTAACTCAGGCGTATATAAATATTCATCTATTTATCTGTCAATGGTCCTAGTTGAATGTTGACTGAATCCGTTTTTATATCATCAGAATTTATAAAAGCATCATTATGAATCTGTAAAAAATAATCATCCGCTTGAAATTAAGAGCAGTGTATAGTAATTGTCGATTTAGTATAATTAAATATAAAAAAAGTAATTTAAATTCAGCCATTAGGTTAAAACGGTAATTTGCTTAAAATCCCGCCATCCAATTGTGTGTTTTAATTCGGCCCTGGTCTTTGTTTGCTTATTGTTAAACTTTGTTTAATGTTCAAATTGTAAATTGGTTACCGATTGGAAATTCTGACCGTACAAAATGAGAAGCCTCCAGAGAGCAGGGAGAGAGAGAGATAGCAGCTTAAGTTAAATTAGATAAGTTCCGCACCTAACAGAATGCCCACTAAACATAGTCCTTACTATATATCTACGTATCAATTAAGTACAAGCCATATTGCTTAAATTAGTTTGATATGGTAGAACACCGCAGAACAGGAATCCCGGATTAATTAAAGTTATTATGATATAAATTATAATGGCCACGATAGACGAGGCTACCGATGGACTCACCGTTGAATGTTTCCTAATGCCGAATAACAGTTGCATAATTTTAACTGAATATTATACAGGGTTGGGCATGTGTCGGAACACCTGATTTCTGGCTAAACTTCTGTTTTTTTCTTATTACTTTAAAAAGAAATGTGTATAGTTTTATTTATTCTATTCAGTGACGTATTTTGTTTTTCTGCAGCTACCCAATTTTTCGAGATATGACGTCATCGGCAGTTGTTTTAAATTGACCACCCTGTATATTTTTACATTTTCAAATAAACACCTTTTCAACAATTCCAATGATATAGGGTTTGGTGGGTGTGAGACTTGTGTTTTCTTTTAAATAATAAATAAAATAATAAGCAATTAAATATTAGAGAAAAAAATGTTAAGTGAGGTTATGTGCTAGCACATGTGTTTTAAAGTACTTCAATAAATAAGTATAAAATACCCTTATTGAGTAAATTAAAACCAAAGGAATAGCAAGAAGAAAAGCAAAGCTATCAAGCACAGTAAAAAAGTGAGCAAAGAATCAAAGAACAGAAGAAAGAAATCAACAACGAAAAAAAGTGAGTGTTTAGAATTATTTGCTTAAATTTATTTGATTAAATTTACCGCGTTTTTGTGTGGCAATATTGACGAATGGCGAAACGCGGAGGCGTTTAAAAAAATATACGAACAGTAATCAACAAAAATATACGTTCGCGCGTGTCAGTTAAGTGTAGCAGTTGCTGATATAATTTGCAAAAGGAGGATTATTTTTCGGTCATTTTTCATCTTTGCCACATTCGTCAATAAAAAATACAGTCCATTCATCGCACATTATTTGGTCCTTCGAGCCGGATCATCGCCAAATTCGTTATTGAATTCTTATTATTACGTCGTCGAGTACTGATAATCGGAAAGTTCGCCATTATTCCATTTTTTTGATTTTGATACTTATGGTCGCTTTCTTGAATTATAGTTTTTCTAGGTTCTATTCTTAAACATGAGTATCGGGGAGGGAATTGTTACTAGATTATTACCTATTGCGACCTTCGCAAGGGATGCTTTAACTGATGCTGCTTTAAAAAATGCATTATTAGCACGCTATGATGTCGCTGATAAATTGCATTCTGATTTTTTTGAACAAATGTGCATTAAAATCGATTCTGATAAAAAAGCCGAAATTGATAAATTGAATAAATTAACACTACAAATTGATGAATTATATTTCGAAATAAAAACAGCATTTATTTTTATTACCGGTGTTAGCGCTTCCACTGACATTGTCAATCCAACTGCGTCCACGTCGGGACCTGATGGAGCATCGTCGAGGCGGCACATAAAATTACCTAAGATCGAACTGCCGACATTTTCGGGCGACATTCGCGCATATCCCGCGTTCTGTGAACTTTGAAAAAAATTGGTATATAGGGATCCAGAATTGGATTCAATTGAAAAGTTTCAATATCTTCATTCTGTTTTGAAGGGTGAAGCAAATTACCCTATCCCATGCAATTATTACATGATCGTTATATGAATAAGCGTTTAATTGCTCAATAGTTATTTAAGCAACAAGGAACTTATTAATTTTTTTCCGCTACCGGAAATATAATACTTAAAAATGATTAGAAAATATTCTAAAATACGGCTTGTAACTTTTGGGATTCAAATTTTTATAGTCACCTATGCGTTCTATGCGTCCTCTGGCAACCCAGCAACGGAGAAAACAATGTCGAATTTTGTTTGTTTGTGTCAATCCAGTGACAGTTTTTGCGGGCACGGATGCAAACGAAGCTGCGAATATTGCGTGTTAGAATGTGTTACCGACAAAATCAAAAAAGGTATGTGTCCTGTTACGACTCTTTTTAAGCAGTGGTTATGTAAAAAGGATGCCGATTCTGTAGGTATAGACGAAAATGTGTTGCTCGCCTATATGTTGGAGCGTTACGTTTCTGTTTATTATTTTCCTAGGTCCGTAAGTAAAAATTAAGTTCCGTCGTCAAGGACAACAAACACCACGAATGTTATCAGCCACTTACGGTACCTGTAACCATGCATGCAATGCGTATTTACGTTGTCGGTAGCGGAAAAAATCACTTAAATGCAATTCAATCCATTAAAACAACTTACGTTTCAAATAAATCATCTCGTGCTGTTAGATCGGTTCTCGATACATTTATGGAAAATTATTACGCGTTTAACGCAATTAATTGGAAACTTAAAGATAAGCTAGATTTCATTACTTTCTCCGTTACGAAGTACGAGAAAGTATTGTGATCGTGATTTTTTTTCCAAAAATTTTTTTTACGGAAATATCCGTTTTGGGGTCCCTAGATGCCATTTCAACAATTTCTGGAAAAATTTTTTTTGTGTCTGTGTGTGTGTGTGTGTGTGTGTGTGTGTGTGTGTCTGTGCGCGCTGTATCTCAAAAACTAATAGACCAATTGAAATGAAACTTTAAACATAAGTTTTATTTGATAATCCGAAGAACTGAAAAGCTTTTGGTAAAATTACGTACACCGGAAGTGGGTGTTTACCTTAACTGTTTTTTGTTTTTTGCCAATATTTTCTTAAATATGAAAAATATCACAAAAAAATTTTAACAGATATTGAAGACAATAAAGAAATTCAATTATTTTGTTTACAAACATTTTTCATAAAATCATTGTTATTCGAGAAAAAAAATTATTTTCTTTTTTTTCATTTTTGGTATACAATTATGAAACGCTAATAGTTACAGTAAACTTATGTTAATAATAATTGTAGAGAATGCCAAAATGAACAATTTATGAAGAATAAGTTTTTTTCTAAATCTCTTTAGTTTTTGAGTAAACTGAGTTTTTTAATTTGAAGTACATTTTTCCATCTTTCATAATTTTGACGTTTTAAACGTCAGTTTTATCCGAGTCTACGAAACGTTCGATGCACACTTAAAATATGATTTAAATTGAAAATAAACCATGGAAGCGTAAATATAAATGATACCATCAAGTCGGAGAAAGTAACATGATGGCCACATCACCATTTTTATTTATTTATTGAAGTAATAAAACTAAAAAATAACACAATGTAAACATAAATATTTATTAAAGAAATTGTTCAAAATGCTTTCCTTCCATTGCCAAACAATAACCCAACCGATCGTAAAAATGTCTTCGAGTATTTTGCAACTCTCTCACTCTGATGGAGTTGCAAGCTTCTGTAATTCTTATTTTTAACTTCTCGAGATTTTCGGGCTTATCTCGGCTTTGAGCACTGTAGTCTTACTAATAATAGGACTAGGACGATTTGGATGTGCCGCAACGAAGTTGTCCGCAAATTATCGACTTTATGTATGCTACAATTTCTGCTCGTTCTTCAATGGTATAAACAGACATTTTCTTGAAAAAATCACATTTACAAACTTTCGTGCGATTTTATAACATTTACTTGACAGCAAACATTATGACATTTACGCCAAGTTGATTTTTTGGCTTAATTATTTGTGTTATTAATTTCAACTTTGAAAGCGAAAATAAAGAATTCTTACATGTTTACATCCTTCTAATAATGAACATTTCGTAGAAAAATGTTTGATTCATTGATAAAAACAAAAAATGTTTCAAATTTGCACGACAACAAAAGTTAACACGGGGTACAATTTTTACCATGTAAATCCCTATGGCCACACTTTAATTAAATGCACTGTATATCACGTTATCACGTTATTAATCTAACCATTTAGGCTTACGGTGGTTTTAATTGTGAAATATTTTTATAAAAAATCGAGCATTAACTACATCAAGCACTTTAAAATCGCAATGAGAAATGTGACACTTCGTCTTCTCTAGTCTGAGTCTTACAATTATCTCACTTTGAAATGAAATAAATCGCGATAGTAGAATAAGAATATTTAAGTTACCCGTAAATCTATAAACTATTATATCGTCTCAAGCCTTAATGCTACCCATGTTTGTTTAAAAGTACCTAGTCAGGGTTTCTTGAAACTTTTAGGCGAAAATGAGAATAAGTTGTGTGCTTTGAAATATAAAGAATTCATATATCCATCAAGTTTCCAATATATTCTGAAAGCAAACTCTATATCGCGCGCCCCTATGACATATGAAATATTAAAAAACTTTTAATGCATAGCTTAAAAAATATTGGAATGTCGTTAAAAATTCACGGCTAATTTCCCGCACCCCGATATATAACCGGTTTTCCCGTTCGCAGGTTTTCAGCGGCCATAAATCCGAACCCAGGAATCTAGGACACATAAATTATCCTGTAAAATACGAAAACGAAATATAATTACACATTATAATTATTCATAATCAATTTTATGTGACATTTCCCACCGAAATTCATTAATTCGGCCCCGCATAAAGCACGCAAAAAGCCCGGGCCGATACATTCATCTTGTTTTTGCTGCAATTTGCTATGGAATGGTTTTGTGGCGCAATTATTTACGCCCAGAAATTATTGTTCCCGCGATAAACAAATACAAGTGTAAATTACTTTTATTAATCCTACCGAAATAACAATACAATTTATAACAGTTGACTAATTTCCATTGAGGCAAGTTTCAATTACCATTCAATAAACTGGTGCAGTTTTAAATTTATCGTTGGCATAAATTCCGGTTCAGTGGCTGAACGGTTTTAACTATTTTATCCCGAAATTGTATTTTTGTTCGGAACTATTCATGCGGCAATGGCTTGCTCGTTCGTGGCTTGTGAGAATTCACGATTAACTATTGGTTACATTTATTGTTTAATTTTAGTTTATTTACGGTAAATGCCTTTTCACATAAATCATCCAAAATTAATTTTTTTTATTATAATTAAAAAAAATTAATCCTTAACGAACGAGCGCATTTTTGTAGAACAATGACCAGCAGATCGACGGAATTTTAACAAATTGCTTTATCATTAGAGCGAGAACAATTGCATAATTAGATCTTTGGTAACTCGAAACCAGCGTTTTACAGATAATAGAAATGAGATTATTTGTGGATTAATCTGCTGGAGGATGCGCCGGCAACATAATCTATATTCGCTGAAGGTTAATTACTCGTCAATACATTAAAAAAAATTGACAATAAATACGCCCTAAACAAGTTTTAAGTAATAACTACTCACCTCAAAAAAATTAAATTTTTGGTTTGGTGCCGGGAAAGTAAAAACTGATTTTGGATATTTTTGATGTGCTGATTTCAAAACAGCCTCGTCTTTTCTCGAAGCAGCTCTAGTTTTTGAAATACAGGCTAATTCATTTATTTCTGATAAAAGACAAAAATAATTATAAAATAATTATTCTATTATTATTACCTTTACAATGATATTATTTTATTATTATCATCATTATTATGATATCAGAGGCCATAATTAAAATTTTTTAACTAAAATAAGCCAGTTTTTTCAGCTATAGATTTGAAAAAATAATATCTCTGAGAAAAGAAAAGCGAATCGAAAAATAAGTAAACCATACCATTAGGAAAGGTCTTCTTTAGTACCAGAAAAGAATCAACCCTTCGTTTTAAACCTTTATATTTTGTCACCCCATAATTTTTTTTTTTTTTAATATAAATCCCGATTTTTGACAAACTTTGCAAAAATAAGAATGCTTATTCCTATGTCTAATACAAGCACTTTAATAATCAAGAGCCAAAGAACCGTTACGGGCACCCCTTCAATACAAAAAAAAAACATTTCTCCCGTAAGCCTCGCAATATAAATCTCGATTTTTGACAATGTTTGCAATCAGCTATAACTGAATGAAAATTCATAATCTCATCATTAATACAAGTGCTTTCATAATCAAGAGTCAAAGAAACTTTACGGGCACTACTTCAACCAAACACAAATTTCTTCCGTCATTCGGAGAAATCCACACCCCGCGACAGTGATCAGTGTATCTTTGTTAAAGAATACCGTGCTTTGTAGTATTTTGGGTTGTTTTACTGGTAGTTAACAAGTTGCAACAGTAATAACGTAAAATGTACGTAATTTATAAAATAAGATGATTTGTTTTATAAAATAGGCCAATATGGCGTATCTCAAAAAATACACCTGGTAGTTAATATATTAATTGAATGAAATATTACTAGTACACTGTAACCGCTGCCATGGTTATGTATATGTTTGATGAAAAAAATTCTTAAATGTAAAAAAAGGGTGAATAATAGCGCGCAATATACATGTACCTTTGCTAAATCATCAAAGTGCGAGGCGCGATTCTCATGATTCACGTTTCGGGGAAGTACAAACGTATGCCGCAATCTGGTTTCGCGTTTTTCGTGCTAAACGGTTTCGCGCTTCGTGCGCGCTTCTTGCGCACCGTTACATCTCTTGTCCAGATACTCTACATGAATAAATCATTTATTAATTTATTTTTAATAAATGCAATAAAGTCGAAAATTAGCCTGAATATATGAGTATTTAGCCTGTTCGTGACTCTGCAACATTAAGTTAAGGCTGAATATTCATATTTTCAGGCTATTTTTCGTCTTTATTACATTTATTAAAAATAAATTTGCAATAAGTGTGGTTGTCTCATTTATTTTTAGTTACAAAATTAATGTATATTAAAAATTGTATATTACAGTACAAGTACACGAGCAGTAGGTATTCTGCAAACGGTACACAAGTGAGCGAAATTCGTTTCACAAGTGCTGTGTAGCGTTTTGTTGAATAAAACGGGGAGAATATTTATTTCTGATGTTACTCATTATAGAAGGCCGGCGTGTCATTTCTATAGCTCAAATTAAAAATAACTGTGAATTATGTAACAATTTGTCAACATTTAATAATAATTTCATAATTATTTGTGAAAACGAATACGGATTTCCAGAAGACAGACGGGAAGAAGTTAATACCGCTTTATTTAATTGTCCATGAAATATGCAAATAACACGATGAGAATACTTTTGGTAATATTTGCACTGACATTAGGGTGAGTGAAAGTGACTGAGTGAGTGTACTTTCACTCACTCGTTTCTTTAGCAACTGATTGAGTGGATGAAAGCTAACCTTTCTTTTTACGTATCTACGTAAAAAAAACTAAAACTTTTAATAGCAGGATTAATCAAAATTAATTTAAAGTTTCAAATGTTTACGAAAAGGTAATCAACTATTCGCAATAATGCGGCCTGTCGTAGTGACAATAAACAAACTAGGATGGACTGCCACGGATGAATTAAAATCAATTGTAAATAGAGGAAAATAGGAAATTTCACACTAAATACGGTTTTTCTGATAATCATAAATCAAAAATATGGCCTCCGTCGAAAATTTTTAAGGTTAATTTAATAGTAAAAACGCCAAAGTGGCGGAATCTATTGCCTGAATGCTGTACTGAACTAAATCCGAGTAGCTTAACCAGCGACAACATATGGATATTGCCATCGGCGGCAAATATAACAATAATAATGTAAACATTAAATATTGTTTCCCCATCAGAACACCTACAAACCGGTTTCGACCTTTCAGGTCACAGTGATCTGACCTGAAAGGTCGAAACCGGTCTGTAGGTGTTCTGATGGAGAAATAATATTTAATGTTAATTTAATAAATTGTACATACAAGAAATGTATAAATTTAGTGTTCTATACTTTATATCCTTATAATTTAAGTATCGGAAATAACGGAATATAGTCGCCATAAAAATATTACTGCTTTCAAAATATATTCGGGAATGTTATTACATAAAACCGTGGGACTTAAATAAAACGCTGTTTAAATGTTAACATTGCATTGAAATTTTATTTCTGGGTTTGTATTAGTTGGTAGATTTTTAATTCATGGTTAATTTGATATCAAAATTTATATCGCTATTGCATTCATTTCATTTAAATCCTTTTATTAAAACGCATGCGCATTTATTGAAGAAACTTATGATGCAAAGTGAAAACTTTGGAGAAGTTTTAAAAACAATATTTCAATAATTTGTTAAAGATACAATTTTGTAATTATCCAGTCAAAATACTCAAAAAAGTTTCATCTATAAGAGTACAAAAGAAGGATCAGCAGAATATAATTTTTCTATTGCTACTGGAAAATTTGTACGTAACTGGTATTTATTTCTAATCTATTTATTTATTTTCTCAATTATCACCATATTATTTTCTGGAGTGTGTTTTTAATACTCTAACATCATTGACGAATAATATCTTATTGGTTGTGTAATTTTGTTGCTCCAGTATATTGAATCAAATTTGACAACTAAACGTAATGGAATGATAGTTTAGATATCAATTGAACTATTAAAGTGTTAATTATAAACAGAGTGATCGCTCGATCCATTAAAACCCCATCATAATATCAATGTAGCTTCAACACATTGCAAATATTTTTATTGCTGTCAGTTTTAATAATATCTACATGTAACAATCTGTGGACTTCTTTCTTACCTATTCATATTTTGGCCTTATATCAGCATTTCATCGTTTATATTTCTTGTGCATGTGGTAATATTGGCGGTTTGATAAATTTGTTATCAATTAAATAATCATGCTTTAGTAGTGGTATATTTTATATATTTTCATTGAAGTTTTATAATTTCTCCAATCAAACTAATTTGTTCAAAATAATTCAAGAACATTAAATACTTAATTTTAATTCGTAGTCTAAGAGTCGAATTATTAGTTTCAGAGTAACACTGATTTAAGTTTAGTCTAGGGTTAATATAACACTTCATTCATAATGGATGCTAAAGTATTATCAAATTGGGTAAAGTAAAACGCTTGTTTTGTTCCATAATTTTATTTTCAGTTGCCTGACACGTGTTTCGATCGGTTAGGATCATTTTCAATCCAATTCAAAGTTTAACTTTGAAAATGATCCTAACCGATCGAAACACGTGTCAGGCAACTGAAAATAAAATTATGGAACAAAACAAGCGTTTTACTTTACCCAATTTGAAAATATCGTTCCATCAAGAAAGTAGCACAACAAGTATTCAGTATAAAGTATTATCTTCATTTGCTGATAGTTTTGCAGCCATCAAAAGCTGCAAGGTGTTACTTTTTCCATAGATTACTTGCTGGTATCTCTGTGATATTTCGCTGAATTAATTTTCGGGACGCCCTAATTTCGAGGATAAAAACAGCTCCAATTTTTTTGACATTAACAATTTTATGGGCTATTGTAAAACATTTTCTGGATAGATAAAATCACGGTCAAACCATTTTGTATACTTGATTTTAAACTTTGTTCTCTTTTAGCCTGCAATATTGAAATAGATTTGAATAAAGACAAAAAGTAACCTAAATATATAAGATCGGGCGGAGAGACCTGAAGAACTTCCTGTCGAATACACGAGTAGACTTCTTAACTTGGCTGAAAGAAATTACAACACCACGGAGAAGGAAGCACTGGCTATTATCTGGATATTAAATACATTTTGAGGACATACTGACAGTCCAAGAACTTCTTAAGTGGCTGATGTCACGAATGTTACTAAACGACTAGCGACTATAGTAAGCTGATGAGCTTACCGCAGTCCTGTGACCTGAAGATCGAGTACGTCCTTTATCGCGCCAACGTAGTCGCAAATTAATTCACAAAGTAACATATGTATACTGATGAAAAAAATGAAACACTTGAAATTCGTGAAATTTCGTACTTCGTTTTTTTTGAGTCTTGCACAGGTAATTGAACACATTTCAATGCCCTTTCGGTGGATCGAGTCGACGCATTTTTTCCAACTCGTTGCCAAAATAGAACGTTTTTGCCCAAAAACGTGTTATTTTTGTTCGAGGCAAAAACGGATTATTCCAATTTGAGTTTACCCCCTTAAAGTAGAGCCAAAATGGGATTTTTTCCCGAAATAATCATCAAATTTGGTTGAAAACTCGAAAAACCTCAAAATGCAACACCCACAACTTGGTGCCAAATTATCGTAGGAACTTCGTTCTTTGAGTCCTGCATAGGGAATTGATCAAATTTTAATGCCTTTATGGTGGATCGAGTCGACAAATTTTTTCCAACTCCGTATACATCCTCAAAGTTCGACATGGTTTGATGAAAAAAACATTTTTTTCTATAGGGGTGCTAGAGTGTGGCGGAATGGGTTACGCGTAAGTTCGCATCTATGACTTTAAAGAAGACACTTCAAAGTTTTTCGCCCTCAAAGATTCATCAAAATCGATTGAAAACACGCCGAGTTATGGCGGTTTGAAAATGGTCAAAATTTCACGAATTTCAAGTGTTTCATTTTTTTTCCTTCAGTATATATATACAGAGCGCCCAATTTAAGAACCACCTTGTAATAATGATTTCATCAAAATACGCTTCGATAAGTTGATTTTATGACACCTTGTAATACGAAAATAAGGATGCGCGGCGATATTGTAAAGTTTCTAAAGGCCTATCAGGAGTGCCAGAATATAAACCGATGAAACCTGAAACCCGCTGGTTTCCTACAGATGGTGCAATCAGCACCAGAGGTTTAAAGCCCTTTTATTCGATTAATTCGGACCAGTTTCAACTTCACCAACCGGATATAGCACTATCCCAATCGTGAGGGATATTTATTCCAAATGGGTCAAGTTATTTGCAACATATAACAGCTATGTAATGCTCCACCGTACTGACCTACGAGGTTTTCCTATGGTTCGTAATATCCAGACGGTGTATTTCCGATAACATATCTCAATTCGTAAGAGCAGTCATGGAGCACGTAATGTGTAGCCTCAACACATCAATCCCGTGGAAAGAAAGAATCGGGATATAAAGACTCAGCTCGCTATTTTAGTAGGCGACAAATATGACTCCTGATCAACGAAGTTACCGGTGATTCGGTCAGCCATGAACTTACATCATAGTAGGAGCACCAACCACAGTACCGCCTTCCTGATATTTAGTCACGAACCACACGCTCCAAAAGACATATTATAGGATCTGAGAGAATTTCTAAAACGAAATAAAACCCAAAACCCATATTCGTACCACAGATATTGGATACCTTCGACAAAGACTCTACACTGACACCCGGTAGTTTGAATGGAAAACTCATGCTGTTTTGAAGAGAAGAGTTGCCCCGGTCTATGTATTCGGAGACAATCTCTGGATAGCCACTCATCTCCACAGTAGCACAAAAAAAGAGTTTAGGCCGGAACTAGCACCAACGCCAAGATCTGGTCCTTGAATAGCATGGAACCACCAGCTGCGAAGTTGCCTCACTAGATAATCCTAGCATACTCATTGATATCTACCACGTGTCTGCCCTGACGCCTTTTACCGGCCTTCACCTGATTCGCAAACGAGGACAGCCCTGTAAGAATCCAAATTTGGTCACCTCATCGAGACGACCTCGGCACCAGAGATCTCCCCTCCGGTGTAACGCCACAAACGCTTTTTTCTGGATCATTTTACCCACATCTTCCGTCTCACGCACTCCTGCTTGATTCCCCATCTACTTGAACTACCCTCGCCCAATAGGTAAGCGGAACGGTCATTGCCGACGACATCCAACAAAAGGAAACTTAACCAGAATTCATCCCCACATGGGGATGGTCAGATTATCAACGCATTTCTTTCGACCTGATAAGTTCAACTGGTGGCTTACATATGACCTAATGCTCTAAATTACTTAAATAAACTTACTTCGAAATTGATGAAGCTACCCTTGATAATAAATTATGACTATATCGTTTTGGTATTAAAACTATTTATTTATTTTTTATCCAGATAAATATCTATTTATATTATGGTGCTATCTTTACATACTACTTCCAAGTTTTTCGATATAAATAGGACCTAAGCAACTGACATAAGCAATCGATTACATCTTACCATAATATAACGTTTCACACTATCAAAAGTAGATTAATATGTATTAGCGTACTTATCAACTCTTGAAAAAATATTTAGTGAATGCACCAAAACTGTAATAAAATTTAGATGGTTTAGTTTTAAATACACCGCGTTAATAACAGAATAATCTTAAATTTATATGTGACATATTCCCCACATACAGACAGTTAATTCGCAACTGTTCCAATAAGTAAACAAGAAAACAGTGCGAGAACGTGACAGAAAGACAAATTGGAACCTCAGTCTGATTGCTGCTGGCAAAAGATGCTGCGCTGCCATGTTATTTACTACCCAGTTTTATAGTGGGCGATGCACAAGGGAGAAATGATTTTACATTTATCTATGTGTTTTGTTCCCTGCTACCACTTAATGAATTGTTTGCGTTGTAACATTTTCCTTGTGTAACCCAAATAGCGCTTATTCCAATCCCCCCGGTTATGTAATTGATTTTCAAGAAGTTTGAACAGTTCGCTGGCATTTTCTTATGTATTACAGAATTACATTTCAAACGCAGATAGTTATGTTATCCTTTTGAAAATTAAATATTTTAGTTTTTAATTATTGGAAATATTCGAATATTCAAATGTAAATCACTGTAATTTTTAATTGAGATTCGCTGAGCTCGATACATCATAAAAAATATACATTAATAAATACAATGACTCAGCATTGTTATCGCAGCTGGTTAAAAGGAAACATGCAACATTTAGATTATTTTATATAAAAGCTATTGTCGGAAAAATGCCACAGGCTGTAACTTAATTATTGATGGTCTGATTGAAATCACTAAAAAAATCATTAAACTTACAATTTTTAATAACTCATAAGTTTAATTAAATGGCTTAATATGTACTGCCAAGCTCTTGACTTTATTAAGTGCTGTAATTCTGAGTGTATATATCCCCCCTTCTGGTTGCGTTAACACATTCATTCAAAAATTAGAACTTCTTTTAAGGAAGAAAATATGCAGTAATTCAAAAATAATTCTATGTGGTGATTTAAATATTGACCAAACACGAAATAATTGCTTTTTGATTAATGTCTTAACCTCGTACGGTCTTAAATAGAGAAATAAAGAACCTATGAGAGTATTTACTAATAAACACGGTGTTCATCATCTTGTATTGATTACATTGCAACAAATCTAGACTCGAAATTAGTAAACATTGACGTTGTCCATGCAAACATAGGCGAGCATTTATGCCTCATAGCAACTTTTAATATCAAGGTCAAGCATGAAATATTGCAGATAAATCATAGACAAATTAATGAGCGTAACTAAGCTGTCTTAAGTCATAGCTTAAAAGGCATAAACTGGAACACTATCTATCAGGAGTGTGATTTCAATTTAAAATTGAAATATATCTTAGACAGTATATCAATATGCTTGGACCGATGCTGTCCTCAACAAACAAAATTCGTCTCTTGCAGCGAAAACAAACAGTGGGTAACTAGTGCAATAAAGGAAAAAAGCGCATATTTAAGAAACTTGTTCTGGCTCACAAAGCAAATACAAAAGTTGCAGATGACATATAAGCAAAAAAAAGAACTAATAGCTGAAGTAATACATGCGAAAAAGAATTTCTACTCGACCTTGATTAAAAATTCGGTAAATATTATTATTATTGGAATATTATTAATACAATTTAGGTCGTAAAACGAAAAAAAAATTGCCTAAATCGCTCACAGTGGAGAATATTAAAATAAAATATCCGTCCCGGCTGAAATGGCGGAACACATTGGTATCTACTTCCAAAGTATTGTACCAGAAATAATAAAAAAAAAGGTGATGTGGCCATCATGTTACTTTCTCCGATTATTGGATGGTATATTAGTTATTTATATGTATAGATTTATTTATTATTTTCAATTTAAATCATATTTTAAATCGTTTCACATGATCAAATAATAATGATGTTTGAAACGTCCAAATTGTGAAAGGTAAAAATGACAAATTATTGTTTAAATCTTTACCGTAAGTTTACTGAAAAACTAAAAAAAAAATGTTAAAAAAAGTCTTGAAAAAGATTTCTAAAAATAGTTCTGATTAAAAAGTCCCAAAAAATCTAATAAAAATCCTGAACAAGAAAGTCTTGAAAATTATTTCTAAAAATAATACTAATTAATAGGTCCCAAAAAACTAATAAAAGGCCCTAAACAAGAAAGTCCTGAATAAGATTTCTAAAAATAATACTAATTAAAAAGTCATAAAAACCTAACAAAAGTCCTGAATAATTCTTGAAAAAAGTCCTGATAAAAAGGCCTGAAAAAAGGGTCCTGACAAAAAAATGTCTTGAAAAACAGGTCCTTCAAAAGACCAAAAATAAAGTCCTTAAAGAAAGTCCTGAAAAACGAGTTCTGGCACAAAAAGTTCCTCAGAAAAAGTTTTGGAAATAAAGTCTTGAAAAAGATTATTGTATATTAAAACTCGGAAGGCTAATATATGTCAGCATGAGGACCTACACCCATATAACACTAGGAACAAAGAAAATCTATACTCAATATCCAAGAGATTAGAGAAAACCAAAACTGCCACAAGATACCAAGCAATAAAATTTTTCAACGCACCTCCTCTACATATTCGAAATTTAAATATGAACCAGTTTAAGAGTAGAATTAAAACAACTTTTATGAAATACACTTATTTCTCATTTGAAGAGTATTTAAGCAGCATTGCCCCAGACATCGTTAAGACGTAGGGTTATCGCCTCCAAGTATACATTTTAATTACAAATGTTAATGTGTACTTTTTCTTTTTACAACTAGTTTTAATATAATCATCAATTTTACTATTTTATCAAGTAAGATTTATTTAATGATTTACTGTCTAGTTTTCCATTATATTGTTGTTTTTTTTTATCATACTGTGTAATTTTAACCGTGACTTATGTAAAACGTCTTGTCATTAACATCAATAAACATATTATTATTATTACTGTTAAAAAGTTGTGAAAGTCCCGAAAAAAGTACCGCAAAAAGAATCCTGAAAAATTAAGTCTTCATATAAAACACCAGAAATAAATATCCTTCAAAAAATCCCGAAAGAAGTCCGAAAAAGACTCCCAAAAAACTCCTGAAGAAAGTTTTGAAAAAAGCCCCGAAAGAGAGTCCTAATAAAATATCCTGAAAAAATGTCCTGTAATAACAGTCTTGAAAAAGAGTTATGAAAATAACATCGTGAAAATATCCTAAAAAAACATTTCTAAAAAAACCTGAAAAAATTCTAAAGAAATTGTCCGGAAAAAAATTATTACTTTCAAGAATGTCCTGAAATATAGTACTGAAAAAAGTCCTGTAACGAAGGAAAACAAATTCCCGAAAAAATAATTCTGAAAAAAGCAATAATTTTTTTTTTGAAAAGAATCCTGAAAAGAAGTCCTGAACAAGATTAAGAAAAAGTCTCATAAAAATGTCCTGGAGGAACCGTCCTGGAAATAAAATCGTGAAAAAGGGTGTTGACAAAAGCCGTGAAAAAAAGTCCTGAAAAATAGTCTTCATACAAAATACCAGCAATAAATGTCCCGAAAAAGAGTCATATAAAGTCCTGAAGAAAGCTCACACAAAATTGTCCTGTAAAAACAGTCTTTTGCAAGACTTTTGCCCTGAAAATGATAAAATAAACAACAACAATAAAATCTGAAAAAAGCATTGTAAAAAGTCCTTAAAATGGTCCTTAAAACGATCTTAAGAAATTGTTCTCAAAAAGAAATCCCAAACAGCCTTGAAAAAAGTCCTGCAAAAAGGCGTATAAATCCTAAACAAAAATTCTGAAATAAAAAGTTTTGAAAATAGTCTTGAAAAAAAATGCTTAAAACATCCTTAAAAAGGTCCAAAAAAGGTTATGAAAAGAAAAATTCTAAAAAATGTCATGAAGAAAATTAAAATTTTTTTTTTTAGAAAAAAAACCCAAAAATTAATCCTGAGCAAAGAGCTCTTAAGAGAGTCCCGAAAACGTCCGGAGAAAAAATTCCTGTTGATAAAATTTTGAAAATAAAGGTCTTGAAAGAAAAAGTTCTAAAAATAAGTCTTGAAAAAAATTTCTTAAAAAGTCCTGAAAAATAATCCTCAAAGAAAAAAAGAGACCTGAAAAAAGTTCTAAAAACATTGTCCTGAAGTCCCAAAAAGGCTAAAAGAACACAAAACTGTTAAGGTAAATATTCGGAAATACGAAATTTCATCAAAAGCGTTCTGAAATAACACTTATGTTCAAAGTTGCATGGTCATTTCTGTATTAGTTTTTGAAATACAGCGCGCACAGATAGACTGTTATGTTGAGAAAAAATGGTGATGTGGCCATCATGTTACTTTCTCTGACTTGATGATATCATAGCCATTTATATTTACGTTTTCATGGTTTATTTTCAATTGAAATCATATTTTAAATGCACATCGACCGTTGCGTAAACTCGGATGAAACTGACGTTTAAAACGTCAAAATTATGAAAGATGGAAAAATTATACTTCAAATTCAAAAACTCGGTTTACTCAAGAACTAAAGGGATTTTGAAAAAAACTTATTGCTTATAAGTTGTTCATTTTAGCATTCTCTACAATTATTATTAACATAAATTTGCTGTAACTATTATCGTTTTATAATTATAAACCAAAAATTAAAAAAATAATAATACATTTTTTTTTAAATCACTGAATAAAACACTTACTATGTTTTTTACCACAATTTATTTAATGTATGTACAAATATTTCATATACATACATATCACGACTTAAGTTTCGACGTTTTACTGTCATTATCAAGTCAAAACATAGTAAGTGTTTTATTCAGTGATTTTATAATGAATTGCCACGTAGTAACGGTCACAACCATCACCATGAATACATTTTTTTCTCGAATAACAATGATTTTATGAAAAATATTTTCAAACGAGAGATGTTAATTTCTTTTTTGTCTTCAATATTTATTTGAATGTTTTCGTAAAATTTTTCATATTTAAGAAAATATTGGAAAAAAACAAAAAACAGTTAAGGTAAACACCCACTTTCGGTGTACGAAATTTTACCAAAAGCGTTTCAGTTCTTCGGATTATCAAATAAGACGTATGTTCAATATTTTATATCAATTGCTCTATTAGTTTTTGAGATACAGTGCACATAGTCAGACACACACACACAGACACAATTTTTTTCCCCAGAAATTGTTAAAATTACATATGGGGACCCCAAAACGGATATTTCCGTAAAAAAATTTTTTGAAAAAAAATCACGATCACAATACTTTCTCGTACTTCGTAACGGAGAAAGTAAAAATACTTTCGAAAATTCATCACAAAAAAAAATGTACCACCGGTAGTACTGTAATGTTAAATTCATTTTTTTCCATCCCATTACGGACGTGGACATTTGCAACACACTCAGAAAATTTAATAAAAAGGCGCCTGGTCCCGATGGAATTTCTTTAATGACATTAAAATCAATAATCAATGTAATATTTCCGCACTTAGTACACCTCTTTAATTTATCTCTCAGTGAATGCACATTTCCTGAGAGATTAAAAATAGGACGCATAATACCAATTTTTAAAGATGGAGATGATGATGACATGAGTAGATATAGGCCTATATGTATATTTCCTATTATTTCGAAATTACTTGAAAAATGAGTATATACTTAAATGCTTGATTACCTAAATTTAAATAAAATCATAACCGATAATCAAGCCCCAAAAATCAGTGGAAACTGCTCTTTGTTCATTTATGTGCTGTTATTAATGCAATTGACAACAAAAAAATTCGTTATTATCTTGACCTTAGATTTAACAAGAACAAGAACTTTTGACTGCGTAAATCCACAAATTGTTTTAGAAAAACTTAACACCCGTGGTTTCAGGGGTCATGTGTCAGACTGGCTTCTGTCTTACTTGACAGTAGAAGTTTTTTGTTGAGATAAATGGAAAAAAATCTTCAAATGGAAGGACCACTTGAACCACTATTTTTTTACTTTTCATCAAAGATTTACCAGAATATATAGCATGTAATACTATACTGTTTGCGGATGATACGGCAGTAATAGTTACAGCAGATTCTCCTGAGTAATTAAAGTCCAAGTTCAAAGATATAATATTATCAATAAACTACTTCTAAATGCTGCTAAAACTGCATGTATGCGTATTAGCAAAAGAACGACTTAAAAATGGATGTAAATATTGTGCAATATCCACTAAGTGACTGTGTGTCTTTATGGACCAGAAACTCTCATGGAAAAACCATACTGATCACGTATGTAAAAAATTAAGCCAAGCACACTTTGCTATTTTGCAAATTAATATTTGGCTATCTATTACTCTCTCGCTTACTCTCACATGTCGTATAATATTTTGGCGTGGGGTCGGTCTGTTGAGGCAAAAAAAGTATTCATAGCACAAAAAAAAATTATTCGAACTCTTTTTGATAATGCAAAAACGCATTTGTGGCCCACAAATTGTTAACAGCACCCTCAATTTATATTTATAAAATGGTGTGTTGCATTAAGCAAAACATCGACAGCTATACAACGCATAGTCATAATCATAATTATCAAACTCGTCAGTGCAACTTATTAAAACCAGAGAAACACTTTTTAACAAGTCGTTCTTATTTGATGGGAAAAAAATGTACAGTTCTTTACCAGAAGAGATAAAGCAACTCGACTTTCCTCAATTTAAAAAAATATATTAACATGGTTCTGTGTGTTAGTGTGGATGTGTATGGATGTATGTAAATGTATGTGTGTGTACATACAGTGTATATCAGTCAAATGAATAAAAAATCGATAATAAATAAATAGGGGCGTGTTCGAAAAAACGCTCGGATACGTCGATTGGTATTTTTCGTTGAGCATTTTTTCATAAGTAAAACCACAAGAGGTTTATTTTTTCCGGAAAAACTTCGAAATTTTTCACGATAACTTTGTTGTTTATTAATTTCACGAGAGCAAAATCACGTCTTAATTGGTGATTTTGCTCGAGTTAAATTTTAGAAAACAACAAAGTTTGAGTGAAAAATTTTGAAGTTTTTCCTGGATAAAAATAAATCTGGAGTGGTTTTTGGCATGATTATTTGATGAAAAGTAATTTAATTACACATTTCTTACAAATAAATAAGACATATTTTTTAAATGGTTTTATTAATTGGTTTTATTGGTATTTGAAAAATTTGATAGATGGAACAGTTTCCAATGTTAAACACTATTTGTTCATGAAGTAATTTTTGAAGATTATGTGTTTTGAAGTTTTTTTAGGTACGGTACCTGCTATTATATCGTCGATTTTACTATTCCTTTTTGTATCGAAACCCGAAATCTTGAATTACCTTAATTCATTTCACTGATCCACAAGATAATGAATTGAAAAGTTGGTGGGTTAATTTGACGTTTATACGTTTGTATTCCTAGTTTGCGTTACCAACGATACACAGGAAAAACTTTTACTGTGCCTGTTCGGACTTGCCCAATCTGTCAGAAAATCGTCTCATTTGGCAGTCGATTAGAGAGAATTTCCGCCGTTGGAATCGAAGCATATTTTCTTCGTTAATGATAGTGCAATTATTATCATTGTATATATTACTATATGCGTTCAGTTATTAAACATTTTTTATAACAGAAACCTGACAGAGTCCAACTCTGCCTAGCATGGTGAAGTTTTTCCGGAAAAAAATTCGTGGTACGATGCGGTATTTCCGTTTATTAAAACAAGTGACCTGGTACAATTTGGGGGTTCTAATTGGTTCTAAATGATTTGAATGAAATAATTCAACAAAAACTTTTTATACAGGGTGTGTCATGTAACAGATGCCAATACCAACTTTCTTATTTAAAATGCAACACCCTGTATATTATTCAATTTTTGGATTCTTTCGAAAATTCTAGACATAAAAGCATTTGTTGGATTTAAAATAAGAAAGTTGATATTGGCCTCTTTTACATGACACACCCTGTATAAAAAGTTTTTGTTGAAAAAAATGCGCAACTAAAAATACCAATGGAGGTGTCCGAGCGTTTTTTCGAACACGCCCCCATTTATTTATTATCGAATTTATTCCATTTGGCTGATACACACTGTATATACAATATATTCTAAGATTATATACAGGTTGCCCGTTTTTGGAGCTCAAACATGGGGATCTCGGTTATCCGAAAAAAATCGAAATTTTCAAAAAAGGTTTTTATTTTTTTGAGACTATTTATAGAGATACTTCAAAATAATTCACACATTATCATTTCCACTTTGTACGCTCTACAACGTGATGATATAATAATAAAAATTCGATGTTTCGATTTTCGGGAAACATCATCAACTTTGTTTTTTCTTATGGGCGCCATCTTGTATTTTTATATTTTCGAATACAGATTTTTTTTCTGATTACGGTGATGTGTCATGTGTTGGGGTTTGGTCTACCAATTTAATGGATGTGCCTAAAATCCTGTTTTTGCAAAGAGTGCCCTGGAAATGACAGCTACACTTTTTTTTAATAAAGTTATTTATTAAACAATAATACAAAACTAACGCAAACTTGCATTCTATTCCCATTTCATTATGAGGTATGAAAAGTAAAAAAATATTTTTCAAATTCATAACATGCAATGAAATTAGAGCATGAGAAATAAATAAATGAAAAAAATATATATAACAGGTGTTCGAATGGCTCATCCTCCATCTTCAAGGATAGATGTATGCGTCTTCCTTAATTTTGTATTGATCTTAAAACATCCCTTCTTCTTATTTTGGTCCTTAAAGTTGTAATGATCTTTCTTCGCAAGTCATTGATATCGGTGGGTACAGATTTATAAATTATGTTTTTCATGGCTCCCCATAAATAAAAATCTAACGGAGAAAGATCTGGCGAACGTGCCGGCCAACGTACGTCCCCACTATTTATAATAACTCTGACGGGAAATATTTGAGACAAGTAATCAGACACTTTTCTAGCGTTATGTGGTGGAGCTCCATCTTGCTGGAACCAAAGGCTATTTAGGCTGTTGAGGCAAATGATGTAATTGGTCAGGTAAGTTATTAAAAAGTGCAAATACCCATCTGGAGTCAATAATTAATGTAGCTTTCGGGGACCCGCATGTATTTGTGTGTCAACATAGTGCTAAATTAAATTTAATTGTTTTTGTGATATGTAATACTGTGTAGGATATTTATATATGTATTTTCATTACATTTAATAAAATACTACTACTACTACTAATTGTCTTAGTAAATGTACGGGCCAATGATCTTATCGCCAATAAGAAGTCTAAAATTGTTTTTTGAGCTCTATCATGTGGCATGAAATGTGAACCACCCCCCCTCCCACCTGAGGCAGGGTAGGGGGTAACTTTGAAATCTTAAATAGGAACCCCTATTTTTTATTGCAGATTTGGATTTTGTGCTAAAAAAGTATGGGTTTCTTTCCGAAATGTTTTTTTTTCGATTAGCGACAGATGGCGCTATAATCGACAAAAACTGTAAAAATGATATTTATTGAATTAAATTTATTTTTCGTAGCAAATGACAGTTATTTTCCTAATCTTGAAGAATTTCTGAAATTAAAAATTGTGTTGTATCCCGGCTACCTTTAAACGGAGAATAAAAGAAACAAAATATCATAAAATCAGTGATGATAATATATAATAAGGATGATAAATAAATAAAACCTTAAAACTGAATAATAAATACTACTATAATTTTCAAATAATAAACAAAACACTCTTTGGAAATTCTCAGTAAATGCTCAATGTGTCCTCCGTTGAGTACACTGAGCAGACAAGCTATGACTCTATTCTGGAAACAATCGACTGCTCGGCGAATTTCTTGAGCATCTAAAGATTGAACAGGGCGCTCGAGGTGTACTAACCCTTTTACTCGTCCCCACAAATAGTAATCAAGCACAGTGAGATCTAGCGATCGAGGTGGATAATGACTAAGACCGTACTTGCCGATCCACCTTCTGGGAAATTCAGCATTTAATTTTTCTCGAGCGATTCTTGACGTATGTGCTGGACAACCATCCTGCTGAAACCACTTATCAAGGCGCAACTCTAATGGAAGATCTTCTAAGAGAACTGGCAATTCATTTTATATAAACGCTGCGTATCTGGCACCAGTTAAATTTTCTTCTAGGAAAACTGGACCCACGACTTTGTCATCAATGATGCCGCTCCAAACATTGACTTTTCAAACATGTCGATGGTCAATTTCTCTCATCCAGTGGGGGTTATTTCGTGACCAGTAACGGCAGTTCCATGTATTCACCTCTGCATCGCTTTTTAATGTACTTTCATCAGAAAATAATATGTTTCTGTGAAAATTAGGCGTTTGAGTCCGTATCCAATTGCAAAAAGCCAATCGCCATTTTGTTGTGAAGAATTGACAAGAACCATTCTGTAAGGGTAGTATTTGTGTTCATGTAGCATGCGTATGACTGAAGCTTCACTTATACCAGAATCTTTAGCTCGGCGTCTTACAGAATCACAGGGAAGCACTGCCACTGAAGTCAGAATGTCTGCTGTTTTGACAGATCGGCGAATTTGTTTTTCCTTATTGTGATCGGGCTGAACCATGCCTTTAGTTCTCAATCGTTTTGACAAGCGCCTAAAAATATTTCTTCAGTGGGGAGTGCGATTAGGAAAGCGCTCACGCCATAAACTCGCGGCTGTTTTGAAACGTCCACGACACTCGACCAAAATGTCTAACATGTTAGCCTCTTCTTCAGCATCATAAACCATTCTAAAAGCATTGTAAAATATCATTGATGGCGTATTATTAATTATTAATAATACGAAACTAAAAGTTTGATAGAAATTAATTGAAAAGAAGTGGATTTTATTCAAATTTCCTAATTTATTAGAGTTGTCTGGAATACATTTTAACCTGGAGTTATCGCTGCAAGAATTGAATGAATTCTAATTTATGAATTCACATAAAACATTTTTTAATGTCGCTATAAGAGACATTGGTAAGAATAGAGAACTATTGTTGTATCTTTGAATACAAGTACACTGAGAAAAATAAGCAGAATTCACTGATATATTCAGCAGTTTTAGCTAAATCGCGTAAGCAGTGAGGCTTCAGACGAAATGACTGAACACAGTTAGCGGTTTTCGCTGAACCGGGTAAACTAATATGTCAAATTAAGTTGGCTGTGATTGCGATTAGTGAAAAGTCAGCAAACACTGCTGAAACGTCAATAAAAAATTATTGAACTGCCAGTTGCTTTGACTTTGGTTCCGTACTCATAGCTTGTTTTTTTTTCTCTCCATGTGGTGGATTTAGCACTTTAAACTGCGACTTTTATTTTATTTTTAATATAACTTTGTTGTTACTTTTAAATCATATCCTTTTAATATATCTGGAGAAGTTCCACTTTTATATTTTTAACTTATTCTTTACTTTTAAGTGCGGTTTTATTTATTTATTAGAATATTTGTGTTTGTAGTTTTAAAATGTATTTTCTTAAATTTCAATTAACTGGTTAATTTTTAATCCACTGTTTATTATGTTAGCATGTAGTTTTTATTGTGATGTATCGTCATCCACTTTCAACTTGACCTGTGTAAAACCTTAGTTAATGGCACCAATAAATATATTATTATTATTATTATTATATATTAAACAAAAATAAGTTTGTTGTTAAAAACCTTCGTACACCATCACATGGAATGCTATTGAAAATGAAATTCATTTTTATTCGTTTCTACGAATTATTTTTTACAAGAACCTTTATCCCAAATATCACACACAAAAACTTATCGACGACACAAAATTTTACGAATTACATTAATCAAAGGATCACATTTCATACCACATGATAGAGCTCAAAAAACAATTTTAGATGTATTTTTTTTATGTCAATCCGATTTGTATTTCGCGAGTTATTTGGGGTGAACGGGTGGTGAAGGAACTCATCTTTATTTGCTCCATATATTTCAAAAATTGCAAAAAATACAGGGTGTTCTATTAAAAAAACCACAACTTTGATAGTTTTAATGCGTTTGGAACACCCTGTATAATGTGAAATTAATTTTAAAAAGTAAACATAATAGGCCCCCATATATCCCAAAAGAAAAACTTTTTGAAAGTCACGTATTTTGGCCACAATATTCCGTGCCGTATAGCGTGAATAACCCTGTATATATTTCTTTTTCTTTTCTCTTTGACGTTCACATCTTACTTGTACTATGTATCATATATTGTATCTTGTGGCCCACGTGAATAAAGTTATTATTATTATTATTATATTATTAACAATACGATTATTGTCAAACTATAACTAACGCATTTCAAATGGCTACATATATTTTCATAAATTAGGCTGGTGGAGTTTATTTTCTAAATCCAATTATGTCTAAATAGTTGACCTAGAAAATGTTTGTTAATATAACTCAATTTATTTATTTCGATATGGACCGACATGGTTTAAAACAGATTCGCATACATTTTAATTGTTGCTTACTCTTTATTAACTCCTAAGACTTGGCACTGGTTTCTCTGACTCCGCAAACTCTATTACCGTCATAATAATAAATTTTAAAACTGATTGTTTCGAGACGCATTGATTAATAAATCTTCAAAACTGACAGTAAAATTACAAGTTTCAGTTGTTCACTATGTCATGGTTACAGCTATTTTAACATTTATTTAACACCATTTAATTTTCAACATTTCTTCTCTTCGATATCATATCGACAGTAAATGTAAATTGTAGTCTATTTTTCGATTCTAAACATTTTCTTTTTCTAGTACTTTTTAATATAATATTTTGTAAATTAGGGGACATGTATAGTAAAGTGTGAAATAACTATGCCAACAAAGTTTTTTTTTTACTTTTTCTCTAAAATAATCAGGGAAGCAGCGAAATTAATAAATGTGGTCTTACAAATTAAATTCCTATGCTCGCCTCTTATCTTAAACACACGGTCTATGCTAATTATGTTAATAGCAGCCAATATCTGGCCAAAGGGAATTCGTGCTCAGTGATTTCGTTTGCACTTTAGCCGACCTAGAGGAGGCGGATTACGTAAACATGGCCACGGTCATGAAGCACTCGGATTTTATACCGCAATGCTCAATGCCTGAGAAATACATTATATGACATCGAAGTTTACTTGACCTAAGCTCGTTACAGTATTATATGTTTCACCAAGCATTGTTTACGCCCACACAAAATTGTGTTGTTAAATATTTAACCCGATTTAGCACTCAAAGCGAAGCCTCGGCTATATTTGTGCGGGTTAGTTCAGTTTTCAAATGGACCAGATAGTAATAATATGTCAATAGAAAATGTATGTAGAATGGCAATTAATCATTCAAACGAATATATCTGTACAATTGTTGCAGTTTATTGACCTGTAACTGGATATATGAAAATATTTCTGAATATTTTAATTATTAATTATCTTTAATACAGAAGATAATAACTTATGTCTGTTTTATTTTAAGTATACTATTACACCGTTAACAATTTTATCATCAGAGTAGGTAATCATAATCATAATAGGCGACTTTTATATCAAATTTTACACAAGAGTATAGCTGTTGTGTATTTTACTTATTCCCATTTTGTAATTCATCAATTACTGATCTGTTTTCACCAATCATAAGCGACCCATTACGAATATATAAATGTAAAATGTAATACACCAGTGGTAATATTATTACAACCTATGTACAACGCTATATATTACTTACTTATTATCCAATTACAATTAACGTCCGATGACTCCCCATTCATTCGCCTGTTCGTCTTTAAGTATCAAAAGTGACATTTAAATGTCAGATTACAACTTATTGATTAAAATGGTAATTCGTTTGTTTAGTGAGTAGTCGTATTACATTGCCATTACCAGATAATTTCATACAAATTTAAACGTCACCCTGACAAGATTCAGTTTCATTATGTTTTTAGTTTAAGTGAATAAATGTAAGGTCAAAGGTAATAGTATATTACATACCGAGTCGGAAAAAAACATCATTACAGACGAGGGCACAGATTGCAAACCGAGGCGTGAAGCGCCAAGGTATGCAATTACGCGTGGTATGTATACCATTTTACCTACTCCCACTTCGTAATTGATGAATTACCGAACTGTTTTCACCAATCGTAAGCGACCCATTACGAATATATAGAGCATATATAAATGTTAAATGTCGTACATAAATGTGTAACATGTACTATTACTGCTTATGCACCTCGGTATATTATATACTTATTAGCCAATTACAATTAACGTCCGCCGAGTCCCCTGCATTCGTCTGTTCATCTTTAAATATTAAAAGTGACCCTTAAACGTCAGATTCCAACTTGTTGGTTAAAAGAATAACCGACACAATAAACTCCACGCTATGCCTTATTGGTACTTCCATCGCAATGGTATCTTATTAGATTAACATTTCAGAGTGAGTACAACGATCCGTATCCCTAAATTTGTACAATAAATGTATTGGACAATATATTATTCGACGGAAAATTGTTCGAACGGAAATTCGTTTGTTTAGTAGTGGTTCTCCTACATTGCCATTGCCGGCTAAATAAAAATAAATAAACGTAAGCCTGACAAGATTCAGTTTCAATATTTCTTTAGTTTAGGTGAATAAATGTAAGGTCGAAGGTAAAGCATAGTACATAACGCGAGTTGTAACGCAATTACGCGCTCGTGAAATTACGTTACTCGCCGCTACGCGGCTCGTACGCAATATCTTTCACTTGCGCGTAATTTGCTACTTACAACTCTAATTATGTAATATACTATTATTCACAATCACGAAATATAACGATAAAAGCAAAATTGTTTGATTTGGGCAGATTCGTACATCTAGTGGCGGCTCATGGAACATGTTAATGATAGAGCCACTTATACAATATCCCCCCTTCTTTATTGAAGATACAGAGAACCATTTATCTTGCTAGACCGGTCGAATATTTTAGCCAAAAAATTAAAAATTTGGAACAAAACAGCCAAAGTTCTAAAATATCGGCCAAACAATAAAAAAAACCTGGTTAAAAAATAAAAATGCTGACAAAAAAATTGAAAATATAAGCAAAAGAAAAATAATTTACCATTTTCAGCCCCAAAAATAACCCTTTTTAGCTTAAAATAAGTTCCAACGAGAAACAACAATATTGCTTGTCCAACCAAAATAAAGCGTATACGTACCAATGCAAACAAAACGCAGAATTGGGTAAATGATGAAGTCCGAAATTCGGGTGAAATTCTTAGGAAACTGCATTTTCTCAAAACGCAAACCCGTATTCAAGAGCTGAACAATATATACAAAAAGGAAAAGGTGAAACATAAATATTTATGCGATAGACAAAAAAGACAAACTTGGAACGAAGAACTTACGCACTCAAACAATAAACAACAAACAATCTGGAAAATGGTAAATGCTGAACTAGGAAGAAAATCAAATATAAGACAGGACATCCAGGTAAACAATAATGGTACCTTACTTAACAACCCAATAAAAGTTGCCCAAGTATTTGGTGAATATTTCGCAAGCGTAACAGAAAGCATGATTAAAACGCATTTTGGTGAAAATGTATCGAAAACTTGTACAACATCATATCCTACAACCGAAACTATGTTTTTGAGACCTACATCTCCCGAGGAAGTTCACGATATAATCATGTCGATCAAAAATACACCAAGCAGCGGTAAAGATGAAATTCCAATTAAAGTGGCAAAAGCTGTAGCCAATGAAATATGTAATCCTCTCGCAGAAATAATAAATGCATCATTTTCAAGTGGAATTTATCCTGATATCTTGAAGATGGCGAAAGTTGTACCCGTACATAAAAAAGGATCCAAAGAGGATAAATCCAAGTACAGACAAATATCTATAATAGACACCTTTTCTAAAGTCATTGAGAAAGCTATTGTCATCAGATTGTGGGGATACCTAAACAAATTCGCTTTGATATCCAATCAACAACATGGATTTCGACATCAACGATCGACAGAGACGGCTGCTGTGAACCTGCTCGAAAACATCACCCGACATCTGGACTCTGGATTGTTCGTGGCATCATTATTTTTCGACCTCTCGAGTACTTTTGATACTGTCGAAGTGGATTTTGTGCGGGAAAAATTACAAGCTCTCGGAATTAGAGGTGAAATTTTAAATTTAGTAGTGTCATTTCTATCAAATAGAACAATGTATGTGAGTGTTAAGGGGAAAAATTCAACAGTCCATAAAGTTCAACGTGGTGTGGCACAAGGTTCCACTTTAAGACCTTTGATATTTGTTTTATATATTAATGACTTACATTTATGTTCAATTGACGGATACATAGTAAATTTTGCAGATGGCACCACTATCACAGTGGCAGTACAAACTCAAATCGAGCTCATACATAAAGTCGCAGAAATTAAGAAAGAATTCACAGATTGGTGCAATAAAAACTATTTACTTCTAAACACAAATAAAACAGTTTCTGTTCAATTTTTTAATAGGAAGAAACCAGTACCTCAAATAAGTAACAGTTCAACAATGTTAAATTTCTGGGTATAATATTAGATGAGCGATTGTCATGGAGGCAACATATTGACTATGTATCTGCCAAACTAAATAGTGCGTACTATGCTCTACTAAAATTGAAGAAATGTGTGCCAGCAAAAACATTGATGAATGTATCTTATGCTCTGGCATATACCCATATCTCTTACAACATAGTCGTATGGGGAAGGGCCGACATTAACAGACTATTTGTTACACAAAAACGTATCATTAGATTGATATTTAATATTCACAATAGAAGCACTTGCCGGCATACATTTAGGAAAAATAACATACTAACTGTTAAAAGCCTATACATTTATAAGTGCGCTGTATATGTTTTTAATAACAAAAATAATTTCGACGTGAATAACTATAACCATATTTATTATACAAGACACTCCAATAATGTAAGAACCATTTAACATAATAGCGCTCTCTATGAGAAATCCGCCAGAAATAATAGCAAAAAATTAAAAATCACGAAATAAAAGAAATAATGCAAATCATAAAATGTAAAATAATGGATACAACATATATCAAAAATCAAAGAAAAATATACAATAATAAATTGAGACCAAAAATCAAAAATTCTGGCCTAAAAATAAAGATTGCAGACCAAAGAAACAAACATTTTAACGGACAAAAAAAATAGGGCAAGAAAAAAACCACAATGTTGGTCAAAAACTCTAAAATTTAGATAAAAAATAGAAAAACTCGGACCTAAAGATAATAAATACAGACTAAACAAAAAATCAAAAATAGGGGCCAAAAAATTGAAAATTTTAACAATAGAATGGAAAAGTTAGGTCAACATAAAGAAAAATTTAGGTCAATAGATAAAAAATTTAGACCCAAGAGAATCGAAAATACAGGTCAAAAATCTAAAAATTCGGCGGGAAAATCAACAATGCGAGCCAAAAAGTCGAAAATTTAAACAAATCAATCGCAAAAGGTCAAAATTAAGGATATTTAGGCTAAACGTTAAAATATTTTGACCAAAAATATCGAAAATACAGGTCAAAAATTTAAAAACAAAAAATTCGTCAGGAGAAATAAAAAATGCGGACGAAAATTGTCGAAAATTTTAAGAATGAAATCGAAAGTTTAGGTCAAAATAAAGAATATTTCGGCCAAATTATCAAAAATCTTGCCAAAAAACAAATCGGAAATACAGGCTTAATAATAAAAAAATTCAGAATATTCTAGTAAGAAAATGGTTTCAATTAGTCTCAAAACTCACTCCATTGTTAATTTTTTTTTACAATAGGAAAATATTTTCTATAATTTTCACTCTAATTGTCCAAAAAAGTGAAACTAATTTGAAAGGGAATTCAAATAAAAATATTAACTTTGTTGGTATCACCTCATTGTTTCACCTTTTGTGCCGGCAGTTTTGACAACTTTAGATTTAGTAGATACATTTAAAAAAATTCAAATACAACAATTCACTTGGTTACTATGACTCTCAGTAGCGGCTCGTGGAACATGTTGATGTTACTTTTACAATATGGGAAATGTAAAAAAAATCACCTCTGCTAGAATTAGCTTCAAAACTTTAAAATTTATCCTAAATGAACTAATTTTTAACATCTGATTAAAACAATTGACGCACACCTGAAAACAAAATGGCAAAACTGAAAACTAGAAATAGAGAAAAAAATACATATCGTGCTTATAAACATTGTAAAAATACAATCTGCTGGAAATAGCTTTAAAACTTCAAAATGCATCCTAAATGAACTAATTTCTAATATATAATTAAAACAATTGACATACCGCAGCTGAAAACAAAATGACAACACTGAAAAGTTGAAATGGAAAAAATAAATTTGCATTTTGCGCTTATAAAAATTGTAAAAAATTAATATCTGCTTGAAATAGCTTCAAAATTTTAAAATTCATCCTGAATAAATTAATTTTTGACATCTGATTAAAACAATTGACATACCAGAACTGAAAACAACATGGCAACGATGAAACAGAGCAACGAAAATTGCATTTTGTGGTCGGACAAATTGTAGAAAATTAATCTCTGCTGGAAATAGATTCAAAACTTTCAAATTTATAATAAATAAACCAGTTTTGAACATTGAATTTAATCTAATTGTTTAATTTGCACTTTTTCCTCAATAGTACGTGACTTTGAAAGTCCAAAAAGGCTTATTCGGCAATGATCTAATATTATTCATTGTATGCGGTTCGGAAATACGCACGATGTCGTCGCGGGCACGAGATGAGACATAAATGATTTGGCTGCAAATGCAGGTACTAAGAAAATTCTACTGAGCTTGAAATTAGAGGTGCCATGGCTCATTGGCTCATTGGCTCTAGATAACGAGCCGCCCCTGTTTATATTCATCAGTAAATAGTATTTATTCCTATATTATAATGGATGTCGGAAATAGCACTGTGACTCTTACTGAGAGAAATTGTAAAGAAATTTCTTGCTTAGAAAACCATTTAGCCGGTTTTGCGTACGATGAAAAAGTTTATATAAAAGGTATGAAAAGGCCTTGCCCTGATCTTAGTTTATTATTAATTCAAAAACATCGATCATTCAAGTGCATGGTTTTACAAATGTGGTTGACAATTAGAAATAAATTATTTTGTTGGTCTTGCATAATGTTTTTAAATAGCAATGAGTCGATATGGTATAAAACAGGTTATGACGATTAAAAAAAAAAGTGCGGTCTATTGATAAGCATTCCTAAAGTAAAGATCATATATCTTCAAATTGTGAATTTCACATTTTAGATAAACAAAATATAGTTAATGTTTTAAGTACGGCTCGGCAAATTGAAATTTAAACGTATAACAACGCGAAGGAAAATAGGAAGATTTAAAAAAGATGTGTAGATAATATTAAATCTGTGCCTCACCAAACCTAACGTTGACGAGCCACCACTGATACGTCTAGATATTGTAGTTAGAACAGTTGATATTTTCGTGTAATCGTAGTTTGTACGGTAACTCACCGATAAACACTATGATGCGAACTTTACACAATCACGAATTCGATTGATATTTTTAACTATTACTATCAACAGTTCAAACAGCATATTTGTCGTAAAATATCTCTGTCATTAAGCCATTATTTACTGTAATTATTAGTCATTAGAAACTTCAACCCGTTTATTAAACTCCCTTTAATTTCATTTTCAAGAGACATTTAATTTAATTTTAGAATAATTAAAATTTAACGATAAATAATGGAGTTACGGTTTTATTTTATAAAACAGCGTGTTTGTGATAGCGATAGTTTTAGATGGATCAGATGAACTGTGGAAGATATATCAAATAGGCTCAGAAATGCGGCCTGACTAACATTCTACTTTGAAATTCATGATCCATTGGATGTATTCTCGCTATTAGCTTAATATTAATATGGTGAATGATAATGTGTGCGTAGGTGTGTATGTTTGTATTAAAATAAATCGAAAATGTATATTTACCCACATCCCGTCATAATGATAAATAATGGGATCAAGCATAATTTAATGAGCAGTTGACAGTTTAAAGCATGATACGTGGTGCGTCCAATTACTCTAATGTAATCATTATTTGAAACTACTCTTCAGACAACAGCGCCAGCCATGATATGACATGATGAATGACTTGGAACACCTTTGTCATACAGAGTGCGGGAATTTGCATATGTCAGAACAGGGTGTTTTGAATATTTCATTGGGGCATCGTTCAACTAAATATTTATATTCATTTTAGACCTGGAACGAGTAGTCATATATTCGAATTAAAATCAGGAAATTCTAGATGAAGCAAATGTTTTAAATGAGAGAGAGAGAGAGAACATATTTATTCAATAACTATATAATATATGTACATTAAAGTTCTTACATCTAAAAAGTTTTATTTAATATATTAAATTATTATTGAACGGGCTATCTACCGAGGTCTTTCCGCCCTGTTTTAAATGATTTACACGGACATTATTTCTTTTAAAATTATCTTAAAATCAACTACTAAATAGTAGTAGAATCATCATCTTGGTGGAATTAAATTCGTTTAAAATTCGAACTAAAGGATAAAAGCAATAACAATACATATTATTTTTAATTTAACTATTTTTTAATCCCACACATTTCCAAACGATTTTAATACGATATGATTCAATTGTTAGAGGAAATGGCTTATACCGGATGGTTATTTTAGTCTATTAAGTGCGATAATCGTTTACGTGATTTATTTCGAATTCGAGATTTCAACGGAAATATTCATTTTGAAGTCTCCCGAGAGACAATTCCGACCTTTTTTAAGAATTCCCCTTTGTCTGGCTGTGAGTATATGTGTGCCTGTATGTGTATGTATGTGTCTAAAAAACGTTATATAAAATTTACGTTAACTTTAATTACATATTAAAGTATTTATCGAAAATTCGCTATTTTGAAATAATCGATAAATGTTACAAATATCACAAAAATCCCGATTATACCACCAGTTTAGAGAAAGTCGCATGATGGCCAGATCACCATTTGCTTTAATTGATAGTTGGATTATTTCCAGGGTTATACAGACTGGTAGGTCATACATTTGAACATAGGCCATTTACATTGCATATCACGTTTATAAAAAATCCTACTTTCCCTATCTATAGCAAAGAAGGGCAAAGGCATCAAATGAAAGAAGAAAATATGTCGCGTCATACCATAACAAAGACTTTTTTTTTAACTTTACAGTTATTACTTTTTAGCGAAAAAATGTAAATAAAATATTTAGGTTTTTTTTTTAGTTCCAGCCTTATTGACAACTGAAACTCTATGAATGGGCCGAGTTCTTAATAGTTCTCAAACAATTATACTTCTGAGTGACTTCTGAGTAAATTCAGAAAGTTTAAAGTCGTTGAGATTTTTTTTTTACTAAAACTACGGCAGATTAAAAAAAAATGCTTTCTTCAAATGTTGGATTTATAATCCTAAATTAATTTTGAGTAAATTTATAGATTTTCAAGTGTTTCAATGTTCATTGAGTCAGAAAAATTATTACAAATTTTTAAGACATTATTCTTTGTTCCTATAAATTTATCTCAAATCCTTTAAATAAAATGTTTGCAGTTTTTAATATAATCCTATATAAATTTTAAATAAATTTTGAAAATTTCAAGTCGGTGGAAATTATTTCTATATTTATTTGAGTCACCAGGATAATTACAGATTTTCAAGAAATTATTCTTTGTTCACATGGATTTATTTTAAAATATATGAATCGAGTATTTGCAATTTTCGAGACGTTAATTGTTGTTAATTGTTTCAAATTTTTTTCAAAACTTCGAAAAGTGGGCCACTTCAGCATGACTAGCTCTGTTTTCATGTGAACATTTAAAAGACTGGTTGAGGTGGAGGTATTTTGAAATTTTGATTGAATTGTAAAGCTGAATATATTTTAGGTAGATCTGAACAGTTTCAAGACCGTTGATATTGTTTTTATATTTTTTTTATCCAATTTTGACCTTTTAAACTGACATTATCGAATTCTTAGGAACCACTTTAAATAGTTGTTTATATAGAAAAATATTAAATATATATATAAATATTTTTGGGAAAAACTCCTTTGCTGATTATTTTTCTATAATTTTCCAAATCGTAGAATGCAATTTTCCTACTTCAAGTGTAGAGCGGTGGTGTTTTGTCTTCACTTGGTGTATAGCAATTGTTTTAAAAAGAAATAAAAACCTATAATGTTTTAATGGATTTTAAGCTTTTGAGAAACGTTCCTTGCCGATTATTTTTTTATAATTTTTCAAATCTTAGAATTTTCCGTTTCATAGTTCAACGAGCGTTGTCAATTTAAGAAAAATCTCCTACCTTCAACTGTACCGCCATTCACCATCCACCATCAATCAATATGAATTCTACTCGTAATCAGAATTTCGTAATGGTAATGGTTTCGTAACGGATGATGTTAAAATATTCAGAAATAATTAATTATTACCAGATTCGGGTTCACCGATTTTTTTGATAATGGGAGTCACCGATTATATTGGGTGCGCAGAAAATCTGGCAACGGGTCAATATTTCCCAGAGGGTAGGTTAAAAAAAAAGTTTGTTACAAAAGTTGCTTGGTGACGAGTTACGAATTCTTTGAATACTAAACCATCCCTCACCCCCTCACCCCTTTGCGAGGTGGGGGGGGTGACTTTTTAAAATGTTGCTGGACTCAGATTTCTGGGAAAAAAATATTCATCTTTTGTCCGAGAAAATTCTTCATCCAAAACCCCCCCAAAAATCAAATCCCAAATCGCCGTTTTGCAAGATTTGGTTAGATTTGGGCAGGGTGAAAAATTGAAAAATTAGAGATTGCTACTTCTTGGTCTCCTGCAGTTTCTCGAGAAAAGCCGTAGTCACCCGTGTAAACTAATTCAATCATAAAATTGCACAAAAAATGCTGTTGATTTCCTTATCACGAATAAGTTGGAAATTACAAAAATAGTTTAAAAAAAAATTTTTTTACATAGTTGAAGAAAAGGCACCGTAGCGTCGTTTTCTTTACTCGAACTTCGTCGGTCCGGGTCAAAAGATTACGCACAATAACAAAAGAATTTAAACTGCTTAAACGTTCTCGACTCACTTTCCCATTGTTTATTGCAATTGTTGCCACTCATAGAACTAGAGAGAATACAAATCCTGATTATACGGGGTTGCGGCGATAGACGGCAAACTGCTGATCTGTTTAATGTCACATTCCAAAATCGGGATCCGATCAATAAATCAATTGTAAAGCGAACAGCTGATAGGTTCGAGGAGACAGGTATGTTTCTTTTTTACTCAATGCATTCTCAGTTTCAATTTTGTTGTTTTTGCTAAGGTTCCGTGAAGGATAGACCGCGATCTGGACGGCCAAAAACTACTGCTGACGAGGAAACTTCCCCACAAGTTCTTCTCACCTTTACAGAGAACACCCATTCAACGACTCGGTGGGTAGCTCAAGCAGAAGATCAGCGGAACCTCTGTACGGACAGTCTTCAAGAAGAATGGTTCTCATCCACACAAAATGTGTCTGGTGCAAGAACTAATGGAGAATGATTTCGATTTAAGGATTGAGTTCTGCGAATTGATGATGGAACGGTATCACGATGATCCTTTGACTTTCTTTTGGACCTGCTTCTCCGACGAGGCGGAGTTCGAGATGAATGGTTGAGTAAACCGGCAAAATATGAGATATTGGTCAGATGAGAACCCCAATTGGATGAGAGATGCACACACTCAATATCAGCAGAAAATAAATGTTTGGGCTGGGATTCTGAATAACCGAATTATTGGACCATGTTTCTTCGAAGAGAATCTCACAGCGGCACGATATCTCAACATGCTCCGACAACAAATTATTCCTGCCATTCGAGAGATTGTTGCAGATGAATTGTTGAAATGATATCTAAAAGAACCGGTTTATGCAACCAAGCCTCATGTCATTAATGACGTGAAAGCAAGGATACTGGAAGTCCACAATTCCATCACCCCAGAAATGTTGGCAAATGTATCAGATTATTTTTATCAACGATTAGCTTATTGTCAAGAAAGAGAAGGAGCGCAGTTTGAGCATCTAGCAAGGCAATGAGGAAAATTGATTTGTAAGAAGAAAAATGTGTGATGAAAAAAAAATCTTGAAAAGCATCATTCGTCTGAAACTTGTTCTCTGAAAAAGTTTAGATCGTCATCGAGGCAAAAAAAATGTTAATAAAAGGTCAGAAAACCGACTTTTGAATCTGTGGGATGAGGGAGGTTTCGAATAAAAAAAATTCGTACAAAAGATTGAAATTTTGTCCCCAAAAATCTGAATCTATCAACAAAAATGGGGGTTGCTATTTAAAATTTTAAAGTCACCCCCATCCCTTGCGAAGGGGTGAGGGGGTGAGGGATGATTTAGTATCCAAAGAATTCGTAACTCGTAACCAAGCCACTTTTGTACCAACTTTTCTTTTTTTAAACCTACCCCCCGGGAAATATTGACCTATTGCCCGACTCTTTTTTCATCGGAATCGTCCCATCACTATAAATTACTATGATTCTAACAAATCGGAGAAAGTAATTTGATAGCCATATCACCATTTTTTGCATTATATTATTTATCTCATTTAACTTCTTTACCACTGCACGAGCATCTTGCATAAATGAGAGAAAATTTCTTGTAACTAATGGTAAATTGTCAAATTGATTTTTTATTTCCACAGTTATGAGTTCTGGATACATTTCTGAATTTAATTAATCATTTCCAAAATATGTTTGTTCAGAATTCTAAACCAAAATTTTTTAGCAAATTTTTATTTTATCGGTGAATTCAGAATTTTTTATTTTAAATTGACATATTTAGCGAATCATGGTGATGGTTGCGATCGTTTTTACGTGGTAATTCATTATACAGGGTGTTTCAAATTTGAGGCTCACCATGGGGATCTCGCTTATTAGAAGAAATAGAGAATATGTTTAAATTTGGCACTTTTGCAGAATTTTGTGCTGATTAATAATCCACTGGAAAAAAATACTTACATTCTTTTGTTTTCGAGTTAAGTCCAAAAAACTGAAAAAACTGAATTTCGTTTTTTCTTTATATCTCTGTTATTTGATGAGATATTTAAAAATGGACATTCTTTTAGCACTTTTTCATTATCTGATAGATGGCATAAGATTTTTAGTTGTACCATGTTTCATTGCTTTTGAACCATCATCAACTTTCTTATTTCTAATGGACGCCATATTTATTTTTTGTCACATCTGAATGCTTAATTTTTTGTGATGACAACAATATAACATAATATACATTTAATTTTGTAAATGAACAAATAATCGTCTAAAACAATTTTATTGGCAATCTCTGTAGCTCTTACTAAAAATCATCGGTGCCATGGAATTAAAAACAATAAAACATCTAAATAGCTCTTTGCTTCTGATGATGATTTTTTAAAAAAACATTATTTGGACCGATGAATGCAAATTCACAAATAGTGGCGTATTTAATCGCAACAATTAACATTTTTGGACAACAGAAAATCCCAGACAAGTCTGAAGTGTTAGGCCACAGCATCGTTTTGGAGTAAATGTTTGGGCAGGTATTTATGATGAAAATATAATTGGGCCAATTATGTACGAAGGGTCTCTAACCAGTGAACGATATTTACATCTTCTTCAAATAAACATTTCTAATTATTTGGATAATGTTCCTCTAATTCAACTTCAGCAGTTCTGGTGGCAACAAGATGGTGCACCAGCGCACAATGCCAGACATTTTCGCAATTATTTAAATCAAATGTATACAAATCAGTGGATTGGGAACGGCGGAATTGTAGCTTGGCCAGCTGGATCGCCCGATTTGAGTGTCTTGGAATATTTTTTCTGGGGTTTTATTAAAAATTTTCAGATGTGATAGAAAATAAATATGGCGTCCAAAAGAAATAAGAAAGCTGATGATGGTTGAAAAGAAACGAAACATGTTACAAAGAAAATCCTTACGCCATCTATTAGATAATAAAAAAGTGCTATAAGAACGTCTTTTCAATTTTGAAATATCTCCTCAAATAACGGAGATATAAATAAAAAACGAAAATCAGCTTTTTCAGTTGAAAAAAAAAATGAATTTAAGTAATTTTTTTCAGTGGATTTTTAATCAGCATAAAATTCTGCAAAAGTGCCAAATTTAAACATACCCTCTATCTCTTCTAATAAGCGAGATCCCCATGGTGACCCTGTATAAACACACTTACTATGTTTTTTACCACAATTTATTTCATGTATGTACAAATATTACAAATACATAAATATCACGACTTAAGTTAATAATGACAGTAAAACGTCGAAGCTTAAGTCGTATATGTATGTATATGTAATATTTGTACATACATCAAATAAATTGTAGTAAAAAACATAGTGTTTTATTCAGTGATTATATTTAGGGAAGTTTATAATCTATAAACACATAAATTTTGACAATACTACCAGGAATACTGATTTGTGGCATTTGTTAATTATTTTGTGTATTTGAATGGAGTACAAACTTTTGTAAACAATAAAATTTGATGAAAAATCACGAATAAACAAGTATCCTATATATTGCATACTTATGTAGGTTATAAATATACACAGCCGTTATTATCTATCCAATTTAAAAACAAAGTATGTATGCTATATTTTTAATTTGTATTGAAATTTACGTGCGGCAATTGTTGAATACGGTTGGCAGTTTAAACTTTTTGTGGAAATAAAATTTTCATTTCAATTTAGTCACTGCAGTATGTACTTACAACGAAATAACTGCATATTGATATTGTTGCAATTTCTTGGTTATCCGTAGGAGAATCGCACGGTAAACATAAATCCTATTCTTTGCATTACAATCAAAGTAGGAAATGGTTAGGGATTCGTTCATAACAAAAGCAATGAAATTATGAAACATATGCATTTTTTTAAATAACTAACTTTTATCAGACTATGTACAATTTTAAACATATTAAAAATAAATATTGACATACATTCTGCCATCCGCTATTGCATATTGAATTCGGTAAAGTCAAAATAATTACTCTACGCTACGTTATTTACGTAACGTAACCTTGTTCTGTGCGTGAAGTGATCCCATAATTTATTTATTTGTTGTTGTTATTCTTATTAAAGCTACCTTACCAGCCATCCTCTGTTTTATACGTATAATGATTTAAACAGCTCAATCTAATATGAAACCCCCAAAAACAAAAAAAAATGATCGACATTAAAGTATCAGTTTAACTGTTAAATAAATTTGCATTTGAATTGACAAGTTTTAATTGTCTTATTAATTTATTCAGGTCGCTAATAAATTAAAGGCACTTCAATATAGAATGCGCGTTTAAGCCCTATTTAAGTTCAGACAAATGGGACACATTTATCGTGGAATAGCCTTTAAGATCTGAAACCGTCGGAGAGCCGGAATTAACATAACAAAGAATCCGGACGGTGTATTTTAATTGGAAACCCTTTTGCAAATTTCGGTGTCAATTGTCGCCGCTTCCGGTCCGGCTATAATTTACGCTTTGGTGAGTGATATGGACGCAATGGAGCGGCAAAATGAAAATTAAGGGCTGCATTAATCAACGTTAAAGTTGACACCGCAGTTCGATTTGCCTTGTTCCAAATGGGGCCAATTTGTTTTTATTTAATCGTCGCGGTCGCACTGAAAATAAGTGCGGTGGAGATTGGCAGTTTATCAAGACATTTACACTGTCGCAGACCGTTTCACACGAGTATAATTGATTGGGTATTATTTTACTTTATTACGGATATTTTGACTTTTGAAAGGGCAATAAATTATGGTAATTAATAATAAGGTTACAAAACTGTTAATTAAGTGGATTTTCCGGGAATTAAATTAAATCATTATAATTGCAAAGGTAAATTTTTGTTAGAGGTGTTGACTAATTTGTAAAGGATTATAAAGAGTAGACTATATGAAAAAAGTTTGAAAAGTTTTGCAAAACGTAAACAAAGACTGTTACACAATCTTGTGTGTTATATTGCCTTGCACGACGACAACCGGGACTTTAAAATCGGAGCAGCTTGATATCAAATAAACGTCATAAGCTTTACAAAAGTTTTAATAAAATGTATCGCATATTCGTTTAATTTTCTTATTAAATTGTAATCGAACTTCCTTTTTGCCAGGTATTTTTCTTTCTTCTAGGCAATTTGACGCAACAGCTACCTCAGATGAAACCGCTCGTCCTCCAGAATCGCGCTTTTGTCAGAGGTAGCTTGTTTCATCAAATTTCATTAAAATTTTTTTCGTTAAAAATTTAAATATATCCGAAGCAAAAGAGTTCTACTGCAATTACATTCGATTACTCAGAAATATAGGGATGCCGTGTATGCAAATTATTATGGAAAGTTTTTTGTAAATATTATTATATCAACATATGTATGCCAAGAGCTTCACATAAACCCATTAAAATATAAATTTTAAATATATAAATTCACATCTCGTGTACACTCTCGGTTTACATCGACATGGGACCAGTCCGTTTAAAATTTTAAATCAAGATGTCGGGGCTGCTCCGACATAGAACCTCGAAGGGTTAATAGAACTACCAGTAGACGTTGGCACACCTTAACAAAATCAATACATATTCAACACATTGTTAAAAAATCTTAAATTAACTGCTGCTATTTACACAAGTAAAATGCAAATCATCCTTGCATCTGTGACAATATGTACAGAGTGCAACCAGAGCGGAAAATCGACTAATCAACATCACGTAATTGAAGCATTTCTTATTTAAATGACATGTATTGAAAGTCATCAAATTGAAAAAAAATATATGAAAATAGAATAATTTTGTTCTAAATTGCTTGAACTTGGAAAAAGGCACTAATCTCTTACTTCTATGGTTTGATCAATGGATCTTTGGTTGCACGACATTACTGACAGTTTTTCGGTATAATCAATGCTAGGGATTCCACCAGTGGCGTAGTCGAAACAAATTACGCATAGGATAACAAGGTATGGACAAATAATCAACAAACTGAAATATAAATCCTTAATTATATGGGAACAACTCCGCTTATCTGCCCACCTTCTTGAAATTAATATTAAAAAATGTAAAATAATACACCTTTTATTCACTACATCTTTACACTCTTTAGGTTCGACGGAAAATAATAATTTCCGAACGGTTCGGAGACAGTTGTCATACTTTGAAATTAAAAGACAAATTATTCACTATTGTGTGACATTATTCGCGAGTTTTGTACCAACATAAGATAAGCGGAGGTTCCCAAATACTGTAAAAGCGGCCAATCACAAGATAATGTGCTCATTGAGATTGTTATTATTGCATCGTAATTGCAATGTTACCACGTTCGCGGACAGTAAAAATTTCAGTGAGCTGCAGACATTTTCTTTTAAATTAGTTGTGAAATCCGAGATCTAATTAGACCCATTTTGTAAGAGTAATCATCAAAATATCACATATTTTAAGCGTAACAAACAATGAATGCTTTAGCATCCACGACGATACAGACCAAATTTTTCAACTACGATGACGTGAATGCTATTGCTCAAAATATTAGTTGCTATGAAAAGTCATCTGTAAAATAATTTAAAAACCCCTCATCCTTATTACACTTTTCTATTACAATTTCACAAAATGTAGATAACTACAAACTTCTAAAATTTTATAGATTTGGTGGTATTGTGCAAAGGCGGACCCACTTGGTCAAGTCTCTTTATGTGAACAGGTATAATTTCTTTCAAAACTAGATTGTCTTCACTTACCAGTTAGCGATTGCAATGATTGGTACTTATGCTTAGGTTAGGGCGAGGTTAAGGTCTCCCCCCCTTTTTTGGACCAACGTCTCACCCGTAGTAGCTTAATTTTATTTCAGTTTACTTTATTGGAACTGAAGTTGTTGGGTTTACTTCGGTCCAAATTTTGGGCCAGCTTTTGCGCAATAGCTGCCGCGAGCGCTGTTGTGCAAAGAAAAAAGAAGTGGGTCCGCCTTTGGACAATAGCGCCATCGATTTTAGATTTGCTGTGATCACATTCTAAATCCATTTTCCTTGCACTTAATGTTGGATTTACCGTGATTCATTTGTTATGGTTTCTTCAGGTTTCCTCTTTATTTCTAACGACATCGTTCACAGCCATTCTCCTTAAATTTCTGAACGATTCTAAAAATTGGGTCCGAGTAGAGGAAACGTAACCATCGATGACGCATATATATTCTGAACTTACTTGATGTCCCTGACACAAATATCCCGGCCCCGGTGTCCCCAGCCTTGCAGGGGACGTATCAAAAAAATTTTTTTTTTCAAAATGTCCTAAAAACACTCGGAAAAACAACTCAATAACACACTAATCTAACACTTAATTTTCCCAAAAAATAAAAAATAAACTCTCCTAAAAGCATGTTGTCACGTCTCCTTATTTTAATCGTATTTTCAGTTAATTTCATTTACAATAATTTGCAACTCAACTTTTGGCGCTTATACTTAGGTTAGGGTTAAGCTAAGGTCTTTCCCCGGACCCGCTGGCTAGTAGCAATCCGTAGTAGCCGAAGTGACGGCGAAGTCATCACGAACGTATAAAGCTACGCGCACACATCGGAATCAGACGGACGGCACGCATCGGCAAAAATTGCTTAACACAGTTGTAAACGAGTCATCGCACATCGATAAGTGTGCGCGTAGCTTAAGAGGAAGTTCCACGGGCTCGCCATGATCGTCATTACTCGCAACTTAATGGTTGCAAATGGTAGGTGCTTATGCTTAGGTTAGGGTTAGTTTAGGTCCCCCCCCCCCTTTTTTGGACCAACTGGTAGTTTCACCCGCAGTAGTTTAATATTTTTTTAAATTTTATTTTAAATTTTTTTTTGACATGCCCCATGCAAGGCTGGGGACACCGGGACCGGGATAATTGTGTCGAGGACATCAAGTATGTTCAGAATATATAATTGCTATGCATGGTCACATTTACTCCACTCCCACAAAAAATTGTTTATTTACACGATATTGGAGGGATTTAAAAATATATACTAAATAGGTCGCACGCGAAGAATGTCCGCCAAAACTCCTAAAGTATCATCTGAATTTTTCCTTTGTGGTATAAACAATTCATGTTGAATTGAGTTGTGTCAAAAAAATTTAGATGACAAACACTGACTTTTCATAGCCACTACTATTTTAAGGATTTTATTTTCGAAGTTGTAGGCATGGCGTCACTTGCGCTGACCTTGAGTGACTCCTCCGCCACATGTCTCATCCCTCACCCATTCGGCGCATCCCCATCACCCAGACGCGTCCGGTGTACGCGCACATTTCACGCAAATCCTCATAAGAGCCTATGAGTGCGAGTGGTGCACTTCCTGTTTTGAAAGAGTGAGATGGAGATACTGAGAAACAGTGTTACCAACACAAACCTTATCACACTTACACAAATGCACCTACGTTCATAAGAGTCTGTGAGTGTGAGAGAGTGAAATAGTGAGATGGAGATAATGTGAAAAATTGTGGCCAATACATTCCTTAACAGTTTAACTAATGTACAGGGTATTTCTATAAATAAGGCGTAGGCGGCAGTGGTACAAATAAGAGTATTAATCATTTTGAACAAGCGAGCGAGCGAGATAAGATTATAATTACTTCAAATCATAAAACCTTAGATTCTCACTTTGATATGTGCTGTACGATTAAATATTTTATTTTTTCCTATAATGTAATCAAGGCAATAACTCCTTAGCAACGGGTAACGTTAAGGTAACTTTAACAACACTAGTGTTGTTATAGGCATCTTAACGCAACTCGTTGCTATGGAGATATTGGCAAACAAACATGATTTCGCTTTTTGGCGGTTTTCATTTAACATTTTTTTTTAAATAGAAATAGAATAAAATAAACCGTGTTACGACACACGTAACGTTATTTGCTTTTACATTACTCGAGAATTTAAAAGGACTCGCTGCTCCTACGTCGCTCCTGCTTTCAAAATTTTCTCTCGTACTGCAAAAACCTTCATAACGTTACTTGTATCGTAAATTACTATTCCTAAACCACTTACAATTAAATAATAATTATTATTTTTATTACTGGTGTCGTTAAATTTCGATGAAACATTGTATTATGCGGTTTTCGAGATCGCTGATTTCAAATCTGAAATAAAAATTTTCAAAAACAAAATGGCGGATCCAAAATGGAGGACCAATTATATAAAACATGATAGGATTCCAACTAAATCTAGGATATGGTGGTTTCTGAGGCCGCTGATTCCAAAACTAAAGCCAAATTTTTTTAAATCAAAATGGCCGAGCGCAAATGGCAGACCACTTGTTTGAAAAACGATGGGGTTCCAACGAAATGTAATACTTAGGATTCCAACGAAATCTAGGGTATGGTGGTTTTTGAGGTCGCTGCTTCCGAATCTAAAGTCAAATTTAAAAAAAAAATGGCGGATCCAAAATGGCAGACCAATTATGTGAAAAATGATGGATTTGAACGAAATAAATTCAGTATACAGGTTTTTGAGGTCGCTGATTTCAAAAATAAAAGATCACTTACATGAAAAATTGCATTTTAATTACAGTTTAAATGTTAAAAAAAAAATTGAGGTTCTGAATTGGCATTTCTTCAATTTTTCTTTCAATGCCGTAATTTTATCGCAATTTGATTCAAAACATTTTCATGAACAATTACACTGTTAAAATTCTCCACACAAGTGCATATATTGAATTAGTAATATTTAATTTAATTTAATTTAATTTATTTCCCAACAGAAAATCCATTTACAGGGAAAAACTAAAAATAAGATACAGTATTAAATACAACAACAAACATAAACTAAATGTAAGATAATAACTAAAAAGAAACAAATAAGAATATAGATAACAAAGAAATAGGAGAGATTAATAATTATTCTAATGCAATAACAATAGTGACAAGTTGTCCTAAATTACAATTAAAAATATCACACGAAGGGATGGCGTTACAATAAATGCGTTGCATGGTATTTATAAGCGAGTGGTAGTATAGATTGGTGTTGCTTCGATTGCAGACAAATGTAGCAGAATTTCTACTGGAAAATCTAGGCACGTGCAGATTAATTTGCATCAATAAATTTGGATCATCTATACCACCATGAATAATTTGATGTAAACATTTCACTAATATAACATCTCGTCTTATTACTAAGGATTTTAAATCAAATATTATCAACAGGTCGATAGCCAATAAAGAATCTTTACACATTTAATTATTATAGTTAAGCAAGATTTGTTTATATATCATATACTAGATGTATGAATTCTTTAATAAAGATGATATATATATATATATATATATTATCAACATGTCATTGTAACTAATGGTATAGTCAGGATATACTAAATTGTCTTTATAATATAAATACTTGACAAAAATTTTCTGTACACGCTCGATCAGTTGCTTATGAACTGTATAATTAGGAGACCAAATTGCGGCGCAGTATTCCAATTTTGGACGTACGTAAGACGCATACAATTTCTTAATCGTGTAAATGTCACTAAACGGTTCACTTACGCGCCTTATAAATCCCAACATTTTCATAGCATCTCCTTGGATAGCATGAATATGGGGAACAAATGACAAATCTTTATCAAACAAAACACCGAGATCTTTTACTGAATACACTTTTTGTAACGGTACGTTATGCAGACTGTAATTAAACGAAATCTGCCCTACTGTACGGAAGAATGACATATATTTACATTTAGATATATTAAGATGTAGTTTATTATTAACACTCCATATATTAATCATATTAAGGTCATTTTGTAATATTCGGCAATCGTCCACATTTTTGATGCACCTAAAAATTTTAACGTCATCCGCATAAATCAAAATTTTAGAATCGATATAAGTAACCAGATCATTTATATATAGTAGAAATAGCAGGGGCCCAAGGTTAGACCCCTGAGGAACCCCGCTCGAAGGGCAGAAGGTATCAGATTTATATTTCTTATATTCCACATATTGTATCCTATTTAACAAGTACGATTTCATAAGAGCAACCATACTATTACTAAAACCCCAATGTTCTAGTTTACAAAGTAATATATTGTGATCTATAGTATCAGAGGCCTTGCTGAAATCAGTATGGATGACATCCACTTGCAAGCGTTGATCAAGCTGATATGCGACAAATTCAGTAAAATTTAATAAATTTGTCTGTGTTGAGCGATTTTTCATGAATCCATGTTGTTTGGTTGTTATGTGGGTACCTACATGATAATAAATCTGATCAGCGACGATAATTTCGAAAATTTTTGCGAAATTGTTAACTATAGATATGGGACGATAATCTTTAATTTTATTTTTAGAACCTGACTTATATACTGGTGAATATTGATAAACAGACACGTTTCTATCGCTTTCGACTGATTCGCTATTATTTTATACATCAACACGGAATTGGTTAAATGTAGGATCTAAAAGTTCCTAAACTTCGGGCAGACATGGTTTGCCATATTTGGATTTATAATTTTGTAAGCTTGAGATGAGGGGCTCTTAATATGTGAGACGGTAATAAGCATCTTCCATTATCTTCTCACTTAAGTATTTTCGAGACGATAACGATGATAACGTCTGATGTCTTTGTTCCGGGTTTCTTGTGCATCCTCAGACGACTGCCCAATTGGTATTGTCCTGCAGAACAGACCTGCCATTTTTTTCGGTTCCGTCAACGCCGCATTTGTAGGCTAATTGTAAGTGAAGAAACCATATCGACGCGCGCTGCTCGACAAAATGTCGTCAAAATGGCTACCAGGGGAAATGTTTGGCGATTTATATTTGTTATAGTAATATATATAATATTTATTAATATTTAAAGAGTTCAACAATCTAACCACGCAATTCGGACTAAAAAGTATTGTAACGGACATAACAAGATACAATAAAGACGGGGGATCACGTATTGATAATGTATTTGTCAGTTGTACCGACTCATTCACAGCAACTGTGTGTGATAGCCTATTTTCAGACCACCGTGCAATATTTGTAAAGTACTGCTATAAAAAACAACAGTTAAAGAACTCCGTAAAATCTCGTCCTATTACCCAGCGCGGACTTATAAAATTCTATAACTATATTGAAAGCATAGACTGGAGCTTTATAAAGAGTGAATGCGATTGTGATACATTATTTGACCAGTTTATTACGCGGATCACCAATGCTTATAATGTATCTTTTCCAGAAAAAATAACTACGCGCAAGTGTAGAAACATAAACTGGTTTAATGATGAATTAAAACAAATGCGAAATAATGTACACCTATTGTATGATTTAAAGCTTCAGCATCAAACTGATCACCTGAAGTCTGCCTACAAAACAGTTTTCAGTAAATATAAGTTAGCCATTAGTCAGGCAAAGCTAAAAGCAAACTGTAACTTCGTACATAAGGCCGAAAATAAACAACGCGCGTATTGGGATCTTATTAAAAGAAACGAAAATTCCAAAAGAGTAGATACAGATATTAGTGCAGACGAATTCAATAATTACTTCTGTGAAATACCGCATGTGTTATTACAAAAATTAAATCCACCGCTAATTAATCAAATTAATAGTAGTAAACCGGCTACCAGAAATGCACCATTTTTCAATATAGACGAGGTAAGTTATATGGACGTACGAGACTCAATAACAAATCTAAAAAAAACAAACAGTAAAGATGTCTATAACTTAACCCCTAAATTAATTAAGACGATAAAAGAGCTCATAGTTGTTCCTCTTACAAAACTGTTTAATATCTGTATTAAAAAAAACTACTTCCCTAAATGTCTATATGTGACAGTTGTCGTACCACAAGGCTCTATTCTTGGACCCCTACTATTCCTCATCTATGTAAATGATTTGGAGGAGAGTGTGGATGGTGCTGTCACTATGTTTGCTGATGATACTACTCTATCGGCGACGGATAAAGATCTAAACAATCTGAAAATTATATCTTGTGAGATGCAGTCACAGGTCCAAAAATGGTTTAAAACTAATCATTTAACCATGAATGAAAAAAAAACCCATACAATGTTTTTCAGTCTGAAAAAACTGGATGATGCAGAAAATCCGGAATTTGTCAAGTTTCTGGGGATACATCTGGATCCCACCTTGCAATGGAATAAACACGTTGATGTTGTAACAGGGAGATTATCATCGATTGTCTTTTTGTTACGACAATTGACACACGAATTGCCAGCGGAAGCATTACTCAGTGCTTATTATGCACTTTTCCACTCGGTCATGTCTTATGCCATTCTAGCATGGGGCCATAGTACTGCGTCGAACCGTGTATTTTCATTACAAAGACGAGCTATGCGCATCATTGCTGGCTTAAAATATACCGATGATTGCAAATGTATGTTTTCCAACTATGGGATTATTACATTTCCAGGTGAATACATATTACAATGCCTGCTATACATAAAAAATAACATGAACTCCTACAACACTCATGAAAACGTACATACCCATGACACCAGAAACAAAATGGATATCTTAACTAGTCAGCATAGACTCCTTAAATCGAGAACTGGCACAAGGCATCTAGGAATACAGTTCTTTAATAAGATCCCAATTAACGTTCAAAATCTGCCGCTTAACAAATTCAAAAAATCTGTAAAAACCTTTCTGATTAAAAGATCTTATTACGATTTTAAAAGTTTTCTGAATGATGTCGATGTTGGCAATATGACTTGATCAAATAGTGACATTATTTTTTAAAATGTTAGTATTGTCCCATGTATTTTATTTAAAAAAACGTATTTTATTTATTAACCTAACTAAACTTAATGTGAATTATATTTATGTACTATTATGTAATATTTCTGACGTATGTAAGGCTAGGCTGCCAAAAACATGAAATAAATTACTATTACTATACTATTACTATTACTATCTTGACTGTAAAATATAAACCAGCGCGGGATCTCGCGGGTTAATTAAGACTCCAGACGCAACTGAACTACTTCAGAATAAAACTGGGAGGGCCATATTTTGCCATACCATCCACAACATGGTCCTTAAAGCTCCACTTTTGGGCTCCCTAACCTGTGTCGCCCGCCAGGGCGCTGTTCTATCCCCTTTTCTTTACTCCCTCTTCACACATGACGTTCCCTTTTCCTCCAAATCAATCCTTTAAACCTACGCCGATGATACCGCACTCTGGGTCACTCACACATACCCGGCCGATGCTCGGGATAAACAACAACAGGACGTAGACCTGTTCACCGGCTGGGCGTGTAAATGGCACCTCGTCATCAACCCTGCAAAAACCAAATTCATCATCTTCAACCACCCCTGCAAACCTCTGCCTCACAGCTCCTCTCCTTTCACTCTCCGTGTAAACGGCACTCCCATTTCCCCAGTCAGAAAGGTAACAAATCTAGGCGTTACCTTTACCACCACCGTATACCCCTCCTCCTTCATAGCTACCACCCGATTTACCTTCTTACTCCTAACTTGTGCCTCCAACTACCAAATTGCTTCCCCCTTCTCGCTCGAACGCCGGCTCCTGCGGTGCTACTGCGACCCCCGTAACGACTTTCATTCCCCTGAAATACATTAATCTGCCTCCACCCCCCCTCTCTATCCAGGTTGGTGAAGTACACCGGTAACTTCGCCATCAGATCCGCCACCTTTAATCCCCTAAACCATGGGTCTCCAAACTTTTTCCATCGCGGGCCATATATACAATTCTTAATAACCTAGCGGGCCAAGATATAATCAATTTTATAACTAATTTCAAAACCTGTAACAAAAAATCGTTATAGAATTTTAAAATGTGACATTTGCGGAAAATGTAACGCTTGCCGCGGGCCGGAATCGATGAGGTCGCGGGCCGTATTTGGCTCGCGGGCCGTAGTTTGGAGACCCCTGCTCTAAACCAATATCTTCTATCCTACAATCAAATCCCGCCGCAAACTCCCCTATCCCGCTATCTCAGCCCAAGCCTGCCGCGATCTCTTAGATGGTCCGGCCAGCATCCTCCGTCATTTCACCCGCGCTGCTTGGCAGCGCATCCTTTCCCCCAACTACATTGCCACCCCCACCCCCTGAGATTGGAGTACCTTATCGTCTCTCCTTCCTCACAAACACACACAACCGGCGCATACACCCACACTTATTTTCACTCAGCCCCTCTCGTCGTCTCTGTATTACGATAGTGAGAGGGATCAAGTTACCTTTGTTAACAAATTACACGCAGCAGGTTAGGAAAAAATAAAACTAGCCCGAAAAAAACCTAAACCAAACGAGCTGTAAGAGGCACCAGCTAAAAATTCAGCACCCACACACACTCACTTGTTCACCGCCGCCGACCCCCCCCCCCCCCCCATCCTAGAACACGGTAATGCCGCCACGTACCTGTGTTCTCGTTGCCCTTTCTAGGCCCTGGATTCCGTTCGCGGGCGGTTGTGATGCTATCTTTACTATCTTGTGATTACCATTGTCGTGCCATTTCCAGTCTGAAGAGGCTAAGCCTACAGCAGACGTTAAACTCCTCAAGTTACAGTTGTACGTGGACATTCCCCAAATTTTGTCAAAATGGCCCAAAATTGCACGGGAGCTAAGAAACCTCGCACAGACTGCGCATTAATCGCGCGTCTCCTGAGTACCGGAAACTATTAAACTGGAAACTTGTTTACCTTTCTTACGATGATTTCGTAAAGTATTTAGAACACGCAAAAATGTCACTCACCACTCACAAAATTACAGGTAAAAAAAGTACGCGTTTACCTTCGGTACCGTGGCCGGGGTTTTGTGGTTATTTTTATGAAACAACTATTTCTACACTTGTTTAGACTAAACGAAACCAATACGCAATACGAAAAACACTGCGAAAATATGAAAAACACCAAGAACTTATGAAAAACTAAAACAAACAGAAATACTCTAACAACTTGCAAATTAAAGACGGTTAGTGCCAGCTACTCGCGGATGACTGACGGTTCTGGTGAGCGTTGTGCCAATGTAGACATGCGCTATAATGGCTTCTTTATCTAACCAATGCCACACGTTTTCGAGGGGTGACTACTGCTATCGGTACTTGTATAGTTGTCCAATAAATATAAGGCGTTTATGGCCTTTTACCGTTTGACCGCCTTAAGCTTTAAGCACACCGGCGCGATTACGACCACGATCGCGATAGCGATGACGACGGCCACCGAACTTGTCCTATGTAATCAAATGCAACCGCGCACACCAGTTGCGATACGTTGGCGATAGAAGCGACTTGTGCAGCGATCGATCTCCAGAACGTCCGCGATATAATTGCGTCAGCGATTGCAGGTTATGTCAATTGCTGATCGCGTAGACAATAGGTGCGTTCGGGAAGGTTACTCCGTTCACTCTTTTAACTCCTAATGTACCTTCGGCGTTCGGCTATTGCTTTTGGAGTTAAAGAAGCTCACTCCATAGCGTTCGTTTATTACCGAACGGAGTGAATAGAGTTGACTCCTTTAGCACCACCTCGGGAAGAGGGTGCTCGGTGCAGGCATGCGCAAATGGTTTGTTTTTGTTCGATGCATCGTGCATTTGGAAAAGTAATTATAAATTGTGATAAATAACTACCTGAAAAGATGTCAGTTTCGTCTGAAACCCACGACGTTATTTTCGGCAAAGATAACGCGATAACCAATGATAACCAGATTTTGTTACGAGATAAAGAGAGTAAGTTTCATATTACAAGACAAGTGAGGTTAGTTATGTGTGACTGTTATTAAATATTTTATTGCAGCTGACCAATACATTTACGTTAATTTGAGTAATACAATAATGGAAGAATTTCAATTAATGTATCAAGATCACAATGAAAAAGATGGCATAATCCAAAAATCATATGAAGAGCAAACAAAAATATGGACGAATGACACCATTTTATATTTAATAAATAAAATTGGTGAAAATAAGGAGAATTTTGAAACATCATTAAAAAAAAATGTTTGGCAAAAAATATCTATCAACATGACAGAACAGTTAAAAAAACATTTACTCCTCAAAATATAGAAACGAAATGGAAATCTTTAAAAAGAACGTATAAGAGTGTGTATGAGCATAATAACACTTCAGGTGCCAAACGAAGACATTGGGAGTACTTTCAAGTCATAAACAAAATTATGCATAACAAACCGGAAATAAACCCGGTTGCAACATGCAGCAACCTATCCGGTTTAAAAACTGCTAATTTGCAAGAAATTGAACCGGAACAAAATGGTATCAAAACTGACTTCACCCCAACTACGATCCAAGAGAGCTCTTTTACCAAAAAAAGAAAGTCGTCGATAAGTGCTGCCCAACTACGACATAGAGAAAAAATGGCTAGGTTGGACAAATTTAATGAATTATTTGAGAGAATGCTTGATAAAATGTAGATTATATGGAACTAACTATATTATTTTTTGTTTTTGTTAAATTAAAGACTGATTATTGTTTCTTTTTTCATATTTCATTTATGTATTTTATAAATATAAATTTTAGTTTTTTTTGTGCTTAGAATATTTTTTTAGTTCAAATCGTTAGGCATTTCCTATAATAAAACAATATTTGTATTTTATTTAATAGTTTAATAAAAACGTTTGCAAAATCATTGTCATTATTTATTAACCAAGTAAAGAATTCATAATATTATTTCTTTTTTGTAAGGCGTCATTTCTTTCTATGCCTTCTTCCATGTCAATTAAATTTAGTGGATTTTGGAATCTTTCTTCTGCCATTTCTTCATTTAAATTTATATCATCTAGTAGATCTCCATTCAAAATGCATACATTATGCAAAATACAAGCGGCCACTATTAATAATGCTATTAAATCTAATCTTACCGTTTCCAAAAATTTAAGTCTTCTAAATCTTGATTTTAAAAGTGCAAATGCATTTTCTATTTTTACCCGTGACCTACTTAAATACTTATTAAATCTTTTCTGTAATACAAATAAATTCCCAAAATCTTTAAATCCTACCATTAAATTAATGGATAGTTGGTATGCCAAATCGCCAACTAGATAATTACCATCATAGAATGATAATTCTTGTGAAATTATTCCCGCATACACATCTGATTTTTTGAAAAGTGTGTTGTCATGTATGGAACCTGGTTGCCCGGCATAGACGTCAATGAACAACAATTTATGGTCACATATTCCTTGCAGTAATACGGAATGAAATCCTTTTCTATTTATATAGGAAGTATGATCATTTTGGGGTTTTTTTATTGGTATATGACTCCCGTCGATACATCCAATTATGCCTTAAAAAAATATTACAATTTTTCCTTACTTAATAATTAGGCAATGGTTGCTACCGCTACCTGTAAAACCATCTTTGCTAAAAGCGTCAGCTTTAACAGCTTGTCGGCTTCGATTTGGCCACGAAATAATTCTAAATTCCTTATTTACATCCAACAACAATTTGCATGTTCGATATAATGTTTCCCAACATGTGGATTTGCTTATGCCAAACCTATCTGACACTGAACTAAAACCCAATTATCAGTAAAATAGTTATTTTGTACAATTAACAGGCTGTTACGTACCGAAAACTTTCTAAATTGCTGAGGCACCATAATGGTACCATTAATTCTTTTTCCAATTTAATTCTTGGGTATCCCACACTCTGGTATTTGTACACTTTATGCAATTTTGCTAAAAGGTCTTCAAACGTACTTGGATTTAAACGAAAATGCATTTGAAACTGTTTGTCGTCCATCATAGGGACAGTGTACTCTGAAAAATTATCCACCTTTTCAATTGTTGATTCCAATTCATCATCTGATGAATCATCATTAAAGAACATAGTGTTTGCAAAGGTAATTATAGCGATTGTTCTTGCTTGTCGCTCCATTTTTAAGTAATTCTTTGAAATTCTAAATTTTCCCGGTCGTAATACGTACTAAAGCGTTCGCGTATTACAATTGACGCCCTTCACTCCGTGGTGTCACGTGATCACACTCTGCTCCAACTCCACTCCAACACCGCTCCGAATAGCCGAACGCACCTAATATAGATAATTTGACATAACAAATAATAATAATAATAATAATAATAATATATTTATTGTCACGTATGCCACAAGTGAGTACAATTTCAGTGGATGTGCGCGTCAATTTTGTGCTTAAAAATTAAACAAAATTAAAGATGATGAATAATAAATAATATACAATTAAAAAGCCAATAGAGCGTACATGACACGTTAAAAATTAAAAATAATACAAATAATAAATAAACAATATATCATTAAAAAGCCAATAGGGTGTACATGAAACACAGTAAAAAACTAACAGCATAATGCTACATTAAGACCACAAGTATAATAGTGCTTATGATATACCAATCTATATGGAAGATTCGGTGATGTACTCTTCATACTTATAGAAACATTTTTTAATTAGGAATTCTTTCAACTTTGATTTATATTTAGCTAATCTAGTACAATCTTTGATGTATTTTGGAAGTCTATTAAAAATTTCCGCGCAGACGTACATCGCCGATCTTTCATATTTTGCAGTATTATGTACGGTGATTCTTATGTCAGATCGATGACGTGTTGTATAATTATGTTTACTGTTGTTTTGTTCAAATTTTGTACGGTTATTGAAAACATATACTGCACACTTGTAGATGTACACACTGATTACTGTTAGTATTTTGTTATTGATAAAGGCATTGCGACAAGTTTCTGTTTGTTTAAGATCGAATATATCTTATAATTCTTTTCTGTGCAACGAATATTCTAGTGATATCATTTTTGCCCCATATTAAAATATTATATGACATGTGTGTATAGGCAAGTGCATAGTACATATTCATTAAGGAATGAGTTGTAAATTTTGATTTTAATTTCAAAATGGCAAAATATGCGCTGTTAAATTTACAGGATACATGGTCAATTTGTTTGTCCCATTTAATTCTTTCGTCAATATAACTCCCTAAATATTTAACTGTAGTTGATTTATTTCTAACAGGGCTTTCGGGAGGTTTTCTGTTATAAAATTGAACCATTACTGTTTTGTCGGTGTTTAGTATAAGATTATTTTTGTTACACCAGTCAGATATTTCTTCATTGACAATATTGATTTTTTGTTTTATTTCATCTTGGTTACTCGCTGTCAAGACGATAGCGGTGTCATCTGCAAAATTAATCATGTAGCCCTCACTAATAAATTCTCTTAAGTCATTAATAAATAGGAGAAACAAAATTGGACCCAAGGTTGAGCCTTGCACAATGCCTCTATTTAAAGTATGTTTGCTTGACATAGTTTGGTTAATTTTGACATATAGTTCCCGGTCGCTTAGAAATGATTCAATGAGTGATAGTGTGTTGCCACGGATACCCAACGCAAACAACTTGTCGCACAGAAATTTCGATTCAATCGTGTCGAACGCCCGAGAAAAGTCATAAAATAAAGTTACGACACATTCGCCTGCATCCACATGCTTTGACACTACTTCCATTAGATCAATACTAGCTGTTTCTGTTGAAAGGTTTTTCCTGAATCCGTGCTGGGCTTTATTTATTATGTCGAAGCTGCTGAGATAATTTTGTATCCTTTCGACTAGGTTCTTCTCAAATACTTTGGAAAAGACACTTAATATGGCTACCGGTCGAAAATTATCTTTATTATCTTTGGCCCCTTTTTTAAAAATTGGTACAATTTTAGATGTTTTCAGCTTGCTTGGAAACACCCCTGTACTAAAAGCTAGATTTACCAGATATTGTAATGGTTCTAATAATTCGTTGGCTGTGTGTTTTAATATTTTAGGTGATATTTCGTCCTCTCCAGGACTTGCACTATTTCGTAGATTTACTAGGACGTTATGGATATCTGTTTCTGTAACTGGTAGCAGATACATGGATTTATTCATAATATCGGACGTTGTACAATTCTGAGATATATTGTTGCCTAAGTGAGCTTTTAGTTTTATGTCTGTTACTGTGGAAAAGTATTCTGCGAATATGTTGGCAATTTCATTTGTATCACTAGTTGTTATTCCGATATCGTTAGTGATTGTTATAGATTCACTTTTCTTTTCTCCATGCAATTCATCCCCTACTAACTTCCATATTTCTTTTTGCTTGTTCGACGCCTTGTTTAATTTTTCATCAAAGTACATTATTTTTGTTTCTTCTACCAGCCGCTTGTGTATTTTCTTGTCATTTTTGTATTTTTGTCTCATAGTGTTCGTTTTAGATTCGATCATCAGTCTATATGTCATTTTTAGATTCTTACTTGATGTTTTTATATTATTGTTTATCCAATTTTTATAATTAGTATTACTAGACAATGTTTTTATAGGGCACGATACATTGAAATGATGGATAAATTCCTCAAAAAATAGATCGAAAGCCGTGTCAATATTTCCTGTTTTTATAAAATTCCAGTTCGTTCTGCGCAGATAGTATTTAAGTTCATCAACATTAGCATCGTTGATTACTCTGATATTTCTTTTCTTAGGTGTGTTTTTGTTGAATGGATGCTCAGCACCCATATTTATCGCCATAATCTGGGCATGGTGGTCCGATAAATGCAGATTGGTGTTAGAGCATACCCATTGATTAACAGGAATATCTGTAACCATATTGTCAATTTGCGTTTCTGTATGTGCATACTCTGTTATATCAATTCTCGTCGGCTCATCTAGTTTGTTTATTAGTTTGAATGATTTAAATATATCGCATAGTAACTTTTTCGGTGTCGTATTTTCTTTAAAATTAATATTTAGATCCCCACACACAACGATATGTTTATGGGATTGTTTCAATTTCTTCATGAGGTCCGTTATCTTCTCTAGAAAAGTATTCACGTTGCCGGATGGTGGACGATATACACAGATTATAGCTATTTTATAATCTTGAGTTTTGAATGAGCACCCTACACATTCGACTTCCTTTTCTACGCAGAACTGAATTATATTTAATGGTTTTACAAACACAAAATTATTATTGTCCACAAATACCATGCACACTCCATGGTCTCGATTTTTGCGAGTGTATGCGGCTACTTGCGAGTAACCATTTATTTGGACATATTTTTCATTTAAATTATTGCACCAAGTTTCTGTTAGGCAAATTACATTGATTTTCTGGTCGGCTATAGCGGCTAAAAGTTCATTGGTTTTATTAATAACGCTTCTTATATTCTGGTGCATAATTCGTAATCGAGCAATTTTATTTTTTAATTGGTTATTGTTTATCATGTTTATGTTTAGATGTTGGTCGGAATGTTGTTGTCCGAAAAATTAATTGCTTACCGTGATTCCCTCTGGCCATACATCTGGGTTGGTAAGTATATCGCCTTTCCGATGTTACGTTATGTTTGCGATCTATAGTTTCGATTTTAAATTGAATTTTTGGAAATTTTGGTTTTAGAAATGCTCTAAGCTCTTCTTCGGAATAGTCTTGCTTGTATTTTCCAATATGAAACCATTTGATCTTTTACGGTTTGTAAACCACATCGTCCTTGTCCTTTGTATTCCCTACAATAATTCTTCTCGCATTGGTATTGACTGTATTAACATCTTCACTTACACTATTTTCCGGTTTATTTTGACTTGAATTTATCACTGCCCTGGATTGTTTGTGTATATCTGCGTTCGTTGACCTGATTTCGTTTCCAGATGATCGCTTGGTGGATATCGTGGACTTTTTCTCCGGTTCCTTGGAATCAATTTTTTGTGCTACAGTCTCGACGGTCCTTATCTTGCTGTTCTCCCCCGATGTTGAATTTGCTGATCTGTGTGTATTTAGAGTGCCCTCTGGTGGTATTGATTGGGATATATGTGTAGTGCACTGCATTATTAATAATTGGTTTAGCGTTCTTACTTGTTCTTGTAGGAAGGTTACGTTACTACTTAAGTTGTTTATGATCGTATCCTTTGATTTCAATAGGTAATTTAAATATTGTATTTTAACTTCCCTTGTGTTCTCGATGACGGTTTCTTCACTGCTAAATGATGCCTCTGGCTCGTCTCCAATGTCGTCCTCGTGTTCACCGCTGTCATGTTGTGGTTGAGGGCAACAAATTATAGTGTCTTTGTCCACTTGCACTACAGTTTTTATATATTTGCAGCATCCCCCATGCATTCGCGCCCCACAATTTTTACATTTGGGTCCACTTACGGGTATACTACCGCACCACTTGCACTTTGTTGCAGGAGCGTTTTCACACTCGATTTAGCAAATCACCTACAATCATTTACCAACACGCTGCATTTAAATTGGACAACATATTGCGAACTGCAATTTTGGCACCCTCGTCCAGTGTTGAGTTTTTTTATTTCTTCCTGGGTGGGTCCGGGACAAAGTGCCGAATGCCCAAAGTGCCGAATCGATATTTTGCCTAAAGTGCTGAATTTCTTAGTACCCACCATGCCCAAAGTGATGAAAGACGCCAAGAGACGTCGCATCGTTCGTAAATAGTAAGTAAGTAAGTAATTTATTATTGTTAATACCCAATGGTTTACAAACGTCATGTAGATGGTGAAAGAAAATATACACGAAATGGAGTAAAATTGGTAATAAATACAGCATGCAAACATGAACAATTTAAATATTCATAAATTTAAAAAAAATAACATATAAATAAACATAATTAACACACGTGTAAAATAATAAATAGGACTAATTAGAATAATAAAATATATGTATAAATAAAATATAATATATAAAATAAACGAAATCAATTAAAATAAACATGGACGCGGACAACTGTCCAAAAATTAAAAACTTATAAAAACAGTAACAACCTCGATACAAACAAGTTGCACCAAATTGTAAAAAACATATTAAAAACCATTGAATAAATAAGTAAAAACATAATGGACATATTACAGACAAATTAAAATGAATATACATGGGCACATAAATCGATTAAAATAAATTATTAAAAAAACAAACGGCGAGATAAGTAATTAAAACCGTACAACTATCATTAAAACTAGGACGATCACAATTTCAAATCTAGAAATTTTGTTGATATACAGTCATCTGTGCTGAAGAAAGCTTTATTTATCAAGTATGATTTAACAGAATTTTTAAATTTTACAATGGGGAGAGATTTCACTTCATGTGGCAGAAGGTTAAATATCTTTGGGCTATAAAAATTTATACCATTTTTACATCTAGTGAGCCTTGATCGTTCAGGGCAGATTAGCTCATGACCCCTAATATTGTGACTGTGAATATTTTCATGGGTTAAATATGATACAACGTTTTTACGGACATGCAGCAGACATTCCAAAATAAATAGTCCTGGTAATGTTAATATTTTAAGTTTTTTAAAGGATCCCTTGCATTCATCTCTATAGCCTATGCCTGCCAACACTCGCACGGCACGGCGCTGCAAGCCAAATATTCTGGTAGCAGTACTGGAGTGACCCCATGTTAATATGCAATATTTTATGTTGGACTGAAAGAGGGAATGGTATGCAGCAATAACGACAGATTTCGGAAGTGAATTACTCAAGTTCCTAAGCAAATATGTCACCCGGCTAAGTTTTTTACTCAGTTCGTGTTCGTGCGATTTCCAGCTTAATTTGGTATCTAGGTTAATCCCTAAAAATTTACAAGAACCATGCTCTTCGTTGTTAGATTTTAGAGAAAACACTAGATGAACAGTTTTTGCGACATTTAAAGAAAGTTTATTTGAGTTAAACCACCTCCGAACCTGATCATTTAGCTGTTCTCTATGGTTCAGTGAATTTTGGTAATCACTGTCCGTATTTATTGATGTTGTGTCATCGGCGTACATCAAAATGTTACCATTCTCAATATGGCATGGTAGGTCGTTAACATAGATTAAAAAAAGTAGTGGCCCCAGGATTGATCCTTGAGGTACACCACATGATACCGACACGAATGCGGACGAGCGACCTTTGACAACAACACATTGCCTTCTGTTTTGAAAGTATGAGTTTCCTAATCGACAACTAAGTGGACTAAAATTATGAAAGTATAATTTTCGAAGTAAGACGTCATGAGGAACGCAGTCAAAGGCCTTGCTAAGATCAAAGAATGAAGTTGCTGCATATCTACCAGCTTCAAAAGCCTCGATGATTTCTTCGACAAAAACCCTAACCGCGTCCCCCGTTGAACGTCCTCTACGAAAACCAAATTGGTTATCACTTAGCACTTGATTTACATCAAGAAAACTCAATATTTGATTGAAAAGCAATATTTCGTATATCTTTGATATAATTGGCAAAAGCGATATAGGACGATAATTGTTAATATCAGCAAGTGAACCTTTTTTATGTAATGGAATAACCGCTGCAATTTTGAGGCATGTTGGAAATACATTTTCACGAATACAGCTGTTAATTAATTTTGTTACAGGAGCTATAATTAAATCTTTTACATATTTAATAGCTCCACTTGACATACCATAAATATCTCGTGCATTTGAAGTTTTTAAGGATGTGATCGCATCTCTAACTTCAACCTCGCTTACTTGTCTAAAGGAGAAGTATTTAGAAGAAGTTTTTATATTTATAAATTTTAACGGATCTGTATCTGTATGTGGTAAGTCAGATACTAATGTTTTTGAAATATTAGAAAAAAACACGTTAAAATCATTGGGTTCAATATCACAGTTAGTTTTCTTATTTTTTATTAGCGACCACATTGCCTTCGGTTTGTTTGTTGATTTGTTAATGTAATCTGTGTTTGACTTGATTTTTGCGTTATGTAATGCACATTTATATTGCTTTTTAAATTGCACAAACATAGGCTTGAGTTCTGGTAATCTCGAGCTAGCTTCTTTCATTAAAAACATGGTTTCACGCATTTGTTTAAGTTCGTGATTACACCAGATCACATGGTTATTGTAGGTTGTCATTTTTTTTTAATGGAAAACATTTTAAGAAATAATACTCTAATAATTCCATAAATTCGGTAAATAGTGAATTTACACAATGCTGTTCATTAATAAAAGAGAAGTCTGTATTTTGTAGGGTATGATACAAATTAAATTTACCTTGCTTTGTAACGGGTCTAAGCATTCGCGTAATAGGTGTTTGCTCGGGAAGTGCCTTGTGCACCTTAATGTAAATTCCAACATGATCAGACAGGCAGAAATCTATCGGAGAAATTGAGATTTCAGCTGTTTCTATATTCGTAAAAACGTTGTCCAGGCAATTATTGTTTCTGGTTTGAAGGTAACCAACCCTCGCAGTCCGTAAGATGATAAAAGATTTACAAGTTCGACTGCCCGGTAATCATCGGAAAGAAAATGAACGTTGAAATCTCCCCCTAATATAATGTGTTTATTGAAATTTATTTCATTCAGCATATTTCCTAGTACATTTAAAAACATATTAAAATCGCCACTGGGAGATCTATATACATTAATAATAATAATATTTAATAAAGGGTGGTTAGATGCAGCTATTTCACAATGTTTTTCAAGTGATAGTTTGTTTATAGTTTGAATTTCATTATATTGAGTATTATTTTTTATAAGCTGCATCACACCACCATGCAAAAATTCTGATCTCGCAAAGTAAGATGCAGGTGCATAATTATTAATATTTAATGATGTAATTTCGGAATTATTGAGCCAATGATCACTTATACAAATGACATTAAATACATGTGAGTGTTCCAATAAGAATACTTCGAATTCATTTAGTTTGTTGCGAATTGATTGAATGTTAATGAAATATAAATGAAAATAGTCACTTTCCTTAAGTACACTGCTTCCTAGTTTGACTGTATTTTTTCCGACATTTTTAGAAAATTTCCTCGCGTGGATGTTTTGGGAAAATTAAATCTTCTTACTTTCACTCTCTCAGGCCAAGTATTAGCTGACATTAATATGTCCAGATTATTAAAATCAGCCCCAGGTTTAAATGATTTGTGCATTCCTTTAGTTTTTAACTCACTTATCTCTTTAACTTGAATCAGTGGATGACTCTCTTTGAGATAATTAACAATACTTTGAGTATAGGTAATTGACAGTTTCTAGACAATTACCTATATATATATATATATATATATATATATATATATATATATATATCCAGGCGTATCTAGGGGGAGCCATCCTTATTCCATTGATAGAACCAATAATTGTGTTTTGAGGAGTCCTGCTTCCCTTTCTTGTTTTTACAGGGATCCATTTAGCTTCTTGATCGATTGGAAGTTCCGAATTAATTTCCACGGTGGGTGTTTTAGGCACCTTGTTGATCGGAACATCTTGAGTATTGCCGTTATTCTGTTTGACATCATTTGTGTTATTTATAATAAATCGTCGGAGCCGAATGTGAATCGGCAGTTTGGATATTCGGCACTTTGTCCTCGCGCCGACCTCTCAGTAAGGACCAAACTGCCGAATGCACGCCGATCCGGCACATACGCACATACGAGTAAGGCCCAAAATGCCGAATATTTATGTTATAATACGTTTAAAAGAAAACTATCTGCATCCCATTGATAAACTTGTATTACTAAAAATTATTTTCGCACATTAGGAACATACTTGAGGGTTTACATTCGGCATTTTGGGCCTTACTTGTAGGTGCGTGCGAAGACATTCTGCCGAATGACCAAAGTTCCGATTAGCATTCGGCTCCGACGCTTTGTTTACAAACGATACGACGTCGCTTGACGTCGTTTGGCACTTTGGGCGTGGTCGGTAGTATGAAATTCGGCACTTTGGGAAAAATATCGATTCGGCACTTTGAACATTCGGTACTTTGGGTAGGCCCCTCCTGGGTCTAGATTTTCCAGAGGTAGAAAGCGACTGATTTCTCTCACTCTCAATTTGAATACCGGAGATAATCCGTCAACTAATTTTTAAAGCATCTGTAACTCTTCATAAAACTATGTAATATTAATAATCAGGTAATTAGACAACAAAGAAAGAATATACCTTTTTTCTTTTTTTTACCAAGACATGAGCCTTTCAGTCACGACCAGGTTATTATTTTATGTATTCAATTTGGGATGAGTAAATGAACAAATAAATAATGTCAGATGTATACAACAACCATGGATCCGAGCGAATACTTCTCGATCCCCTAAAAATCTTTCGCCTGGGCTGGGATTCGGACCCACACGGCACAAGTGCTCGCCTGTACCCACCACACGAAATTAGAGGACCGTTGTTTTCTTTTTTACTTTCTCCGTTACGAAGTACGAGAAAGTATTGTGATCGTGATTTTTTTCCAAAAATTTTTTTTACGGAAATATCCGTTTTGGGGTCCCTAGATGCCATTTCAACAATTTCTGGAAAATTTTTTTTTGTGTCTGTGCGTGTGTCTGTCTGTGTGTGTGTGTGTGTGTGTGTGTGTGTGTGTGTGTGTGTGTGTGTGTGTGTGTGTGTGTGTGTGTGTGTGTGTGTGTGTGTGTGTGTGAGTCTGTCTGTGTGCGCTGTATCTCAAAAACTAATAGAGCAATTGATATGAAACTTTGAACATACGTCTTATTTGATAATCTGAAGAACTGAAAAGCTTTTGGTAAAATTTCGTACACCGGAAGTGGGTGTTTACCTTAACTGTTTTTTGTTTTTTGCCAATATTTTCTTAAATATGAAAAATATCACAAAAACATTTAAACAAACATTAAAGACAACAAATAAATAAAAAATCTTTTGCTTGAAAATATTTTTGATAAAATCATTGCTATTCGAGAAAAAAATTTATTAATTTTTTTTCAATGTTTGGTTTATAATTATGAAACGATAATAGTTACAGCAAATTTGTGTGAATAATAATTGTAGAGAATACCAAAATGAACAACTTCTAAAGAATAAGTTTTTTTCGAAATCTCGTTAGTTTTTGAGTAAACCGAGTTTTTGTATTTGAAGTATAATTTTTCCGTTTCATAATTTTGACGTTTTAAACGTCAGTTTCATGCGCAACGCTCGATGAACATTTAAAATATGATTTTAATTGAAAATAAACCTTGAAAACGTAAATATAAATGGCTATGATACTATCAAGTCGGAGAAAGTAACATGATGGCCACATCACCATTTTTTTATATATTTTTTCGCCCATAGGCAACTATATTGTGGCGCCCCTTCCCCACTATAAAACTTAAAAAATGCTAAAATGTTTATTTATACTTTAAAATAACATCATATAAAGAAATAATATGGACAAACAATAAAAAAAAACTCAGTCAATGAACGAACCATCATCGGAGAATTTGGAAATTACTACATACATACTCAGTCCCAAAGTGCGAGATCTCAAAAACTGTACTAGGTAGAGGGTTGAAATTTTCACGAAAAATTACAAATAATTCAAAAATAAGACCATTCCCCTCCGACCACCCCTTCGAAATAAAGGGTTGCTAACCCCTCAAAACCATTTTTTTTACAATATTTATTTTTTCCCTATAGACCTCGGGCGCCTCTTAGCGTCCGTGAAATCCGTGATTTTCCAAGTCACCCCTGGACTCCGGGGTGAATTTTTGAAAATTGATTTTTCGCGATGCAGACGTTCGCGCCAAACCTATCTCCTCTCAGGATTTTTGAGTTGGAGGATTCAAATATGGCTTAAAAAAATCCCTAATGCATTGGTACACAAAAGTTGCCTCTGTGTTAGAAGTGCATCTTCTCCGTTCGCGATATCTCTAACCCTCGACGAGTTATTCAAAGAAAACCACCCCCGATTTCAATAAAAAATTCTAGAGCGGTCATTTTTAATCCGACGCGAGAAATGTAAACGGCACGATATTAATCATTGCATTTTACGTCGAAAAGGAAGAGGTTATATTTTTTGTAGGGCTAACCGTTTACGATCCACGGCCAAATTTTGATTGATTTCCGGGAATTTTTTGAAGAATTTTTCGATTTTGTTTTTCGCAAATTAAAAATCCGACGACGGCGTATCAGTCATCTATTCAATCCGTATCAAAGATCCCCATAAAGTTTTTCGATCCGATTTGTAGTTTTCGATATATGACGTTGTAAACGGAAGGGATATGTAAAATTCAATAGCGGGGCACGACGTACTGTCAAAAAATTACGTTCGCCGTATATGATTATATAACTTTAATTAACAATAATTAACGAAATCACGACGAGCCGTGTTGGCGCACTGGAAACGCGGATGCCTCGTAACAGGAAGGTCCGCGGTTCAAATTTCGATGGATTGAAGTTGTTTTTTCTTTTTTTATATTTTATATAAATCCGTGTGTGTTTAAAAACGTTTGACGTATTTTGCCGGTAAATATTTTTGATCGTTATTGAATAATTTTTTTACTTTCTCTGTTACGAAGTACCAGAAAGTATTGTGATCGTGATTTTTTTTTCAAATTTTTTTTTTGCGGAAATATCCGTTTTGGTGTCCCTAGATGTCATTTCAACAATTTCTGGAATTTTTTTTGTTTGTGTGTGTGTGTGTGTGTGTGTGTGTGTGTGTATGTCTGTCTGTCTATCGGTGCGCGCTGTATCTCAAAAACTAATGAAGCAATTGATATGAAACTTTGAACAATCTGGAGAACTGAAAAGCTTTTGGTAAAATTTCGAACACCGGAAGTGGGTGTTTACCTTAACTGTTTTTTGTTTTTTGCCGATATTTTCTTAAATATGAAAAATATCACAAAAAAATTTAACAAACATTGAAGACAACAAAGAAATTAACATCTTTTGCTTGAAAACATTTTTCATAAAATTATTTTTATTCGAGAAAAAAATGTATTATTTTTATTTTATTTTTGGTTTATAATTATAAAACGATAATAGTTACAGCAAATGTATGTTAATAAT